>OZ026574.1:24281703-24881703 GCA_964020215.1 Aurelia sp. 3 sensu Dawson et al. (2005) | reverse complement strand
CCCAGCGCTTGGCGCTGAAAAACGCAACTTCACCTTCACCTTCACCAATTTCTTGTGTGGTGTAGATTTAACAGTTAACGCTCATGTATACAGATCAATTACGTAAACTTCGAGTTTGAGGTGGACGGACCGATTAACTCCAATTGGACTGATCCCAGAATATAATTATTATTTTTTGAATGAATGAGGAAAGGTCAAACCGAGAATTTTCAATTTTATCGTGTAGTGGATAAGAACCAACGATTTGAGATTTGATGATAAAAATGAATGGCATTGAAAGAAAAAATACGATTTTGACTATGAATGCCTTATCTTATAAAGAAACAAAATATAATTCAAGGCGAAGGATCGATATCATGACGTACATGTGTCGCTCATGTGTCCCAAGTCTATTTCGTTTCAAATAGACTTACTACAGATGACGAAATAGACTTGGGCAAGTTCTACTTATGGCTGGTAAAGACACAAGGTCATTTGGTTTCCATCATACCCTGTGGGTACCAGACTCCCTAGAGAGTCTGGTACCCAAGGTGCTCCTAGCCTCACTAGCACTAACAATTCAATTTCGCAAGTTAGTATGATTGACAGTAAACACGCAAGATTATACTGTTATGAAAGGTTTTTCCGTAATTTTTCCGCCATCTCTCACCTTTTCCTTGCGAAATTGAGCATTCAAATAAGCGATTTGTGCGTAGTGACGTTACCGTAGTTTACTTTTCTTCAAATAGGCCTTGCTGCCCCGTTACTTGATTTATTTGGGATGATTTTACCAAAAAACTCCTGTTAATTCAACAGCTTTGAAAACTTCGATGCAAGTGGTTTGCAAGTGGTGAATTCTTTACAAAAGCCAAAAAGCAGCTGAAAAGTAATGTGCTCCTTAGTTTTAATTCAAATGACTGGATTATAGCGAAAGTCATAAATATATTTATATAGTGCTGTGGAGAATTTGTCGTCAAGACGTTTCGGACAATATGCGGCAATCTGTTCTGCATAGGCAGACTCGCCACGACCAATGATCGCTAGTCACCTCAGTTCAATTCATCTCAAAGTAGCCTGACTACATGGTCGTTGTTATCGCTATTGATAGTCTGATGGACGCTCAAACTACGACTCACGGACTTTCACATTGAAAACTGGGACGAAATTGTTTCCCTCGATTTCATGTTCGGATATGGACGCCATTGCAATGCTGTATAAAGAGCTGAATGCTCCAGGCTAAGTTGCCGGTACACATCTCTCAAAATCCAAGTTTTAATTTGTATCAGCCATGAACGAAGGACGTTTCGTCAATTCAAAAATCAACAAAAGTTTCACGTTGAACCAGCGGTTCTTCATTTCAAAGACCAATTAGCTTCCATGCGTTTCACCACAGCAATGAGAACCTGAAATTATCGAAGGTTGCCTTTGTTCCTGAGGGCACGGATAGATTTGCGCCTGGCCGTCCCAATCTCTCATATCAAAGTCCATTAAGTCCCAGTTTGGGCAAAAATGTTGTTGTTGTTGTTGTCGCGATGACTGGGACGACAGTCAAGAGATGTATGCGGTGGGATTGTTAGTGCTAACAAAGCCTGCCGGTTGAAAGTTGGACTTTAAAATATCCCCAGGGGGGGGGGTACTCAGCACATAGAGGGGTGTCGCCCTAATTGAGGGTATTCTACATTGGTCGAATATTCCTGCTGAACGAAAAAATTTTCAAAATGAAACTTAACATGAACACTTTCGTAAACTCTTCACTGTTGATGATATAAAATATATTTGTCATTGGTGATGTTGTCTTTAAGAGCGAGCTACTCAAGAACATAGTGCTCGAGAGGGCCTAAATTTCCAACGTCGCCCTGATTGAGGGTATCCCAACTTTACATGGTTTCAGGTAAATTTAAGATAACTTGGTGTGAAAATTAGCAGCATATCAACAGATAAAGAGTTTTTGTTGTTATCAAATGTTTTCTGATTGCGTTTGCTGTGTTTCGTTATCCTAAACGCTGACCTTTGTTGCCGCTTTCGTTCAAAGACTTTTCAAGCAAGCTGACATTAAGCTTTCCTCCTTCGGTGAACTGAACGATGCTTAAGTCAATTCATGACAAAACAATATTTCCTACAGTCCAACGATAGAACAAACCTGTTTTTGCACCGTAATATGTCCTTTTACAGCAAATAGTTATTCGCCTGTCATGCGTTGGCAGCGCAGATTTCGTTCAAGAACCGGAAACCGAAAGATACCACCGTACCCTCAATCAGGGCGACTTTAGGCCAATCAGACGGCGTGGAAAAAGAAGCCCGTCGTGGCGGAAGCGGATGTCATGTCTCTGAAGAAGCATGAAGTAGTTATTCTGGACAAGCGGAGCTTGGCGAGAGGCCATTTGTTTGTTGTGAAAGTTTTAACAACGTCAAGAAACCAAGCAAAAAGAAAATTGTGCATCGAAACGTGAAAGGAAAAATGGCGGATACTTACAGTTACGTCTCAGGTGAACTTCGTTGCGCACTTTTCCCTCTGTTTGTGGACGGAATTTTAAGAAACACCAACAAGAAAAAATGTAGCAAATAGAGTCACCAAAATAATTTCGCTCACTTTTTGGTTTCAACTAAACCCAAACTCCTGTTATTCAGCAACAAAGCAAGACAGTTAAAATCGGTCAAAATGCGTTTACCCTCAATCAGGGCGATACCCCTCTACACATACGGGGAGGTAAGTCCGATATTTTTGGGTCAGAATATTGTGAAAAGTGATATTTTTGGGCCCAAAGAAAACTAAAGCTATGTTCATGATATTTTTTGATACCAAACATCGTTGAACTGATATTTCAGGGTTCATTAGAGGTAATGCTCTTTTCTATTTGCATTGCTTCGAGACATTTTATGTTCATTTACTGGTTTTTAAGTATAAAATGAGGTGATATTTTTGGGTTGCAGTGAAGCTGAAATGATATTTTTGGGTTGCCTGAAAATTTCTTGGACTGACCCCCCGTATGCGTATCTGCTGAGTGTCCCCCCTGGGAACATATCCTAGGCGCCCAATGTTTCTTTTTTGGGGTTCTTGTGAATTGAGCAGATTCATCATTGAATATCTGTCAGTTGGAAACTTACCACAGTATTCTCGATAGAAACTCAAAGAAAGGTTCAAACGGTCTTTTGAAGTATCACATTGTCAGTTCTAATGTTGTAGTCCTCAGTAAAGGGATAGGTTCGCCCTTCCTTTTAATTCATAGCTGTTTATAAATGAATATTTTTCCTTTCAGCGTACAAGGTTTATTTATTGAGAAGACAAGGAAACAGTAGCAGCCATTGTTGCATTCTCAGCTCTGCAGAAATATCTCAGATGTTTTGTACTTCCAACTGTGTTTTATAACTAAGTGAAAGGAAATTGTAACTAAATTTACTACAGAGCTGTGAATCCTTCAACAATTTCATTTGAGCCTACAGTGCGATTTAATTTAAACCGAAACGAAAATTGCTTCAGAGCTGTGCATCTTTCGAGAGCTTTGGTTGTGCCTGCAGTCCTGGGAGGACAACTTTGAGATATTTAAATTCAAAGAATTGCTGTTTATGCTGCAGAAAGTAGTAGAACTGACAATTTTCGAGAGATTGATTGAGAGGTGCTTTACAGTGCAAGAAAGACGATATTGAGAAACCCAAGCATCGAAGCGCTGCTGTTCCATGCCAAAAAGTACCGTTCCAAAGCAGTGGAACTTCAATGAATTTAATTGTGCCTCCTGACACATTGATCCAGAATCAAGCGTCCTTCGAGATCTTTGGCTTACCTACAGAGCAATTAGACCATTCTGAAATACAACACCAACCAGCTGCTATTGCAAGCGACGGAAAATTGGTCCAAAACAGTGGATCTTTGGAGAGCTTCAGTTGTGCGCACACTACTGAGATATATGACTGTGCCTGTGGACCAAGCATAGTGTATTGAAAAATAGCCGGCTCTTTTTCAGTAGAATATGGTCAAACAAGACAGCTTTGATATATTCAAGCTGCAAATATTGTTGCTGTTTAATGCACGAGCAACAAATTGAACGTAACGAGCGTCCATCCATCGAACGACGACAGGACCATAGGAAGTTTTACTGCCACATTTCGAAGGATCAATATCAAATTGTTGAAACGAAAGTTGGTTCAAACTTGTTTTAGTTTAACTCCTTTAGTTACTGAAGAAAGGTGGTTTGAAGCTTTGCAGATTTCTAAGTAAGTGCAGAAAATACATCTTAAAGTTCGCGCAATTTCAGATATTTTGACATGCAGAGAGCTGAAATCATTTTTCACTGATTTGTATGCCAGGACCATTGTCGGATTCTAGTCATAGATTATCTGGACTGAAGAGTGTGCAAGCTTGGAGATACATTAGTCTTGTCGTAAAGCAAAGAGCTTTTGAAACTTTCCTGTTCACCTCTTTGAGCATAAGACTAAAGGTACGATGCCTAGAACAAGACCAAAATCGGTTCCTAACGCTGAGGTGCTAAGCACTGGATCATCTGATAGCGGACTGGAGACAGATAATCTCTGTATATATCCAGGGATTGCGACTGATGTTAATAAAAGCCCGGATATAAACCAGCCGGAATTTCAATTTGGAGAGGAAAGACCGCACAAAGAGAGAATGAATAATTTGCAGAGTGCATTGGATTGGGTGCGGAACGAATTAAAAGAAATGAAATCTCAAGATAAACACCTGGCCAGGACTATGATTGACTTACGATCGAGGATTCAACAAATGAAATTAGAACTCGAAGCTAATCAAGACATCGGATACGACTCTGACGAAGGAGAGTCGTCTGACAGTCGTGAGAAAAGCACTGCCAGTAGTCCAACTAGTCTTTCAGAGTACAATTACTTTTTAAGTGGAACTGACTTTGACAAGAATAAACGAGCTACATGGGCGATTTGAAGTTGCTGCTAAAATTAATGAAGATATCAGGTGCAATTGTGACGCAGGGGAGTCGTCTCAAAGTCGTGGGGAAGCATTGTCATCAGCCCCACTCGTTTTGTAAATGAACTGACTTCTGCCTACTAAACGCACTAGATGGTAGACGTATGACGATGTGTCTCTCGTTTCCCTGTGCTCTTTGACTTGATGATGGCGCTTCAGTCAACAGAGACTCATTACATTACTTTGAAAAACCTCATTACATTACTTTGAAAAACCTGGCCCTATTCAGGCCCAAACTTCGCAATTTCTTCAGTACCAATCAGATTGCAAAATTTGTGAATTTTTCTATTGTTAAGGTGTAAATGTGATAGAATTTTCGATTCGATTGAAGAATAGACGATCTATAGGGATTCGATTATAGAACGCAATGCATCTTGGTAAAAAGTTCCTCAAAGCCATCTTTAGCGTAATCGTGTATTGAAAACACTCCCACGGGATTGAGATTCGAAGCCGTGATTCAATCATAATTCCATTGATGATTGATGAAAATAGGGCCAAGTTTTTCACTGTTTCATTACGAGTCCCGCTCTTGAGCAAGGTTTACAGCAGGGATACAAGATACTCATCGTCATAAGTCTAGCTACATGGGCTAATTACTCAAGGCACGACTTTGAGGGAGGGTTGTCTGACCAGTCGTGAGGAAAGCACTGCATCGGGAAGAATAAACACGTATTCTAGTCTCTTATGGCAGTTACAAGAAAATCCTTTTAAAAAGAATCAGAATTGTTCATCAAAGCAACATATTTACATGAATCGACCTGCATACTTTGAACAGCTACGTTGCACTGAAAATACACAGAATTTGTCTTCCCTTGTCTTTTGATCGGCGCTGAAACCGACCAACGAATCCACTACGTATTCGGTAGTCTGTTTGATATAGGGATGGATTTATTGCCTAGAACTCTGCTAGAATTTTGTTTTACGAAAAAAAGGTTGCACATTTGCTCTTCGAGGTGCTGCTTGTAAAGAATTACAGTAGAGAAACTTGTGAGGACAGTTATGGGAGAATTTGCGGAACGAATGGAATTTTAGAGTCGCATCTCCAAAATTTCAAATGTATCTCATCTCATCCCATCTCAGGTTGGTTCAACTTTTCCTCGAACGAGAAGACACAAATAAAAAGAGAGGCGTTCAGGTTATTAAAAAGTACTGATGTACTTATTCTAAGTATTGCTTAGGAACAAATGTATTTTCAACAATATGGTTTGTTCAGTTTATCCAGCCACATGACCGTTATGTTTTTGCACATTCTGCTGTGATAGGTTGAATCCTGGCAAAACAGGAAACGAATGTTTAGCAAACATGGCCAGTTTTACTTGACGACGAAATTTTGTCAATTTTTAAAGCTGGACAAAACAAACCTTCAAAGCAACTGCGCTTTTCAGAGATCGTCGGTGAAATGATAAAATATGCAAAACTGTTTTGTAAACATATTCGAAATTTTTGGAAGCAATTTCGCTAAATCTTTTGGGAGTATTTAAACTATTCTGGCCAGCAAAAATGCCGCTTGAATTGAGGCGGATATGAAGCCAGATAACTGGTTGTGCGGATCGGAAGGCTTGTTGCAGGAGGACGGCTTATCTGTGGAAATAGCTTTGAAGAGCTTTTAAGAAGCCATTTTCTACTAGAGCTTAAAAAATCAAATATTGGTTTGTTGGCTCTGGTGCACAGGGTACTAATCGTCCAACCGTTTTCTAACAGATTGAGAGAACAATGACGAACGTTCTTTCTAAGGCAAAAAGGCATATTTGATTTTCATAAATCGTATATTCATGATTATAACTTTGTTCAATTGACGAAACTACAATTTGTTTTATTAACTACGAAGATTTCGATTAGCTATTAAATTTCTTACTCATCTGAAGTCCGCTTCACAATAGATATATAGTAAAGGAAATTCTCGCGTAAAAAGGGTCAAGCATGTTGGATGTCCAAATTTACGTTATCTCAAATTTCACCTGACATCTGCAATGCTTGCCAAAAGTCCTTGGAACACTTAGGCCATTTCTTCATAATCTGCGTTTTTCTAACCATAGCCATCAGGTTTAAAGTCCCCCTCGACCCCAAAACAATGTCGATTTCGAAGGTTATTGTCCAGCATTCCAGAAGAGTCGCAGATTGCATCATAAAAGTAAGAAAAAATGTATGCAGTTGTATCAAGAACAAAAGTACACTGATTCCAAATTGGAAATCGAACTCTTCGGTTAATCAAAGCATCCACAACATAATAGGTAATTACGGAAATATGGTTTCGAGGGGCATTTGACCAAGTTGCATTGCATTTTATAATGGAATCAACAGTGATTCTATCAGTTTCGTCCCCAAAGTGAGTTCATAGCTCTACCTTCGTTGCTCTGTTGATTTGGCTTCGTCATCAACGTATGACGTAAGAACACCTTGGGAACGAGGCCGTGATTCTATAGAAATTTGATCATCAAATGCAATGCATCTTGGTCAAATGACCCCAACGCCATCCTTTCCGTAATCGTCTATTGTTGGAATCATCGGCTAATTCAACCTTTCAAGTAACAAATTCGGCTGTTCCCATTGGAAGTTTTTCCTGGGGTTCTTGGGCAAATTTCAGCCAATTTGAAGTGTCTCCAACGATTTTTCAACTGAGTTTAAGCGGTTGCATTGGGTTTCTTTCAAGAGTATCGGCTAATTGGATCATACAAGTCAAACCTCTACGCTAATTGACCACTGCGACAATATTGAATTATTGCTCGGTTATGAAAGTCGAAATTTCTGCCTAATTTGAAGTACTTATAGTCAAAGCAAGAGTAGTGTGACCAGCATAATCCTAAAATATTTGATTTTTCAAAATCATCAACGGATTATTAATCGAATAATAATTCGAATAATAATATGACATGTGGTTTAAAGGGTCTGTTTCATCCAGCATTCCTTGCACGTGTCGACTCTTGGTTTCCCTTTGTTGTCGCCATTTTCATGGGCCATGAAAATGGCGGCAGACAAAGGTTAGCCAAGAGACGACACGTGCAAGGAATGCTGGATGAAACAGACCCTTTAAGGCCCTCGTACTGCTAAATACATTGAGTGCCTTGTTTTGTCTTCCTCAAGCACACACATCCGCTGAACTATTGCCCACACAGTGTAGTGGTGGTCAGTTGAATAAAAACATTATTATTATTTGATTCTTGAAAATCAATATTGGATTATTTTACGATTAATATTCGCATAATCTATTTCAATCGGTCACACTACTCTTGCCTCGACTGTAAAACAGGAGCTCAGAGTTTTAAAAATATTGAACACCTTTGCCGATACTCTTCTCGCATTAAGCATTAGATTTGTCGGACTTAGCGCTATCTTCAGATGATTAAAAGGAAGCTATTGCCTTATTGCTATGCAAGGCAGATGTTTGAAGTGTAATTACTTTATGAGATAAAACATTCCCAAGGCTGCATATGTAATTATTCGACATTTGTATAGTTCTTTTTGGTATGAATAATTAGGTTATACTAATGAACGTCTGCTATCGTCTTTTTATCGATGTTTTTCTGTTTTATGGGAAGGAATGTACTTCCTTCTTCTTGATACGACTACTTATAACTGCATTTGCACTTATCAATATAACTAATGTTTCAAAATAACAATATATGCTTTCTGATCAAAAGATTACAGTAACTATCATGGGATTATTGGAATATGTTTGGTGTATACCGGGTGGTCCACAAAAGTTCCCATTTTTGAAGGTCGTTGTGAACAAGTGATTGTCATTATGCCATCGCAAATGCCCTCAAAGGCAGTGTGTCCATGTATAAATAAATTGCATGTACGAACCATGAAACTGCTGACACGATGCTGACATGCATGTAACTGTTCGAGGATTTGATTGGTTAAGAGCCGGCTGTTTTCAACTGATCACATGAAAATATCAGCCTCATTGTCAAGACCATACAAGCAATGACGGAATGGCGGCAAAGCAAGCTTCGACCAAGCGAACGTCTGGATGCTTGGCAATGATAAAGACGATGGTTTTGGAGACGATTTATGGCGGGGGCGATGAAGGAGGATGGGGATGCGTTGTCTGGCTAACGTAACTATTCCCAATGACAACGCATGCGGACAGAAGTGGTGGACTCAAGGGTGTGTGAAGGCTCGAAACAAAGTCAGGGCCTAAACAACTGGTCACATGAAAACACGACAAAAGATCACATGTTTCCGAGATATCCCCCTCGAAGCCTTCTACTTACATGGACACACTGCCTTTAACTACGTCTGAAGCCAAAATTCAATTTTCGTTGAAAAATCTTACAATCCTTGATGTTAAATCGGCTTGATTTCGGAAGCATAGATGCATGTATATTGTCTGGTACTGAGTGGAAACAACGACCAAAATGTCATCGGATGTCCTTCCTAACAACAATAACATTTACAAGTATCCTCCCAAACGGAACACACTTGCTAAAACAAGTCATTGCTGTAAGGAATGTGATGGCTGTAAGGCAGAAAACATGCGGGACTTTGATTGCAGTTTCAGGCCATTTTTGAGGGGACCTTCTCGGGAAAGTCTCGCATTTTTCGAAAGAAAGGGGCCAATGTCAGCCTGAAAAACGCCTAGAACAATTCTAACATGTCAGCTATTCAACGACAGGATAATAGATATCATTGCAGTGATATTTAGGGGACAGCAGGCTTTCAGACATCTTGCATATTTTCTGACTTACCCGGTAGAATCGAACAAACTGCAAATACCAGCTTGGTTTAGAAAATATAATTTACCAACCCAAATATCGTGTGCTTCTCCTTCAGTTCAGCCCGTCAGCTTTTCACTGGAATACAGTTGAACTTAAAATACTGGCTCGAAACTGTAACTCTTGAGCTGTAACTACGAACGAAAACGTAACAACAGGAGAATGAATGGTGAAAATACTATGAACTCTCGCTATTATCCATGTACCGTCTTTGTCAACTAATATCAAACGAGAATACCATCTTTTTGTTACCCGAATGTTCAAAAATGTTCAAAGAACTATTGATATGAAGATGAATACGAAAAAAACTACGTGGCGATCAATAGTGTTTCGATACGAATTTCTTAAATAAAGCTCCACGGTATGAATTAAATACATTTAGGATCAAAACATTTCCTACGAAAATCTATTTCTTATGCAGAATTATATTCAAGCTTATCAAATCCATATTTTGAGTACCAAAATTTATCTTTCTACTTCAAAGTATTGCGAATACTGCGTTTCTCTCCTTAACATATCATATCATCAGGCTTAACATATCATCAAGAAACAAAAAATCTACTAACTATTCGAAAGAGTTTGCTAAGATCTATATTCAACAAGCATACAATTGCTGTCTTGTTTGAAGTTCTATGTTTCCTATTTGAACAGTTCCTTCTCGCCAAAACAAAGCTTTGCATTTTGAAAGAAACACAAAATATATTTTGCTATTGCCTCAAGATTTCTTTAAAGACTGCCAATGATGATTTATGCTGGGAAATTTCATCCTCACTTGCCGATGAAAACGCGCCTCTTGAACTGCTGCTTCTAGGGCTGTTGGCGACCTAAATACTTGCCAACCATGAGCCTATGTGGCGCCAAAGTCGACTTTTGTATAGTCTTTTCTGGCCTAGCTTCTCTTTGTCTTGCTATTCATTCTGCGCAAAAAGGATCATGTTTGACAATGAGTTTTCAAGTTCCACATTGACGGCAGAAAAATCTGAGTTGGAATAAACAAAGTTGAAACCCGTGGCTTCTGACAGAAACAAGAGACTTTCGTAGCCAGGACTAGCCTCGTTCCCAACGGTATCTGTTGTTGTCAATAGGAGGCTACACCTCAATGTAGGCGTTGCAGTTTATGGAAAACCTTCATTACCACTTGGGTACGTAGTAAGCCAGGCTAGGGTAACGACACAAAGTTTGCAGCCTCATCATATGGTTGCAACTTAAGTGCAATGATGGAAGGAAGCTATTGCAGCTAAAGCCTCACCGAGTGGGAGCAAAAGTAGGTTAGTCCCCAAAAACAAGTTGAAACGTGAACCGCTGAAGAAACAGTTTGAGCTGGATAAGACGCACATAGAGCTACAAAACTGCATCATCGTAGTGTGGTTTTCCTCGCTACCAATAGATGATTGCAAAATATCGCCATTATTGTTGACAGCTGCTGCTGTTGCAAAGCTCACCTAGACTTGAGCCTGTCGAATTGGCTGTGAGTTACCTCCTTTTGCTTCCATGGGCAAGGTTTAGGCTTGTTGACAGTTTTTCGCATTGTGGTTTCTTCTTCAGATTGCCATCAACCTAGCAAGAAGCGTCGTTGTTCGTCGGCATGCACCGTGTGTGGGATGGTTCTGAAGTGGATGGACATGCGCTAGCAGTTATATTGAGATGGAAGACAGGGACTGGAGCTTCGATACCGTTGTAGAAAGAACAATTGTAGGGCCTAGTAAGGCCTGTTTAAGGGCTAGGATTATTGCTATTTTTCCTTTGCATAACAGGCCAGGGTTATGTGATAAGAAAGAATCTCATATTAGACTGTAGCAAACCGTCCAAGCACAGTGAGCCTCGACGCAAAGACGAGGTGAAGTGAAGAAGAATAATTATTTTCACTGATATTAAGACGTCTTCGCTTGTTTAATAATCAAAGGTCCTCGATGCTTGAGGAAGTAATTGCAAAATCATTGCTTCCACCCTGATTGCTTAAAATTGTATAAAAATGGCCATCGAAAATGTACTGGAACGAAAATTTACTTTTTTCAAACAAAATGTAAATAACCCTCTACAAACTCGAGTGAATAGATTATTTCTATGATTTTCCCAGACCGTGTAAATCGTTTTTGACTCACCCAGTCGATATAAAGCACCTTTTAAAGTTCCATCCATATAGTTACATCTTGGATTTGATCCTAACATTAAAGTCTTCCCCAGCAGATAGCCATATATTTGGAAATCCACCAATATCGCCTGAAGAAAAAAGAAGAAAAATGGCTATATTCCAACAACTCTTTTATTTACATCTTTAGATGATTAATTTATAATCTATCATTCAAAGACTAGCCTGGATGTGGAAACTTTGTTTGGAAAAAGAACTCATCTTTTATATTTACCAAGAAATTAGCGAAATCCTTGTCAGGGATTTGTAACGGAACGAGAATTCCACGTTCGATTTTGGTCAATGATTTACTTGCTATTAACATTTAGCTTCTAGTTCTTAAACGAACAATTGTGTTGAATTTGTATTTCAATAGCAAGCAAATCATGGACCAAAATCGAAAGCGGAATTCACGTTCCCACAAAACCCCTTCCCAGCATTTTCTTTATTTTTGGGGCCAAAAAGGTGAGTGGTCTTACCACAAAAAATTCTCACATCTATGTTAGCCTTTGAACGATAGACTAACGAAAAGTTTTGAATGTTGGTCACGTAGTCTAACTCAACAGCTCACCAAACGTGTGCAATTTTACACTCACACAGTATAAACAGAACAAAGAAAACGCCTACACAGGCAAATTTTCCTCCAGCTAAAGCATATCCATGCACGTGTCGAAATCGTCGAACAAAATAGACTAATATTGAATATGAAAATGCAGTTCTTAAGTTAGCTATTTGAATTTGAAATCTCTTCCCGTCATTCAAACAATCAGGAGATGGCCACTTTCAGGGACCATGTTGGTAAAAATCTGCGAGTCAGATTCTGGCCAGAAAAAGATAAATTTTTGGAAACCAAATAAATTGAGGATCTTTGCATTAAGTGACATGAAAAGAAAAGTTTTGTCCGTCAGTGAAGCGTACAGTCGTACAAATCTTCAAATAATAATTTCCAGAATGGAGTTCCCATGCTATCTAATATATAGGAATCATGAGTGGGTTCAAAGTCTAAATTTGTTTTATTTCATATCTACTTATCGGTTGCAGTAAAATACAAACAGACTGACCAAATGTCCAAATTAAATGTCCAAATTAAATGTCCAAATTAAATGTCCAAACAGGACTTGAAACTTATTTATCTTTATGTGTGCACAAGAATAAAATTAATCTCAATGAGTTTGTTCGGGGTACTATCAGTGTCTGTCTTCCGGATTTTCTCCGGAAGAGCCAGACGCCCGTCCAAGCGCTTTGGAGTCTGCGCAGTACTGATCTCAGGGTCATCGCCCTATATCCTTTCTTTCTTTAATTTTAATTTTCCGGTTTTTTTTTCAAGTTTTTATTAATAGGTGTTTTGTATATTTATAGGATTGGACGTTTTATTTTTATTAGGTTATTTTTATTAGGTTATTTTTATTAGGTTATTTTTATTAGGTTATTTTTATGTTTAGTTGCAGGGTACATTGTAAAACACTTATTCAAACTGAATTGTATCCCTGGGTAAAGAATTTTAAAATAAAAAGACGTTTATTTTTATTAGGTTATTTTTATTTTTAGTTGCAGGGTACATTGTAAAACACTTATTCAAACTGAATTGTATCTCTGGGTAAAGAATTTTAAAATAAAAAGACGTTTATGTTTATTAGGTTATTTTTATTTTTAGTTGCAGGGTACATTGTAAAACACTTATTCAAACTGAATTGTATCTCTGGGTAAAGAATTTTAAAATAAAAAGACGTTTATGTTTATTAGGTTATTTTTATTTTTAGTTGCAGGGTACATTGTAAAACACTTATTCAAACTGAATTGTATCCCTGGGTAAAGAATTTTGAAATAAAAAAATAAAAATAAGTAAAAATTGCGCATGCCCACCAAGGCGCATCGCTCGTCCCATTGATCAGCGAGCCAATCAGAGCTGACGCCTTTCCTTTGTGATTTACAAAAGGGGGAATACGCAATATCCCGAACAAGAGTTACAAGACGGAAGTATATCTATTGATAGAAATTAACTTAATGTGCTTGTCATAGAATAAATCACATATAAAAAAAACTCGTACAAATAAAACATACCAAGACGCATCGTATACGCATGTAGCTTATCGACATCAACTCCAATAATTGTTGAATCTGCTTTGAAGCTGAAAATAATAGAACGGATTTTTCTAAAGGCATTTTCACAATTACAAGAGAAACAACGAGCAACTATCACAAGGCAATAAGAATTCGAGGACCTTGTGACCTTGGCTACATTGATTCAATCTGCAAAAGATTTCACTGGAATTAAGTGTTAACAAATTGCGACACTCACATGGAAGAATAGAAGACAAATTCCAGGCAAGTAAGGAGAAATTTTGCATGAAGATAAACGTTGAAAGTGAAGGGATACTTATGACAGGTTAATGATGCATGTGTAATGTTGCAATTTATTTCAATAAAATCATAAAATGAATGGCTAATTCACGATAGTACGTTTTTGCTAACAACTGACTTTCTTCATGAACGGCAGTCTTTTGGGTAAAGTTTCTTAGCTTACAAAAAGAAAATGCACTTGCGTATGAGCATATTTTGGGATGCACCGTGCTTGACTTTCTACTGACTAATATTTGATGTGTCATTAGCTCTGTGTAGAGAAGCTGCAAATTTTACACACGTGTCTCTATGCAAGTCAAAAACAAATCGACGTGTTTGAACACTTCATAATATGCATCAAAAGAATTTGCAGGAAAAATTAAAAAAGATTTCCCCCGATCACACATCTTTTTACAGAACTTGAGATGCGAAGTTGTTGGTCAAATCGGTAATTAGTTATGCCAATAACATAAGGGAAACTAAGAAAATTGGCGTTTCTTAAAATATGAATCTGTCCTATAACGGGATATTGGTAAATATTTCCGTAGCATCCTAAGAGCAGCTGAAAGGAAAACCCGTTTCCTAAATTAGAATATCACCTCATAATTTTTATGTACATATTTTGAATTCATGCATTAACAGCAGGCTCTAACTGAAATGATGTCACTAAATATCTTGTACAAAAGCTATGAAATGACGATGCAGTGCGCATAAGCAAGGATTTGAAACCAAAAGGAAAGCAGAGGGGGCTAGAACAGCATGGACGTGATCCTGGAAGGAAAGCAGCTTCATTGATTTTTGCTTCTTCGTATATCGGGTGAGTCAAGAAAAACAATTCTAGTTGGGTTAAAAAGGCTACAGATCCCTAGATATCATGGCAGTGAAACTGGCAAATATATTATTTAAGTATGGGAATGTTCAATTACTTCTAGAGTATTTTCTAGCTGTAATCGGCAACTCAGTTCAAATTTTACAAAGGACTTTCTCCCTTTGAGAAACCTTTAAAACGTGCTCAGTCGCAATCAATTTTCCCTAATGTTTTACCTTCTAGCAATGACTTGAACACTCTTTAGCACGTGCTATCCTTTTGGGAGGCTGAGCAAGTCTTCACCCCAGATGAATGACTTATTCTGCGGGATTTCATTCTCTCAAGAGGACGCGATACATGGATAAATGTAAGTGTCATGATTGTTAGGCAGGGAAACAAAGGACATTTTGCTCGGCGCTTATTTTTGCAGGTTTTCGAAAGGGGCTTTCTGCAGAAAATCTGCCATGTTAACGGAAAGGAGTGACCAGTTGAAGCTGGGTAAATTTCTCAATCGAATTGAACCACAGGGGATCCACCAGCCTCAGTAAAGCCTGTAGTTTTGATTTCTTTGGTTCCCTATGATACAGATTATGGAACAACAACTGAGCAATTCGATACAGATTGCATCATCGCTGCGGTCGGCCCGTACGATGCGCAGGATTTGAAAAAAGCGCGTGTTTAAACCACAGCCAAAGAGATAGAGTTTGCGCATAAAAAATACTTTTCTACTGTAGCAATAGCGGGCCGACCGTAGCGATGATGTAATCTGTATCGAATTGCAAAGTTGTTGTTTTCCATAAACCGGATCGCTGGGATCCAAAGAAACCAAAACTGCAGTCTTTACTGAGGCTCCTGGACCCCCTGTGATTGAACATATTACCCAAATACATGACAATTTTCAATGTTACTGATTTGATGTTCAGGGAGCAATATCCTTTCAGCGGGGATTGTTTTTACCGATTCATCCAATATATACCGTGAAATTAGCCAAAAAGAGGTAATTTTCAAAGTTGATACAGGTTTCGAACATTGATAGAAAGTTAAATCTGATAATCTAAACCTTATACAAATTAATACGACCACTTCTCATTTTCTTTCACAGACATCACAAACAGTTAATATGGGTCGTACAAAAACTTTCTATAGACTTGCAAATCGCATGCAGCTAAGCAAAGAAACGTTTTTAGGAAATGCTGCCTTTATTGATCTTATTTACTTTACTAGGAGTGTTACGGGTAGGACAAACAAGAGAATGTGGTCATACGAGATCTATGATTTCATCCTTTCCAGTATCTTACATGCTAACAGGAACTTCCTTCCATTTAAGGAAAGAAGAAGTTCAAAGCAACTAACAGTACGCCAGTTTTTGACACAAAGAAGAAAGAGCCTGTTGTTTTATGTGCCTGAAAGAAAAGCCTGTTTAGAAACGACTCTGGTTAGCATGTAGAGGCAACAGAAGATTTGTGGACGTCAGCTTCCGCTAAAAATCAATTGGATGAAACTACTCGATATGTTACTGACTGAAACTTTTGTCATGGTTAAACAATATCATGTTTACTGCAGATAACGACACCTGACTCTTGGTAACAAGAACAAAATCATCATATTCAAATTCCCTTGATTCACTCTGAGAGGAGCGGGAGGATGAGTTGTCATTAAAGAGGCATATCAATTCGCCAAAGAATAAATTTCAAGTAGTTGGCCTCAAATCTTTCTCGACGAAAGGAAGATGGAACATTTATTCTTTAACTGCAGCGTAAAAAGGAAGAATTCAGCAAATGAGAAGTTTTGTACTGACAGCAACACTGCATAAAGCAAAACCAGCTGCTGACATTAATTTTGCAAATGCAGCGACATCATGGCACAGATTGTAAGACGACTCCGTTAGCAAATTTGTCTATCAATAATTGCATACATTCATAGCAGACGCTCGTCACTTCAATGACTGAAGATTAACCATTTGTTAGACATCTCAACTGCCCTCAGAATCTATTCAGTTTCTATCCGTGCTCCCTGGCGTCTCTCTGAATCAAGACAGAACTTTGACCACAGCTTCTTGCGCAGAACAACTCAAATTGTCGTAATTCGCAGTGCCTTATGCATTTGCCTCATTTTCATGGTGACAAACTTATAAGCAAGTTTCAAGATACGAAACAGCAGGCACTGTTTAAAGGGATTTAGCAAGGAAAAAACTAAGTGCCGGTAACGTACTATTCAGGATTGAAAGCAAATAGAAAGATACGTGGATCGATAGATAAACAGACTTCAGCACAGTTACAGACCTTTGTTGTCAAACATGAAGCGCTCACTGAAAGGTCTGGAGACTCTTACTGGCTTAGCCACCTTCACGTGCGTTGCCACCTTACTTGCAGTCATCACAATATTAGCAAACGCTGCTGTAATTTACGCCTTTTACAAAAGCTTTCGGTTACGCAAAAACTTGAGTAATTATTTCGTGATTAATTTAGCTGTAAGTGATATTTTAGTGAGCGTATGCCCACTGCCGATGTGGATGTTTAATCTCTGGCATTTGCATACAGTAATGGCTTCTGAAACATACACCGGAATCATGCCACCAGAATACGTAACGAAATACACCGATGCATTTCAATTCGTTGATGCCATGCTGATCAATGCAGCAGTCTGCAACTTGGCATTCCTGTCGATCGAGAGGTATCTTGCAATTGCAATGCCCATCTGGCATCGGGCGAATATATCGCAAAAACGTGTCGTTACAGCGTGTCTGGTTGCGTGGATCTTTGGAATAGCCTGCGCAGGAGCAGCAACAGCATTTGATAACAGTGATAGCGGGAAACTGATCTATAAAGCGATCGCCATCACAGTTCCCTGTGTTGTAATAATAACGGTTTACGCACTGCTTGTGTGGAATATTCTCCTCACAAAACGGGGAAATGGCAGTACAGTGTTTTCTGCCTCGAATTGCAATATGGAAAATACAGCTACAAATGCTTTCAAATTGGGAAATGAAACCAAACTAACATTTCGCTTGTCCCTCATTACCCTTGTGTTCCTCATATGCTGGCTACCGTACATTTCATGGACAATTTGGTGCTCATTGCGGATTCCTCCAGTGAACATCTTAAACGCATCGTACTTCTACACTGTGGCTGTCTCTCTAAAATATCTGACATACTTCAACTCTTTATTGAACCCGTTCCTCTATGTTTTTGGTCGTCCAGCATTTTCAGCTGTACTGAAAGATCTTCTTTGTAGGCGCAAGAAGAAGAGGTCAATCACAACTCGCAGAAATAACGACGGAGGTCAGTTGGCCGTCATTGGCAGTAATTTATCATTGACAACGATTCAAGAGAGTCACTTCTAGAATTTTTGTTATTCGAAGTTAAATACGCAAAGGGCATCGACAAAGAAGGACATATTTTGTAATGCAATAGCACCAGTTGCTTTGGTTCATACCTCAATTGAAAGCGATTAGCGAATGCAGACAAAAGAAATTCTCTCAAGCAGTAATTTAAAACAACATAGCCGCAAAGATGTCCTGAAACCAGTACGGCAAACTCTCGCTTGGTGCGGGCAAACGGACGTTTTTAAGAGAAGTTATGTGCTTAAGACGAAAGAAGAAGAGTAAATCTATAGTTATGTCTGTCGGATTTTTTTTTTTATTTGATTCAGGAGCTGAGGAGTAACTGTTTACATTTGAGTTTATATTTGAGTAACAAATGTGCAGAAATGTAATGACCTCTGCTCGGCTTCTGAACCATGTAAACAAAATCCGCAAGACAGACCTTTAGATTTACCCTCCTCCTTTCGTCTTAAACACATAACTTCTCTTAAAAACCTCCCTTCGCCCGCACCAAGCAAGACTTTGCCCTACTGGTTTCAGAGCAACTTTGCGGCTATGTTTGTCTTGAATTACCGGTTGAGAGAATTTCTTTTGTCTGTATTCGTTAATCGCTTTGAATTGAGGCGTGAACCTAAGCAACTGATGCTATTGTATTACAAATCTGCCCTTGTTGTATCGACATAAAGCTAGCTCGGGCAAAGTTAAAAATATATACCTATTGCATTTGATAATTTTAACATGTGCAGGTTCACTGTGGAGCCAAAGAACCAATGGATGCATAAGTGTTTTCGAAATATTCATAGCGACTACGAGAGCAACCAGTGCCCTCGAAGTGTCGTGCCCCCCTCCCCAAGTTTGAGATGATACCTACGTCCCTGACAAAGAAATGTCTCAAGAGCTGTATTTCGGCAAATTTATTCCTTAAATTTGCACCAATAAAGGTCACTATCCTCTGTGAGGCTATCAGCCCTTTTTCCACCTATCAACAACGGCCACCAACTAACCAGCCACCCACTAGTTAGCGGAAATCGCAGCTATCAAACTGTACACTATCACTACCTAAATGCCATATCATTCATGAAGAACATTCCAATCTGATTTACACTATCTGATTCAGACATTAAAGGGTCTGTTTCATCCAGCATTCCTTGCACGTGTCGTCTCTTGGTTTCCCTTTGTTGTCGCCATTTTCATGGGCCATGAAAATGGCGGCAAACAAAGGTTAGCCAAGAGACCACACGTGCAAGGAATGCTGGATGAAACAGACCCTTTAAGAACGTGCAAACTTAAACATTATCACGGAAAAGTAGTTAAAGCATGAAATAGACGATTGCACTAAAGATGGCGGACGGGGATGTTTTACAATGATGCTTGCGTCAAACTGAACTTCAATCGATTTGATCGGCTGATTTCTTCATCACTACAAAGGATCTTGGTTAAAAATTCCTTGACGCCATCTTTAGTGCAATCGTCTATTCTGTGTGGAAGGGGAGTTTAAGTGAATATTTTTCTAGCTTCCAGAGAACAAACTTTAGTGCTTTAACACTCAGAATCTGCTATAGCAAGGGATAGGGTCTAAAATCAGTATCCAGGGGGTGTACTTTGGAATATATAGGATAGGGATGCTCAGGTTACTTTTTTGGGGTTAACATTTGGACAAGGGTTATTTTTTGGATAAGTCATTAAAAAAAAATTATTTTTTGAGTACAAGAATTCCTGGATTATTTTTGTGGGTCTCAAATATGAGAGCAATATGATTCGCAAACAAAACTAAAATCAAGCAACGTTATTAGAATCAAAATACTTAAGTAAGAAAGGTTATTTTGGATCAGTTTTCATGCAAGAAATTATTTTTTGGATTTATGTTTTGCGCCCTAGCCTGAGCATCCCTATCCTAATTATACTAGAGTAACCCCCCGGGAATCAGTAATTATATGGGGGAAATCACCACTGCACTGGCTGCCATCCTACCACCTACTATTACCAACAACTTAGCAAGCCACTTACTTGTTGACAGAAACTTAGGCAATCAGATTCTTAACTGTCACTATCCTGAAACCTTATGCAAGAAGGGTGATTGGAGTCCGGGGTCTCCTTTCTTATTCAGACGGTACAAAGTATCTTCTAAATATTTTACTTCACAAGTAGCAAAGGAACGAAATTTTACTGTGGAAGACAAGTGTAAGTGAACATTTACAAGCTTTAAAAGAACAAACTTTGCTTCTTTGATGCACTTAATTTGCAATAATTAGGTTTAAGATCCGCTATGAGGTATTGTATGAGAGAAATCATCATTGCCTGTCTTTTACCCTGGGTACCAGAGCCTCAAAAAAAAATAAAAGAAGAAAGAAAAATTTTCTTTCTTCTTTTATATTTTTTTTTTGAGGCTCTGGTACCCAGGGTACCTGTCTTTTTACCACCTACTACCAATCAACCACCAACTGAGCAAGCCACCCACTTGTTCACAGAAATCAGAGTGCATCGGGTGAGTCAAAACAGTCTAGACGCTTTGGCAGATTGTTTAATAGATAGTACATGGCTTATTAGTCAAAGGCAAAGCTGTCCAAATTTTGTTTCAGTGGCGGAAACTTTGCCAAATATTGGGTGTCAAGCTATTGTTTCAGTTAAAAGCATTGTTCCTTCTTTTGTTTCCAAAAAATATCTTTGTTCTAACTAACATTGGGGCGATTGCAATCCCTCATCCCCAAGTGTCTGTCACTGTTTTGTTCGGTAAAATCGCATAGACTGACGACATGATTCCTTGTATTCGTTCAACATTTATAATCTGATGTTTTAATTTCACTCATACAAAGGACTCACGACCAAACAGATTCTAAACAGGGACTAAAATCTTACGAAAAATCAGAAGAAACTTAGAACATCATCCATCCTACGAATGTCGAAAGAAAAGTCGAACGTCCCTTCGAACGTCATTTCGAGCGTCGCTTCGCTTCGAGAAATCGAACTTTGAACTAATGAGCCAATCAAACGCTACAAATAGGCACGTGGGTTGACCATATTAAGAAAGTAGCGATCTGATTGGTCGCGCCGTGAACGCGGCGGACTTGGCCTAATTAGTCCCTATTCTGAAGCGTAAGGACATAAGTCCCTCAACTGAAGCGATGACAACAACAACAACGAGCGTAAGTTAGAGGGGCTTATGTAATGTAGTCTAAAAATCGCACATCTTTTAGAACTATGAATTAAAGTTTTGGTCCATGATTTATTTTCCATTGAAATTAAAATTCCATAAAAGTATCAGTGTCTGAAATATTAATTGAGCTTCATAGGTAAGTAAATAATGGACCAGAACTTGGAATCTTTTCGTTCCTACACAAACTCCTTACAGGCATTTTCTTGATTTATGGGTCAACAGATACGTCATTTTACCAAACAAAATTTTCACATCTAAGTTAGCCTTTGACAGATAGGACTTGGGGGGAGGGAGGCACTTGACTAGGGAAGTGACGGGGTGTGCGGAAAATCTCTCTATACCCCGTACCCTATCGCATAAAAAATGCGCCGAAAGTATACCCTGTCGCATAAAATTTTGTCAAAAAGGTACATAATCCGTTGTTTCAATAGAACTGTAGAAATTTCCTTCAACATGATACCCTGTCGCATAATATTCTTATCGATTTTAATACCCTGTCGAATAATTTTAGTTACAAAAGGACACCCTGTTGCACAATTTTTACCGTAAAAGGACACCCTGTTTAGCGGCACATCCCGTCAAGTATGGGAAGTACCCTCCCCCCCCCCCCCATCCCGGCGATAGGACATTTGAGTTTTGAAAACCAGCTACCTACTTCTTATTCCATGGCCTACCAAACAACTAACCTTTTTTTAATCATCCGGTGCACCATCAATACATTAATACCTCATTCACAGAAACGATTGCACTTTAATTTCCCATATCTGATTCAGACAGCAAAAACATCGTTTCTACTAAGCCCTGATTTATTGCATTCGTAGCCACCAGCGACTATCTATTCAAAACTAATAAGAACTTTAATCCAAACTTGTACGAAATTTCCCAATTTTCAACCATTCGCAGCTGAAAAGGGTATCTACTTGGATTCTGTTTCCATTGAAGCGAGAGTAGGTTTGTTCCGATGTAAAGAAACTGTAAACAGTAATGCAGCAGTTCTATTTGAAGGATTTGGTGCCTGTAAACAGTAATGAGACAGTTCTATTTCCAGAATCTAGTGCCGTAATCTCAAATATTGACTGAACAAATAGTAGGGGATTCATGCAATCAATCGGACGAATCTGCGCGATAGAGTTGGCAGATCCTACAAGTAGTTGTTTGATTAGTAAGAAGATAAATGGATTTTTCGAGCAGTTGTGCTAACGCTGCTTGATACGAGGTACAGAAAGTTGCCCTCGTTATGCAAATAATGAAAATTAGAAGGCTGTAAATGAAAAAAAAACTGTTGTTTTGATTTAAAAGAGCGTTGCTTTGGCGAATGCAGATGGAAGGAAAGCAATACAGACATATGTATGAATGGTATGTTAGCAGACAAAAAACAGAAAGTGAACAATAGCTCCTATTAAATTGAAGTAAAGCATACAAAAGAACGGACAGCATTTCCCGCAGTAACACCATTCTATACACCACTTAATAACTATTAACATAGGTTTATAACAACTACATCTTGGAAGACGTTGCT
The DNA here is from genome assembly GCA_964020215.1 of Aurelia sp. 3 sensu Dawson et al. (2005). NCBI lineage: Eukaryota > Metazoa > Cnidaria > Scyphozoa > Semaeostomeae > Ulmaridae > Aurelia > Aurelia sp. 3 sensu Dawson et al. (2005). Next base: position 24,858,784 of record OZ026574.1, on the reverse strand, counting down.
GGCATCATCCAATTTAAAAACAAAGTATTTCCTCCAGAAGACATGGTATTCTATTCATCGAGCGTGCTGTTTTGAGACATAAAAACTTCAAGGATCTCCCTTTGCTAAAATCAAGGTATAATCAACTGGTGAGGAGAAATACAATTGTGACTTGGTCGGTAGCTATCTTCGCCAAGAGAGTCAAGGAATCACGTTTCTGTTTGTATCAAGCAATTTGGGAAAAGATACGAGAAAAAAAGAGTTTGATGGCCAAAGATCTGAGGATAACTAACATCACTGACATGAGAAACAGCCAAGAGTGAAGTGGCGAAGGATGACGTCTTTCGAGCATTCTTTCGATATTATTACTTGTACTCATTAATCAATGTTAAGAAAGATACGACTGGAACAGTCGTTAATATTTCAAAGATCCCGATCTGCCAAAAGTAAGACAGATACAGTACATATAATGTGATGTTTCCAACAACTTATCGAGCTCACAGCTATTGATACTATAAGATAGATTTTTATGCATTTGCTCAAAATATGTCATTTACAGGTCTTTCGCAAAACTCAAAGGTTTAAAGTATCTTTGTCTGTGCCAATATCTTTGTTATTATGAGAAGCAAGAGGGACACTGCAATCAAAGATGCTTCATTTTGAAGGCTTACACTAACCATCGGAACAAGTAGTCAAAACTGATCAATAAAGACAAAACAGTTTGAATCGCAAAATTGATTCTGGTCAAACCGACATACAAATAGTTTTCGCAGCAGTTGCAATACATTGCAAAAGTTGAACGCAAAAAAACAAGAAAGCCTGCCTTTAGGATATCACTTGAAATATTCAAGAAATAAGAAATACAATCAAGCTTGAAGGAGAAGTGATACATCAAACTTGAGAGCAAAAGCATTCATATTACAAAGTGACGACTTGAAAGATATTCACAGTATCAGCAACGGTTCTGTTTCAGTCTACAAACAACAAGAATCGATATATTGAATCTACCTAACTTTCATATGTTTGCGAGTTTAAAATGTGTTTATACAACGCAAAGATATAAAAAATCACACCATTGATCTACTGGGTTACAGGTGTTTCAATTACCCTGGGCAAATTAAAGCGAATGCATCGAATGCATAAATATGTTATCGATATGATCCATGACTTGTTGTTTTGCTACGTGTAATGTTTTGAAAGCAAAGATTAGAAAGGAGACACTTCGACGTCAAAATCACACTTAGAGATAGTACTCCCACTCCCTCACTTGCTATGAGAAGAAACAAGATAAAAGGCAGATAACACTGCAAAGATTTTGAAATCATTTGAGGAAATTGCTAGGGAAGAACGGCTGATTCGCGTGAAGAAAGTCCTCACCACTACCACAAGGAAACTACTTCGAAGTTCTGACAGCAAACTTTAAAACAAGATAATTAGACGTTAAGGTATGAATTTGATAAAACTTACGTTTTTCTTGAAAGAAGAACAGGGAAAAGAGCACATCAGACTGCAAAGCTCTAGAAATCATTTCTATGATTAGCTGAATAAGAACAGTTGATTCGAGTGGACAAAAGTTGTTACTACCAAGATCAATTGTTGAGGTTTTGAAACGAAGTTTGACATTTTGATCATAAGAAGTCAATATCAACTTCAGATGTAACTCGCGCCAAAACATTTGCTTGGAGAAGATACGAGGCAGAGAGCTTAAAGAACTGCAACGATCTTGAAAAATCATATCCTTGATTAGGTGGAGAAAAACGCTTGATTCATGTTGGGGGAGTGCTTAATACCAGAAATAAAATAGTTTGAAGTTCTGGAAAGAATTTGAAATGCAGACAGCGACAGGGCACCTTATGTATGTAAACCTCCCATTTTCAGTTCTGCTGAGAAGAAGAAGAGATATAGAAAATCAGATAAAAATTTCAAGAGATCTTGAAAGTATTTTCCTGATATCAGTCGGAGGGACACGCTTATAACAGCGGAAGGCAATTGCGACCTTGGAGAAACTGAAAGCGATATTAAAAAAGAAACACGCTAGACATATATCAGACTCCCACTCTCACAGCTGATGAGAAGAAGCGAAGAGATCAAGCTCAGATAAGATTTCGTAAAAAATTTGAAACAGCTCATTCCCATATAATAGGAGAACGATTAATAAATGTGCAGAGAAACTGCTGCCTCGTACAAACGGAGAGGAGTGATGTCGAGAAAGGAGCCAGAACAACGTTAGGATTCTACTCTCATAGTTGCTGAGAAGACGTAAAGAGATCAAGCTCAAGAGCTTGAAAACACTACGCTGATATATTAGACGAAAAAGATTCATAAATGTGAAAAAAACTGCTGTCTGGTAGAAAGCACACTGCGAAATTCTGAAAGCGACGTTAAGAAATATAAATCAGACATAGCTCAGGGTCAAACTCTCACAACTCAGTGAAACAAATAGGAAGGATTAAATGGCGACGAGGCTGCAAGGTTCTTGAAAAAACTCGTTGACATCACTTGAAGGCGAACTATCTATATGCGCAGGGATCTTTTTCCTAGTAGAAAACGACAACTGTATACTTATTGAGCCAGAATTTGAGCAATAGGCAGTAAATGCATGATAAAAGGTAAATAAGACTCCCACTCTCACAATTATTGAGCCAAAGAAACAAATCAAATTCAGATTAGGTCACGCAAGGATCTTGCAAACATTCATTCATCTCCTGACACGTTTCAAAAGACAGTCCTAAAACTGTAAAGACATAGTTTTGGTACATTTTTCTGCGGACACTTGGCAACAAAATGAAGCTTACACATGTACCCATGACGCACTCATCACTCTCAATCATCACATTCCTTATATGTTTAGTGGCAGTGATCGCATTAATTGCAAACACATCTGTTTTGATCGTGTTCTTCAAATACCAACAATTAAGACGAAAGCCAAGTAACTACTTCGCAGTGAACCTGGCATTGAGTGATATATGCATCATCATCGGTCCTATGTCTTTATGGATATTGAATATGTGGCATAACTACACGGCTTTCGCATTCAGAAAGGGGCTCATCATACCAATTGCTACCCTTACCAGCTACAACAGAGCTTGGCATACGTTAGATGCTGTATTAATGAACGTTTCAATTGCTAACTTAGCAATGCTGTCACTTGAAAGATATATCGCTCTGGCAAGACCAATATGGCATAGATTACAGATGTCTAAACGACGTACAAAGATTGCATGCTTGATACCATGGCTATATGCATTGGTGGTACTCACGCCGTTAGTCGCGCATAAACATAATGACTTTGGGAGATTTATCCATAAAGCAACACCTACTGTAATATCTTGCATGGTAATTCTAATTTCATATGTCATGCTTCTTTATTCAGTCTTCACGAAAACACCAAGCCCAAGTCATAGCAATAAGATTGGCAAATTCAAACGAGAAGTGAAGCTAACTTTGCGTTTATCACTCCTCACTGTTGCCTTTCTGGCATGCTGGCTGCCAGTCACAATATGGGCTTTTTGGCTGTCAAATCCGGTTAATTTCGCGGAGGTCACTTTAACATCATATCTCAACGTATCGTTATTATTGAAATTCCTGTCCTATTTCAACTCATTTCTCAATCCATTTCTATATGTCTTTGGCCGACCAGCATTTGCAAGGATTTTGAAGAGTACAGTGTGTTGTAGTCTTCAATCAGTCACAGGCATATTCACACCAACACCCTCAACAGTTTCTAAAAGCCGAGGACGAACTGCAAGTGCTATTAGCCTATACTCCAACGCAGAGACTATGGTTTAAAATAGTGGAGGGATGAACACTTCAATGGGTCCCTTCGACAACAAATCTAAATCAATCAAGAAGACATTTGTTTTGACTTGATACTCTCTGAGACACATGCATGAAATATGGCAAGCAATTGCGGACGTCATTTCAATGCTGCTCTGAGAGTGGGGGCTTTTAAATCTAAAGCAGCATGATTGGTTATTTCAGATTAAATTAATTTTTCGCCTTATTTTAACGTTACTCATTTATCAGTGCGCCAAAAGACACAGTGTCAGTATTTCATCTTAGTGGGGAGTCAGTTCAAAAACGTAGTGTAAGAACAAGTATCTATCAAACTGGCAACTCTAATTGATAATATATTTCTTAACAATACGGAATTGTAACTGGCCATAAAATTTGGAGGAATTATGTCTGCCCTTGCAGACTATCTCGTAATATACTGTTTTCTGTGCTTTTCATCCGTAGATCTAAGTCTGCGCATCATAAGGCATCACGTATTTCAAAGCTTGCTGAAATTATCTTATTGGTAGTTAAGGAAGCACCAGAGTTCTAAACTAAGTTAAAAATCATGCTTGAGAGTTATCTTTGCAACGATAGCTCTCAAGTAAACAAAAACTACTGCAGTTAAGTCCAATCAAAAAGGGTGATTCCAATACCAAATAGGTTCATTTTAATCTCACTTATCAAATGAAACAAACAAAGATAGGAAATAGACCCATAGTTGTTGATAAGAAATCTGCTAAATGCAATGTGACAGTATCCCCTGTAAGAATATAACATGAAAATCTATAACTTACTTTTTCGATTTTAGCAAGCAACCAGCTTCAATCAAACTTGTAATCGAATTCTTTATCGTTTGTAGTGACACTGATTCAGATGTCTTCAATATACCTGTAAGCAACAATTAAATCAAATAAAAAACATCTTAATTAAATAAAATGTGATCTTTAGCCAACTATTGTTCTACAGGGTGTCTCAAAAAAATTGTTCGACGTTTGATTAAATGTTGAAAAATAAGGACAACATGAACAGGCTCATGGAAAGATAACCCTGTTCCTAAGATTATGAAATTAAAATCGTCCAAATCGGTTGAGAATTCACTGAGTTAAGAGCTTTCGAAGATCAAAAATATGAGATAGCTGAAATCAGAGACCCCCCAGATTACTTGTATTGCAAAAAGCTCAAAGACGGAGGTAAGAGAAGCTTATCCAATGTCATACCTCTCTTTGATATCAGAGCAAACCAAATACGACTTCTAAAGTAAATTATTTCTTGCGATCATTCTCAAAATTCCTTAACATTGCATAGGTCCAAAAACAGTGGTTCAAAACCAAAACGGCGAGAGACTGAATCTGTTTCCTCAAAGCATCCATATGTTTGACATCGAATACCTGTTTGAATCGCACTTGGTTCGCCCTGAAACAATTGAGAAATAACAGAAACGATGGCATATGGGACTGTTACCAAAAATGCCATTTCGAGGCCTCTGGTTTCAGCTTTCACACAAACTTGAACTTCAAAAGCTTGTAACCCCATGAATTTTTATCGGATTCGCAAGATTCATGTGTCAAAAATTAATTTAAAATCTCAGGACAAGGGTGACTTGACCAAAGGTCCATTCAGCGTATCGTTATTTTTTAGTATTTAATCAAACGTCGAACAATTTTTTTGCGACACCCTGTACTATTGTTGACTTTCTCTTTTGCGTGTTGTCCTCGTAGCGTATTGTCTTTCATTGTTAAATGTTGATGGCCATGGGGAAGTCATTCTACTTTGCTCCTCGTGGTCTCGTGTCCCTGTAGTATTGTGCAGTTGTATAGTACTACTTTGGAGAGCAGATAGTGACTTGCATTGTAAAACTTTATCTGGATATAAAAAACTTTCTTGCTCAGATCCCTGAATAGTCATTAAATTCTAAGCAAAAGCTTTCCAGCAAAAGGCTTCTTCCGTTTAGACATGTAGGTGCCCCTGCACATAATTTACTTTTCTCCTTCCAAACGGGTCTCCTAGAGGGCGTTTAAACTGACTATCCATTCTCGCAGAAGCATTCTTAACATCTTCATAAAATGACAAAGGCTTACGTTTAAAATTTCTGAACAATTTTCACGCAGAAGACAAAGAAAAATTGGAAGAGAAGGGCGAGAAGAAATATGACAAAGCAAAAACATAGGAAGAAAAACAACAGAATTGCCAATTTCTAACTAAAGATACTCACATAATCGAAAAGTGGCAGCAGCAAAAAGTTGTAAATCTGAGACGAGGCTGGTTGTAGAACAAGGAAACTTTCTCGTACAATCTGTTATGAATTGTCCTGCAAGCTGCAAAGATAAGTTTTAACTTTCAAAATTAGGCTAAAGTCTTAAATCACTAAATTTTGATTCAAGATTGTCGACAACTTAAGAGATGTAAATTCTGAGTGATGTAAGAGCGCGCTTGCAACGAAGAGCAACTAGCTATTAACGTATGCTGAAAGCAAAGCAGGCCTTTAGGATTTTGCCCACATCATATCAAGGATGATGATGTTGCAGGATCTACTGGGTGAGTCAATAAAAAGGCCCGGCGTTTGAAAATATCCTGTTCCCTGAACATAAAAGAAATAATAATGAAAACTGTCTTGTTTTATTCCCGGCATGTCTAATTAGCTTCAGTAACTTACCCGACTTTAGTCGGCGATTCCTTCTCGTCGATAATGGAAATTTTCTGCAGAAAGTCCTGTTCAAACACCGGCGAAAACGTTTGAAGACACCAAGCAACATTTTTCTTTGTTCTCCTTCCTAGTAATACTAACACTTGAATGTGCTCATGTAATTAGTCCCTTTGGGAGAGTGGACTTCCCCTGAATTATTTATTCATACCAGAGGGAAGACTTTTTCAATCTCTAAAAGGAAAAGCACGTGCTGAAGCGTGCAGAAAGTCATCGATGTGACGTAAACCCGTAATTCTAGCAAGTTAGTTAAGGTTTCTTGAAGGGATTTTTTTAGAAAACGCATACAGAAGCTAAGCGGGGTCAACCATTGTTGCCAGGAAATATTCTAAACATAACTGAAAATGTTAGCTATCCGATACGATATTGCAAAATATCATTGCCTATCTACCCAGGGAGAAATAGCCTTTCAAAAACTGGGCCTTTGTTGACTCACCCGGTATTTCAAAAGAACTGATGTCATTGTGAAAAGGGCAATTGCTTTGCAGTTTTCACAACAAGATTTTTAAAAGTGGATACACCTTTTACTCAATCGACATACAGTCTCAGATCACATAGAATTCAAGAACTTACCCAGTACGACTCTATAAATGGTTGAATTAATCCAATCAAAAATTTCAGGAGAAGATCATAATCTGAACAGCGCACAACGAAACGTGACGAGTCTTCATTGTTTAGCGTAAGGCACGAGGCAGCTTGAAGGACATCCAGACCTTGCGTTATATCCTAGAAACAGAAACATTGGATTTACAATAATCATCGACTACAAGTTAACGAAAACCTATTTGAGTCATCATCCTGGCCTATTTGCAGCAGAAACTATCGTGACAGCAAGCCCTATAGAAACGAGAACGAGACCTGTACAATCAAAGAAGAACACTTGCTGCGGTCACTCGAGGTGCTTTATCTAGTTGTTTCCTTTCGAAACAACGGCAACGGGCTTACAACGCTGTTGTGTGTGACCCGCTTTCTCTGTTCAAGTACAACGCTGTCACAGCATTTCGTTCCTTGGGCGAGAGTCTTTAAAAACTATAATATCCAAAAGAAAGAGATAAACAAGGTGCCGATCTAAATTTACTTCTAAGTAACATTAACTAGTCATGATTTACATAGGTAATCACGACGAGACGATCACTTTCGTGCAAAAATACTTGCCACAGCGCAGGCAGCTTTGCATAGACGAGATGGGCACTTTGTGACAGGGTGTCTTTGTATCGTTATAATGCCGTACTTTCTGACGTGAAAGATAAATTTCAAGAAAGTGAAACAGCTCAGATTACAACGCGACCAGATTCCAGTGGCATCGTAGCCATTTCCTTGAATGTCTCTGGCATACGGGGAGGGAGGTATCTAGATTAGAACTCAGTCGGGGGTGTGCCACCAGCAACTTCAAAATGTTATTGTTGGCTGAACCAATTTTCGTGAAAATGACACCCTTTGCTAGAATAATTTTCTAGATCAAAACTGCAACGATTCGATTTTTCTAGATAAGTCATTGCCAAAATTTGCCTTTCTCAATACCAAATTTTCTGAACATAAATTGCAAAAATCTTTTCATGACCAGACCAGAATTGCCAAAAGTATACCTCTGTGGTCTCCAAAGTTGTTGTGAGCAAAACCATTTTGTGTTCAAAGATCAAACTCTACGTTACAGCATCTGTAATCTAAACAAGCTAACTTTGAAACCTTTAAATCCAACATCATTCTTTCTATATGTAAGAATGAAAGTCCAAAAAATCTCGAATTAAAATTCTCTCAGACTTTCTTACCTCCATATCGGTGATATCAGAATGAACAATGTCAGGCCGGAGAGCACTTTTTAGAAAGATGAAGTCGTTCACTAATTCATCTGAAGAAAAAAATATTTTGCTATAACAACCTTGCACTCATGTCCACAGAACCAATAAATTTCTGCGAAGCTGTGAAATATTTGAGTTGAATCAGAACTCTTCATATGGATTAGAGGGTTGACAGATGTTTGCAAGCGTTAAAGGTTTAAAGGCAGTGAAACAAGCCTTCTAAATCTTCATGGAGGGCTATAATGTCCTCCTTTGACAGTTTAAACATAGCCAAAAAACCTAAATTCTTGGCAGAGAGGTCGTTAACACCTCATGGAGTGATCTACCTATACCAATTAAGATCCTAGATGTTATCAGGTAATGCAATAACAACTAAAAATGATGCTGTCGGCTCAATCAATAACAAAGGATTTACGTACCAAAATTTATCTTATCTCGTGTATAAAATTTTCCAGCTGCAACCAAGCAGGATGGTATCATCAATGCATGCATTAGTTTATTTCTTTGCAGTGAAAGATGAACTCTGCTGATAGTCGTTGCTAATGAGTTCAATTTGTCCAATGCTGTTCCTAATTTTGTCTTCTTTAAATCGGAAAGCGATACCTTAAAGGGTAACATCTCTATTTGTTTGCCATCGCTGCTAAATTGTAATATTGTATTGCATAATTGCACCACGTTGGATATTACACTGCTGAATGAGTCACCTGGCAAAGGGATAAATAGGTTAAAGTCTAGTATATCTTATTTCAAATCTCTAAAAATTACATTTTGAACACTATCTTATCAAAATTTTCTTAATGGCTTACAAAAAAAGACAAAATTGGTCAGATTTGAAGACATAGCTTTGTACTCTTGAGCGATCTCCAAACACTTTTGGCTATAACTAGCTTTAATAGTCTGATAGTCATTATATCGCCCCCAGACTGTGAATAGTATCAACAAACAATTCTCTGTTTATGGCTCTGCTGGTGAAGGTTATCTTCAAATTCGGCACTTCAAAGCTATAATTGTATTACGATCTGCACATTACTTAGGTTGAAACTGACTGATAGAATTTGAATAAAAATATGATTGGCTTCATTGCTAAAAGAATGCACGGAAAGAGTTTTCTCGCAACAGCTATGAAATGTTGTTACAAGAAGTAACTTAGGGTCATTGAAAGGAAGTTACCAAAAGTAACTAAGGTCACTGATTGATCGATTGATTGACATATTACTCACCATTCAATCCATAGACACGTTTACCCAACTGCCTTAACAAACCTACCACTCCATGAGTAACATTTTGCAAGTCACCTAGAAATAATAAGGGAAACTCCAGTGACTATCGAGGTGAATCACCCATCTCTTGTTGGTAACATAACTTCACTTTTAGCAGCTGAATGACCGAGAAATCATCACAGAGTCGGGCAATTCTCACTTTGCCCATCAATTTTCAATACATTTTACCCATCAATTTTCAATACATTTTACCCATCAATTTTCAATACAGCAGCACATCGTCATCTTCATCTATTGAAGAATTTTACATCAACTTACAGTATTTTGTGTACTTTTTTCTTATATTCTAATAAAAATTTACAACAACAAACCACAACCAAGATAATGGTTAATATCTACATGATGGTCATTACAATAAACACAAACACAAAAGCCAGAACTAACACAAGATACACACGATGCATCTATGCATGCACACTTTTTCTTTTTTAAACCGTTTTTACCAGGCTCAGCACAGGCCAGAAAAGATGTGTCTCCTTGGTTACTGCAAGAATACACTGATAGCAAAGACCACGACTGGTCATCGAAGAAACAGTGCTCAACTAAAGTTACATGATATAGATAAGAGGAGTATACATGCTTTGAACAGGAATATACAGCCTACATGCCTACCGTCTCTTTGATTGAATGCAGGCAATGATATGCGACGAAATAGTAGGGGTTTAAAGCCTCTCGTGCCCGTCGTGTAGCTTCAAATAATGGATCTAAAAACATACCAATATTCGTTATATCCTGCAGCACTGCAGCACTGATGATTGCTCGAGGATAAATAACCATATTTGTCTGTTGGTTATTCACAAGCAACTCTGCAAATTTGCGAATTACTTTCTTCTCTTTTTTCGTGTGTATATTTGATTTGAAATTAGTCTGATTCCTTGAAGAAAATAAGAATGTATTGACTTGTCAACAAAAATTAAAAAAAACGGACAATATGGGCACGATCATTCGCAGAAGAGACAACCTTGGAAGAACAACTTTTGGAAGAACATCAAATATTGGAAGAACAAATAAAATAAATTACAAATAAAATCACTTATATAGCGCAGTTTTGATATCATATCTTCAAGTGCGCTTCACTGTTCCTAAAAGTCCCTTAAAACGTTAGAATGTCCATTTAAAATTTATTAAAAAGAAAGGACTTTAACTTTTTTTTAAATGTTTCAACATCGACACATTGTTTTACTTCATAGGGAATGTTATTCGACAGTCGTGGTCCCATCACACTGAATGATCTGTTTGCAAATGATTCTCTCTTTACTTTGGGAATATCTAGTTTCATGTACATATTGTTTGATCTTAATAATCTCACACTTTTACTTGAATTTTGATCAACTTGAAGAAGAACTTGAAGAACAACAACTTGAAGAACAACAAATTGAAGAAAAACAAATTGAAGAACAACAAGAACAACTTGAATTTTGATGACGGAAAGACAGACTGCATCCCTAGCGCAGTTGACAAAAGGAAAAGGAAGCGCGGAAAGTGGCTTTGACTTTTAGTCTAACTTGCTAAGGTAAATGGGACTGAGGCTTTAACAAGTCAAAACAGAAGAAACAAACTTAGAATCGTAAGTTGTACCTTGGAAACAAGGCATATTCTGCCCTATTGATTGATCCATGGCAATAATCCCTAAGTGATGCAACCTCACCAAAATGCAGGTGAACAGATCCATAATCGGATGAGAGCACTTTCCTTGCTTTTACTAATCCCTGCAAGGAAATATTCGGTTGAAATAAACCAAAAAAAACAATACTTTGCTTGAAAAAAATCCAAATAAATATTATTCAGACAGATTTGGTCGCGAGTCTTGGCAACCCTCGTAAGATTTTCGATGAAGGCCTTTTCGGCCAAATCCCTCATATTCATTCAACTTGGTAATCCACTTGACATTCGTTGTGCAACAAGATGCATGTTCTTTTGATAAGAAAGTTGGATCAGGCCTTAGTACTAAAAGTTTCTTAATTCAACAAGAAAAACTTTGTCCATTTTAATCCTACCAGTTTCTTAATTTGTTTCTTATCGTTTGCATGCATGAATTGTCAATGTGGTATGTAACACTGCTGCAGATATGTTTCTTGACATTCAAAACAAATTATAGGAATAAACAGTGTTCTGTTATGTTCAAAACAAAAACTAAAGTTAATATTACTCAAAAAACGAAGGTTCAACGATACATTGGCTAAAATATCCATGCTGTTAATTTATAACAGTTCCTCAATGCTTCTCAGACATATTACTAGAGTTCCTTAAAATTTTGGGCATACTAGAACTTAGTTTCTTACAAACCAGCTTCTTATATAAAAACATGTGATGAAAAACATTGCCTCTGTGATATTCGAGGGACAGTAGCCTTTCAAATATTGTCCCACGCGTTTTTCTCGCTTACTCAGTAAAAATCTCGTATGCTTCAGAGGGAGTGATGCTCCTTTAGAGTGAAGTGAGGAATTTTACCCTCAAGGGGCGCTTCACCGAAGAAATGATAAGGAAAGCAACTAAAACTTACGCTAAGCGATTCTTTCGGTTTTGGGATCCCAAGTAATTCGAACACGTAAAGTTGCTCCTCTGTTATACATTCATAACTTATGCTTATAGGACAGAAATGAACATCTGGTACGTATCCAAGAAAAAACATCTCTGTTATCATGGACATCATGCCTAGAACGAAAATAAATAGGTGCAGTGATTATATGAAGACGGTAAAGTTGCGTTTTTCAGCGCCAAGCGATGGAATCGCAGAAATAGAGCAGACCTAATCATTTTAAATTTTCATTTTTCATTTTAAAATTTTTATACACGGTGGCCCCATCAACCAAGAGTGGCTGCTTTTCAGGGGGCCGTGGAAAAAACCTAATTACAATGCTACTAAAATAAAAAAGAATATTTACAATGTTAAATTAGAATAAATGAAAAATTAAAATCTATTTACATTTCAGTCTACATTTAAAAGTAGGCAGAGAGGGGGCTAGCTTGACCTCATGTTTTAATTCATTCCAAACCTTTGCTCCACGGAACGAAAATGCTTTTTGGCCATTACTTGTTTTCATTCGTGGAGCAAGTAAGTCAGTCTCACGATTTCTCAAATTTACAATTTCCCGTGTCGAGTTTCTCGTGAATAAAGTAGAGAGGTAAGTGGGCGCGAGACCACTTATTGATTTGAAAACAATGGTAGTCGTCTCTTGTTTGATCATGTCGTGGACTGTCGGCCATTTGAGCTCTTTTATCAAGTTTGCTGCTGGTGCATCATAGATACTGTTGGTAACAATTCTCGCAGCACGATTTTGTAACTTTTGTAGCATCAAAAGGCGAGATTCTCCACAGCTACCCCACGCATAGCAACAGTAGCGAAAATGGGGCTCAACGATACCTCTCTACATCTGACTCAGGGTATGCTTTGGAAGCAATTTCTCAGCATATTTTAGGAATCCCAAAGAGCGAGAAATCTTTGAACGTAAAGCCTTAGTATGCTCATCCCACACAAGATGTTTATCAAGTTGTACTCCCAAGTATTTCGCATTATCTACAACTTCAATATGCGAGTTGCCAATGGCGAAAGACGGGGTCGGTACTAATTTATCTGATATCTTCTTGATATTAGGCCTAGAGCCTATAACCATTGCTTGTGTTTTGTTCAAAAATCGAGTCCACGACCCCTTATCATGACGCTCAGTGGTGGGGTCCTACTAGACTTATGACGATGAGTCCCTTGTATCCCTGCGGTAAACCTTGCTCTATTGTCCGAAGCGCCATCATCAAGTCAAAGAGCACAGGGCAACAAGAGACTCATCGTCATAAGTCTAGGGTCCTACCGGGACTCGAACCCACTCCGCCTGACTGTTCTGGCTTCAAAGTCAGAGGATTACACCACTGCGCCACAACACCTTCATGGGCATTTATATTGGGCATCTAAAGGAATGCTAACCGGCTTGAGAGAGATCTTACTGCACCAAAAATAAGACGGATTTGAATGAACTGAATTATTGCCAATGCGAAGGAGATTGCTTTATTTTCAATGTTATCTATATATAAGTTTTCGATTGGAAGAGCTGAATTAAAAAATAGTGTACGCAATGTAGGAAAAGGACACCAAAATCTTTAAAGGCGATGTTAAACGACGGTTTACGAGTAGTATTTGATTACAATGCCATTTCAGTTTTCAGCACTATTGTAAGTAAGCATACAGGTAAAGAACTTTGATCAATGCTTGACATTAAGGGCCTGTTTATATGAGGAAAAACACCTCACCTGCCAGACCCGGGGCTGAGAGGTGAAATTCCACCTTCCCATAGAATCCTTTGTATTTTCATTTCGCGTTTATATGACGAACGCAACACCACCGGTATAGTGAAATCCCACCTCACCAGAGGTGGGATCTCACCTGGGTGAGGTGAAATTTTTCCATATAAACGAAACACCACCGGTATGGCGAGTTGAAATGAAATTATTCGTTGATTCTTATTGGTCAGTTCATTCTGATTTCACGGAAGAGAGACTTTACTCCACATCGCCTCTCAGCCCCGGGGCTGACAAGTGAGGTGAAATATCTCATATAAACGGTGGCTGAAATTTACCTCGCCTCTCAGCCCCGGGTCTGGCAGGTGAGGTGTTTTTACTCATATAAACAGGGCCTAAGTCACAAGTCATTTTTAGTGCGTTGGGCTAGGAGGGCTAGGCGATCTGATGCTCAGACTGTCGTTTTTCAAAAGTAAGTTACCAATTTCACCTAATATAAAGAAACTTCATTTACCTGTTTTAGGATGCAAAGCTTTGCCAGATCGACTTCGAGTTCCTTCTAAGAAAAATTCCATTGGCATACGCCCATCCTTAATAACTTGTTGCACATATTCCGTGAATATACTCTTGTAAAAATGATCTGTTGCAAATGAACGGCGAAGGAAGAATGCACCACTGCCACGTAATAATCTGTTTACAACGGCGATATGAAGAAAATCTGAAAGGTAAGCAACCAAAGATGGACATCTTCAGTGAACAAGTCCTAGGGCTATATCTTGCAGACATTTCTGTAATCTACTTCCTTTTTACAGTCCCTTAATAACTACCACTATAAGATTATAACTGGACAACTGTTTTCATTCGAATCTGAAAAACTGGTTATAAATGTGGTTGGTTGAGAAAGTACAGTATCAGAAAGTAAAACAGGGACTATCCTACTGTTAGCTTTTGACGTCAATGCAATTAAATATTCCACAGCAAGAAAACTGTGCTGAGTAGCAGAGCAGATCTATTTGCTAAATGTTAAAAGAGTGAGCCTTTCTCTTCTCAATCCCGTTGCTTCTGCTTTGAATCTTTGTTAGTAAAGGCCCACCCTCTCTACGATAGCAAGGATCTGTCATCAAAATTCTGACTGTTAATTTACCACACATACATTGGATATGTCAACTAATGTAAATAGGTTAGCTATCCAAGAAGAGACACATTTCATTAAAAAACACATTGCAGCAACTACAATGCTTATTGTTGCATTAATCCAAGCCAGTACCACAAAGAGCTGTGCAAAAGGCAAAACTAAGGTAATACGTTTGGATTTGTTAAATCATGGCATTTTACAAACTTATGTAAATTTTTGGTACTAACATTTTGAAATGATACTGAATGGAACAAGTAAATGGAGCTGTAAATAAGCACCCACCTTGGCCACTTGCAATAGCAGGAAGTGGAAGATCAACAGCAAAGCATACGAGAGATGTGAGGAGAAAATCAAAGTAACTGTTGTGAGATGGAACCAGAACAAGTGGTGCATATTTAACTGATTGAGATAGCTAGAAAAAGAAAAGTTGTAGATAAACACAATCAAACTGACTATTTAATGGAATCTTACTAATAAATTTACTATATAGGTAAATCCAATGGCTGCATGTAAAATATGCCAGAGTGGCAAAAATGATCATAATTTGATTTAAGTTATGGATCTTTGTATCAAATTAGAAATTTTTCAGCAATTATAACCGAGCTGGGGAAATCAAATGTCCTCAATCTAGAGGATTAAAGTTTTGTGGAACCAAATATTTTCTTGAGAAACAAGCGATGTTTTGATTTTTCATATTGTCTTATTCAACTTCATCTCTAAAATGGATCTTTACGGAAACAACATACTGTAATGTTATCTTCTTATAACCCTTTATTGCAATCCTTTCTGTCTCAACTGAAAGGTGTTGTGTACCACAGAACTTTCTTGTTTTTAGACTGTCTATCACAATTGCAAAGCATTAGGAATAATTGCAATTTTTGTCTTATCTTTACAGACCCAATCCTTTGTAAATGTTATCTTTGATGGCAGATGAATATGCTCATCTTGCAATGCTACTGTAAATCGGCTGTGCATGACAGGATAGCAGATACAGTATGAGAAGTTCCAGCTTACCTTTTCAATTCCTGATCTGTTTACATAAACATGTCTGAAGAGCCTCTTCACAATTTTGCTAAGCATAAAAGCCATGAACCTTATTGTACGCAAGCTAAATGTATGAGCGATTTCATCAACAATTTCTTTTGCTTTTTTTGCAACTTTGTCTCTTTTGGTTCCCTCTACCTCACAAGCCTGAAATATAAATAAACCTTAAGCATCTTCAGTAGAATCTTCTAACAGTATAGCTCGATCTAAGAATGTTTTCAAGTCATCCACTTCTTGTCTGAGCAAAATACATTCCCTGGGTTAATGAGAAGTACA
Organism: Aurelia sp. 3 sensu Dawson et al. (2005); assembly: GCA_964020215.1. Classification (NCBI taxonomy): domain Eukaryota; kingdom Metazoa; phylum Cnidaria; class Scyphozoa; order Semaeostomeae; family Ulmaridae; genus Aurelia; species Aurelia sp. 3 sensu Dawson et al. (2005). The sequence continues at coordinate 24,842,563 of OZ026574.1, read as the reverse complement.
GAAATGCACACTGCTGAACATCCATCAGAAATCATTGACAAAGAAAGAAGACAAGTAAAAATATAAGTCCATGTCCAATTGCTGCTGCCCAAAAATACCTCCATTTTTTCCTGATTTTTATGTGACAAGATCCATCCACGCTACACCAAGAGAAATCTTGCTCCACTCATTTTTTCCATCCCCCAACCCCCTTGAACTTGAACAAAGTTGATTCAAACATCTGGTCAACAGATATCAACACTTTGACTGCTTTGTGGTGTGAGCCAATTTGCACATCAGACAAATTTGTAAGGGGGTGATGGAGCTCTTATAGTGAAAATTCATGGCTCTTTCAAGGGGTCTGGCTGACATTGTAGATCAAAAGTCTCATCAGGGATATAAAGTTTCATCAGCTTTGGAAGTATCAAATGTATACAGCAACTATATACAATATTTCCTCTAATCATGTCTATTTGCAAATCAATGCGGATCAGATCTCTTTTACACAGTTTTGTAAATTATCGACTTCCATCATCATCATCATCATCATCATCATCATCATCATCATCATCATTATCATCATCATCATCATCATCATCATCATCATCATCATCATCATCATCATCATCATCATCATCATAGCATTGCACTACCAAATAATAGTTATGGCTGCTAAAAAACTCTAAACAAAACAAAACTAAACGAAGCAAAAAAACCTAACATTGATTTACAATAGAACAAGTCAAGATGAAGCCATACTGTATACTATACCATACCTTGTCAATGGCATCAGCAACTCTGTTTGAAGATAAGACATTCTCTTTCAATATGTTCTCATTATCAGTTGTTTGAGCAAACATGTAAGACTCAGCATTGTAGTCTTTGAAGCTCCAGTTGATTCCTGCCTCACATTCTGACATACAATCAAAGTATCCAAGATCAGGATCCATGTTGACTTAGGAAGCTTACAATGACTACAGCTCTGGTTCAGTCCTGAAGGCAAAAACTTTTTGACAGCATCATTTTCCTTGCATCAACATAATAATTTCCAGATTCATGAGCTGACTTCTGCCAGTTTGAAATTGCTCTGGGTCAGTAATGCATCTGAAAATTAACAGCAATCATCAAGTTAAACTTAACAAGGCTTAATACAATGAAACGGAAATAGCAAACTGCAGGCAACAGCAAACCTAGTGGCAGTTCCTAGTGTAGCATGGTAACTAACAACAATCCCACATTTGAATATTTGGATTGTGCCATAGGATTCCTCTTCTATGCACTTGAAATTTTAGCCAAAAGCCAAAGTTCTATGGTTGCAATTTTTTGCTAGAAAAAAGGAAACAATAAGCCACTGCTTCATTGTCCCCTCTCAAGACAGAGGGGGCAATGGGAACCATGGCTTCCCATTTCCTTCTGCGGCCACACACAAATTGATTCTTTCACACAAAACGTCCATTTGATCCCCCCAAAACATCCAATTAAAAATCAATAAAATTGTTCTTATTGCAAGAAATACTGTACAGTATTTCATACCATTGCTTTGCTTCATAGCAAATGGGCCAAAGTGATTATGAAGTCGTCAGCGACATGCTTTCCACGACCGGACTCAACAAAAATGGACAAAAGATACTTTCACTGCTGTCAAAATTCTTTCCCACCAACAAAATGTATATACTGCAAACAAAAGCTGTTGGATAAAGTTCCCTGCAGAAATTCTCAGAAGGAAGTTTGATATAACACAGGTTTTGAAAACGTTCGGTTTTTTTGCCCCCTCCCCAAACATCCAATAGAGGTTCTGCGTGAAAGAATCGATTTTTGTGTGGCTCCTTATGTAACCATTTCATTTTGCTCTGTCTGTTGGTCTTAGCCACAACAAGGTACCAACAACAAAGGAGGATAGCCATTTTTTTGAACAATCAGCTCCCAACCCCCTCTTTGAATGCTAGGGCCAATCTGCAGCAAATCAGTTCTTAATGAGATCTTGCAGGTGCGAACCAACAAAGGAATGGTGTGTGTTCATGTGAAAATTCTGTGCTTTCTTTGTTTTCAAAGAAGAGAACAAAACACTTTCAACAGCAGTGTGCACATTGAAATCATGTGAAGACAGGTTCCTGCGTACATCGCTGTTTCCATTTTTTGGCTTTACAAACAAAGCAAAGAGAATGTCAAACACCCCATGCTGCAGTTTGGAATGATGAAATCCTACATTTGGTTTATTGCAAAACATTGAGGTGTATGGAAAGAGAAATGCCTGCATGCTAACAAACTACGTTTCACATTGCACCAAAGATCCTTTTTTGAAAGTTTCCAGTTTGGGTATGCCAAGAGCAGAGAACCTTGCTGACTAATCAGGGCCTCTTTTAAGGAATCATAACTTGGGGGGCAAGTTTCAAAAAGGGGACCTCATTTTTGATACAAGAAATATTTCTCTTTATGAACTCCTTAGCAAAGCATGTATTTCTTACAAGACATAAATTGTCTTAGGAGGCCCCTCACCACTATTTTGCCGTTCATCTTTGTGTTGAGAGTGGGGAGAGGATTCATGGATTGCCCAGGGTAAAAACCCAGGGGGGGTACTCCATAACTTTCAATACGGGGAGGTCCATGCCAATATTTGGGGTCCGAAATTTTACGTTAAATCAATATTTGGGGTCTGTGAATTACAACATGGACAAAAATTCAATATTTTGGGTCCATAAATCTGAAAAAAGGAAGAATCGTGGAGTTTGGCGTGAGTCTCCAAGGTATTAGACTCAATATTTGGGGTCCCCAAAACATTAGGCTTAATATTTAGGGGTCAGCAACGAAATCGTGGCATGGACCCCCCCGTATTGAAAGTTAGGGAGTACCCCCCCTGGGGGTAAAAAAAACATGGGCCTTTTGCAAAGTGAGTTTTGAAAGGTACGCCAAAGGCGCCTCCATCTAGGGGGTCCGGGGGCAAGCTCCCCTGGGAAAAATTCTAAAATCCTGGTTGCTCTGGTAGCCATTTTTCTCCGCTAACCCAGTTATCAAATCAACCTGGCCATCCATTATGCACAAACTGTAGTAACAGTCAATCAAATGTCACATATAGGCCAAGAAAGGCATTTCTTGAATAGAAACAAGGACCAGCGAACCGGGTGAGCCAGAAGACATTCCCCACATCTGATAATTCATAGCACCAAGAGTGTCTGATGAATCGACATTTGCTTGACAGCCGAGAGTCGAGAAATTGAAGCATTTCTGTAAGTTTCTTCTATTTTATGAGCACTGCACTGGAAAGATAAGCAAATTCAACTTCAGAAAAACGGTGCAAAAGGGCCTGAAAAAGGGCCTAAGAGCAGCAAAAAGAAAAAAAGGAGCATATACTAAGGCGCAAAACACTGTGAAAAACTTCAACTGGGGGTCAAGCAAGAAGGGGGACTGGGGGGGACTTTTGCCCCCTAGTTTATTGTATGTTAAGGGAGGCCATGATCTATTGTTTCAGCTGAAAAACTTTCCATTTCAACACAATGGTACATCTTTCATTGAAATCCAAATTGTGAATAAACTGTCCTCGTTCAATTCAAGCAATGGATCATTTCATCTCTGCGCAACCATAAAAAATTGAGCTCTCGGGCTCTCCTGGTGCTAAGGATATTTTATCATTAGAGAAAATACAAATAAGGCAGCTTACCACAATGAATAAATTCGTTTACTAGACGTCGGACGATGGTGGCGCTTTTCTATCAAAGTTCTTTGTTTTGGGGTCAAAAATCGTACCACTTCTCTCCATGAACCAACTTCCAAAAAGAATAGACCTTTTCACGGAAAGAAAAGCATGCTGGGAAAATGGGGGAGATTTGGAGATTTCGACACCACGCAGCTTCGAATTTCGCCAGGTTTTGCGATGCTTATTTTCGCAACAAACCTCTCTCCCTATGCACGAACAAAGATGTTAGATATCTTGTGTACATATCGATAAACTCCTTACACTTCAGAGATAACGAAATAGCAACATGTTTGTGGATCGAATTCCTCTGAATCTTTTTATGGCACGAGAAAGAAACCCGAGGCAGCTTCGAGAATCACAGAATCATGCCTAGGCCCTTGCGACCAAACGCCACATTTAGGCACATAATTCTGCGATCAATGGAGGAAATAAGCTGAAATTCAAAATGAAAGCACTTCATTTGTTTCTAAAATCGCATTTAAATTGGCAGGCTGTTGCCTGAACGCATATGGACGTAGGGAGGTCAAACAGCTCAGATCACATGTCGTCCTTCCCAATGAAAAGTTTCGACTAACGTATCTTTGCAGAAACCGGGTTCAATTTTCTTACAAAGCGAAAGAAACCCTTTTACTGCTGATTTTTTCATCCAGTGATTGTCGACAGATGTATTTGCTACCTTTTAATTGATATTTCTAGCGACCACCAATTTTGAAGTATCATCTTACCAGAAATTTATTTCAGCTTGAAAATCCAGGTAAGGCGTAGGCCATTTGCTGTCCCTAGACTAAAGGATGAAACCTGCAAGCGCCCATCTAAGATATTTTGTGAGATATTTTGATCATTATCTCTTCATCTGCCATTCATGCTAAAAAAATATCTTTGGTATATGATATTTAGGGTTAACGTTTCCTTGAGCTGCATGCCCTTCATGCCCTTCATGAAGATTAATTCTTGAACTCATTTTTGGTGCACTTTTTGCTCGCTATTTGTTATCGTCTCGATCTGTTTTCCAAGAGGACTTTTCATTATTATCGCATCTGTATCGCTTCTTTGTTTCAATGTAGCAACCAAAACAAGACATGATTTATTTCCAACAACTCGAGAATCGATATTAGATGTAGATAATTAAAGATCTACCAACCTTAACAAACCTTCATTCTTCCAGTCGTTTCTAGGTATATTTATGAGTTCTTGCACTCCCAAATCAAAACATTGTTTACGGGCTGTGAGAAAAGCCTAACAAATCAGAAATGATGGAAGAATTATTCTGCCCGTTTTCATGAACTTCGTGAACCTGTATCAACAGCGACTTGCAGCAACAAGCTATGCATCCACTCGAAGCAAATTTAAAGGAAATGCAGCATTTCATTCTTCGTAAAATATTTTCCTGGCTTCTCTTTGCAACTGTTCAAATCAGAATCGATTTGGAAATAATATGTAACACAACTTATGTCATGTGACAAATGCACTCCTTCCTGAACTTTTTGTCATTCACTGTCTCGTTCGTTGATGAAAGGAAGTATTAATTAATATACAAGTATTTTTATAAGAAACTAATAATTTAGGCCAGTACTGAACTTTTTACGATTATCAGATCTTGAGTAATCCGAGTTTCTTACCAGTTTCTTTTAAAGTTTCCTTAATAATCGTCATTTTCGCTTCCTGTGCCATCCTGAATATTCTCAAAATGCCTTTCAAATAATATGATTCAAGAAACAAGTGAAAATAAAGTAAACATGTACGAAAGATTTCCTACAGTAAAATAAACAGTATTTTTACGAATTTTTAAATTTATCTTCTCCTCAGTTTTCTTACCAAAAAAGATACATGTAGTCTGGAATTTAAGTTTTGTTGAAACATTGTTATAAAATAGAGCAAAATAGTATAAAAGTCAATAGTGTGAGAGGAAGATTAAAGCAACAAGAAATTCATTATTATTTAGAATTTAGACTTTAGTGGTGATGATTTGGTGTAAGTTATTACATGAGATGGCTTTAAATTTGTTTAACACACCTTTTGCATGATTATAGTACAAAATGCAGACCTTTCTAGTGAGGTCCTTGAAGTTCTCTCTCTAGTGAAGTCCTCGGGTCAGTAGCTTCAAGAAACAAGGATATATTTTGCCGAGGTGTTGAGGTGCCCCTCGCTTCCGCTGGTGACCCACATTTTCATTGATCCTTCAGTCTTTGAACCTGAGACAGTTTCAGCTAAAATGGAGATCTAGTCGATCTAGTCCAATAGTTGAAAAACACCCAATTTTTAAGATTTCACGAGGCACATTCTAAAAAATCACAAGACTCAAAGACATAGAGGAAGCACATTCTTCCCAAATAATTTTTATGGGGGTCAGGAGTACTATATTTTTTGCATATTCTGTGAGCTTTCAGCAGCTAAGGATCATAAAGAAAAATTAGTTGGAGGCATCGCTAGCTACGTGAATATTGCATGGTTTCCACCCAAATTCTCGGCCGACATCGCGTCCTTGCGAAGGTTTCACTTTCAATGGATGATTTAGACAGCTTTCACCTCCCCCCCCCCCCCAAGAAACACCCCCATCAAGTGAAACTTAAGACACTTTTCTTTCTACGTTAAGCTTCCTCTAAGGAAAGTTGCATCCTACACTTTTCCTACCGTTTTGATCGATTTCATGGATATTTTTCCAAAACAATGAGGAGAAGATAGCATTCAATGCTATAATAGAAAAAGCAAAAAGTTCAGGAAGGAGTGCATTTGTCACATGACATAAGTTGTGTTACATATTATTTCCAAATCGATTCTGATTTGAACAGTTGCAAAGAGAAGCCAGGAAAATATTTTACGAAGAATGAAATGCTGCATTTCCTTTAAATTTGCTTCGAGTGGATGCATAGCTTGTTGCTGCAAGTCGCTGTTGATACAGGTTCACGAAGTTCATGAAAACGGGCAGAATAATTCTTCCATCATTTCTGATTTGTTAGGCTTTTCTCACAGCCCGTAAACAATGTTTTGATTTGGGAGTGCAAGAACTCATAAATATACCTAGAAACGACTGGAAGAATGAAGGTTTGTTAAGGTTGGTAGATCTTTAATTATCTACATCTAGTATCGATTCTCGAGTTGTTGGAAATAAATCATGTCTTGTTTTGGTTGCTACATTGAAACAAAGAAGCGATACAGATGCGATAATAATGAAAAGTCCTCTTGGAAAACAGATCGAGACGATAACAAATAGCGAGCAAAAAGTGCACCAAAAATGAGTTCAAGAATTAATCTTCATGAAGGGCATGAAGGGCATGCAGCTCAAGGAAACGTTAACCCTAAATATCATATACCAAAGATATTTTTTTAGCATGAATGGCAGATGAAGAGATAATGATCAAAATATCTCACAAAATATCTTAGATGGGCGCTTGCAGGTTTCATCCTTTAGTCTAGGGACAGCAAATGGCCTACGCCTTACCTGGATTTTCAAGCTGAAATAAATTTCTGGTAAGATGATACTTCAAAATTGGTGGTCGCTAGAAATATCAATTAAAAGGTAGCAAATACATCTGTCGACAATCACTGGATGAAAAAATCAGCAGTAAAAGGGTTTCTTTCGCTTTGTAAGAAAATTGAACCCGGTTTCTGCAAAGATACGTTAGTCGAAACTTTTCATTGGGAAGGACGACATGTGATCTGAGCTGTTTGACCTCCCTACGTCCATATGCGTTCAGGCAACAGCCTGCCAATTTAAATGCGATTTTAGAAACAAATGAAGTGCTTTCATTTTGAATTTCAGCTTATTTCCTCCATTGATCGCAGAATTATGTGCCTAAATGTGGCGTTTGGTCGCAAGGGCCTAGGCATGATTCTGTGATTCTCGAAGCTGCCTCGGGTTTCTTTCTCGTGCCATAAAAAGATTCAGAGGAATTCGATCCACAAACATGTTGCTATTTCGTTATCTCTGAAGTGTAAGGAGTTTATCGATATGTACACAAGATATCTAACATCTTTGTTCGTGCATAGGGAGAGAGGTTTGTTGCGAAAATAAGCATCGCAAAACCTGGCGAAGTTCGAAGCTGCGTGGTGTCGAAATCTCCAAATCTCCCCCATTTTCCCAGCATGCTTTTCTTTCCGTGAAAAGGTCTATTATTTTGCAGCCGCGATTTCGAATGTGATGAGATGTGATCACGTGGTGGGAATACTTGAGAATGAGGCTATGAAAATTTCCACGAAATTCCTCCGCATTTTCGCGCGCAGGAGAATTATTATAATTTGTTGCATTTTAAAACGTATTTCTTGTGATAACTCATTTCTGTGATCACCAAAACGTGAGAAATTCGGTGAAATTCCAGTTTTTGAGAATAATTCATTTCAATGAAGTAAGTCCTCCGGATGTTTTTACCACGTTGTTACATGATGAGTGGTGGGACACTAGTATATTAGATTAGGTTAATTCAGCTTCTTTACCTACCTTGAAATGCCATAAGATTCTCTTCCTTGACATTGGCAGCCTTCCTCAGCCTTAGTTCTTGCCTTGAACTGAAGAGCTCTATCCAATGTGCTTTCAAAATGTTTGGGCCTATGTTTAACTTTGTTATCTCCTGCGCATTGCTGTGCCTACGCAGAAAGTTCGATTTCGAGACCGCTGCGAAGGCACAGCAATGCCCAGGAGATAACAAAGTTCATTAGGCCCAAACATTTTGAAAGCACATTGGATAGAGCTCTTCAGTTCAAGGCAAGAACTAAGGCTGAGGAAGGCTGCCAATGTCAAGGAAGAGAATCTTATGGCATTTCAAGGTAGGTAAAGAAGCTAAATTAACCTAATCTAATCTACTAGTGTCCCACCATCATTGTTTTTACTTTTACTTGGAATTTATTATCTGCGAAGGAGCCTTGGAAAGATGATACCTGATGCTTCCCTGTGATCAGCTCCAGGTGGCAGCAATTCAAACTTTTGCACGTAGACAAAAGATGGCGTCCGCGACAACATTTTCAGCGATTTTAGCTGTGGTACTTGCAGTGGCTGTCTACTACTATATGAAGAATAAAAACCAAACTGATTTCATGGAAAGGATCTTGCAAGGCTTGCTGCGAGAGGAGAGAAGTGTCAATGTCTCGAAACAGTTGCGAGTAGCTGTTGGGTTTGGGTCTTGTATGGACCTTATTGTTGATGCCGTTCCCTTGCTGGAAAAATTAGGCATCAAACCTCCAGAGATTCCTGCTCATCATGAGATGATTGGAGATGAAAAAGGCCTTGCAGAAGCCTTTGCGTTTTTTATGAAAGAAGGTGCTGCTTCAGAGTGAGAGCCTTTATTTAGCGTGGTAATTTGTATAGATGGATAAATTTTATAGGAGGCATTGAGTCCACGTAAATGGCCCGCTCAAATATTGACTTCTTTTCAATCAGGCTGTCATTTTATTGCTATTGCAGTGTGACCAAAGAAATTCCTAAGAATTGCATCAGTGGCTTTAAAGAACTTGGCTCTTTTTTATCCATGATTTCCACTACCACAAGCTCAAGGGGTCATTGATGACAATGAAAATTTATCAGAGTGTATATTGTTAATGGGCTATTAAAAAAATAGGCAATATAGAATGAAAGAGGTATCCTCATACCCCTGTATCACTTGTGATGATAGGGTTTATTTTAGCTAATTTTTTATTCTTCTTTTGTCAGGAGATTCACAGATCCAGAGACTTTTAAGCGAGTTGTTGAAGTTGCCCAGACAGTGCCAGGAGCAAGGTGGAGAGCAGGAGGGAATGCACCAGTGATCAGCAAAAGAATTGCATTAGAGGGAGCAAAAGAAGTCTTAGTAGCCTCAAATGCGAGCAAAGCATACAGAGAATATTTTCCAGATAACGTGAAATTTCTTGGTGAATCCGACCATAAAGATGATATCCACTTGATTCTGGAGTTCAAAGTTGGAGATGTTTGGGGCACCTATACAGCTCCAAGGGCAAATCGATTTGTCATTCATAGTGATGTGAATAATCCAAAACTGTGTTATGTGGAGCAGTTCCAAGAATCCCTTAGGTCTTTTGATCCCCATTTAGTTATTGCAAGCGCCTTACAAATGCTAGACAACTATCCTTTCAAAGAAGGTGAGAGAGAAAGGCGTATGGAAGTCTTGCAAGAAATGTTAGAGAGTCTGATGGTGCCCAGTCATTTTGAGATGGCATCATTCACCGAGAAAGCAATGATGAGGTCACTGTTGAAATATGTTGTACCATTTGTGACATCCCTAGGAATGAATGAGCAAGAGCTGCCAAACATAGTCAGCATGCTGAAATATGGAGACATCACAACTGTAGCAGATGCTAATCCCAGAACAGCTATTATCTTGGATTTGATGCGAGATTTGTATTATCAAATGAAAGAGAAAAGTCTGAAGGGGCTGGAGAGGATCCATTTGCACACTCTGGCATTTCAGGCCATGCTTACAAAAAAGGGAACTCATTGGAAGAACAGTCAAGCAGCATGTGCAAAAGCAGCACTAGTTGCTAATAGGTATATTTGCAACAATGATAAAATTGATTCTTCAAAAGCTAAATTATTGATGGATGATTCATTTGCTTCAAGTGTAGGAGCAAATGGGAAGAGAATATATTTTGACCCTGATAAACCAGTTTCTTGTTGGAATGAAGATGACTATGAAATATGCATTGCACCAGTACTTGTGTGCACTAATATTTACCAAACTGTTGGGGGTGGGGATAATATTTCACCATCAGGGTTCACTTTACAACTGTAAGATGATTCTAACTGGACAAAATGAATTGCAAGTTGGAAACATGATTGATTCTGAATGGATCAAAACGTTGTTGTGTAATTTAGTAATTGGCAGCAAAGTCTCAAAGTTAGATGACCTTTTGTGCAGTGGCGTCACCACGGGGTGGACTGGGGTGGACATGGCTACCCCAGTTTTCTGTGAGGTTGATTTGGTAATATCTCGAAATCTGTTTAAAAACATTTAAGGGGGAGGGGCAGATTTTCATTGACTCAGAGCATTTGTGATAAATAGTTTTCTTCTTGAATTCAAAGCTCTGTTATTGAAATTTTTTGAGAAAACCTTGTTCAATTTCAAATCATACCTTTTCCCTCCCCGTAAACAGGTATATATAATGTACCTATATGTTTTGATTTTTCTTCCTTGCAAAAATGCCCACTGTAATGAAAAAATGCTGCTTGAGATGGTCACTTTTCCATGAATATCAAAATAGATCTAAATAATAAAACAGCTATCTCCTAAATTTTCCAAGAGTCTGAAGGACATGGTTGGGAAAATTCTTCTGGGGTCTATCCCCCCAGACCCCTCATCATTGTCCACCCCAGTTTTTTTGGGGGCTGGTAATGCCCCTGCTTTTGGGTAGTGTTTTTAGATTTAGTTAGGAATGGAAATGTTATGGGGTTGTTTGAGTTCCAGCAAATTTAAAATGTAAAGAAACTTTTGAGGCAGAAAATGAATATTAGAATAGTAATGGAAAATTTAGCATGTAATGATCCATACTGGAAAACATCTATGTTACGCCGGAGATATCCGGCTTGCAGCTACATTGAAAAAATGGTAGAACAATTGGTCTATTGTTTAGAAACAACTGGCGTGGCGTAAACCTCCGGTGTGGAAAAAAACAATCTTCCACCCTCAGTAATGATGCACCCTGTACCATCATGGCCTCTTTTGCAGAGTTCGCGGGTCAGGAGGACCCCGGTGTAATCTTACCCCCATGTCATCGTGACACAAAACTGCAGCTCTTCTGTTTGCTTTGCTGCAGTGCAGAGTCAGTTTATAGTCATTTCAAAACGATATGCTGCATTAGGGTAAAATAAAGTCTAAAACAGCTAACTTGAAGGTCAGGATACTACTTGAGCGGAGTTCATATTATCAAAGCTTCTCTATGAAAATGTGAAAATTTCATAGTATCGGAGAAGTTACAAAAAATTGCGTCGTAGCATGACAAAAAGAAGTGGGTTTTTTATTCAATCGCTACATCGCAGCTTCCATTCAATCAAAATCGTATTTATGGGAAGAGCGAACGCACCATCCATTTTTTTGTATAAGAAGCTGGTGTATAAGAAGGAAACTAATAGACTTAGCCTGCGCGCAGACTTTGCTTACTGGGGAGGAGAGGAAAGAAAGAAACTTTCCTCTTCTCCCCAGTAACCAAAGTCTGCACGCATGTTAAGAAGACTGGGATGGCTGAAAGTTTGAGCAACTCTAGGTACTATGTCTGAGAAGCTCTGAGAAATTTTTTGATACATTTCATCTAAACACTAACTATATATATTACCTAATAACACTACTTACAGAATACTATACCCTACTACCAGAACAAGACCATTTGGAGCGCAAAACTATGACTACCTCATGGTAACATAAAACTGAAAACACGAACATAGCAGGGTTGCCAGATTTGAATTCTGAACATAAGCCAAAATATGCTAAAAAACAAGCCAGATGGCTGGAAAATAAGCCAAAATAGAAAAGTTAGCGCATGACGTCATTGTTTCCGTCACTGCGCATGCTCAATGGTTTCTACTGTGCATTACATCATTGGCTTTACTCACCACGCATGCCCAAGCAAGCCAATTTTTTGAGTCTTCATGTGTTGTTGAACTAAATTTGGTATCCAGGAATAGCCTAATTTCCTAAAATGGTGAATTATTTCTACCATAAACACCTAGACAATGAAACTTTTGAAAAGAAAATACGAATTTCAAAAAAGCCAAAAATAAGCCAAATTCAAGAAATAAGCCAAACTCGAATTTTCCATGCCATAAAGAGTTGAAAAAAGCCAAAATCGTGAAATTTGGCTTAAAAAAAGCCAATATGGCAACCCTGGAACATAGCACTACACTTAATGACTTGAAAGACAAAGGTTGCTCATATGAATTACACGTAGCTGTTAGCACATAACTACTACAAAAAAGTAAAGAACATTTAAGGGGGCTTGGTGGTTGTATGACTGACTTATAACTGAGATCTAGATTGTAATCAAAACGACCAGTTTCATGAATAAAGTGGAGCGTTAAGAGAATTATATCTTTATTGAGGGATTGAGACCATCGGGAAATTCTTTATCACCGTACAATAAAATCTGCATAAGAAACTCGTTTGAAACATCGGTATGTCCCCGTGATCGTAATAAAGCGGAGACTCCAGCGAGAAGATCTCTACGTGGTACTTCAAAGAGAAGGGCATAGCAACAAAAAGTGCTCCGTATCGTCAATACCATCGTTGGTAGGGCATCATATTGGGTTTATAGTGTCTCTGAAGTTGTGTTTGAATAAGAAACTTTGGAAAGCTGCAGTAAATTCGTGAGCATCATGGCAAAAAAGCCTGATAACCAGATCCAAGTTCAAAAGAACTTTGAACTTGGGTCTGGTTATCAGGCTAGGTAAAAATCGTCGCTGAACTTTCATTCGTGAGCAAGGGTCACTAAAATTTTGTATTTTTGAGCTCAATGCAACTTTTACTGCCAAACATGGGCAAACATGATGCCGACTGTTAAAAACCAAATTGGCAATGATAGAAGTTCATCGTCATAGCAATGCGCCCGAAAACTTGATAGTAAACTGTTAGTTTTTGTACAGATTTCATACAAAAGGTAAAACGTTTGCACAGTTTAGAATTGAAGACAAAAACAAACTACTAAGTTGCAATATCGAACACGGTCATTGAATCATAGCCTGGCTGGTTAACAGGCTAATTGAATCATTGAAAGACGGGAAAGTAAAATTGCGTTGTCTGTTAAATTACACAAACCACACAGAGTGATATTTAAAGAGAAAAGCGCAACGAATCCTTCTTCTAGACATGCGTGACTTAGCTTCTGCAGTTACTGCTCGTTTTTCAAGTTCCAATTTGAATGGAGATGGCATATTCATGAATATTTCTTACGTGAAATGTATGTGTTTTTCATCACTAAGAATCCCCCCTTCCGCCCTCCATTCAATAGAAGTTGACCCTTAGCTGAAGTTTCAAGAAAACATTTAGTCTATTGAAAAGGAAGGTATCAGATATTGATAGCGGAAAGTTTCTTAAATTTTCTCAACTATAAGAATATGGGCATCGTTTATGCCATGGCAAAATACGATGAGAGGAAGGTAGAATGGCAAAGATACTATAGAAATTCATGTCAATCAGACTCAAAAAAGAGAAGAGAAATGCACCAACCAATCAATGCACCAATGCACCAAAGCTGCACCAGCACCAGAGCACCAGAAACTTTGTGCATGCCAGCACGAGGCTAACCTGCTACGTGGAAGTGAGGTAGGACGGCTTTGTCTTCCCTTGAGATTTGAAAGCAACAAGACGAAGCATGGCGGACAAGGGACACGTTGTGGAAGAGAAGCCCAAGGCCAAAGAGACTGTGAACAGGTAATCTTGTACTCATTTGCCATAGGGAGACCACCGATCCTCTTTCTAGCTTGCTCATCAAGTGGTTTCTTTGTGCGTGTTGGGCTTTGTTCTAAATATTTAAATAATCTAAATGTAAATATTTAGGCCATTTTCATCCATTTTCTCTCATGCACAACAGCCATGTCGGGAGTAATCAGACGGTAAATCACTCCCAGCTTGACTGAGCTAAGTCTGTGTGCTAGCCAAACTGCCGTTCCAATAACATAGCATTTGCCAGGTGCTTTATCACTATCTATTTCCATGTGAATTGTCAGGTTATTTCTGGCTTGCCATTTGAAACCCTTACCAAAAAAACTGGGAAAACAAAAGGGAAGACATGGATTTCCCCAGTTTCCCAGTTTTGCCTCAGAAAGAAAGAACTCTGTTCCCCAGAAAGCATTGGAAACTGGGATGAGAGCCCAATACAGTAACTGGGTTTGAACCAGGTTGGAAAACTTGCATTCACTCGCAGCTATGAAATTGTTTCAAACTCGCTACTCGCGGCTAAAATCAATGGTTCTCGCATAAGATAACAAAAGATCTATTGTTAATCTTTGCCTCTCTCGCATCTTTTTAAAGTCTACTCGCAGCTCGCAGTTACAAATTTTTATTTCACTCGCTACTACGCGTAGGCCAAATCATGCATGTTTTCCAACCCGGGGTTTGAAAGCTGGGCAACTCTGGGAAGTGGTGAGCTGGCAGCCAGAAAGCTAGGCATAAAAGACTGGTAAACTAGGAAAACTAGAGGGTGTTGTTGCAAAATTGAAATTCTGTCAAAATGCTGGATGTGAAATAGACTGCATTACATAAGTCCCTCTAACTTACGCTTGTTGTTGTTGTTGTTATCGCTTCAGTTGAGGGACTTATGTCCTTACGCTTCAGAATAGGGACTAATTAGGCCAAGTCCGCCGTGTTTACGGCGCGTCCAATCAGATCACTACTTTCTTAATAAGGTAAGACCACGTGTCAATTCTTAGTGTTTGATTGGCTGATTAGGAAAATGCTACTGTTTGGAGCGAAAGAAAACTGGTCCTGAGTTGAATGTGTCGGGGGGTTCAGCAAAGAAATAACATTGAGTTAGTCAGCATCGTTTGTAAATATTCTCACTGCTTTCGTGGGCTTTGTTTGCAAAATGAAGGATCGTGCCATCGAAGCCGTGGAGGCTTGATTTAAGATGACTCTGCAACACACTGCTCTGATGAGCACCGAAAGTCGGTTTTCAGAAATGATCCTCTCTAGAAACTTTTTAATTGCTCTGCAACCAATCGGGCTATCGAAATTCTGTAAAAAGTATGGGATTGCTCATACTCTTGGCAATCGAAAGACATATTTAACAAAAGGGTTTGCCTTTTACGGTTTTTGAGAAAGCTCATTTCAAAATATTTTACTAGCTTCAGAATCAAACTTTTCACCAAACACAGAACATGCTCACGGACACACATACCAAATTCTAAGTCAAAAGCTTGGCCAGTTTTTCCACAATAAAATTCTAAAGTTTGGTAGCCTACACGTTTTTTATAAGAAACTTGGATCAGGCCATAGTACTAAAAGTTTCTTCATTTCACATGAAATTTTGTCCATTTTAGTACTAAAAGTTTCTTAATTGTTTTCTTACCTTTGAATGCATGAATTATCAATGTAGTCGCTAGCACTGCGGTAAATATGTTTCTTGACATTTAACCCTATCTGGACCGGGGGGGGGCTAAATTAGCCCCCCCTCCAGGTTTTTTCTATGTAACTTTTTTTCGCTAAATCCCAGGCCAATAATTTTTTTGACTTTTCCTAAATATCTTTGTCACATCTTCTGCCAAAATTTTGTCAAGATATCTCATGTATTTTTTTAAATATAATAATTTTTTCAGAGAGTAGTTTTAATTTCTTGTTTGTTTTACGGTCAAACCCTTTAAAACTTCAAACTAAGATAATTCTTAACATAAGTGAGATAACTGGATGAAATTTTCTGTGCAACCATTAATCAATAAGGGAATATCAAAAATACCTACTATTTTCGTTTTATTTTCATATTACGTCATTGATGACATCATATATGTAATGAATTTAGGTAATAAATATAAGATTGCAAAATTCATAATTTTTTCGAAAATTCGTGTTTTTATGATATTTTGATGTTTTATCTGTTAATTAAACTTCAAGCAAGCATAATATTTCACGCGAGTGAGTTTTTACAGTAAAATTCGTAGGAGTACTGTTTTTGGCCAAAAACAAAGAAAATTGATGACGTCATCGAAAATATAACAATTAGACTAAAATAAACACAATATTCAGACTTTTCAGATCAAGTTACATAAGATAGCCAAGTTTCATCTTTATAGCCCGTGTCAATTTGGAGCTCTGAGGGGGGGCTAATTTAGCCCCCCCTCGGCCTGAGGATGCTCAGAAAAGCCCGGTCCAGATAGGGTTAAAACATCATAAAGGAATAAACAGTGTTCTTTCATGTTGAAAACACAAATGATTAGATAATATTGCTCAAGAATAAAGGCTCGGCGATCTATTTGCTATAATATCCATGCTTTCAACTTTGAAAAGTTTCTTAGTACTTATAAGACATAGTGCTAGAGTTTCTTGAAATTCTAGTACTAGTTTCTTATAAACCAGTTTCTTACAAAAAAAACATGTACTCGACAACAAACGCAAAAAAAGTTGGTCAGTCGATACGATTGGAAAGATTCAATGAAGTGCTTGAAAGCACCTTGTGTGAAAACAAGTCGGCAGTCTTTCGAGACTGACAGTGCAAATCAATCTTTCTTCATACAAATCTTTTGTGCTTGCACGAGCTATGGAATATCTTCTTTGAGTCCCAAGGCGACGGAAAAGAAAGAGGTTTGCAAAACAATGTGTGACAGAAAAGGAGAGAACAGTCGCTTTGGAATCAACCCCATGTTCTACCTTCGTGATTGCACCATGTTGCCCAGTCCCAGGAGACGTCCTGCCAACATAACAAATCAGAGTCGATGTTACCTCCCCCCCCCGTCTTTAGAACTTTAACTTGTTTACGAGGCGCAATTTGGAAAGGAGGCGTTCGATTTTTCGTAAGATTTTAGTCCCTGTTTAGAATCCGTTTGGTCGTGAGTCCTTCGTATGAGTGAAATTAAAACATCAGATTATAAATGTTGAACGAATACAAGGAATCACGTCGTCAGTCTAGATGTGAAAGCTGGGAGACTAGGAAAACTCCAGAAACTGGAAAATTGGTGAATACATTGTAAATGGTCTTTAGCAATTTCGCCCAGCAAGGTGTCATTACAAACTGAACTTCTGGAGATAAAGTTTTGTTAAGATTGATGAACTTCAAAGGATTCCACCAATAATAGCCCAAATGCTACAAAAACTAAAATGCCAATATTTGTCTTGCCTTTGAACATTTTTATAAAAGCCTTCCTCACATGCACAAAATGATGATAGCTTACAATCCTGATATTTACTGCATGTAGCAACTGATCTGAAAAGCATGAAACTGTTTGCTATCTAACCTTACTGGAAAAGCACTATTAAGCCCCCCTCTCTATTAATCCCCCCTCTCTGTTAAGCCCCTCCCTTCTGAGTCAGAATTTTAAAAAGCCCCCCCTCTTTTAACCCTCCCTGACTTAAACAAAATTCTAGAATTTACCAAATATTTTCCATTTATTTAGCTACACAACCTTGCATATTAGTTTTAGTATGGTTGTTTGGGATAAGAACTGTGTCAAATTGAAGTTGATTCTGCAAAACATGGGATAAAAGAACTGAAAAGCTACCAAATACAGTATATCCTTGTCACTTGATTTTGTGAATAAGCCCCCCCTCTAAGCTAGAGAGCTGATATATGACATGTAACAAAACAGAACACAATGATGATGGTGCTTGAAACGTAAGCATTGACTTTTCGCTAGGCTATTGAACGATCGCATGGCTCATTCTTCTGTCACTGCTCGTTTCAAAACAAAATGGTGACTGAATGCTTCTCACACAAAAGAGGTCTCTGTTTGTAAACACTAATTTGACAACACTGGTTTTGTTGGTTGACAATGGGTCTTTAAACTTTACAGTTAGAACAGAGACACCTTTTCCTGTTCCATCAAGTTGTATAACATTAATAACATTGTTGAAAATCTTACCATTAACATTGAGTTTAATGACAAAGACATTGCATTTTGTTCTTTTATGAAAGTTCCTTCAACGTCCTCCATCTTCAAATGTACGAAAGAGCAACAACCTTCGCTTTCCCCAGCTTTTCCCCAGCTCTTAAGGGCACTGGTGCTTTTCATTCATGAGATCTGATATCATACTCTGATTGGTTGATATATGATATCACATTCAGTTTTATCTCATATCAAATCTCAATCATCCTTCAATGAGGTAGTATTTTCCAAACACTGCATTTTGTCCCCACCTGATAGAGAAAAACAAAGGAGCCTTATTGATATTCTTTGATTTTTCTGCAGGATTCTTCTCCAGCTATTGGTATTATGTATACTAACTGAGGGCACCATCTCTGTTGATAGGAACAACTTCAAAACATGCCAACAGAGCAGTTTTTGCAGGTAAGGCACTTTAGGGTACTAAGAACTGGAAATTCAAAGCCTGGATTTATGAAGTTGCTCTGATTAAATGCCAGAGGGATGCAAGTATGCAGTCAGTCCCTAAGAACTTGATGTCAAAAGAAATGTATTGACACCTAAAGAATCGATCAGCATTAACAAATCTTCTGTTTTCATCTTTTTTGACTAACCAGACAGAGCTGTTTTCAAAATGTGCCAGTTAGAGTTCCATTTTCAAAATCTACTATTTGTAAGTCTGCCAGCAAAAATGGTGCCATATTTGTATAACCTGGAGAGCCATCCATCACATTTTTCACCATTTTGAAATTGTGCCAGTGTTGTGTCAACACAATCTGAGATAGAGAACGGATTGCAAACTGTCAGGAAGTGGGGGAAAATAGTCCTTCTATTGATCCCTGTGAGGGCACTGCTACTGCTTTTCTATTTATTATGAATCCTCATGTAACTTTTTTACTTTGTCATTGCAGGAGGAACAGAGCCATTCAAGAAGGCACCAGTCCATATGCAATCCTTCCAGATAGTGTTGTATTTGATTCAGATGCAGTTAGAGCCAATATTATTAATTCAAAAAATAATGTGACATTAGCATTAACTATAGAGACATTGCAGAGAAATACTGCAAGGATAAGAATACAAGAATTAAATCCAATCAGACCAAGATATGAGTGCAAAGATTCCCTTGTCAAGCCTCCTACCAGAGTCAGGTTTGTAAAATTTTAAAGCTTTAAGTCTACTGTATTTTAATGTTGGTAGTGTCTATATATAAAAGTATATGTGTATAAATGATTTATTCATAATTTTATGCAATTTGTTTACAAGTCTGCCTTTCAAATAGAAAATGTTAATTGAAAAATGTTTTGTTGCACCTACATATTAAAGAGACACCAACGCAAAATTTTGGCATCCGAAAATTGCTGCAAGAATATTTGAGAAACATGATGAAAGTTCGCATTCTCCTTGTCTTTACTCCCCATGGAAGGAAAGTTATGAGACTGCGAGAACTGGAAAGATTATTTTTAATATCCTACTTTTTATCTGGTCTGCTGCGCGGAAACAATGGATTCTACGTCACTTGACAGTTTTCGGTCAGCGAATCTTGCATCAGGCTATTCGACCGTTATGGCTTTTGTTTATCTACTATCACGTACAATCATCATTTGACACAAATATTTGCACACAAAAGGTACATAATCTCTACACAACCTGATTAGCATGGTTTCGGCGGATCATTTGTTGATGTCATTTTTTGCGTCAGTGCCTCTTTAAGCCCTATTGCTGTCACATCAACCTATAGACACATAGAAACTAATGTTAGAAATTTACATGTTTTTATCAAAACCTGCCAGCAAACAGTAGTTCTGATGACTTATACATCCAAAGGTCCAAATTTAGCATATTGGTGAGATTTTGATGCAGAACTAAAATACAAACTCCTTAAGTACATGACTGTATTTGAAGACCTTGAAAGTCATGACCTGATGTACAGTAACTGTTTCTTAAAGCATGAGGTTTATGTTTTCAAACAAACAAGGAAAAAGGCTACAAGATCACACAGCAGAATTTGATAAGGTTAAGATTTGCTGTAGGAGTTGAATGAAAGTTAAACCTTGGTGAAACAACATACAGCAAAAGATTTGCCTTGAATATTTTAAGGAGTTCAGTTTTCATTGATTTATTTTCATTCATTTTTAGCTCAGGTCTTCAGGGTGGGGGAAGCCCCATAAGCATATGAGCCGTGGGGCTTGGGGGCGGTATACCCCTAGCGTTGGAAAAATTGTTGTAAATAAGCCCTATTTGGACTAAAATTTGCAAAGATATTGGTAAGCAATGGACTGTTTGTAGGGCAGCCCCCTAGATTTTCTTCCCTCACGCTTATGGGTAGCCCTTTTTCACAGTGCAGGTTTTCAAGGGGCCTTGTCTTATAAATCTTCAAAAGTTAAAATAGTGCTAACTAACTACTAACGTGATACAAATCAATTCATAAATTACCAATGCAAGGCTAGATACAGTGGCATATGAAAAGGACAATGATTACAACCTTCCACATGACATTGCATGCATCTGATTTTGCTGTTTCTTGCAATGTACAGTAGGATTTTAAAAACATTGAAAATCTCACACATGTCTGGTCAATAAGTAAGCTAACCATGTAGCATCCATCAAGAATCAGCAAGTTTTATTTTTCTTTCATTAGCTACTTGAAAGAAAAGTCTGACAATTCTGGTTGCAACATACGGTTTGAAAAGAATTCAATTGCTCTTACATACAAACCATTCCGGGTTGATTTCTTTCAAAATGGAGGCCTTGTTCTTACAATGAATAACAGAGGTCTGATGAACTTCGAACACTACAGGAACAAAAAGTGAGTATATTGATTTTATGATTATATGGCTAAACTTTCACTGTATTTTATTCTTGGCTTCTTTGAAACATTGCAAGATGCAAGATGAGTTTAAAAGGTTTGAGGTTTCAGATGACTGTATAAAAGAAAGTGAATCACGTTGTAATATCTTAATCAAGTGCATAATCTCTGCAATTCAGTGATGTGTACACCTCACACTTTGCTTGCCAAATTACTCACCTTTATTCGTCCAGTAAATTTTGATTGGGTGGTCTGTGTGATGCAGTGTTTGTTGATTTTAATTCCCTTAAAATTTTATGCCAAAGGGGGAATGTTGAGGAAAATGTACCTGTACCGAGCGAAGAAAATGCAGGAGATGGAGAACCACCTGAGAAGAAAGCAAAAGGAGATGAAACGGAAGAAGCAGAGGTAAGAATATATCTTTTGAGTGAAAAGTGGTAACACCCTTTACTACAAATCTGGAAGGTTGGACTACAAATCTTGAATGTTGGTAGCCCCCACCATGGCAGCCTGCTACGTAGAGTGAGGTGGACTTGCTCAAGGCGTCTTATTAGAAAGAAAGAGACGACTTGTCCTGAACAGCTCCTCATTAATCATACCTAAGGATGTTTGTGACTTGACTTTACCCGATGTTTCTAATAGGGTTCTGTATTGTTCTTGGCAGATGAAGGAAGCTGTGAGATTGTAGATCTGTGTGTATTTTTGATAGAGCGGCTGATGAAAATAAACATTTTTAGAACAGGTTTGATAAATTTTGAAGTCCTACCTTTGATATCATGTGGAAAAATATCGATGAAAAAAGCTTGGTTTTTCATGCATGCTGTAGCTTTACCCTTACCTCAACAAGTGTGAGAAAGAAAGTTCAGGGAAGAATATTGATGTATATAAATCGTACCTAATTTTTTCTGTCTTGCTTGTATCATTTGAATTCATTTTCTAAATTCATCACTCGAAACAAGAAATTTCAACTCAATGGAAACAGTTGGGAATGGATGCAGGCTTAATATGTTTGATTATGAATTATTTGGTATCTTGATGTAATAAACATCGATTTCTGGTTGAGACATAGATATATCGCCTAGACTGTTCTTTGTTGTTGTCTAATGTTTTTATTAGGATCCTTACCCCTACTTAGAGTGAATTGTGTTAGAAAATGCTAAATATCAATAATGTAAGTCATCAATGTTTGTAATACAGCAAATCGTTTAATTTTTTTAAATGTTTTGAGAACCAATTGATACAGCGTCCAAATGACAGCCTTTTAATGATAATTAACAAATGTTATCAAATTCTGAAGGAATTCCTGCCTGAAGAAGTGCTCGTTTCGTACAAAAATTGCCACCGTAATTTTCCTTCATTACATCTTCTTTCGCAGCAAAAAGAGGAGGGTGAGGCAAAACCTGCTGAACCTAAAGAGGAAGCAAAGGTTGAAGAGCCAGTTGAAGAAGCAAAGGAAGAACCGAAAGATAAAGAAGATGAAGAAGGAATGTGGGAAGAAACATTCAACGGTCATGAAGATACTAAGCCACGAGGTACTAGAGGATTATCTTATTGCTACAGAATGCTAATAAATGATCAACAAAGTTACAAGGAATTGAGTTTGATCTCATTTCAAAATTCCTTGCAGGCCATCGGACTTTGTAAGGGCAGGGATATCTCCTTTCACGTTGGCTTGCCAACCTGAGGGTTGATGGTTTGATGTTTTACATTGAACGATGTTCCACCATGAAGCATTACATGAATTTATTCACAGCACAAAAGGAATAAATAAGTAGCGTTGTCAAGGAATCGAGGATTGCTGTCCCTACTGCATGCCACTCATGAATTCGAATGAAGTGCACTTGTAAAATAACTAAAAGCCTTAATGAAATGTGGCATTTTCATAGACTGACGACGTGATTCCTTGTATTCGTTCAACATTTATAATCTGATGTTTTAATTTCACTCATACAAAGGACTCACGACCAAACAGATTCTAAACAGGGACTAAAATCTTACGAAGAATCAGAAGAAACTTAGAACATCTTCCATCCTACGAACGTCGAAAGAAAAGTCGAACGTCCCTTCGAACGTCATTTCGAGCGTCGCTTCGCTTCGAGAAATCGAACTTTGAACTAATGAGCCAATCAAACGCTAAAAATAGGCACGTGGGTTGACCATATTAAGAAAGTAGCGATCTGATTGGTCGCGCCGTGAACGCGGCGGACTTGGCCTAATTAGTCCCTATTCTGAAGCGTAAGGACATAAGTCCCTCAACTGAAGCGATGACAACAACAACAACGAGCGTAAGTTAGAGGGGCTTATGTAATGTAGTCTAGCATTTTCACAGGTCGATAGCAAGTCTCCTCTTTGCGATTTTCCCCTTCCAGCCCTCCCCAAAACCCTATAAACCACGTTTGAAAGTTTTGTGTTGGAATTTCATGTTACTGAAATATCTTTTGGCCAAGAAACAATCTTGCCACACTGACCTTCCTTGAGTTTTAAGCACTACGTACTTAAAGGGAATCGACATGGTTAAAAGCTGGCCCGGGCCAGGTCAAAAATATAATCTATTGTACTCGACAGTTTAGACGCATCCGGTTTCATTGTTTAGCTAAAGAAACAATGGATTTGTGGGCGTTTCTCTGGCCTATTTATAGCGACTATGGGATATACCTATGTCTATTCCCTTTAAATACTTTTTGTAGTTAATAAATACAGTTATTTTCGTTCGAATGTAATGAATAAGAAAGTAACTGCGTTCTAGGATAATCTCAGTTTTAAAGCTGGCAGCAAGCTCTTTATCTGAAGGAGAATTTAATCAATTAGATACATCGTCGTTTCTGCTTTATCCATTGCAGGTCCTAGTGCAGTTGCCATGGATTTTTCATTCACTGGTTTCGACCACGTGTATGGGATTCCGGAACATGCTGACACTTTAGCATTGAAGCAGACAACGTAAGTTTCCGCGTGTTTTCTTTGCTGATTCAGTACGGATTTTATATCCTGTCTTCACCCTGGTCTACACTGTTAACGTATTTTTCATTTGGTAGGGTTTACGAAAGATATATATCGAAGATACATACTGAGTAAATTTAAACATCTGTGAGAATTTTGATAAAATATTGTTCAAGTTACATTTTCATTTCATTTTTTTTTCATTCACTTCAATCATTTAGGGAAGGTAACCCTTTAAAAAATGGCTGCTTTTCAGGGGATCAGCCATTCATAAATACAATATTACATTTATAAATACATTTATATTTACATTTTTATATTTACATTTATTTATATTTATTTATTCACATTTATTTACATTTATTTAAATTATATTTACATTTATATTTTCATTTATATATTTACAGGGTGTCTCAAAAAAATTGTTCGACGTTTGATTAAATATTGAAAAATAAAGACAACATGAACAGGTTCGTGGAAAGATAACCCTGTTCCTAAGATTATGAAATAATTTTAGAGACCAGAATCAAGCAAATCGGTTGAAAATTCACTGAGTTACGAGCTCTCGAAGATCAAAAATATGCGATCGCTGAAACCAGAGACCCCCCAGATTACTTGTCTTGCAAAAAGCTCAAAGACGGAGGTAAGAGAAGCTTATCCAATGTCATACCTCTCGTTGATATCAGAGCAAACCAAATACGACTTCTAAAGTAAATTATTTCTTGCGATCATTCTCAAAATTCCTTAACATTGCATAGGTCCAAAAACAGTGGTTCAAAACAAAATCGGCGAGAGACTGAATCTGCTTCCTCAAAGCATCCATATGCTTGACAGTTAGGCTATCGAATACCTGTTTGAATCCCACTTGGTTCGCCCTGAAACAATTGAGAAATAACAGAAACTTTGGCCTATGGGACTTTTACCAAAAGTGCCATTTCGAGGCCTCTGGTTTCAGCTTTCGCACAAATTTGAACTTCAAAAGCGTGTAACCCCATGAATTTTTATCGGATTCGAAAGATTCTTGTGTCAAAAATTAATTTAAAATCTCAGGAAAAGGATGACTTGACCAAAGGTCCATTCAGCGTATCGTTATTGTTTAGTATTTAATCAAACGTCGAACAATTTTTTTGAGACACCCTGTACATTTATAAATACAATAATTCAAAAATGAATGATTAATAGGAAAAACTAAATATATTTGTGAAAATGCAATTTATACAATATATTCAGCATAGAAAAGAAATGTATTAGGCAGGCAAATTTCTCTGACCACCGAGGGATCCACCCGGCCTCAAGCCCATTCCTCGACTTTTATGCAAACATAATTTTTCTTTGAACAATCACCTCAAAAAATTTGTTCTGTTCCCCTAACTTTGATTTATAAGATGATTTTGCCTTTGTTGTGAGGAGAAGTATACATTTGTTACTTTATTGAATTTTGTGGATCAAATGTATAAAAGCCACATTTGTGGGCAGAAACAAACCTTGCAACGCAGCGAAGAAACAACAGCCAATGTGTAGGAATTTAAAGAATATATATATTATACACTAATATTTCTTCCTGCTAGGCAGGATATCTTCAGGGCTTTTAAGAAGCCAAGCGAAGGTAAAAGCCAACATTTCATGACAACATCTCCCTCGCAAAGCCCACACACCCTACTTTTCCCCGCTTCTCGTAAGCGTTGCTCATTTAGCGGTATTTAGTTGCAGCAGATTTGCAATTTTAAAATCCTCAAACTGTTAAATTTTATGTATTGAGTTATAATCATAATGTTGAATTGAACAATTCCAACGATCAATTTGCTTTCAGCGGAGGTGAACCATATCGATTATACAACTTGGATGTCTACAAATATGAGCTTTACAATCCTATGGCATTGTATGGATCTATACCATTCATGATTGGGCACAGGTAAGGCATACAAGAATTTTTCGTCTGTTTCAGATCCCTCTGAGACTTTTGATGTTTTCGAGGTTTGTCTCTTTTTCTCCCATTTGTTTGTTAACAGTGGGATCCAGAAATATCGACTTTTTGGATTTCTATTGTATTGCGTTATATTCTAGGGTGAATGTTGGGCATGTTCGGTTTGAAAATAAGAAACATAGAGGTAGTTTCACATGCCTTTTCTCTGGGAAATTTTTTATGTTATTGAAAAATATACTTTGACTCGGTAGCGTGAAATGTAACAAAGGAGAGAGCTGGAAAAGCCCCAGACACTATGAACGAAGGATGAGTCGTTTTGTTCGGACTAAGAGTGGAGTAGTACTCCACATAACGATACATGTGAAGCTGTCATGTGCATCTTACCATTGATTGTTGTGTGTTGTTTTACAGCAAAGAAAGGACAGCAGGCCTCTTCTGGAACAATGCTGCGGAAACATGGGTAGACATCAAATCTTCAAAGGTAAAGAACAGCTGATTTGCTTAAAGGCCATTTTCAGAGTTTGATGAAATTCCTGGATAGTTTATGTTATGCCATCCTTTGGCAGTGATCTTTGGTTTGTTGAATTTAGCGTTTGGTTCACGAGCTTTTTGGAGAAATGTAGTCATAAAATTTTTGGATCTGGCTTGCTATCTTTAAAGTCTTTATAAGGTGCTTTCTGTAGATACAATTCAATTTTATTCGTAAACGACAAGTTTTTGTAATTTGACTATAAATCTATAATACTTTCGCACTACGCGACCCAAGTTAAGCATGTACTGCGATACTACATTGGATATATTTTGGTGCATCGTTGTAACTTTGGTAGTATATATATATTTCTGTCATCTTGCCTGATCTATCATATATTAAGAATATTTTGATTACCTTACCGCCTAACTTCTTATATTCCGTTGTTAAAGTGAATAACCTGAGTTAAAAGATGAGATCGCACAGGTTTATAAATAGCCTATTGTATTCGATAATCCAGCGCAAAGTGGAAGAAATCAAAGCCAGAGAAGACAATAGAGGGATTAGGTGTTTCTTTGTCCTATTTATATACAAGCGCTATATACTTCAGGTTATTCACTTTAATTGCAGATATATCTTTTTACAGACCATGCTTGGCTCTTTGATGTCATTTTTCAAGTCTGAAGAGGCAGTTCCTGAGATGGATACTCATTGGATATCAGAGAGTGGCATAATTGATACCTTTGTTGTGCTTGGGCCTAAGCCACATGATGTCTTCAAACAGTACGCTATTCTTACGGGCACCACACAGCTTCCACCGGTGAGTGGGACACATTTGCTTTCTGAAAATAGACAAATGCTCTAAAGATGGTCTCTGGGAATTTTTAACATCATCCTATGCGCCGGAAAGCATTTTAATTGGGTTGGTTGGTCGAACTATCATGAAATTAAAATGATCATGGTCATAGATTCCCTGATGACGTTTTTGAGCAATCGTGTATTTTTGTCTTTAAGGTGCTTCGTTAGACACTGTTCACAATATGAGACGTATGGTGATAACCAAACTATGGAAAGTGCATTTTTTCCCCATTTTATTTTGAAATAAATCAGTCAGAGATGTTCTCTTTCAGTAAGAACATCCCACGAAAAGTTGAGTGGATGAGACTCTAGAGGGGAACAGTAGCGATGGAGGTTTTTTCTCTTGGACGTCGTTTCTGCTGTTCAGCGTTAACGTATGTGCTAGCCAGACGTCCATTGTGAAACAGGTCCTATAGCTCTGCGTAACTGTATATTTAATGGTAAGTTAGTTGCACAATGTTGTATATAGGAGGGACAGACCAGGAACTTTTCATTGTTTTTTGCGCCCCCTGACATCGTTCTCTTAGTTCACGACAGTTGCTCATATATAATGCCTTAAACGTTGTAATGGGGGTGTATCTGAAAAAGTATTCTGGTGAAACAAATTTGTGAAAACTTTGGCAATACCCTCTTGTAATTTGCTAACCTTGAGGCAAATTTTTATATTTACCTTCATCATAGAGACCTGTCGTTCGGCACTGCTGAAGGCTTCATCGAAGGACTGTTGCATATTCTTTGTGACAGCCTCATTAGAGTATACAAAAGTACAGATAGGACCGATGATTATCTAGTTAATGGAGATTTTATTAACAATTAAACAGTATTAATTCTTCAATTCATTCTCCCCACCATAGCTCTTTGGTATTGCCTATCATCAATGCAGATGGAATTACAACGATGAAGATGATGTAAAAAGGTATTTTCATAAAATTGTAGATATTGCTCGCTCAAAAAGGCTCAATTTGCTTCTGGTTATTTTACATTTCATGACTTTTTTGTTAAGATATTGGACAGATATTTTTTCCGAGAAAGCGAAGAGTACGTCTTGTCATTTAGGCCCCGTTCACATTGCTCCGTTGTCATGTGAAAATGGCGCGAAACTTACCCGTTTTGCCTTGCGTTCATATTGTCCCACAGTGAAAACCAGCTTTTCAAAGACGCCATTGAAAACGCATGCATTTGAAAACAGTGAATATCGAGGACGATTTGTTTTCATTGGGAACGGAGACGTTTGAAAAACGCTTGACATTTCTTTTGCATATGCTGTTGACTGCAATAGCATTCAAATTCGCGATTGCCACCTTGGACTGCTACTAACAAAAGGCTTCGTTTTGAAAAGCGGATTAAAGCTGGATCTCCACTGGAAAATGTCGAGCCGCGAAAAGTAGAACGTATTCCTACTATTCGAGGCTCGACATTTTTCCGCGGCGACAATTTGATCTGCCAATCAGATTGCCGGAAATTTTCCGCGGTGACATTTTTCCGCCTAGTGGAGATCCGGCTTAACAGCACGGTTTTTCTGGAGTAATACGCCTATCGTATTCATAGCGTATTATTTGAATTTGGAGCAATTTGAACGAGCAGCGTTTTCATCAACAAAAATGGACAGAAAGGAAAACGGAGTAGTGTGAATGTAGCCTTAATTTTCCACGATTTTTGTTTTAGTGTTGATGCGAATTTCGATGTCCATGACATCCCATATGATGTTATCTGGCTTGATATTGAACACACTGATGGCAAGAAGTAAGTTATTCAATATCTCTTTACCATTGATAGTTATTCAATATCTGTTTACCTTGATAGATTGTGATAGTTTAGTGAACTGACTCCCGTTTTCTCCTGTCTTTCTCAAAGATATCTCACGTGGGATTCAGCAAAATTTCCACACCCGAAAGATATGCAGGACAATGTTGCAACACGTGGAAGGAAGGTAAAATACTAATATTTTTCTTGTTTAGTTTTCTTATTAACTTTTCAATACACCTCACTTTGCAAGGATTTCCATTAAACGGAAGCACAACCTAATAAGTAACATTTATTTTTATTTCATAAATTGTTTGCATCATTTTCAGATGGTTACGATCGTTGATCCACACATCAAAAGAGAATCAGATTATCATATTCATTCAGTAAGTACTTTTAAGCCATTCCGTTAAATATGGTGCTAGCATAGAAGAACCTTTTTCCCTTTCGTTAGCAATTGTTGCAAACTTATGTAATTCGCTTTGTTGATGTGTGAATGCAGTTAATGCTTTCATTCTTTGTATACTGGGTAAACTTCTGTGTAGGAAGCAAGGATACTCCTTTTGAAACTAAAATGAGGCTCAAGCTGCACGATGGTGTCTGTTTGATATCCATGCCAATACTTAATTGTGTGTCAATTTGATTATAGGCACCGAACAGTGAAAATCAACTGGATTTCATTTGAAAATGGCTGTTGGTTGGGACTTTTGTATGGTGATCCTTTTACCGGGGTGTTATTGGCCTCTTGATTTTTGTAAGCAGCGTAATGAACCCTTTGAAAGTACGTTCCCAGTGTGTATTTCAACCAAGTCTCGTGACAAACAGGCTGTTAAACCCAGGCTCAGGAAACGCCTGCTGGCGCTGTCTGCGATGTGATATGCGACCTCGTTTCTATTGACGTAGCAACGGAGCAATTATAATTAGGTTTGCCTAGCAACGAAATCTTTGCTGTGGAGAACGACCAAGAAGAAGACACAGATGGATTTGAAATATATTCATTTAAGGTTTCACAGGATTTCAACTTTCCTCACTATTTTATACACCGTTCGACTCCCATTCGATTGATCGGAATAACTCGAAATTGCGAAAGTTTCGAATCGGTTGCCGTCTCTGAAAGTCGTTGAAGCGCGAGAATGGGCCTAAAGCAGAACCGGTGCAAGTACCCCGAAAGAAAACTAAAATATCTCGCGAGTCTCATACTATCTCAGAAAAATTTTTCGCTTGATTTATTGCCAATAGTCATCCAAAAGCATCTTCGATTTCCCAAAGTTGGGCGGGGTTGGGCAGAGTGAAATTTTTACGAGTGTGTGCTTGGAGCGTGACAAAGAGGTTGAAGTGGCCTAAGCTACCGCTGAAGAAACTTAGCCGCTGCAGCTAATTCATGATTTCTAACGGCTAAACGAGTCTCGCTATCGAAAGGTAAACATTTAAAAGTCACATGAATGTCTAAACTAGCCTAAAATGCTTACCACTGTTGTAGAAATCCAATCCAAAAACGCGATGCACTTATCCGTCCAAACTTCAGTTTCCATCTTGGTTTCACTGCGAAGTGCGCGATCCGCTGCGAAGGAGGCGCATATCACATCGCAGAATGCAACTCAATGCGCGATTCCTCTCCCGTGTTTTGCTCCCTGGTTAAACCATACCACCTCCACCTCTCCAAAGGCCTGTATTCCTGTTTCACCGTTTAGTGTGCTCTTGCAAAAGGCAATTTCGAAACATGTCAAGCTTAATGTTATGTACATGTCAAGCTTAATGTTATGTTACTTATCTCATTTCTGAAAGGCCTAATTTCTTTCCTCCAGGAAGCAAGTGAGAAAAACTTGTATGTACTGAATAAAGATAGAAGCCAGTATGAGGGATGGTGCTGGCCTGGTATGTATCCTTTCGCAATATGTTGATTTCTTGAGTCTTGGTTTATTTCTCGTAATTCCTTGCCAGTTAAAAAGTTTTCTAGCAAAGGATTCTGATTGATTCCTCAGTTGGATGTTGTCTGACGATTTCCAAGGTCAGTGTCGGACGAAGGTACTGTACAACTGGTTACATTTATAAGGAAATTTTCATGGGAAATGGGGCTTTGCTGCATGCTCAGGATTCCTAACAGAGATCAAGTTAGTGTGTACCAGCTTCTCACTTTGCAGAGCGGTATAAACGTTTTCCTAAAAATTGAAGACTTCTCTTAAGGCAGCAATATTAATGAATTAGAAATGTAACCTTTTTGTTATTTTTGTCATCAGGTTCTTCGTCTTGGCTTGATTTTACAAACCCTGATATCAGAGAATGGTGGGCTAGCAGATTTGCTTATGACAAATATCAGGTAAAGTTTTCTGCTTACCTAATATTGCATCTTAAATGGCACTGTTTCTTCTCCTCTGTGAAAAAAGACAAACTATGTGATACAGTTCTGTATTTTAACTCTTAAAGCCGAAGTTACCTCGTTTGTATACAAGACAATACAGTCCTCAGATCGGCTGTGTCTTCTTTGTAATATACATTTTTGTACGTATTTTGTAATTTCATTAAGTGATCTTGCATTTATGTACTTTGTTTATTATTTATAATTATTATCAATTTATTTACCGTTGGCAACAAAATAACTCATAGCTAAAATATTTAGCTAATTAATTCCAATTTAGCTTGATCAGTTTTATTTTAACGCGATTAAAAGTTGCCTGCATCAAATAGAATGATGATTGTGATGGTGAAGGTGATTTCGATGATCATGATGATCACGATGATTGTCACGATGATTGTGATTGTGATCATAGTGATGGTGTCGTTGACTGGTTTTGTCATACAATATTCTACTTTGCGATGCATCATTATCAGTGTAAGTTTTCTCGCTTCAGGGCTCCACTCCAAATCTGTTCACATGGAATGACATGAATGAGGTTTGCCATTGATTTTTACATTTGCGTAGTTTTAGACGTAACGATAAGTACCTGATTGGCTCCTTTTGACTGTTCTTTGAGAAACAGATGGCAGAGGGAGGGAAGGGATAAAAATACCGTGGACAATAGCATCGTCAAAGTAATTCGTTGATAAAATTACTAAAAACAATGGGAACCAAACCAGAATCTGTTTTAATGTCAAACTTATCATTTACTCTTGTTTTTTTATTCTTTGCATTCTCCCTGTGTGTTTATTGTTATCTTGCCAGATCTGAAATGCAAAGCAAGCTGTAAAGCAAGCCTTCAGTTTAGGATCTGGAAACTTGACGACGTTACAGACCAAACTAGCTTCAATGTAGTTAGGCTGCCTTCCAATGCAAATCATAGACTTCATCTTTAACATCATGTTTTTTGACACATTGCTATTAGTTTTCTGAACTCCATTTTCTTTTGAGTTTT
This sequence comes from Aurelia sp. 3 sensu Dawson et al. (2005), assembly GCA_964020215.1. Classification (NCBI taxonomy): domain Eukaryota; kingdom Metazoa; phylum Cnidaria; class Scyphozoa; order Semaeostomeae; family Ulmaridae; genus Aurelia; species Aurelia sp. 3 sensu Dawson et al. (2005). The sequence continues at coordinate 24,810,327 of OZ026574.1, read as the reverse complement.
TAAATTCTTACTCCCCTCATCAAATATAAGGGACCCCTCTGCGGTGTTTTTGGTCTTAAAGCGAGCTAAATTTCTTCTGTAGCCTTCAGTTTTCAATGGTCCAGAGATTACAATGCACAAAGACGCCTTACATCATGGAGACTGGGAGCATCGTGACGTGCATAACATTTTTGGAGCATACGTACATCAGGCTACTGCTCTTGGTCACATTCAAAGAAGTGGCGGTAATGAAAGACCATTTGTCTTATCAAGAGCTTTCTTCGCTGGAAGCCAGAGATTTGGTAAGATAACGGTGATTTACGTTTCATTTGTTGTTACTTTCTCGCGAAACTGGTGTATTGATAGGGCAGCTTGATCAAGACTTCAGTTCTACTGGGCGAGGAAAGAGCTGTTGGTGTGTTCTACGCTGTGTATCGGGTCAGACAAAAAAAGTTAAAACGTTTGGCGGGCTGGGGAATAAAAGTTCATGGCTGAAATTTAAAACTAAAATGTTAATCTGTCAGTCAAAGACTAAATTCGATGAAAATATTTTATTTTGTAAAACCACTCATCTTTAAGACCCCAAAATTCGAAAAATGACTGTAAGGGGCTTTTATAGGAATCGAGAATTATACGTTCCTTTCTGGTCCATGATTTATGTGGCATTGAAATTTGAATTTATTGCAGTGGTCATTTTCAGGAATTGAATTTCAGTTTCAATAGCTTGTAAATCATGTACCAGATTGTAACCTGCAATTCTTGTTCGCAACATGCCCCTTTGAGACATTTTTCTAATTTGTGGATCTTCAGGACAAGTGACTGTACCAAACAACATTTTCTCATGTAAGTTGCCTTTGACTGATATATCAACATTTTAGTTTTGAACATCGGCCACATACTTTTTTCCACAGCCCGACAATCGTTTAAAGTTTTTTTTTTTACTCATTCGGTATGGTGGTAAAAACATGCATTTATCCTTCAATTTCAGCAAAGTATAGATCACCCTCAAAGTAGAAAGACTATCTTAGATTTTTTGATGAAATTTATTTGATTAGAGTAAGTTGCGCAATATTATAGGCATCTCAAAATGAATAGGAACATATTTTTAGGAAGACAGGGATAACACACTGCATTCTTGTTTCCTAGCCACAAGAAATGAATAACTCGACTTTGACATTGCTTATTGAATACTGTTCGATATTGGGCATATTTTATTTATAGCAGTTCCGTTTTTGGCAGGCCTGAGAAACATAACTTCGTAATTCATTGAGCATGTATTCTACAAACAAACCTTCTCAACCGTGTTAAAGAGGGAATGTTTTGCGCAGTACCCAAAACTTTTCGAATTAAGTGGTGAAAGCTTGCTACTAGCAATTCGTTCATGATTCTTATTCTAATGGTATTTTGTAGTTGATTTCTTCCGAGTCTACTGTTTTGAAATAAGCATGTTTTGACAACTAAATTGAATTTGATCTTTGAGGATTAATGTTGTAATTAAACTTTCTAGGCCCAGTGTGGAGTGGTGATAATGGTGCTGAATGGGATCATCTCAAGATTTCTTTGCCAATGTGTTTGTCAATCGGAATTGCTGGGCTACCTTTTGTTGGAGGTGAGATCAAATACTTTATTTCTTAGCTATCATATGGGGTGCACAGATTTTGACCGGCACTATATAAGACACACTATACAACTTTCCACAGCCAGTTTTATTCCAAGTTGTATCCTAGTAAATGCATATCATGCGTAGTAAAAGAAATTGAACTGCATGAATTGTTGGTTTATTGTTTTGACTTTTGCTCCATTGTGTCGTTTTGAGCCTAAACTATGAAAATTTCCTTCCAGCTGACGTTGGTGGCTTCTTTGACAATCCTGACAAAGAGCTTCTTGTCAGATGGTATCAGGTATGTTACACCTCAATTTTCAATCACTTTCTATCATGTTCAACCATTTTTCAGATTTAAATTCATTAGATTTCGTCACAATAAAGCACCGAAAGGGTGACGGTATCCTTTGTATACTTAGAGCCAACAATCATTAATCAACTGTCATTTAGAAATCCTTTGATGGAATTGACAGCCCAGAATTTACTCCCTTGGAAGTGCTTTTTTCGTTGTGGTATTAACTCCTGAGTGGGGACATTTTGCTGAATATCACTTAAGTTTTAGTCGTCCGATGGCAGAGTTGATATACGTTGCGTGTGTCTACAGAATTTGTGTTAGAATCTTACAGTGTGACAAAAAAGATGGTCTCATAGTGCCCTTTCTGTTCTGACAACAAATGTTGGGAGATGTTCATATTGAATTTTTAATACATATATTTTTAATTTTTAAGGCCGGAGCCCACTTGCCGTTCTTCAGAGCACATGCACATTTAGATACAAAAAGAAGGGAGCCATGGCTTTTTGATGATGACACAAAGAACATGATAAGAGAAGCAATCAGAAAACGTTACATTCTTCTGCCATATTGGTATAACTTGTTTCAAGAGACGTCTGTCAGTGGTTCGCCAATTGTTAGGTAAGATATTTTTCACTTAAAAATAAAAGTCAGTACCGTAGAAAAACTATCTTTAGAGAGGCTGTTAAAGTTACACCACGTTGTCTCAAACATGCCGCCGCTGGTTGTCCTGGCTACGTCTAAATCCTTGAAGGTTTTTACGTGACAGCAGCGGCTGCACGCCTGGACGGCAGCCCTTCTTTTAGGGGTAAGGTTTCTTCCATTTGAGGTGGGAAGTCCCGAGTAAAACATTTTCAGTTGGTGAGGACCAACCTGAGGTGAATAAGTTTAAGTGGAAATTTTAAAAAAATTATGAAAACAAGGTGAGCTACAAGAATGCAGCGAGGAGAGATTAAAATAACTAAACAAAAAATTACAATCATCAAAATAAATGACGAGGGGATGCACGAATAGAACATAGCCCTGTTAACTTTTTATAATAGCATCACTGCTTAAAAGCAACAGGGATCTTCCTAACAAAAATTTCATACACTCCATACAAGTTTGTACTGTTTTTCTTAGCGTCGACTTTTTCTGTGTTCAAAGTTGCTGAAGCCATTTTTGTGTCTTGTGACTGAGGTCAAATTTTCGATCGCCCGACTGAAATTTGGAAAGCTTAGAAAGATATTTACCCGTATCTCCTTCTCACACATGCCAATAATTGTGAGAGTCACTTGAAGACTTTAGACGAGTAACAAATTATGTGTGCCTCTTCAACTTCAGCCTATCTGAACTGCGATTTGCTAGACGGTTATTGCGGTTTTATACCGTATATACAAAACAAAGTTATTTTAAGCGTATTGCACGATATAGACTTGACATTGACATATAAGAATAAAAATAATCGTACCTTGAGCAGAGTTGTTTTAAATACAACTCTGCTCAGTTGTATTTAAAACAACTACTGCTCAAGGTACGATTATTTTTATTCTTATATGTTTAGCTTATATACCTTTCAGAGGCATTACAAATTGACAAAAGCCAACAGCTGTAATCGTCGCTTCAAGACTTCAGGCGAGAAGCGTACTCTGTTTGCATACGCAGCACTTGGTTTGGGCTTGTAGGGACGGATTAAAAAGCGTGGAATTAAGAGGCGACCTGGCTTTGCCAATGGGCTGTTGATCAACGTCATCATAAGCTGTAGTCCCAGTGTTAAGCATAGATTTTTTTCGTAGACCTTTATGGGTAGAGTATCCAGAAGACACTAAGACATTTGATATGGATGATGAGTACCTTATAGGTGCGTATGCATGTTACAGGACACTGTTTTAATGCCTCGTTTAAGTTTAGTAACAAATTTGACATATGAACCTCTGTTTCGAGTTAGGTGTAGTAAATCTCTGTAAAGCCTGCCAAAAGTCCTTGGAGCACTTGAGCAATTTCTATTTAAGGACTCACCGTTTTTATTTTTATCCATAGCAATAAGGTGAAGCAACCTTCATCCCAAACAGTGAAGATTAAGGTTATTGTCTAGACTGATGACGATGAGTCCCTTGTATCTCTGCGGTAATTCTTGCTCAAGAAGGACTCGTAATGAAAGAGCAAAAAACCTATTGAAGATTGGAGCTTTTTTAAAAACCTCCGTTTTTATGCGTTCATACTGATTCAGAGCGTTTTCAAAAACCTCCTCTTTTATGGATGTCCACTTTCGACAGCGTTTTCGAAAACCTCCGTTTTTGCGGCGTTTTTGTGGCGTTTTGTGCAAATCAATGTGAACACTTTCACAAAAACGGAGGTTTTTCTCTCCGTTTTCGTACAAAAACGGTGCAGTGTGAACGGGGCCTAAGGATTAGAAAGAATCAAAATATCAAAGCAATCGACTGTTATTGCAGGTACTGATCTATTGGTTAAACCAGTCACATCTGCGGGACAAACGAGTGTTGATGTATACTTTCCAGGTGGAGATAAAGAGGTGCGTTATTAGCGTTCTCTTCTATTCTTTAATATTTAAAATAACTGCAAAGGAAAGATTTTTGTTACTTTGTATTTCGCTATATTGCTAGTGCCTTTCATTTGTGAAGAAGTAGATTAGCAAGACTTTGCATCACATATAAAGCTTAACCAAAGATTCTCGTCCAATAGAAGAGTGAAATTTTCACTTTTAGTCGCTAGTGATGGACTTTCAAAATGGCCTGGTCAGCCATTACCCTTTTCGGTTATCTCGCAGTATCTTATACGATACTTTCTCTTGGAAAGGGCTTCCACACCTTTGCTATCCTTTGCCACAAATAGGTGAAACAATGATAGAATTCTCTCCTTCTGCTCCAGCATTTCTTAACTTGAATCGCAGCTTTATTACTTGGTTTCGTTATCATGAAATTTTTATTTTCTCTGGAGCAGTTCAATAATTTAGCCTCTTTTTGGTATGTTCGCTATCTTACTGTCTGCGTTGCAAAAGTTCTGGATCTCAGGAGCTTCATGAAAGAATGGGGGTTTGCAAAGGATGATGGTTGACCAGGGTCCTTTAAGAGGCAGAACGTAGCAGTCCCTTCAAACATAAGTTTTGAATATCAAATCAAAAGTAAAACTGTTCAAGCCCAATATTTAGCTAACAGTTCACAGATGCAACATTTTTCTTATTTCTTTTAAATTTACTTTCAATCATTTCTGCTGACAGCTTTGGTATGACATAGAAGATTACAGTACTGTACATCATGGTGGCCAAGTGATCAATGTTGCTGCTCCTCTTCACAAGGTTTGTTTGTTTGTTTGTTTTTAGTTTGTTTTGAATGGATTTCTCAGGATTTCTAGCTACTGAAAGCTAATTTAGGCGCACTGTACATGCCGCATCCAGGCATGGGACCCCTAGTTTAACGTCCCTTCCAAAGGACGACGAGGTGAGTTGTGAGGTCAGGCCTCCGACGTCACCCATCCAGAGTCTGACCTCACTCGACCCCATCCAGAGTCTGACCTCACTCGACCGAGCTTAACTTCAGTCACCTGACGAAGACTGTATAAGCCACTCGGCCACTCAGCCCGTAAAAGGTTTTTATTTACAAATGTACCTGGTAAGTCAAAAAAAGTTAATGAATTTAGCATGCTGTGGAATGATTTACGTTACGGATATACAAAAATTAGATGTTAATCCATCAATCAAAGGCTAACTTTTATTTTAAAATTTTGTTCGGTAAAATCACTCATCTTTTAGATTCAAAAATTGGTAAAATGTTGGGAAGGGTTTCGTATGGGAACGAAAATTCCACGTTCGAGTCTGCACTGAAATAATGTTGATATCCAGGGTACTGTACCCTTTCAAACAGGGATTATCTTTTTTTTTCGTTTTACTCAGCCGGTGCAGTATATCAATAAATCAGACCATTCGAAATGACGCCATTTTCAATGCAGTCGTCCATTGCTGTAAAATTTGTTCTTTGATATCAGATCTCGTTTCTTCCAGATTCCTGTTTTCCAAAGAGGTGGTAGCATCATTCCACGTAAAGAACGAGTCCGTAGATCATCATCCCTTACTCATAGAGATCCGTACACTCTGCTTGTTGCCTTGAATTCTACGGTAAGTGTCTCTATTCTTATGCTATAACTGCTTACAGCTTCATGTTGTGATTATCTTTGCTTTCGACGTCTTTACATATTTAATCTGCGTATTTCCTAGCATTCGGAGTCTCCCAGGATAACGTTAAAAATCATCAAAATAAGGTCTAACAAATTACCTTTGTCCTGAGCAATTTTTCATTTTTCACGGCTAAGAGTAGGGCCAATCATGAGCATATAGCTCACATCCTAAAAAAGGTCGGTGTAAATTCCATTACATTTTCCTTTGAATTAAAGTGCTTGAAAGGAGTTTTGGGTAATTTGCTGTAAATTTGCAATTTTTTATATCTTGCTTAGTTTCAAAATGGCGGCATTTATTAATTTTGAGGCTGTGACGTCATCAAATTTGTAAATCGTTAACCAGAAGAGCTGCAGATTTCTACTTTCCACCATACTGTGGATCTTCATAACTATTGTTTTCTTGAAGATTGTATCAATTTTCCTCAGGTAATTTGGCTTTTACAATGAATTTTTATTTTCGTTGAAATTTTCGGAAAAGTAATGAAAAATGCCGCCATTGTGAATGTGGTCAAGACATCAAAAATTACCACAGCAGATTTACATAAAATCACCCAAAGTGCCTTTCAAGTCATTCCATTCATAGAAAAATGTAATACCCACCCTTTTAGAGATTTGACAGATTTGAGCTCTATGCTCCAATAATGCAATTATTTTTTTAGTAATGGAACAGTTTCACTCAACTGAATGCAAGACCACGTCAAACGTATTGAAAACCTAAGTTTCAACCATGCTTAGCTGCCATTTTTTTCTACCTACAAAATTTTATGACAGCATGAAGGTGATTGCTTGTAGGATTCAGATACGTAAAATGTTCTTTAAGGGGCCGGTTCACGTAGCCGTAAATAAACCTGCAATCATGTTAGCCAACATTGTTTTAGGCACTTGTCCAATGTTTCTGCACACATGTTGGTTGAGAGGTAAATCTACCTTGTTAAAGGACTACCGATATCTCTGTAACCTTGGAGATCAATCGATATATCCGTAATCTTACAGTTTTGAATTTTTCGTCTGTTTCTATTCTTTGTGAAATTCAAGAATTTGTGTTCAAAAAACCCTTTAAGTCAAAAAAACCCTTATGTAACATCTGTTATCTGGCCTACCAAAAAAAGACTGCACAATCATTGTTTAGAAGGAGTTTTGTTTACAGCTTCGAGACCAACGCCCTTAACAAGGTAACGTTATGGTGGCTTGAGGGTTTGCGTTATAGCGATGATGCTTTCTAAGTAGATCTTTTATACAAAGTGGCCTCTGTGGCATAGTGGTAAGGCGTCGGGCTCACGATCCTAGGGTCATGGGCTCGATACCCGCACTGACCATATTTGAGGATAGCATCCTTGGGCAAGGTGTTAACATAAATTGTGCCTCTCTTCGCCTAGGAGTATAAATGGGTATCAGGTCGTAGTTATTAGCGCCGTCTGTGGCTGCACCTTGTTTGTTTTTGTTTTTCAATTTGTTTTGAGTGAGCTTGCCAGGATTTCTAGCTACTGAAAGCTAATTTAGGCCCACTTTACATGCCGCATCCAGGCATGGGACCCCTAGTTTAACGTCCCTTCCGAAGGACGACGAAGTGAGTTGTGAGGTCAGGCCTCCGAAGTCACCCATCCGGAGTTTGACCTCACTTGACCGAGCTTAACTTCAATCACCTGACGAAGACTGTACAAGCCACTCGGCCACTCACCTTGCTCTATGCTATGCTGCTAAGCATAGTGATCATTGGGTAAGGTGTAAAGTCGGTTTAGTTACCTTCGGCTATAGAAAAAGACTATGAAACTGCTTTACTTGGTCACTGTACTTTTACAAAGTTACATTTATTCTAGGGTGAGGCTTATGGCGAATTGTACGTTGATGATGGCCACAGCCTTGATTACAAGAATGGCAAATATTTAAAAGCTCGTTTCCAAATGACTGGATCAAACTTCTTAGCTTGGTATGTTACGGAAATTACACTTCCTGTGCACCTGAAAAGGTCCATTTTCGATTTGATTCATTTTATGGGAAACTGTACAGTTTTGATTTGAAAAAATGAGTTTCTTATATGCGGTTTACTGTACTGTAATTTTTTTATAGGCACGACCATACAAATTTTGACACACAAGCTTGGATAGAAAGAATTGTGATCCTTGGTGTTTCAAAGCCATTTAAATCTGCTACATTGATGGCAGTCAGTAAGTAATCGCTTTTCAATGACACGCAAGTTTAGGTAAAAATAGTGTGCCCATATCAGTGCAGCGCCGTTTCCACTTTCTTGTTGGGGAGATGAAACGGGCTTTGTCCAAAGAAACTAATGCGTCCCCCCGTGCGGTGGGTTAAGGCTCGTGCGCAGCAGTATTTTTGGGTTGGAGCTCTGAGTACTCCGATCCCAAAGCGGTATTGCGCATGAGCTTTTACCCACCCACTGCACGGGGGACACATAAGTTTTCTAGGACAAAGCCTATCTCGTCTCCCCAACAATTTCATGTGATATTTCTTGTGATCGCAGTGAATGATAGATTCACGAGATAGCCAAGCTTGGTATAAGCAGACTCATGACCTACTTGCGGTTGCATTTCCAGAGCTGACCAACATTAGGTGGCCTCGTTTCGAAATTCAACTTTCAGTTTGCAAGTGAACAGTTAATTTCTACCCATAACAATGCACTGTTGGAGGCTCTTCGTCAGCATCGTGTCAGCACATTTTGACAGAGTGTATTCGTGGCTGTACTTAAATGGACACATACATAACCTTTGATTAGTTAAGATGTTATTCGTCGAGAAGCCCGAACAACAAGAAAAGCTTTGCCACGAAAGTTGTTTCTATATGAGGGCACTAAAGTGTGCAATGATCTATTTGTAGAAGTGCGTTGGACTGAGATACATAAGGTATTTGTTGGAAACCTTAGAAAGGCATGTTGCATGACGTAACATTAAACATTCTTAATCTCGATGTTAAATGAGGTTTCATATTGGTGTCTCAAAAAAGTACCCCGTTTGACTGGAAATAGAAACAGAACAATAAGAAATCATTATATACTCTATGGGTGCACTGCTAAATTCATCAATCTTCAACTTAGATGCACATACCTTGCATTTAAGAATCTTCCGCCGAACAGCGAAAATACAAGCTCGTAACGTCAAATAGAGGCTGTGAAAAAGGGCCTAGCCATGATCTGTGCGATGGAAATTGTGTAAAGCACCTGTGAACGCTGATATTCTGTTCTTCACTTTTGAAAAGAATAAAAGACTCGTGGACATTGCTCTGATAACACTAATATAATAAATATGTGGTAAGAATGACAAAGTCGTGCCACGTCTCCAAAATAAGTGTGCATGTGCTCCTTTTCCTCTTCTATTGGCACAAAAAGAACACTTGGTATGGAATGCAATGCACGGACCGATTCCTCAAAGGAAAAGTCACTTCTAGAAAAATTGAAGCATTTCAAGATATCATTCGTTTCAAAAGAAAAAACTAAAGGTCAAAGCTGAAACTCTTTTGCAAAATGCCTGCGATGTCAAATCATGGCTAGGCCCTTTCGCAAAACCTCTGGTTTCAAGTGCACTCATAATTTTAACTTTCTTCACTCATATCCGGTGTCTGGTGGGTGATTTTAAAAGGTCAGGTATGTGCATTTACGTTGAAGATCAGCAGATATAGCAGCGAACTAAGAGAAAGTCCCGATACTCTGTCATTTTGGTCCCTTGCTTAGTCAAAAGGGGTACTTTTTTGAGACACCCGGTAGATTTTATTCATGCCAGCAGTGCAAAAACTATTTTCCCTTCTGGGAACCTGGCAAATGGCTAAAACTCTCCGTGCAGTCACATTACGTTATGCAAAATGTCTTTGCTGGCTATGTGCTGAAAAGGTTCAATGTTTATTCCAACCAAACTGGAGGATCAAAATTATCTTTTACAACCTCTTCTCCCATGTTTGCAAGGCCTCCCATTTTACCCGAGGTAATGATCAGCAGAATAGAAGAGTCAAAAAATTTTCTCTTTTTCGCAGAAATTGTAAAACATTTGTCATCTGGTGTGAGAAAACTTTTATTGAAAAATTTTCTAGCAAAGCTGAAAATTTTCTGGGAAGCTAGTTTCCAGGTTCCGATATTTTTGCTGCTCTGATTCATGCAAAGATTTTTCTTCATTTTCAATGTCATACATTTTCTGTCAATTACATCAGGTTGACTGTGAAAATTTTTCCGTAGATGAAATGAAGACACTCGAAATTGGTTACATTGCACAGAAAAAGATTTTCGTCATCAAGAAGCCTGGCGTTAACGTGGCACGTGACTTTTCCATTGTCTTTACATAGAAAACTTCAGTTAAGACTAAAGACTGTATGTATTCTAGGACCTTTTGAAATTTGAATAATTATGGACAGTCTTGCATCATTAGGTAATCTTTAGTACAGTTTTCAAATCTTTTTAAACGATTCTGTAGGTGTCTGTTACGACTTTCTGTGGGTCGAATGGCTTGAAAAGAACTTTTGGCACCATACTGTAATAAATCATTCATAAGACATTGCTGCCTAGATATTATAAACTTGGCACATTTTTCCGAATTTTGACTGAAATAAGCCATTCCGTTGTAACCTGTTTTTTCCAGGACGTTCCAGAAAAGAAATTAGCCGAAAAATGAAAAGTATGATACATATAGGAAACTTTTCAGGCTAAGTTGCGAAAAATTGGCTTCTTAAATGCAGGGCTTTACTGTAATCTTTGCCGATTATGATGCAACTGTGTGAGAAAACCACGACTGAAAGAACTTCAGGAAAGACATTTTTATTGCCAGGTCAGCTATTGTAAGTCATGTAGAGATAATCCATTTCAGTCGTTGCTTTCATGTCAAAGGGTTTGGCGATCAAGTCACTCTTTTCAAAATTCTTTGTTTTTGTGTTTCCTCCAGCTTTCCCATAACTCGCGGCGTGTAGCTCCTACGGGCCTGTTTACACGAGCCTGGGTTGGCTTCAACCCACCAGAGAGTCAGCCCTCCTGCAGTCAAATCCCTTCAAGTGTTTACACGAACCCAGCAGCCAGCCTGAGTCAATCCGCCTAGGCGGATAGCCCTTCTCAAGGGTAGTGTTGACCTCTTGAGGCGGGCAGGCTTTTTGTAGAAGTTTTCCATGTGAAGGCGGGTCATTTCAACCCAGGGTCATTTGAACAAAACGTATTATCATGAAAACAAAAGGCAAAAAAAAGCCAACTCTCCACGTTTCAACTATTGCAAATGACAGAGCTGCTCCGGGCTGGCTATTTACCACGCCACAGGGCTGCCGCGGGCTCGTGTACAAAGCAGTTTTTAATGAGGCGGTTTGAGCTAACCAGGGGTGAATACTACCTCGGGTTCATGTAAACTGGGCCTAAAGAACCATAAATGAAGATTTATAATGAGAGTAAGACAATAAGAAAGGCTACATGTTTTTCCTATCATGGCGAATTATGATTTGGCTTCGATCGGGAATAGAACTTCGGAATGATACTCAAAAAGCCATGAAAATTTTTATGATATTTTCTGAATTTAATATTAGGATATTAGGTTAATATTAGGTTCACGATATTAGGAGAGATTTCACTAGGGGCTAAATCCAAGCAAATTGGAAAAGTTTGTGAAAACTTGACTCATCTGGGCCGAACTGCGGGGGCACAAAGACAGAAAGGGGTCACAGTAACAGGTGTACCTGCAATGCGTTTGTTTGTCTTGCGTGGAAAGGAGATGTTGGCATGAAATAGATGCTAAACCCCTTAACTTGCCCGTATAACAACGATTTTCGGAATCAGCATCCAAATTTACCAAATGTTGATTTCTAGAGTATCATTTAATCATGTTTATTTAGGACCGCACTTAATGTGCATTCTGCCGCAGGCAAAGATAATGGTTTATGGCTGTGCACATTCCTGTTGTTCATCCAAGCCACCAGAATTGAGTATTCGATATCTCCAGAATTATTACATTAGCTGCAAACCGAGTTTCTGCTCGCTAGAAAGTGTGATAAGACAGTCAGATTACACTGTAAAAGAGCACGTTTTAAAAGGCATAATATAGGCGGTTTTTCTTTCTATAAGCGCGTTAGAAATAAGAATATGTAAAATTAAATTGCTACAATCATTCGACAACGTTATGTTGCTACAATCAACGAAACAAACCTAACATAGGCTATAGGACAATTCGAAGCTCTTTCGCTAGCTAAAGAGTTTTTAACAAGCAGTGCAACTGTCTACTGTGTTTCTTAACCCATGCATCAATGCTCTGAAAGCAAAGCTTGACTACTTTAGCATCCAACGCACCATCTGCTGCTAAAATGATATCATCAAGTTCAGTTTCGAAACCTCCTGCCAGAACCTGCTTGACAGAGAAACTATAAATCCATTCAGTGTAATCCCGCGGCTCGAAGCACACGCAAACGCTAAATGAGCCTATTACGAAAGTGCGCTGAAGCACGTTGTACCCGCAATTGCTGCCCGTAACTATTTCGCCATCTGAATGACTATAATGCGTCGCAATTACGATAATTGGATTTCGCTGCATCTCAGAAGTGCATAGATCGAAAGCTATTGTTTTTATTGGCATAGATATAATATATTGTTCCCAATGGCGCGATTGTTTTACTTGCTGGATGCATAGAGAGTACAGGCTTGGAATATCTGATTTTAGCAATGCTACTTCGCAGCCTGATCCCGCTTGCGAAAAGTTGTCTTTAAGCTGCGTAACATCCATTGGCTCGTGGCTATTCTAATCAACGCTTAGTTTCTCTCTTCGCTTGGCCAATTATTGGAATTGACTGTTATGAGTAGATTTGTGGAGTAATTCGTGAATTAGGTTGCTCTAAATATAGGCAGTGTTATTTGTTGTGAAGCAGAAAAAGGTGCATTACTGAAGCACTGAAAAAGTTGTTAGGAAATACTCCGCTTGGAAGAATTTCTACTGCCTGAGATTTGCAAACACATAAGCATCCCATAGTGTTCTCAATGCTGGAATAGATGCAGTGAATAGTGCGAAGAGGAAAGAAGTCACAATTGTCCAGTCTGAAACAGCCACAATTTTCGTGATGCAATCTAGGGAGATGTGCTTCGTAAACTTTGCCCTCTAGGAACTTTTATCTAGAATTTACGCTCATTTTCATTGTTACTAATGTCTTTTATTTCGAATAAAAGTTCTTTCTCTCTTCAAAGTCTCCTGACTTTCGATGGGGATTTCGTACAGGCAGTTTTGAAGCAAGCTTCTATTGTATCCACAATGTAAGCGGTCTGCTCGTACCTTGAACGTTCTTTGGTCGTTTCAATGACCATAAACTCAGGCTGTGATGGGGATGCGAGGAAGGGGCGTCTCCAGTTTATTCCAAGGTTTACTTGTCGAATCTCCAACTGCTGACAAAGCAATGTCTCAATACCTGTGACTCTCCGGAAGTCACAAACAAATCACCATTTAATTACGCTGGTCTGGTGATATATTCAAAAATCTCTTTGCCAACATTTCTCTCCTTCATGAAGAAAATTATGTAGCCGTGCAGGCCTCTTGCCATGTTACAATCCTAATTTGCCAGATAGAGAGTTGCACACAACTGTATCGCTTGAAGCTCAAATATGCCACACCACACAAACGAGAGCAAACCTCAAAAGCTGGCAGAAAGTTCCTTTGTCAATGTCTCCTTTATCAAATCCTTTTGCCAGTGATTTCCCAGCTTACCCGCTCTTGCCAAGTTTTTCACCCGACTGGCTCAAAGTCCAGTTGCCTGCGCACATGTCGATAATTCATGATGATTTATGCAGGTCATTTGGTCAACGACACTCTACGGAATTAACCCTCGGCTTGAATTTAAGATCCTGCAATCGGGGGGTAACTGTTCTAAGGAGAAAGGTCTGAAGTCCACGTAGACTTATTAAAATCGTCGTAATTTGGCTCCTTGAAGGACCGATCATTGCCACAACTATGACTCATTATCCAACTAATCCAAAATTCGGCCAGCTTTGATGCCGAGCGTGTTGTGCGCTTCCACAGAAGAAAATGTTCTTGTCCGGAAACTACATAAGACACTTATGTATGGATTAAATAATTATTTTCCTTGCCTTGATCTTTGTTTTCCAATGTGTTTTTTACCAACTTGTGTTTTCAGTGTCTTGGGCCTTAGACTGATTTGCATATCCGTAGTTATCGCTATTGATAGATTGATAGACGCTCAAAATACAATGAAGCGACAACAATTCAATTCAATAACATGAGTGTGAATTGAGGGTCCTTATGGCGTGAGGTTATATTGGCCTAATCGTTTTATGGACTCGCCTGTATCCAGGGAGCGCCCCAATATCCTTGTGATAGAGCGCCTTGGCATAAGAAGTTTGAAATTTTTCTCCTGCGAAGGCGAACTGACCACAGGAATGACCCTCAGGTTACGTTCATTTCATTGAGTGGAATTCTTGTTGTTGTTATTGTTGTCGCTTCACTAGGGGCTTTATTTCCCTGGAGCAGTAAAAACGGCGAAAAAATGTCAATCAGCGACGAGTTTCTGTCGCTCCGCTGTCTACTGGTCAGAATGAAGGTTAGAGGAAGGCGGTTTTTGTGACTATAGGAAGAATGATCCTTTTATCGAAAAATACTGATACCTTATTTCATAATACAGCAGTTCTAGAAAACTGATTAATGAGGCATTTTAGACCCGTTGGTCGTGAGATGAAGCAGCAGGCGATTTAGGCTCAACAGCTAAATTCTAAATGAATCGAACGATCGCTTAATACAGTTCGAATGTACACAATAGTAGCCTGATAACCAGCCCATTGTTCTAACTTTAGAATAAAGGGCTGGTTATCAGGCTAACACAATAGTGATAGAAGCCACAACGCCACTTAATGGAACCTTTTGCAGAACAGCTAAAAAGGTTTCAGTACGGAGCTTATCCGTTTCTACCAGCGTAGGAAGATGAGTCATAGTTGTAGCGTTATCAGTTCATGCAAAAAGCGAAACTACGACTCTGCAGAAGTCTACTGAATGGCTCCATATAGAATCAGTACGGAGCTTTACCATTTAGGGAAATGAGTCGTAGTTGTAGCGTTATCAGTTCAGGCAAAAAGCGAAACTATGACTCTGTATAAGTCTACTGAATGGCTCCATATAGAATCATTACGGAGCTTTACCATTTAGGGAAATGAGTCGTAGTTGTAGCGCTATCAGTTCAGGCAAAAAGCGAAACTACGACTCTGTATAAGTCTACTGAATGGCTCCATATAGAATCAGTACGGAGCTTTACCATTTAGGGAAATGAGTCGTAGTTGTAGCGCTATCAGTTCAGGCAAAAAGCGAAACTACGACTCTGTATAAGTCTACTGAATGGCTCCATATAGAATCATTACGGAGCTTTACCATTTAGGGAAATGAGTCGTAGTTGTAGTGCTATTAGTTCGGGCAAAAAGCGAAATTTCGACATATAATCGAGTCTAAGGAATACAAGGGAGTTCGATTTGAATAACCAGTCCATATAATCATTAGTCCGATTGAAGACACATAGTTGAGACCAAAGAAAGACGAAACAAATATATCAAACCAGGTGTCTCGGTTAAAGTTTTGTAAGATACAGCGCTGTGCTGATTATTAATTCATGCTCTAAATTCAAACTTTATTTATGCAAAATTACGTGAAAGAAAGTTGACAACGATTAAATGCAAAGTACGAGGCCTTGAAAATATGCGATATTTTGAAACCACAAAGTAGCGGGTTTCAAGTTTGGAAGAAAATCTAAATTTTTCACTGCTTTCTAGATTAAAAGGTTTAGAAATCAGCTCAAAATAACAACAGACCGTACGGGTGTTCGATGCTGATTTTCCTTAATTGCCTCGACATTGCAATGCAAGAACAAGGTCCAAACAAACGAAGCGAATTAAAATCTTACTTCAACTGCCAATCACGTTGGTTAGTGAGTGCGGCGTTATGGGAAATGTGAACAAACTGCACCGACATATGGAATGGAATAAAATTAATAGGCCTTTCTCATTCTGTTGACATTACAAGATACTTTTGCCCCACCCCTCCTGTCTCGCAACCTCTCATTCTTGCAGTAAGTTTCAGTTCTGTTGGCATTGCATCACAAAATCACTGCCCATCTCCGGCCGCACACTGTCTCAAAACCATAAAGAAGTCAGACAAACACAAATTCATCTTTATGGAAAAAGAGACAATGAAGAAGGCTTTGGTGATACCACTTCTGACTTTTTCGTTATTGTGTGGTAAAAATAGGTTACTTAGAGAGAAGCGAATTGCAGGAGTGCCAGATAACCGAAAGAAAGAAAGAAAAGTAGCTATTTATAACAAATAATAAACTGATTGAACAATAATAAACAACCATAAAGCGTAACAAGGACAGAGGGAAACTAATATCTTTTTCCAACTGGTTGCAGTATCCTCTTTTCAAACTCAACGCGCTTGGTGTAAATGTGTGAACTCTGGGTCCTCATTTGTCAATAGAAAGATATACTTCAGCTTTCATGGTTTACGATTTAGCAATTTGATGACGTCACAACTTAGAAACTAGCAACAACCTTAAAAATGCTGCAACGCTTATAATATTGATGATATCAACATTACTCTTTCTGGAATTATGGCAAGTGACCTAAACTTCCTTTCAATCAATTTAATTTAAAGAATTAGGCAATAACATTTTACACATTTTGATTTTTAAGTTTTCCAAAGATTCGAGCCCTATGCTTGCAATCATACCTACAGCCTAGTAATAAGCATAGGTTTCAAATCTCTAAAAAACTGGGTGTAAAATTCTATGACCTATTTCTTTGAACTGAACAGCTTCAAAGAAACTTGAACTATTTTACAGTAAATCTGCCGTTGGATTTTCTGAAATCTTCAACATTTTCAGAAATACAGTGTTTTTCTTCTTTTTTAAGAATTCAAGAAAATTTTCGAAAAAAACCTAAAACTATCGTAATGGCTAAACCTGTTGACAAAAGATCAAATGATTTTCAAGAAAACCATAGTTTATGGATGCCTACAATATGGTATCAAGCAAAACTCTTTCATTCTTCTGGTTTGTGATTTAGAAATTTGATGACGTCACATCATAAAATGAGCTGCAATGTAAAATAGGCTGTAATTTCGACAAATATTCAAAATTTCAGAAAGGTCCAACGGTAGAATCATAGAAAAGTGGCTAAAGTTTCTTTCAAGTCGTTCAGTTTAAAGAAATAGGTCACTGAATTTTACACCCGCCTTTTAAAGATTTGGAAGCTATGCTCTAGTAATACATTTTGAGCTCGTTACAAAGAGAGTCCATAATTCATGACGGATTAAAAAACTTGCCAACTTCTTGAGGAAAGAGAATTCTACCAATTTGCAGTTTCTGCAATGTAAACTATTCAAAAAATACTTGATCATACGATTGGATATTTGTGAGCCATGGGGAAAGCTTGCTTATTGAGTGAACAATTTTCGATGAAATATTCAAACGTCAAAAAACAAGGACCAAACGCACTAAAACTGGCAAGGCAGCTGTTTAATGAAATCATATTTTTTCATAATTTACGATGCACATGGAATCAAACTTAACAATACGCTTACCCCCGTCGATTATCAGAATATTATTATGAATTAACCCAAAACATAAAAAAGTTCAAAGTGAAAAATCATAACTATCGTCTTATCGGGATTTAATTCAAATTCAATACACGACGGAACGGATGCTTATTGAAGAAAGTTTTCACATTCCAATGCTGACGAGAAACAATTTATAGATAACAATTTCTGAAATGGCTATGAATAATTTGATTCAGTCACCGTTAACACTCGAACAAATTTGCATTGATGCATTACAAAATTCAGCCAGGTACTACCTGAAGCTACGCAACATTATAAACTTCCCTGTAACACATCTTGCACAGAGACTTCTTAAAGTCAAAAGCAAAAAATCATTGATCATCATTGCTTTGAAAAAGACTTTTGCTGATGGGTGTTATATTAGAGCGATTGCCTGTGGGTTTAATTTAGCAACACGTCAATTCGTTTTTGGACATTTTGAGGGAGTGGCTTCAAAGAATATTGGATCTAGGATCATGTGGACAAAATCAATTAATGTCAAAGGTATATTCTTTAACTTCATTTAGTCCGTGAAAATTCGAAGTTTCGTATATTTATCTCTTCCACCAATAGACATCCTCGCTGAAGTAGGTGCATAATCAATGCACTCTGCTAAAAATTTAGCCAAAGTAATGCATGGGCCCTAAAAGGTAACCCACAAGATAAAAACAATCACTGAAGAAGTTTCTGAAAGCATGATTTGATTAAACTACATGGTACAAGGCATAACATGAAATACATTTACTGAGTATAAAAACTTTATTATCAGCTACATTTACTGAAAAATGATGGTCTGAGACAAAATTGCATGCCTTAGCGTTAATAAGTTAAGATAGAGTTATCCAAAACATCCTGGTGTAGGCAGTTGATTGTTCTTCTTTGAAGGAAAGGTATCCTTAATGATATTTTCTGGAAGCTACTTGCTTGGGTACCAGAACATGAACGGAGAATTGTCAAGTGAATCAATTAACTGTATTATGAAGGCCTTAATTTGCTGTGTAACGAATCTACAATCCCGGACAAAACTCATGAGACAAGAATGTAAATACACATCTCTCATTATATGAATGCTCCCCCTTCCCCCGTTTCAATGTTGTTTTGGAATCAAGCGTCCAAAATGAGAAGTACATTCCTTAAGATCCACAAGAAAACCAACATTGAGTTGGGGGGGAGGGGGGTCATTGCTATTTTCTGCTTGGTTCTCGAGAAGAGACTAAAAACATTGCAGATTTTAAGCTTGTCTCATTGAGTTTTGTCCGGGATAAGAAGTTTTAATTTAGCCTACTAGAATAAATCAATGAATGATAATGATGATGATGATGATGATGATGATGATGATGATGATGATGATGATGATGATGATGATGATGATGATGATGATGATGATGATGATGATGATGATGATGATGATGATGATGATGATGATGATGATGATGATGATGATGATGATGATGATGATGATGATGATGATGATGATGATGATGATGATGATGATGATGATGATGATGATGATGATGATGATGATGATGATGATGATGATGATGATGATGATGATGATGATGATGATGATGATGATGATGATGATGATGATGATGATGATGATGAAGATGATGATGAAGATGATAGCGATGATTATGACGATGATGCCGAAGAAGCTTCCTGATAAGTTGATTTTCAACAGTCAAAAATTTGCTGGCATTGAATAAAAATGCACTTGCTGAAAATTTTCGTCTAAAGCGTCCGAAGCTGTTCACAATAAATCATCCAGTAAGAACCAAAGTGTACTGCTTACATTTTATTTCATTTCTTCCTTATCTTATTTGATGATTTACTGTAAAATATGAAGGCGAAAGTAATACAAAATGGTCCCGTTTCATGTCGTTTTTCAGTTAAAGCTCGTTAGTAAAAATCTGAACGCAATAATTTATCCTACTTACAAAAAATTACTTTAATATTTTGAGCCATCAGTTCGAAATAATTCGTTATCATTTCCATTCATGTGAAACAATTCGCCATCTCGCATGTCCTTCTCCATGTAATATTTCTCGTTACAGTTGATACTCTAAAAATAAACAAGACAACAGTATTCGATGGTATTTGGTGTAATCTGGAGGCAAGAAAATAAATGAGAACGTAAAGAACACATAACAAGTGACAATTAATGTGAAAAAATAGGATAAGAATATTCTGCAAAACGACTTCGTCATTTGAAATAATTTTCAAATTTTGCATCATGCTGATAGTTTCCATTACAAGTTTTTGTTTTGTTATCGAAGACTTATCGTAACATTGTAAAAATAAATGACAAAAGTATCGTAGAAAGACAGCTATTCACATTTACGTTGTGATTCAAGCAATGGCAGTGGCTGTCGTTACTGTAAGTCGATGACATCATGTTCTTTTCAGTTAAGGCAGCCATGGAATATTCATACATAGTTGTAGTTTGGTTGATTTTATTTGCGATAGAAAAGTAGCAATGAATATCTCTGGAAAAT
Source organism: Aurelia sp. 3 sensu Dawson et al. (2005) (assembly GCA_964020215.1). Lineage (NCBI taxonomy): Eukaryota > Metazoa > Cnidaria > Scyphozoa > Semaeostomeae > Ulmaridae > Aurelia > Aurelia sp. 3 sensu Dawson et al. (2005). Next base: position 24,790,248 of record OZ026574.1, on the reverse strand, counting down.
ATCAAACTTCCCAATCCATTTTCTAGATGCCATAAACAATTTGTCAAGGCCACACAGAGCTTTGGATCCAATTCATAATAACTACAACATAATGGATACCAAGAGAAGGAAATGTAAAGAAACAAGATTTTTGCTGTATTACATTGGAAAATGGATTGCAAAATATAGAGCTCAGTTAAATTTGAAGAAGTCGGACATTTCCAAAATCAATAAACTGAAAAAGGTGAGACTAGAAACGCTGACAATTGGGTATCTCTGAGAGTTCGATACAAATTAAATTCTGATTGATTTTGGAGGAGGAAAGAGAGAGTTAACTAAAGAGGACAATGACATATCGACAAAAATTAAGGTTTCAAACTTTCAAAAGTTAGCTCGCAAAGAAATTTTGAATAGAACGATTCGCCATGACAGCAACTACGTTCGAGGACAAAAATAAGCTGCCATCAGAATTCAGACAATGACAAGCGTAACTGTTTTAGCAAAGCAGCTCAATAATGATTAAAATTCACTTGGCTTTGGTGGAGAAAGAGCAGGTTAAATAAGAGGTACAACAATACATCGACAAAAACTTAGGTTGCAAAATTTGGAAACTTAGTTCCCCAAACTTTCTGACCTGAATTATTCACAATGATCGCAATGAGGGTAGTCATTTAGGGGAGCAAAAGAAAGACGACATAAGAATTCAAACAAAGACAAGCATGATTTTCAAAGTAAACTCTGAAAACTTTTTCCTAAAACTATTTGAAACTGCGACGAATTATAGACTGCCGCTCAAAATCAATTTCTATGAACAAAGTTATCTCGTTTTACTCAAGATACTGGGCATCCTAAAGATTACATGACCTATTACTTCTGCCGTACAGTAACCTGGTTTCTAGTACAAACAAACAAATAACGTGGTTTCATAAGTAAAGTACTATATAGCACTGTTATTTCTGTGAGTGTACTGTAGATAATTGCAAATTCAGCCAAAATCACAAACGGAATCTTAGAACTCAAATCAGAATTTATTATTCTTCAAAGCATACCCGAGTTGCGTTGCTATAGAAGGTGTTGTAGGATCCCCTGACGAATGAGATGCTCACATTGCGAACGAGGCAAGAAATGCTAAAATAACAAATGATGAGAGTTAGTCAACGATAATAGAGGATGGCGCTAAAGATGGCGGCGAAGAATTTTTTCCGAGATGCATTGCGTTCGAATTACAAATCTTTACAAATTCTATAGGAATTTGATTAAAGAGCGCAGTGCATCTCGGTACAAAATTCCTTGCCGCCATCTTTCGCGCAATCGTCCATTAGCTACCAGCAAAAACTAGGCGATTGAAATGAATAACTACCTTGAGACTTGTTGCCAATTGCCTAATTCATATTTAAGGAATATTGGTGTGCTTGATCTTACTACACATCGCTAACCATATTAGATGATTGCGCTAAAGATGGCGGCGAGGAATTTTTTACCAAGACGCACTGCGTTCTTTAATCGAATTCCTATAGAATCGTTAAAGATTTGTAATTCGAACGCAATGCATCTTGGTAAAAAATTCCTCGACACCATCTTTAGCGTAATCCTCTTTTGCAAAGCCTGACATGCTCATTCAATTATAGTTAAACTATTTCAGACTCCCCGTTGACTCCATTCCAGCTTTCTTCTGTTTGTTTCATCATTTCTTATTGTATAACACCGTTTCTGATTTTTCGTAGCTATTTACTCTCATAAAAATAGCCTGAGGCTGCTTATTATCTTTACCTCTTCAACATCACAGACCATAAGCATCATCAATTCTATTTTTAATGTACCTTACGCCAGAGCAACAAACTGGTTGCTTTCGACAAAAACAGCCATCCCAAATCAAACTGCCATCTAAAAACAAGGTTCCAGTGTCCCATATGCTTCTGAGAGACATTTCAGTTCCATCACTATTCAAGCATTATAAATGAGCTCATTCTATATATCATCGAGCCTTGACCGAACAAAGTCATTCTTGGAATCACAATTCTTCTTAAGAAAAGGATCCACACAATGAATAACAGCGATCCGAGGCATGACCCTTGTAGAGCAGCACTTTTCGAGCCTGGTTAGTTGGGGCGCTTCAACAGAAAAGAGTTCTCTTTAGCTCCAATATTAAGATCAAATCACCAAGAATAGCTGGATGCTTCTGAAATACTTGTTGACTAGACTTGATCTTAAGCAAGCTATGGTTTACTGGAAGGATCAAATGCTAATTTTGTTCACCTCGTGGCAAATCTAAATACTTCTGTCCCTTGAAATTGTCTCAAGACTGACCAAATGAAAGCCATCTTCTCGTGCTAAGAAATACTTCTAAGCATGTAGCCTAGAAGCAAGCTTGCATATGCATACCCAAAGCATTGCACACACTTGACAGATGATTGACACACACATGATTGACTTGACATTGCACACACATAAAATAGTTTCTCTCTAAAAGCGATCCTATCTTTCTGAATTAGATACTCTAGTATTTGTCATGTGACAAAACCTCCTACCGCCAGTTACCGTGATGTTTCCTATCCTTGATTTTTCTTTCCTGTTCGCTAGTTCTCTGAACTGAATGCCTCTCCTCGTGAATTGAATTCAAATTGTACATTCTTCACATTTATGCAATTATTTTGTTCACAGATGATGTCATAAGTCACGATGAAACACCTTCAGCCATGGCTTTGCATCTTTGAAGTTGTCAGCTCTGATCTCTGCGAAATGATGATCCTGAATTTTCATAGTGCAGACATTTGAAATCCTGTATGTTTCACCTCATATCACTTCTCCCGTTGTCATTGAAGAAACATTCAAAATATTAACAAGATTCACCATGCAAGTCACTCACTGATTTGTTCATCCTTTAGTCATGCTAGAAATCCTGAATAAGGATTTCGTAGTCAAATCCAGATCATTTTTGATAGGTTCTTACAAATCCAGGGGGTCGCATCAGTTATGAGGGACACACCTTATCACCTCTTTACCGCCTCAACAAACCTCAGCTACTAAATGAGGACACTGGCATCTGCAGTTACACAAAACAATGCAATGGCATAGCACACTCTTCGACCTCGTGCTTGGTTTTGATGGAATTGCAGTATTTCAGAGTTTCAATAGGTCGAGTAACAGAGCAAACGTGTTTAAGTACCACGGTCAGTGTGAGCCATTGACGGTTGTCTTCACATCACAAGGGTCGTTGTTGACGGAAGTCAAGCGCAATTCAGCATTAAGGCAGAATTTATTTAACGGCAAATGTTAACGGCAACCGTTCTTCCAGGCTCTAGAACCCTCGGAGGGAACTGTTTACATCTGCATTCAGTCGTTTTTGGCCGTTGCACTAGTGCCAGCTAGTAGTGACGCTGCACATATTTGATTCGTGCGCTGATCAACTCTATGCTGCTTGCAACCTTGTTCTCAAGGTGTTCTTACGTCATACGCTGCTCACGAAGCTGAATAAACACCCTGGTACACTTCGATCGAATCTGCCCAGAAAATGGACAGATTAGCAGCCATTCTGGATTTGCAGTTTGCCAAGCAACGCTGATTAACTCACCTCTATTGTAAACAACAAAGCAGCATCGTAATGATTGCTGCTTGGTGACAAAATTATATTGTTGTTAATTCGAGGTTTTCGTGAAATAATTTATGTTGGCCATTGTTTTCAAATAGCCAATTAAATTGCAGAACGATCTCTGGTATCCCAGAATAGAGGTACAGCAACGCACTCGCTCTGGGGAAGAGATTGTGTTGCTTGCAATATGAGTACCTTGGCTGTTGCTGCCTCCTTTCAAACCATCTAAGAAAACTACCAAAGCCAGCTTAAAATTTGATCGCCTCGGTTGAACTTCCAAGCCTTAAAACTCTCCGAGACAGCAATCGATATCTGTTATCATATACCTGGTCTGAGGCAGCTCTCGTGCCAGCTTTGAGCCTGAATACATTTGTTTCAGGCTTTGACGAAATTTATGGTGCTTGCACTATGAGTACAACGGCCGTTGCTCCCGTCTATTGAGCCCTCTAAGAAAACAGTTATAGAGTTTGAAGCAATGTCGCAGTAAACTTACTTTCAAAAGGTAGAGGCACATACAGCTGTCATTACTACAGCGAGCTAAGTGCTCTGCACCAGCTATGGCTGACTGCATTACATCTGGAACATCAATATTGACGAACACATCAGCATATTAGAAATTGTTTGTCTCCCCCCCCCCCCTCCTTGCAGCTATTTCAATACTAGTGAGACTTTTTTCTTCATGGATTCTTTGAAGATGTTGTGGCGCAGTGGTGTAATCCTCTGACACTGCAGCCAGAACAATCCAGGGGTACGGTTCGATCCAAAGTAGAGCCCAAGAGGGTCATGAAAAGAGGTCATGGGCTCGATTAGGTCTATTCACTTCTGCGATCTCAGCGCTTGGCTCTAAAAACCGCAACCTCACCCTCATTTCACATTCACTTTCTCCCTTTGATATTTTCCTGTATCAAAATTTCTTCGTTGGCACAATACGGCTTCATAAAAGGACTTAACGGGCCAAACGAATGGAAATCTACCACTGGACTTATCATGATCATGAACACAACACAAATGCAGACATCAGCTTACCTGACTATTCTTCTTCAGGAGTATGACACTTCCATCTTCTGTTTCAAATTCACCATAATCGACCAAACAACGGACCTGATTGAAGAAAATACATGTCGCTCGTGTTAATACTCAATGCTGCAGAAAATATTCGTCTGTAAGAGGAGACAAATAAACATCTTCAGCTTTAAAGACCAGAGAATTATTTCCGTTGAAGCAGTCACATTCTAGATGACCAGCATGAATTCTCATAGAATGGACTTTGATGCACTGGAGGCCTAACAAAGAAGTCATCTTGAAAGATGAAATACAGCATTGATATTCAATAACTTATGCATGATCTTATATCTTTCGAAAGAAAAGTTCCTTGAAAATCCACCAACACATTAAATCTGATGGTATCATGTTTGCTTGTCAGAACAGTTTCTGAGTACCTCTGTTGTAAACCATTGAAGACATCTTTGAATCCTGACTGTCTTTACAGTTTTCTATTTTTCTATTTCAATGATTTCTCTTTCTATGTTTGAAATCTTCCATGAAAATGTGACTACTGCTTTTATGGGTGAATATTCTAGTAATTTGAAACAACTCCCTTATTTCGGGCCAAAAAAACATAGCTTATATGTCTCTGAATACGGCTTTCAAAAATGCTTAAATTTTGCAATCGCCTGGCGCACGATAAAGCTTGGCTGACGTAGCATGGATACTTAATGTTTACTCTATTCATGCTTAAAGTTAAGACCCGTTGCTAACCATGATCCTTCGTGGCGCCAAAGTCTTCTTTCGTATTATCTGAAAGAGCTTTTTAGCCTAAATTCCCTTTGTCTTGCTTCATTCGGTCTTGTCTTGTCTTCATTCGGCGCACAAAGGGTCATGGTTAGTAATTGGTCTTTAAGCATTTACTCGATAACCTCTGTATGTATTGCATAGAAACCATTGTAAATATACTTACTTCTATGTAAAGAGTCTTTGGTGGCTTCATATGCTATAAATGAATGGAACAAGTTCAAAATGTCAGTCAACTAAGACGTTCGAATCTTCAAGCAATTCCAGGTCACTAAAAGACACTGCTGCTACATTAGAACAATATTTTCCTTGACCTCAAAAAAGCTGATATTGACTACTATTGGCTCAAGATCCTGCTGAAACTAGGGTATGAAAAACCAGCCTGACCATGTGACCGGGCGGTCGCAGAAAATTCCCCATTTGCCACATCTTAGCGAGGAAACTTTCAAAATATCTAAGTCAAGCAACAGTACCATATCTAGTTTTATTTCATGTAAAATTTATCTTCCATCATGAAACAGATCATCAGATCACTAAATAAATTGACAATCCTTGTTGCTTTCAAGCCTACCCGCATTGTTTCTTGTATCGAGTTCCAACTTCAGCCACATCAAATATCTGGCACCTGATAGATACATAGGGTGTTGAAAGATATAGCTGCAATATATCACTAATTGTATGCCAACAAACATCAGTAGCTCTGCATCTTAAAGAATCTGTGTCCATGCTTTATCCTCCTCCCAGTATGTTTATCAAAAAGATCAGCATCATACCTGAGTTAGGTCAAATCCAATTCCACCAATTGACTTCATATAATTAGCAAGTGACTTGCTGTATTTGTTGAACCATTGAACCTAGGTAAAAAAAAAACGTTATGAATGAAATTCAGGCATATATTTCCACAATGAATGAAAAATAAAAATTGGTAAGGGAAAAAACTTTTTGGAATAGACAGTTTAGTTACTCTTTAAAGGAAGGATCGTTAATTCTTGTTGGGGAGGAAAGGTGGAAGACATTTACAAATATTTGATGGAATTTCCATAACCCCTCTCTGATTTTCCTGCAAAATTTTGCTGCCTCTTCCAAACCGCAGAAGAATTCTTTCAGCCCCCGTAAAACTTCCCCAAGGTATGATAGTATGGCTTATGGGCAAAACAAACCTTAGCCAATTTTGTCTGTTTAAACCGAACCATAAAATAAGCCTGTCTGCTACAAAATATGAATTGTTCACACGGACCTTGTTTACATTGCACCTATACAGTTCTGAACCGCTACAAAAGTTGTTACGGATCAACGGCGTTAAACTACTCCTTAAGCAAGGTTTTTCCATGGATGAGAGGAACAGAAGTTTTACTGATCAGTCAGAACAGCATAAAAAAGAGGCTGATCCCCACCCAGGGGGGGACTTCTATTGGTATGTGACGGGGGGGGGGTCAGACACAGTATATTTTTGAAAAACCCAAAAATATACTAAATTTAGGAAATTTTAGACCCCAGAAATATACTCAGCCCAAAAATATACTGAAATTAGGACATTTGTAGACCCCAAAAATATACTCATAGCTTCATGGTACATGAAAATTAAAGGTTTTATAACATTTTCGGCAACTGCTCTGCGATATTGTGGTGAAAAACTCAGCCTAGCACTCAGCTTCTCCAATTTTCTCATCAGCAACCCCAAAAATATACCGATTATGCTCCAAATCGCGTACCCAAAGGTATACTAGACAACGTTTTACAAACCCAAAAAATGTCTGACCCCCCCGTCACTTACTAATAGGGAATCCCCCCCTGGGGATCCCCACTCCTTCACAGCGTTTTTGCAAAATGACTACACATACAAACTACTAGAGAATCAATAGTGAAATGAAACTTTTTAACTTTGTTTAAGAATAACAGAGGGCTAAGCAAACTAAACAAATTTCTGACACATGGACTGCAAAGTGAAATAATTAGGACACTGTAGAGGAGCGTGGAGGCTGATCCACGAGACTTAAGTTTCGGATCCAAAGTGGTAATGGTGCAGTGTTAATAAGGTGTAAGATTGCTTTCACACAATGCCCATGCCATTTGAAATTGGTGTTTGAAATTGGCCAAATGTGCCGGTTAGGCTTCCGTTTGTAAATCTACCGTTTTCAACATCTATGACGGTAGAATTTTAGCTAGCATTCTTCGCAAAAATTTAGCTGGTGTTGACTGCATTCTCCCTGGAAATTTGACGCCAAAAAATGTACCTAAATTAAAGCGTCGAGAATTGTTCCACTTTTATCATTTTCGAGTGTTCACACGATGCCGCTTTTCAAATGTGCCGGTTAGGCTTCCGTTTGTAAATCTACCGTTTTCAACATCTGTCTGCAAAAAATGCGCTGTTTTCATGCAAACGGGACACCTTTCCGCTACATTTTGCAAAGTTTTTACATTGTGCCGGCACCGTGTGAACGTGCTCTACAAAGGATGGGTGGTTCTTGATAGATGACACTCAAAACATTAATGTAATTTGATAGTAATTTCAGCCATCCGGCTGAAGAGTCGTCCACCTTAGAAATGCGAAATATGTAAATTTGAAATATGAATGAAAGGATAAAGCCATACCTCTTGTTCACACAAATTTAGCTTTATCTCTGGTGGTATAACACTGCCAATATCCCAGCGAAAGTTTCGTATCTTCATCATTCGGCTGTATCTGATAATTTGCAGAACGATTTGTTAAATATTTGCGAATAAGGTTGCGAAAAATGTTGAAAAGGTCCTGCATGAGAGAGAATTAAAACTAAACTGTGTCGAGTAATGGAGCAAGCTTTTTCTAACTTATTAAAGATTTGAAAGATTTAAGCATTACGCTAATCCGTAACATTTTTGGTCCTTCGATACATCAAAACAGTAACTGTCCTCTGAGTTTAGTAGTCATAACGAGGAAATAAAGGACACTACCGCACCGCAATATAACATAGAAAACAAGAAGGGTATTATTAATTTATTATTATCAATTTCTTTTTCGTTGGTTACAATAATAGATAGCTAAAAATATTTAGCTAATTAATTCCAACGCTAAAAATGTATGCTACAAGTGAAGATAAAATATCTAAAAAATTAAACTATTTACAATCCATCAAAGTATACAATAAAAACAATTCTCTAAAAACATTATAAAAAGCCCAAGTTCGGAATAAAAGTGCGACACAGCTTGCAAGGACAATTTTCTCCCTTCCAATGTTTTATATTTGCTTTAAACTGAGCAAAGTATAAGGGGTGATACGATAAGCAAACAAACTCTAGCCCAACTGGCAACAAATGAAATAATATAAGGAAAACGCCATCCAAAGCTGTCCAAAGAACACCAAACGTTTACTTACAAATATGCCAAAATGCATCTTTTGTTCCTCTCCAAGCTTGCATGTCTCAGTTGAACACCTGAGAACAACCCTTGTTCACCTTCTACAGCAGCACTCCTACAAAAAATGTGAACACAATTAAGATCAATAGGCCTAATTAACTTTCTGATCTTCTGGCCCTAAAATTTTACAAAGAATTATTCAAATCTATAAATGAGAGGCATTTTGAAAATTCTGAAGGGCGGGATCTCTCTTTGCCTATTTTCAAGAGATTTCTCCCACTACAAAGAGTGTCCCAAAAAAGAACATGGCTTGCTGGTCATAGGTAACAGTCACTCTTTCTATCAAATGTAAAAGATAAAATGTAGGACAGATCAGCTGTGGTAACCATAGCAGAAAAAGCACAGGGTCATCGAGCTTCCGCTATGAATAGCACTTACAATATGAATTAGTTTCTATTTACAAGAAAACACAAATATAAAAACGAATATAAAGAACTCCAAGACATAAACAAAAGAAATATATATACAGTTGCGAGAGAAATGCTGCTGCAATTCAACAATCGCTTCGTATTTTCGTTAAAACGAATTGTTTCCTCTATGATCATTTTGTTCACACTCAAATCTAAGTCAGGTTTCCGGAAAAGGAGTAGATGGCAAAGTGATTCGTAACAATTTATAATACTCTATTGCAACAAGGTTTTAAACGAACGTGTGACCCAATAAAGGTAAGAGTTTTGAAGCATAGGTTCCAAATCTTTAAATCGGTGGAAAATGGTGGGTGTAAAATTCAATAAAAAAATCGAATAAGAAATGATCATGATATAACCCCCCCCCCCCGCCCGGGGGGATATAAACTTCGCTCGTCGGATCCGCAGATGCTTGCGACGACGGATAACGAATGAAATTGCAGGTAGAAACACCGCAAAACGACGAAAAACAGCAACAACGAATGAGTCGGCTTAACGAATATATATATATATATATATATATATATATAAACTCATAAAAAACACATTCTTTAAACGTTTCGGCGAAAGCCTTCATCAGTAATAACTGTTCTTTTAATCAGACAGAGCATACATATCAATCTCAAAATCCAGAAACAATACAAAAACAATAACCTAAGCGGGACCTACCAACATACAATGAGTACCAATAAGGTGTAAAAGTAGCGGCTGATAGCAGAGGCGGTGGAAAAAGATCAAAGAAAGCGCAGAATTAAGAACTGCTGAAGTCGGTGGCTATGTCTGTCTCGCCGGAGCTGAGAGAAGCCTGTGCTAAAATAAAACAAACAATATGAAGATCCAAGAGCGGATGGGCAGAAAGAGTTTACTTAAAAAAACAGCGTGTGTCCCTAACGAAAAGCTGAGCGCAAAAATCAAAACAACACAACAACCAAAATGCAAACAAAAATGAAATCTATGTATCTACCTGCCTAGTGTTTAAACCCTTAGGGGCAAAGCAATCTAGCCGATATTGCCAGAAACTTTCCCGCATCCTATTTCCCCCCGTTAGCCTATCAATTATCTTGACACTAATATCCTTCAGAAACCCGTGGTGGCCTTCTTCAGTAGGATATTAGTGTCAAGTAGGCTACTAGTTACTAGGTTACTAGTAGGTTACTGAAGAAGGCCATCACGGGTTTCTGAAGGATATTAGTGTCAAGATAATTGATAGGCTAACGGGGGGAAATAGGATGCGGGAAAGTTTCTGGCAATATCGGCTAGATTGCTTTGCCCCTAAGGGTTTAAACACTAGGCAGGTAGATACATAGATTTCATTTTTGTTTGCATTTTGGTTGTTGTGTTGTTTTGATTTTTGCGCTCAGCTTTTCGTTAGGGACACACGCTGTTTTTTTAAGTAAACTCTTTCTGCCCATCCGCTCTTGGATCTTCATATTGTTTGTTTTATTTTAGCACAGGCTTCTCTCAGCTCCGGCGAGACAGACATAGCCACCGACTTCAGCAGTTCTTAATTCTGCGCTTTCTTTGATCTTTTTCCACCGCCTCTGCTATCAGCCGCTACTTTTACACCTTATTGGTACTCATTGTATGTTGGTAGGTCCCGCTTAGGTTATTGTTTTTGTATTGTTTCTGGATTTTGAGATTGATATGTATGCTCTGTCTGATTAAAAGAACAGTTATTACTGATGAAGGCTTTCGCCGAAACGTTTAAAGAATGTGTTTTTTATGAGTTTTTATATCTACTTTAATTCGCATTGTGAAGGAGCTTATGAGAATATATATATAACGGGGGGAAATAGGATGCGGGAAAGCTTCTGGCAATATCGGCTGGATTGCTTTGCCCCTAAGGGTTTAAACACTAGGCAGGTTGATACATAGGTTTCATTTTTCTTTTTTTTTTTTTTTACATTTTGGTTGTTGTGTTGTTTTGACTTTTTGCGCTCAGCTTTTCGTTAGGGAAACACGCTGTTTTTTTAGGGTTTTCTGCTCTACCAATCCGCCCTTGGATCTTTTATTGTTTGTTTTGTTATAACAGACGATTTTTTTTCAGCTTCGGCGAGACAGACACGGACGCCGACTCTAGCGGTTCTTTATTCTGCGCTTTCTTTCATCTTTTCTGCTGCCACATCTGTTACCGTAATTTTAGCACCTTTGGTCTCACACATTGTAATAGGTAGGATCTCCTTTTGGGCTATTGTTTGTATTGTTAGAATGTTTTAGGATTGATGTGTATTGCTCGGTTTGATTATGAACAGTCACTGATGAAGGCTTACGCCGAAACGTTTACACGAAGTTGTATTTTTTGAGTTTATATTATGAGAATATATATATACCGGGTGTCCCAAAAAAAAACGCAACAGATTTGATCAATCTTAGATCTTAGCGATAAAGAGATTCACTAAATTCATTTGAAGTATGCTTTAAGACAATCCCCAATAGTTCAAAAGAACATTGATACCTTGGTTGTGAAGCTTAGTAGCTTGGTCGTCGAGAATTCTATGTCGAAAGTCCAAATTTGTTATCAGCCCTAAACCAGAGCTTTGGAAGAAAACGGCCTACGGTAGCTACTCAGCAGGGGAATCACCCAAATCGAAGTGAGTCTGACATAGGTAGTGGACCGTAAGGCTGATTTCCACTCAGTCGAATTTTCCGAACAGACTGAAAATCTATTGTTTACGTGAGAAAATGTCGCTTCGAGTTTGAATAGAATTTTACGCGTGATAAACTTTTTATTGTGCAAAATCCTGTCCACTCGGAAAATTCTACTGAGTGGAAACTAGCCTTTAAGGCGGATCTCCACGGGACGATTTTCGTGACGACCGTCACAAAAATTCGCGACGACACATGCGCAGTTACTAAAAGCGTCTTTTTCTGACGAAATTTTTGACGATTTTGCTCCTGACGAAAAGTTAAAACAGTTTTAACTTTTCGTCGTCCGCTTCGCGATCGTCAAAATTTTAGCCAATCAGATTTCAGAAACGACACGGACACAGCGCATAAATAATTTCAAGATGGCTGCCAGCAATGAAGAACGTTTCTTTTTTCTAGTTTCGTCTGTTTGCCTACGAATTCTTTGACACTGATAATAAAGAAAAATACTTCTTCTACGAAGCAGCAGATACAGGATATATCTTTTATTTATCGCCGCCATTACAGAATTTATTTGTTGTGTTGGAAAAAATACCGCCAGAAACAATCGTCTAGTGGAGATCGCTTACAAAATCGTCGTGAATTTCGTGAGGAAAATCGTTGCGAATTTTTTATGACGATCGTCACAAAGATCGTCCCGTGGAGATCCGCCTTTAGGGTTAACTTGTTTCACAAAATAAATTGTAGCGTGCCTTTTTCAATTAGATCAAGCAACTGTTCTTTTAAAAAAACCAATTGCCAAGAGACACACCTATAAAGTGCTATGACTGATTGGTCCCAGAGGAATTAATAAATTTCTCACAACCGGCTTTTCGTGCCTATGAGAGCGGGAGGCAGAGTTACCTCAAGAATGGATACATTTGAAAGAACGTTCTTGGCATGCCATTATCTATCCCTTGTGCATTGTATTATCATTGTGATTGTGATGTTGCTAACAACCACTTCGTGAAGTTTTCTAATTTCGTATTCTGTTCAATATAAGCACGAGCGAGACTGTTGTTTTCTTTTTCTACCTGGAGAAGAGTGGACAATGATCCCTAAATATTTTTTCCATATCTTTGGAAAAAGATTTTTGTGCAGACAAAAATGCAGTCTTGGCTACGCAGGAATTGGAGATTGTGCTTTGGGTGATTCCCTTTCTGAGTGGCCACCTTAGGCCTTTTTCTTGCAAAGCTCTGGTTTCGGGCTGATAACAAATTTGAACTTTCGGCAAAGAATTCTTGACAACCAAGCTACTAAGCTTCACAACCATGGTATCAATCTTCTTTTCAACTATAGAGGATTGTCATAAAGCATACTTCAAATGAATTCAGTGAATCTCTTCATCGCTAAAATTGATCAAATCTGTTGCGCTTTTTTTGGGACACCCGGTATATATATATATATATATATGTACATTGCCAATATTTAGTGAACTATTCCTTTAAACTTAACGACTTGAAAGAAACTTTAGCCACTTTTCTATGGCTCTGCCGTTGGACTTTTCAGAAATCTTGAATATTTGTCGAAATCACAGCCTATTTTTTATAAACACTGCAATTCTGAAATTATTGAAGATTTCAGAAAAGTCCAATGGCATATTTACTGTAAAATAGTTCAAGTTTCTTTGAAACCGTTCAGTTCCAAGTAATAGCTCATATAATTTACACCCAGTTTTTTAAAGAGTTTAACCTATGCTATGAGTTTTGATATATATAACCTATGAGCTTTATTCAAACCAATGAGTTTTCAGGCCCGTCGGAACGAAATTGATATTGGGGGGCTGACACAAGGTGAGAGCGAAGCGAGCAAAAATGGGGGTCCGGGGGCTTGCCCCCGGGAAAATTTTTCATGACCACGGCCTTTAGATCGTTCGAAAACGCCCCATTTTTGGAATATGTGCCGTTAACGGAGGCAAAGGATCACGACTAATGAGAGTCTTTCCATGAAAGTTTTGAAATTTTTGACTTGTATGATATCAAAAGATATTGCATTTTGGATAGATTCTGTTAGCTTCCTCAAATATATACGAGTTTGAATCTTCATTCTTAGGACCTTGGCTTTTACAGCCTTTTTCACTTACAAAATCAACAAACTTCTGCAAATTATTGGGGGGGGGGGCTGAAGCCCCCCAGCCCCCCCCGCTTCCGACGGGCCTGGTCTTTACAAATCACAAAATTTGATCGCTACATTCCCTTTAATGCACGTCATTATGAACAGTCAAAAAAGCGAGGTTCCATGTTTAACGTGGGGAAGTATCAGTAAATGGATACATACACTTCCTTTTGATTTTCTTCAAATAACACTCTCATTTCTTCAAGAGCTTGTCTGATAGTATCTTCCTATGGTAAATTAAAAACTTGAAAATCAAAGAAGGAATCAATCAATCAATCAATCAATCAATCAATCAATCAATCAATGACCAATCAATCAAGGATCAGGTGGGGAAGGGCCCTTATTCCCATTCTCTCAAATACATTTTGTAGGAAAACCAGGTAACTTCTAGTAAAAATATATCCGACGATCTAATTTCTATTCCCAGTCAATTGTTTCTGCTGTTGAAATTCCATGTCTGCATTTGACAAAGTGCAGCTTCAAATAAGACGCCACGCGAAATGTCCGCCAATAAAACAAACGAAGTATTTTGCGGGAGTAATTTTGCGTTAATGGAAAACTTTTGTGACATCTAATTTGAGACACTGCAGACTATAAATCCAATTCCGACTTTGTCCAGTAAAACATTCTCCTGACATTGTTGTCCAAGGTAACAACATTACCATGCTATAGACCTATTTCATAATGAAATTCAATTCAAGGAAAAAGGATGTGATTTCCTGTTCAGCAAGAAATCTACATCATATCATTATGTTGCAAATACACGTACAGAACTATTTCATGCGTTACTGAGAGCAATGCATGCTTTTGAGATTTCAATCCATATGATATCGAGGCAAGTGATGCTTCTAAAAGTATTTCAAACGAATTGAGGTCATTGTGAAAGTGGTCTATTTTCAGAAATCTGACAATATTTCTAATGTGCACTGCAATAGACGATTGCGCTAAAGATGGCGGAGAGGAATTTTTTACCAAGATGCACTGCGTTCTTTAATCGAATTCCTATAGAATCTTTAAAGATTTGTAATTCGAACGCAGTGCATCTCGGTAAAAAATTCCTCGCCGCCATCTTTAGCGCAATCCTCTATAGTAGAAGCTGTAACAGAACTCAGTCGAGACTTTTGCTCAAAAAATGGATAAAAATATCAGAATTATGCTTTTTCGTCTCTTGTTTCTCAGCGTTCTTTGTTTCGCTAATATCACTTGGTCAAACGGGACCCATAATATTACTCTTAAAAATAGGCCTAACTTTTGCCCGCGAAGAGTGACTCCATATTCACCAATCAAATTGCTAGGGTTATTTTTCAATCAATCGGGAGGCGCTACTTAGACAGCCGTTGTCGTTGCATACCAAAAATGTCATTTTGAAACAATAGGTCTAAATTTTAAGAGTGATATTATGAGTCCTTTTTGATCACATGATATCAGCAGATCAAAGAACGCATGAAACAATGCAAACTCGTTAGCAGCGTAGCTAGAAGGTCTATTGTCATTGCAGTGCAGTTCGGACAACGAAATAGTAACTACTCAAGAGGAAATCCTGTCCAAAGAGGGATTGCTTCCGCGGATGCAATGCAGGCAGGTAGGTAGGAAGGTAGGTAATCATATTTAACGTAGTTAGCCTTCGAAAGTCTGAGAGAGACTTATTCCCAGCGCGGGCCACGGATGTTTTACCATCAACCCGCCACAGCTACCAGATTTTCCTCATATGGCTGTGGTCGACTGGGGCTAGAGTTACCGACAGCGACCAAACTGTCCAGCGCGGGATTCGAGCCTCGGCCGTTCTGAGACCTTTGGTTTACGGGTCAGTCGCCTTAACCACTCGGCCACGCGCTCTCTAATGGAACTTGGATGCATATTCCTGGGAACTAGTTCCCAGGTCGCAACGTTCAAAGTCTGGCAGTAATCTTCAAGTTTACGCAACAACAACATCTACTAGCAGCAATCATCAGTCAAACAACAAAAGAAACACATTTGTGAAAACAAGCACAGCCATGCAAGTAATATATTTATACAGGACAGAATAATTCGCGTCCAAAAAACCCATGGTTAAATGATATGATTACAAATGGCTTCTTTAAATATCTTCAAATACTACCAGCCATGCAACAATTGCTTAATGTAGACACAATATTTTTATGGGTCTTTGATAAATATACAAATGATGTTTAGTTTATCTGCAAAAAATTTAAATTTCATCTGCAAGGCCTCCTTGAGCCAATTTCCCGTCGCTTGTTTTCTTGCTACTAAGCGATTTTAAAGGCAAAATTGAAACTGCACTGGAAGTTTTTCTTTCTTCAGAAGGCACCTCTCTCTTCTCTGGCCTAGCACATATTCCCTTCAAAACAAGGTCCCTGAATATTCCTTTAAACGCCGACTTGAATCGTGGATGGAAAATTGCGTAAATAAATGGGTTACACGCAGAATTCACATATTCCAATAACATAATGAAAATCCATGGAATCTCCGCAGGAGTAGTTCCACGCAAATAATGCACGAATGTGTAGATGCCTGTTGCGTGGAAAGGCAACCAGCAGACTACGAACGCGACTATCACGCATAATACCGTGCAAGCGAGCTTTCTTTCCTTTATACGAGCTACAGATATTTCCTTTGAGTTGTTCCTCCGTCGTATTTCAGCAAATATGCACGCATAACAAGTGATCATAACGATGAGTGGAATCAGAAAAAACCCTACCAAAAGAATGCCTCTCAAAGTGAAGTATCCAAAACTTGGAATAACACAGTAACAAACGCCGATTGATATCGATATGATCCAAGGAAGTGGTAACATTTTGAGAACACGGCGCTTTGTTGTGATTTGTCGATGGTAGAGAGGTCTTTTGACGGCAATTACACGGTCGATGCTCATTATAACCAAATGCATAATTGATGCTTCACAGGATATAGTTGCCATTACTTGATAAATCATAGCATATTTCTTTGCACCCGTGTGCTCCAATGCCACGAGAAATATGACGTACGGTACAGTAACAGCACCTACTAAAATATCTGTGATTGCCAATGAGAAAATATAGTACTTGGCCATTGTTTTGATTGTCTTTCGTGAATATATCGCGAAACAGACCAGGGAATTGGAAGTGATGCATATTAACGATGTAACTGTGAGCGCAATTACGGCAATGATATCAACAGTTGACATCATTGTGTTAGGCAACGATAGATTGCAGACTGGTTTCAAAATCCTACAGCAGTTCTTGTGTCACGCAACATTTTACTGACTATGGTGACTTCAAATTTTTGAAGCAATTCTCGTGCCAGGCAAAGGTAAATTGATGAAGTCAAAAATCTTGCTGCAGCTCTTGTGTCAAGACAACGATTGACTAAAAATGGTGATTTCAAATTCTCCAAGCAATCCTTGTGTCAGGGAAAGATAAACTGATGACTTCAGAAGTTCTTGATCTTCCAGGAGTTCTTGTGGCACGTAGCGATAAATTGGAAACTGGTGACTTGAAAAAAAACAGGTTGCAGTTCTTGTGTCAAGCAACGATAGACAGACAATATGGTGACTTCAAAATCTTGAAGCAATTCTGGTGTCAAGCAACAACAATTTAAAACTGACGATTTCAAGATCTTGCAGCAGTTCGTGTGGCAGGCAACGATAAGCTGAAAACTGATGACTTCAGCACTTTCCAGCAGTTCTTGTGCCAGGCAACAATAAATTGAAAACTGATCACTTCAAAATCTTGCAGTTGTTCACACTTGCAATTTCCTTCATAGCTGCTGGTTTCAATGTCCAGTTTGCCATAATTATGACTCATACAGTACTTCCTCTTTAATTTACCAAGGTTTTAGATTAACCAACCAAAGGGCACTCCACCTCATTTGTGGCTTTCATGAATTAACAGTAAAACAGTTTGTTCAAACATCTGCGTGGCTTTTCCATTACAGTTTTGATTGATGGAAATTGAGATTCTCAAAGTTGGAATCTATTTTCCATGAATTTCTAAGTTTTGTTAATCAAAAATTTTCATACTTCATTTGCTGTGATCTGCAGAAGTCTTGCAGTTGCTGCAACGTCACGCAGTTATTAAAGGACAAGTCCGGGCAGGGTATGATTGATGATAAATACAAGATAATACTGTTATTCATTACCTGACTGAAGTTATTGGTAAGTCGCACATTTCCCGCGGGTTTCTCGTAGCCTTGTATGATACGATACAAGGACGCGTTTATGTCGTGAGATTTTTTTTTTTTTTTTTCTATATTCCAATAAAAAGTTACAATATATGTTACAAGCTACACTACACTACTTACAGAGATACTCTACAATATAAGCTACACGACACTACTTACAAAAATGACTCTACAATACTACTACAACGATGCCCCGAGGAGCAAAAGACAATGTCTACCCCGAGGCCATTAAACATATATATATATATATAAAGGATTAAAAACACAAGACAAGAGAATTACGTGAACAAAAAGAACAATTAGAACTACATACAAATCTACCTATGAATTTTTTTGAAAAACGGGGGAAGGTGGTGGAATGTAACAAGTTCGTGAGATTTGCAGTGAACTCAAACGACATGACTGTAACAAAATGTGTTTGATGAAATGCGAGTCAAGATTAGAAGATGTCAGGTAATAAAACTCATACTAACCGGGTTTGTCGTTGCCGGAAAATGTAAAGCCCGAGGTCTTAAAAGCACAGACCGAAAACCAGTTAGTATGCGCATAGTATGGTGTATCATATTTTTGCTCACAGTTTTTTTGCCTTCCCCAAAACGAGACTGTCTATTGTTTCCTCGACTCCCGACTCCTAATAGTTGCTAGATTGCTAGCCTCTTTATCGTTTGCACTTGCAAGAAAATGACGACAGAGAGACAAAATGTGGCCTAAATTGTCACGAATGTCAGAACATTTTTGGAACTGACAGCCGCAGGAAAGCTCAATGTGAAACAACGGTAAGAATTTGTGTCAGTAGATAAGGTTCCTCTGTAGCATTAATCATATTAACCACTGACTTGTTCTTTAAAGAGAATCTAAGCACATATATCTAAGGCCCTGTTTATATGAGGAAAAACACCTCACTTGCCAGACCCGGGGCTGAGAAGCGAGATTCCACCTTCCAATAGAATCCTTTGTATTTTCATTTCGCGTTTACATGATTTCATTTTTCATTCATTTTTCATTTAAAATTATTTATACACGAAAAAAACCCTTCAGCACTTAATATAAAAAACCTACTTACAAATTTAAATCTAGAAATCAAATTCCTAAAGAGCCTAAAATCCTACATTCCTAATCTGCTGTTGTTCCAGGGAGTCGTGTTTTAAAAATGAGTCTAGCCCTTTAAATGCGTTTTTAGTCTTTGTTTAAAACGATTTAAAGTCGGTAGCTCACGAATCGTGGAAGGTGTATCATTCCAGACTTTCAGCGATGCATAGTGAAAACTCTTTTTGAAAAACTCTGTCCTGCATCTAGGGATTTGAAGATCCTGATAATTTCTCGTATTGTATGAAGAAAAACATGATCTGGGCAAGTATTTATCAAAAAGGTTTTCAGGACATAATCTGTTTACGATCTTGTAGGTCATCACGTTCCTGTCATAACGGATAATATTTTCTACATTTAGCCAGGAACTAGACCAAAGATCTTTAATTTTTGCATTCTCTATTATTGACCATGCTCGGGATTGAAGACGTTGAAGAGCAGCTAATTTTGTTTTACACAAGCTATCCCAAATAACGTCGCCATAACGCAGATGACTCTCGACAAGGGCATAATACACACTGCAAAGCTGAGATTGTGGTAAAATATTTTTCAGTCGTTTTAGAGCTGAGAGACCAGCACTCATTTTGCCCTTTACACGCCTGTATTGCTCATCCCAGGTAAGGCTTTCGTCAATAATGATGCCAAGGGATTTCGCTTGACCAACCTTTTTTATATCAGAACCATCCAGCGTTAGAACCTCTGGAAGGTCAAGACTCCTAGTCTTGAGTGGGTGTCCTATTACCATGAATTCAGTTTTTTTGGGATTAGGACTTAGTTTATTCACTCTCATCCACTCTGAGATATTGAGAAGCTCCCGGTGTGCATCGTCGACCAATTTTACTGAATTACTAGAAGCAATTGTCAAACTAGTGTCATCAGCATAGATGCTAGCTCGTGAGAATTGCAAGCACTCTTCAAGGTCATTCAAATAAATGATGAAAAGAAGAGGGCCTAGGCATGACCCTTGTGGTATGCCACAGGTAACCTTTTTAGCTTTTGAATGCAAACCATTTAGAGAGCAAAATTGTTTTCTGTTTGTTAGGTAGGATTCAAACCAATCCCCAGATTTGCCTCTCACCCCATACGCGCGTAATTTTTTCATTAATACGCTATGGTCGACCGTGTCGAAAGCTTTCTTTAGGTCAAGAAATACAGTAAGGTTGACTTTGCTGTGATCTATGCTCTCATACCAATAGTCAGTGCTGCCAATCAGCGAGGTTATTGTGGAGTAATGCTTGCGAAAAGCTGCTTGGTTACTTGTTAGTCGTTTGTTTGTTTTGAGAAATTCAAACAGCTGGTCGTGGGTAAGCCGCTCTAACATCCTCGAGAACACAGAAATTACAGATATGGGCCGGTAATTGTTTGTATCACTTTTAGGGCCCGATTTGTAAATAGCAACACCACCGGTATAGTGAAATCCCACCTCACAAGAGGTGGAATCTCACCTGGGTGAGGTGAAATTTTTCCATATAAACGAAATACCACCGGTATGGTGAGGTGAAATGAAATTTATCGTTGATTCTCATTGGTCAGTTCTTTCTGATTTCACGGAAGAGAGACCTTAATCCACCTCGCCTCTCAGGCCCGGAGCTGACAGGTGAGGTGAAAAATCTCATATAAACAGTGACTGAAATTTGCCTCGCCTGTCAGCCCCGGGTCTGGCAGGTGAGGTGTTTTTCCCCATATAAACAGGGCCTAAGCCTTGGTAAAAAGAGCGATGCAGAGACAGTACACGTATTGTTTTTATAAGCAGGGATGGCGTGAGCAGGGGGGTTAGGGGGCAGGAGCCCCCCTAAAATTGACGGAGCCCCTCCGTCGGCACTTGAATTTTTCCCCCAGCATTTTTTCCCTGGCGCCATCTCTGTTTGTAAGAACATCCTTGCATGCGTCCTCTCTTGTCTGGCCTTGTTTGGAAATGTTCTTGAGGGAACAGGTAGCGAACATGAAGATTGTTATGGAACCTTTAAGAAACTCGTAAGAAACTCTGAGTACTCAAAATCTGATGATTTTAAGAAGCTGTCAGTACTCTACCCAATCTTAGTTTCTTTTTATAAAAATACGTGTAGCTACGACACGTGCCGCATCATATTTGGGTATCTGACCTGCTTCAACGGGAAATACTGATGTCAAAGAATGGCTAGAATTTACCGTAAGTGGCTTGAGCCACTTATGTATGATTAAATATCCTTCAATCGAGAGAGAGCGCGTGGTTAAGGCGTCTGACTCGTAAGCCAAAGGTCAGAACGGTCGTAGGTTCAAATCCCGCGCTGGACAGTTTGGTCGCTGTCCGTAACTCTAGCTCGGGTCGACCAGTGCCATGTGAGGGAAATCTGGTAGCTGCGGTGGGTAGCTGCGGTGGGTAGCTGCGGCGGACTGATGGTAAAACATCCGTGGCCCCTGTTGGAAATAAGTCTCTCAGGCTTTCACAGGCTAGCCACGTTAAATATAAATACCTACCTACCTATCGAAACTAAAAACAGCTTTTAAGAAACGGCAGGTTCAATTTTTTGAGATTTTAGAAACCTTTGTAAGTGGCAGCTTAAATTTCCCCCATGTTGGTCAAACATTTTTGACGCTGCGAAGAAATAGCAACTGTTCTGTTATTGCTTTGAGTGTGAATCATGACATTTGTTTTGAGATCATATTTAGTAATTTCGGAGCCCTGCTAGCAAAACTGTGTGTTTACACGAGATCAGATCCAGTGCGGATCCACATCCAAAGCAGATCATTTTGTAAGAAAGTTGTCAATTTTAATCGTAAGAAGAATAGAAGCAAATGAACAATCTTGGTTTTGGCGCGAATTTCAAGAACTACCATTTTAGAAATGCCTCTTAATGGATGTCACTGGGTCTCAATTTCGATCCATACCCGTTTGGATCGATCCGATCCCGCCCGTTTACACGAGACCCTTTTCAGATCGGATCCAAATGGGATCACTTTTGAAAGTGACCCCGTTTGGGTACGGATAGCAGATCCAAATGGATTCGAATCTGTTGGGTCCCGTGTAAACGCAAGGCCTAGCCGTTACAGTTTGGGTACGAATCAACTTGGATCCGATCTCGTGTAAACGGGGCCTAAATTAACTCTAAACTACTGCCGTTGAAAATACAACAATCTCACTTCACAAAGTTTGGTGACAAAACGACTCGTGCTATTTACAGAATTCCGAGCTACTGACTTTGTGATTCCAGAATCATGGAACTACGGAATTAAGGAATTCGGAACTGCGGAATTACGGACCTGTGTCATATAGGTACACAAAATTTGCATAATATGAATTTTCTATATAGTTTAAGAGCCTAAAATCAATATTTCAAGATACAAGTTAGGGGGAAGACTTAAAAGGTTAGTCTATAAACCATACATTTTGCAATATCCTCAAATTACTTATGTTTTGTTACAATTATTTTGAACAAATGTGTGCATGGGGATATCTAAATTACAAACAAGGTATGTAATGTGTGCCCGACAATATCATTTAATCAGATCAAACACACTAAAAAATGGGACTGATCGCTGCAAAAAACCTGTTTCCTTTCACCTAAAGTTGCATTGCAACCGTTTGGGAAGTTTTTCTCTGTAAAATCTAACTTTTCCAGCTGAATTTGCAGTGAAAGTAAGCATTGCCGCAAGACTGAAGGAGTTCGTTAACGGCTACGCCAATATTTCTTTGAAGCTTACACGAGTAACATTCTGAAACTAGTTGAAGATTCCGTGAACTCTAATGTTAGACACATTGTTCTGAAATCTTTGCATCTTTTGCTGACAGATAAATTTGTCCATCATCTATATCATTTTCCAAAACTGCTCTGGTTTTGCAGCAAAGAAGACGTCTAAACACATCTCTAAATGCTTGTTTGAACTGTGGGTGGAAAATTGCATAGATAAATGGGTTACATGCTGAATTAAGGTATTCCATCCACAAAACCAGTGACCATGGGATATCCTGCAGAGACGCTGATGTTGGCTTCTTAACAACCATGTAGATACTCACTGTTTGGAACGGTGTCCAGCAAATCACGAACACGATGATCACGCAAAATATCATGCGAGCAAGTTTCCCTTCGTTAATTAGGCCTGCGCCTCCAACTGTGTGTTTGGAAGCGTTCCTCTGTCGAATTTTAACGAAAATACACGTGTAGCTTGCAGCAATTACGAGGATAGGCACTGCGTAAAATAACAAAACAAAAGTGATGTTGAATTTAGGCACACAAGATTTCGGGATTCCAATGTAAAGAGCTGCGAATGAAACTGCAATCAGCCAGGGGGTAGTTAGAAGCTTGAAAACTTTGCTTTTTGTCATGACTCCACGATAATATAACGGCTTTGCAATAGCAACAGC
The DNA here is from genome assembly GCA_964020215.1 of Aurelia sp. 3 sensu Dawson et al. (2005). Classification (NCBI taxonomy): domain Eukaryota; kingdom Metazoa; phylum Cnidaria; class Scyphozoa; order Semaeostomeae; family Ulmaridae; genus Aurelia; species Aurelia sp. 3 sensu Dawson et al. (2005). The sequence continues at coordinate 24,766,762 of OZ026574.1, read as the reverse complement.
ACGATCAATACTCATTATACAAAGATGTAATATAGAAGATCCGACTGACACAATGTTCATGAAAGGGTACATCTTGCCATATATCCTTGAATTTTCATGATCGATACCTTCAACCAAGTTCCAAATAGCGAGAGGGATAGAAATCGTACCTACCATTATGTCTGTAATTGCCAACGAGAAAATATAGTATTTGGCCATAGCCTGCGTTGTTTTACGTGTTTGCACAACATAGCAGACTAACATATTTGAACAGACACATATGATTGAAAGAACTGTTAGTGAACTGACTTCAGCAACTTTTTCCCCAGACAACATGCTTTACTTTATATTCTCTTATCTATCTAGTGTCAAGAGTTACGAGTTAGCTTGTGTCTGACTTTGTTGTGTGCATACGCCTTTGCTTGCACTCTACTGGCATATCATTTCGCTCGTGTATAAATTTTATAACTTTAGTCGAATGCGACTCTGTTCAGCTAGCATTGATCGCTGATGCACGATTTCACTGCAGCTTTAGTTTCAAAACTTGAACGTGTTTGCTATTGATGTAAGCCTTACTGATCGTGATCCTATTGTTGTGAGTGAACGCCTTTTCCAGAGCACAACTGTGCAGCTGCTGTATGCACTTATAGTATACGAGTCGTATAATACAACACGACACAAATTATGCTTTTCAGTACTTTCCACACTCGATTGTTGTAGTACGACTGTTTTCGTGTACGACTTTGTTCGTGTACGACTTTTCTCGTGTGCGACTTTGCTTGTGTCCAACTGGCTCGTGCATGGATTTTCGGTGTAGCTACGACTTTGATAGAATGACTTCGATCGTTTCGTTACGTAATGTACGTATTTGCTTCAATATGACCGTGTACGCCTTCAGAAGTGTATCACTGCTTCAGGTACCATTCAAAAGATAGTAAAGTACCCTTCATCCACTTGGATTTTAGTGTAAGGCTTTTCTTTTGTTTGTCCCTGGAATCCTTGTAACACACTTGGATACTATTTCGAAAGATCATAATCTGTGGATCAGGCTACGGAGTCAATGAAACAATTCCGTGTCGACCAAGTCTCTAACGTTTGATTTCAGAACAATCAATTCCGCAAGGCTTCCTCGAAAAACTAACATAAAAACCACGAAACTGACGACATCTGCCACACCTAACCAGTGGCTTCCTGTCAAAAAACAAGGCTCATTGTAACCAGATAAACAAGGAAAAGGCTTCGAATGGATACGAGCATGAATAACATTATGAATGCAATCTAGCCAATCATAAATAACTTCACATTAAACCATGGAAGAAATATAACGGAAGAGACTTGGAATCTATGAAATTTTCGTGAACTGTGGATGGACAACGCTTAATGTTAAGATAGAAACATTTGTATTAAATACGACGATCGCTTCCCTGAACCTTGAAGTCATTCTTGCTACAAAAGATGGATTAAACTGGACTTGATCTGGAGGAAATACAGCTGTGTTGATGAAGATCATACGAAGTTGAAAGATACACACAAAAGATAAGACTGAATTGATGAATTTTTAGTTCGCTTAAAGTCATGCAAGGTACAAAGTATAGTTGAAAAACTGGATTCAGTTTCCAAGAGTTATATTGACTTGATGTGGTTGTATTGAAAACTAGAATAGAAATAGAAAAACTAGCTGAAAAATTTCCATTTGAAAAATAGAAAATGATTGTATTGAAAAACAAAGTTGTGTTGACTTAAGTAATCCAAAGCTGAAAGATACACATAGGGCATAGGGCTTGTGAGCTGTCAGTTAACTTGAAGTCATTCTATGCAAAAACAAAGAGTAAACTGGGCTCAGATGTCAAGAAAATGTTACTGTATTGATGAGATCAAGCAGAGCTGAAACACACCCGCAAAACTGGTGAAATGTTAGTTCACTTGAAGTCACTCTAACCTGCAAAGATTATCGTAATATCTATTCACATTCCAGGAAGATTACGTACTAAGGAAGAAGGTCTTTCAGACTTGGAACATAACAGAAACAAGGCAAGGTTTTACTTCATCCTCAAAGGCCACCTAGCGATACACCTGGTGACGTAAAATTCAGTTGGATTACTGGAAAATTTGGTGAACTAGTGAGGAAGGTCGTGCAAAACTGACAATGTCTGGAAAAGAGTTTGCAAGCCTTTCACATCATTGTTGAAGCGCTTTTTACCACGATAGTTTGTACAACATTGACCGGGAAACTGAGGGAACCGCAGAGGAAGGCGTTGCAGCATATGAACATAAATGTCGCAGAAAATTAGCTTGTGAGGTCATTTTTATCACAAAGACAGGATAGCACGACTCGGATTCCAGAAAAATTTTGTAATCGATTGAGGAAGGTTGTGTAGAGTTGGAAATAAACATCACAGACAATCAGCGAAGTTTTCAATTCCGCATTCAGTCTTGAGGTTACTTTAAACGCAAAAGAAAGCATAGCATCGACTAGAACACAAGGAATATTCAGAGAACTATTAACAAAGGCCGTGTAGAATTAGAAGATAATAATATAGCAGAAGATGAGCACAGTGTCCAATTCAGCCAAAGGCCATTTTAATCACAAAAGACAGCATAGCATCGATTCGGATTTCACGAAAATTTAGTGAGCTATTGAGGAAGGCTGTGTAGAGTCGGAAATAAACATCACAGACAATCATCGAAATTTCCAAAGTCGCATTCAGCGTGAGAGGTCATTTTAATCCCAAAGATAGCATAGCTTCGACTAGGACACCATAAAGATTCAGTTAACTATTGACAAAGGTCGTGTAGAATTACAATATAATGTATCGCAGAAAATCAGCGAAGTTCTCGACTCAGCCACCAGCCTCAAAGTCACTTTAATCGCAAAGACAGCGTACCATCGACTATTCAAGGAAGATTAAGTCAGCTGTTGACGAGGTTCGTATAGGAAAGGTACATAAATGTTGCAGACAGAATTGGCATAGTTTTCAAACAATCACTGAAGTCTTCCTCCCAAGATTTTCTACAATAGCCAATATGATGGCCACTGGTGACATCGTCCAGGTAGTCGCCTTAACGCTTCTCGCTATAATATGCGTACTAACTAATTCCTTGGTATGCTACGTGATACAAACACATAAAACTATTGATTCATTGGCAAAATACTACATTCTATCACTCGCAGTTGCAGATTTCCTGGTGGGAGCTATATGCATGCCGTTCGCTATCTGGTTCATTGCATATGGTTTGAAAAATGGCAGTTATGGAGCATGTCTTGTAGTATTTCACACATTTGAATTGGTACTTAACGGGGCGTCAATTATCCATTTAAGTGTAATGAGTGTTGATCGGGCCGTTGCTGTTGCAAGACCGATGTATCACCGTCAAAATACGACAAAACGAAAGATTTTCACCATATTGGGAATCGTTTGGGCATCATCACTATTACTTGCTATGATTATTATTTTGATGTATAAAGCGTATTACAAGATTATGGCCATCCTTATTGTATCTGTATTCTTCCCTGTGCCTTTAGTGATAATAACAACAAGCTACACGTGTATCTTTTACAAAATACGTGAGAGAAGCAGATCAATAACAGTTGGGAGAATAAACGAATGGAAACTAGCACGCACGATATTATGCGTGATTATCGTGTTCGTGGTGTGCTGGACACCATTCCACGCAGTCACCATTTACGCAACTGTGCTGAGGTTTCTTAATAAGAAAGGACCAAATGTATTATGGGCATTAACCCTTGTGAAATGGTTACAGTACTTGAATTCAGCAAGCAATCCGTTTATCTACGCTATATTTCACCAAAAATTCAAGTTAGCGTTCAAAGAGACAGTCAAGAAGGTGGTATGTATCAAAGGAAAATCCGAAGAAATTGATCTGGAGGCTGTTAGTGACGTTCAGTTGGCAAATGATCGGCATCTTATTGCCACAACTTCCAACATGTAACCAACACTGAAGTTTTTCAGATGGACAGAGCAGAAGCTGCGCACACATGCGCGAAAACTCGTCACTTTGAGCCCCGTAGCTCCTAGCAACAGATCCTAAAATTTCTTCGATAGTAAAGGTACCTGAGAAGTGCCGCCCGCAAGGGTATACTTTCTCCTATTTCTAGTCTAACCAATGGTATACTTTTTGGCAAATTTAGTCTCGGCAAGGGCATGCTTTTTGGCAATTTTGGTCAAAGAAAAGTCAAATTTGGGTAATTCTTGAATACAAACCCAAAATTTTTATGATTTTTGTCTGGAGGAGGCGAAATTTTGGCAATCTTTGTCTGGAAACGCCAACTCATGGAGCTTTTGATGTAGAATTTAGTCTAGCTAAGGGTATCGTTTACGATTAAGGTGGCTCTGCACTTAAGGTGGCTCACTACTGAAAAATTTCAACATTACGAAACAGTGAAAGGTGGTTGTATACCAAGTAAAAATAAGTTCAAAACAATAAAAAACAATAAGTTAAGGTGGCTCGCTTCTGATATAAATTTCAAACTGCTACACACCGGGTTTGCTATTGCTCATGATATTTTCCAAAATTATCATACCCGAGGAGCCTTTCAAACAGAATCTTTTTTACTCACCGGGAATTGTAAACTTAACTTTGACTTGTGCTGAAAAATTTGATTACATTTGCTTTCAGATTAACAAATGAAAACTAAATGATCTAAAATTGCCATCAGTTATTAAAAAGGACCCAGTAGTTTTCAATGTTTACAATAGCTTGCAATACAAACTGTTTCCATGTCTCTTTTAGTAATCAGTGCAATAAATAGTGAGATGTTTGAATGTAACTTGCTAAATTTTAAAAATTAATGACAAAGACTACGTAATTACTAGACTACCATCTTTGGATTTCTTCACAAAAAAATCTCCCTTAACAGTGTCTGCCGAAGTGCGTTATTAACATAATTTGACAAGAAAACACTACTGAGGGCATTTGAAAACGAGAAACGACAAAAAGGCACAGTGGTGTTGCCAGAGTGTTGCAGGAGTTACCCCCTAATTACAAGTAGTATCCAATCTTGAGTCTTTGTATAAACAACAAGCCAATTGGGATTTTTGACAAATTGGTCAACGCTGAGTTTACGTTCGCTTAAAAACAACGCTTAAAAAGTTGCAAAGCGTTCGGGTACACTTTTGAAGCTTGGATATGGCAGATGTCCCCAATCAAAATCTGGTCAGTACCAACCTCGTCCTCCTGTAGCAGGAATACTGCCTATAAAGACGTCCCTTCCTTTTGCCTCGTTATCATGTTTATTTCATTGAATGAACGACTTGGCTTTTCCTTCATAGTCATGCGCAGTACTATAGACGTCAATCTTTTTTTGTATTACATGCAACTATTGTTTTAGATTAAGTATATATATATATATATATCACATTGACTCTTAGTTTTGGTAGAGCTTTATGATACGAGTAATTACGAGTAACATCACGACTTCTTACTTGTCATCAATCTCAACAATAGGAATTAAAGGACAGGTCCGTACATTTGTCACACCCCGGAAGAGCTGAGTCAACAATCAACGCTGGTAGAAGCGTTTTGCTTGATGTTTTCGAGATACAAGGCTCATGTCTCATAACCCATGAGCAATACTTGGGAAAAAAGAAGCCTTACTTTGCTGCAGGCAATATTCCCGCTTCTAAGACTGATTTAAGTCAAACAATGATGTGACGAAATTTTGGGCTCGTTCATTTTGGCAAGACTGCTTGCATCGTAGTTATCACTATTGATAGACTAATTGACCCTCTCCAACTACTACTCGTAGGCTTTCACATTGAAAACTGGGATGAAGTTTTGCCCCATCGAAATCATGACAATTTTGGAAACCATGGCAACGGTTTCCGTCTACAACAGCATTGCGCGATCCACAATAAGTCTACACTATGTCTATTTTGTGCCATCTCTCATAATCTCTTACTTGCACTGTGTTGAAACTGCCATCATTGTTTCTACTAGTGTCTGAAATTCAATTTTTTACCAGGTCTTTTTCTATTTATTAATTTTTCCCACCCCTTGGTCTTTACAGGGGTTTTGTGCTATTTTCAATGACTTTCTTGCCGATGTGTCGTGTGGTAGTCTAAAAGGTGCCCATACCATGTCAACCTTCTCATTTTTACAATTTGGTTCCATGGAGTTCAATTTGTTTCCTTTTTGAGTTTATCACTGCTGACTTTGTCTCGCCAACTTAGATTCAAAATTTCTCAAATCAGGTTCTTTCGAAATGTATCGATGATCTCCTTTTCTTTATGAGGGTCCATAGACGTAGGAACCGGGGGGGCACTGGGTGAACGTGCCTCCCCCAAGATTTTGCAATAAACAAAGAAGTGCCCTTTTTATTTCAGAAAATGCCCCTTTCTTCTTATGGAAAAGTGCCCTCGAAGCGTCGTGCCCCCCCCCCCCCAAGTTTGGGATGCTTCCTACGTTCCTGTAAGGTCCCTACCTTCCAATTTGAGCAGAAATTAAAAATGTTGATTTTGTTGTTGTTATTATTGTTGTTGATGAAATTGTGGCTATATTACTGGGGCTAGGGCTGGGCTTCGCAACGTCGTGAGCAAAATGGTCGTGTTGGTCGCGGGTCTACCTTTTGACCTTTTGACCACCTTGACAATATAGTGCATGTGCATGGAAGTCCTTATGAAATGACCTCGATTTCGATTTAGGCCGAGATTTGTTATTGTCAAAATTGTCAAGTTGAAGTTGTGCAAAAGAACAAGAAGTGGAGAAGTGGAGAAAAGTCTCAAAATGAACCAAGGAAGCAAAGCTATCCTCGTCACTGGAGGCAGTGGATATGTCGGCAGTTTCATCCTCAAAACATTAGCTGCGAAGTTTCCAAACTACCAGCTGTACTCTGTGAATCGTTCTGGCAAAGCACGAGATGCAGCCATTTCTAACAACAAACAGATCAAGACAATCCAAGGCAACTGTCTAGAACCACATTCGTTTCAAGATGTGCTCAAGGAATGCGACGGGGTTATACACGCAGTTGGGACACTGGTGGGTAAAGGGACAGGATCTGACCCTGGAAGCCATCAGTCCTTGAATCGTGATAGTTGCATTAAGGTTGCAGAGCTTTTTGACAAGCTGGCAACTCAAGATCAACAAAAGAAATTTGTGATGGTATCAAGTGAGAAAGGCCCACCATTTATTGATGATTACCTCAAATGTAAACGAGAAGCAGAGGAGTTTATACTGAATAACTTAACAAATGTTTCTTGCACAGTTGTCCGACCTGGATTTGTTACCAGTTTCAGTGAGAGGGCTTGGTCTATACCTTTGAAGATTGGTGTGGATGTTGCATTCCAAATTAATGACAAGATATTAAAAAATATCCCAGGGGGTGGAATGCTGGACTATTTTATGCCTGCAAGGTCAATAAGCCTTGACACAGTTGCAGAAGCTGCAGTCCAAGCAATTAACGGAGAGGTCAATGCAGAAATAATTGGAAATGAAGATTTGTATGCATATGAGACAACAAAGAAGTGGCCTTATTAATTTACAAGGAACAGTTGGTTAGATCTTGTCCAGCTCCTTCTGTTTTAATGCTGGTTGATTGTTAGTCACAGTGTTACACTGTAGGGTCTGCAGTGGTGAAATGGTTAGTTCTAGGATCAACTGGCAAGATGGAAAGGAAAGTGTGAATGTACTTTGTAGCAATCATGATCCATAAATTTTCTCAAGAATTTTTGATAGTACTGAGGGTTTCTTAAAATTATCAGATTTTGAGTTCCCAGAATTTCTTACAAGTTTTGTAAAGGTTTTACAACCATCTACATGTTCACTACCTGTTTCCTCAAACAATGTAATTTTCCCCTTGAACATTACAAAAAGGAGTTTTTGAAGCCTTTCCAAAGTTTAGGCATTACTCAAGTACTGTACATTTAGGGTAATATGATATATATATACAGGCAACAGGGGAAATTAACGTAAAATTATATTAAGGATATCCGTGTCAAAATAGATGCAGTTTTCCCAGAGCTGGAGTTTCTTAATTTTTGGTGATCTGAGAGTTGAGTTTCTTTAAAGCAATTTCTTACCCTAAATTATGTGTACTCTAACAGTTAACAACCATATCATTTTCTGCCATCAACACTACCCATTATTGCCCCAAGCCTAAAGCTTACCCCAACCATTCCACCCCTGCAGACCATACATAAAGACCTGAATCAAGTTTGAATAGTTTCTTCCTCAGGACAGCCTGCTGATAATGCTTTTAAATTGTCAATTAGAAGTTTTTATGTACAAGAGAGTGTGCATGGCACAAATATTCAGTTTGTTAAAACATGAATTTCCCATACTTATTTCTAACAATACTGTGCAAAAGAATGAATTTGTCAAGAACAATCTGCCTCTTGTTTTCCTATTGTTCTAGCAAAATTCAGGGTCTGAGTTCTTTATAAAATGCTTTGTCTATGTATGTATGTATGTATGTATAATTTTGCCATCAAAGTAAATATATAACTATTAATAAAAGAAAAGAAATCTAATTACAATGTCTACAATTTGAAATAATTACAGGCAAAAATTACATATCTTATTAATAACCTAATTTAAAAACACCCCATGGTAAAAGATGGCAGGGATAGCATTAAAAGGTCAATGCAACCTTGTTTCCATAATGGTCCCTCCAGGAGTGCTATTCAAAAGGAAAATGAAAGAAAAACATTTTTGTTATTGTTGAAGGATAATTTCTGTTACAGCTTTTAGGAATTCAATAATATATATACGGACTATTTTCTCGCTTCTGAAGATCATTAAAGAATTTGTCCTTGATCTTATGCTTGAAGCTGTTGACATTGTTTGAAGATTTGAGGTCCGACTGTAGGCTGTTCCAAATTTTGGGTCCTATATAAGAGAGACCATTTTGCCCCATGTTAGTCTTTCGGAACGGTAGATTTAGTTTGTTTTTAGATCTGCGAGTGATCCTGCCCTGGCCAACTGGTGAGAACATCTCTGACATATAGGAAGGGGCTGAATTATTAAAAAACTTGAAAAAATTTGTAGCAGTGCATTGCTCAAATCTCTCTTTTGTGGGGAGCCAATTTATATCTTTGAATTCTTTGATTCCTACGTGTGCTCTATTATTCAGATTCAAGCAGAACCTGATACATTTATTTTGTGCTGTTTGAATCTTTTTGGTTAATCTTTTAGTAAGCATTGGAAACCAAGCACTGCATGCATAGTCAAAGTGTGGCTGAATCAGTGCATTTGCAAGTAACCTACGGAGAGAGAAGTCAAGGTTACAATAAACGTTTTCTCTGTGAAAATACTCATTTTTTGATTTCTTCATATTCAGTAGCCTAGCTAAACTGTCAAGGCACACAATGATACCTGTTTGAAGCTAACAGAAGTTTTGAAAATGGAAGAAATTTCATGTAAACGAATGTTTCCATAATTTTTTAATCAAAGTTTTTGTTTGCGGTATTCAAAATCCATATTACCTAATCGCTTGACCTGTAAAGCCGATAATCCCAAAGTCCTTGTGGTTAATTTGAAAAAGCATTGTGCGTTCTTGCATCATTGTGATTATTGGGCAATTATTTAAAGACTCTAATTAATTTTTAAGCCTAAATGGCTTGGTCCAGATTAGTGTGGTTTGTGTAATCCCAATGTGTACTTTGTCAGTGCGGATCAGAAAAATCCCTATTTCTCATAGCCTGCCTGCAGTTACTTTTGCAGAAGAGGACTTTTCCTTTCCATCCTCCTCTGCAAAAGTAAAGTCTGGCACGCAGGCTATTTTTCTCAGGAATCACAAATCCACAATGTACAGGTATGAAAAAGCTATTTTGTACCCTGTGAGCCAATCGATTAGCTAAAAAATTTGCACATGGCCAGGACAGACTTGGAGCTAGGAAAATGTGTCCCAAATTCTTTGTATGTGTTCTGGTTCATCTTTTATAGCCAAATACAGCTGAAAAATCATTTGCCAGTTTTTGAAAGCATGTTGTTCCAAAGGGAGAAGAAATTTGAAAAACCCTGAACACAGTTTGAAAGCTTAGGATCTGCACTTCCTGCTGCTGATGTAAGTCAGATTCTGTTACCTCAAATGCAAGGGTACAAAATAGCTTTTGAAGGTGGTACACTCTTTTATGCAATAAATTTGCCTGGAAAATATTATTTTACCATAGTTGCCAATAATTTTGATATGGTCAGAATCCCCACATTCTTGTGCATTGAATTGAATGATGTATAGTTTTACTAGATTCCATTAAAAGTTCGGCTTTTAGGTAGGAAAAACCAAATCTTGTGTCACAAATGTTTACAGTAACCTTAAGGATGCGGCTTAAAGTTTAGCCCGAGATTATTCATACCCATGTCACATTTGCAGTATTTTGAATCGTCGTATTTGAGGACCAATTCTTATGATATTTCATTCCTTCAAATAGGTCTCTTGTTTGGCATATTTTCAGCTTTATGCATCATATTCTAAGAAAATTTCAGCCTCAGTGAAATTGATCAGAAAATCATAGACATAGGAACCAGGGAGCACTGGGGGCATGTGCCCCCCAGATTCTGAAGTAAACAAGGAACTGCCATTTTTATTCTTAGAAAATGGCCCTTTTTTCTTAAGGAAAACGTGCCTTCAACGAGTTATGCCCCTCAAGTTTGAGATGCTTCCTGTGTCCCTGCCTAAAATGGAACAATGCCAAATACTTAGGCTCAGGATTTGTGGTAGGTATGAATGATTTTGGGCTTAACTGTAACTGTGTACTCCTTTCTTTGGTGTCATACATTTAAATTCTCATTTCTACATACTTTGTAGGAAATTAGGAACATGTACTCGCAATGTGCTAAAGAATATGTACGGCATTTCTACATATGCTTATTTGCAGTAGAAAAATGTAGCCACACAGTTTAGTCACTCTGATGATAACATAACTTTGAAAGGCCTTAGTGTGCTGAGAAATCTGTCTGATTTTTGTGTCCGTTTTCTCCTAGTACCTTATTATTTGGTATAAGCAATAGTACCAAGTATTTTATTAATTCATGTTGGGCCCTAGAGATTCTCTATGTTTCTGTTGATTTGAATAACAAGGACAGATTTTGTAATACAATAGCATCAGTCGCTTTGGTTCACACCTCAATTCAAAGCGATTAACCAATGCAGACAAAAGATATTCTCTCAAGCAGAAATTGAAAACAAACGAAGCCGCAAAGTTGCCCTGAAACCTGTACGCCAACTCTCGCTTGGTGCGGGCGATGGGAGGTTTTTAAGAGAAGGTATGTGCTTATAACGGAAGAAGATAGATAAATCTAAAGTTCTGTCTCGCGGATTTTGTTTATTTGATTCAGGAGCTGAGGAGTGACTGCGTACATCTGAGCAATAAATATGCAAAAATTGTAATGCCCTCTGCTCAGTTTCTGAATCAAACAAACAAAATCCGCGAGACAGAACTTTAGATTTATCCTTCTTCTTTTGTTATAAGCACATACCTTCTCTTAAAAACCCATCGCCCGCACCAAACGAGAGTTCGGCGTACTGGTTTCAGGGCAATGTTGCGGCTTCGTTTGTTTTCAATTTCTGCTTGAGAGAATTTCTTTTGTCTGCATTGGTTAATCACTTTGAATTGAGGTGTGAACCAAAGCGACTGATGCTATTGTATTACAAAATCTGCCCTTGTTGATTTGAATACAACACATACATTTGAGATGACCTCATATAGAAACATACAAGTTACTTGATGGGAAATATAACATCAACTCTACATCACCAGTAGTATTGAAAGTATGGCACTTTCAACAAGACCTTGGGTGTGCATGAAAAAATTTTATGTGTGCAGTGTGCAATGGTTAGCAAGTGTGCACTTCAGATGTGCCAATCTTAAATTTTTCAAATAAAAAAGTGCATAAAAGTCTTACAAGCAATTGGTAGGTTCCTACCGTAATTCCATATCAATATCATAATTGTACTCTTATTCTTCTCTTTTTAGCTCAGACCTTTGGTCTACCTGTGCATCTATGCTGTTCTTGTATATCATCCCGTGATCATGATCAGTTGAGCTAACAGGGCTCTGCTAATATGAATTTTCACATATGCACACACCAGATCGGAAAGTTTGCCTTGCGCGGCCGATTTCTCTGCCGCGCACTTTAAATTTCAGCCGCGATTCCAGCCGCAAAATTTTCGTAAAACAATAAAAGGAAACAATAGAACTATTGTTTAGTGACACAAATGCAGCCGCGCAAGCAATTTGGACGTAGGAGAGATCCCCCGCGCATTCTGCAAACTTTCCAATCTGGTGCACACACAGTTTCTGCTCTCTGTCGTTTTTGTCGTTAATCAAGTGTATGTAACCAGCAGCAACTCAAACGAAAATCTGCCATTACTTCCCGTCCATATACTGGCAACAACAAATTGCTACCAAACACCTGGCATAAGGGGCAACGCCAACCTTAAAAAGGTGAGGTGGACTTGGTACGAAATTATGTCCTGAAAAAGTACACCCTGAGCCTTTACACTACACCTTGATTGCATTTAATAAGGCGACCGTCTCAAAAATGTTTGGTTAGTGTCATTTTGATCGAAAAATATGGGTCGGTCGGTCGGTCGGCAACATGATCAAATTTTATTTTTTTCCGAATTTTTTTAGGTTTGAACATGGTTTGAACTATTTTCGGGACACGATAATTTAGGCCCTGCCGTCGCCGTTAATACATGTGTCATGGTTCTGGAGTGGCTTGCCTCGTTTTCAGTTGGATGCCAACATTTTTCAAAAATCAGCTTGAAAGATATGACATTAGATCAAAGCAAAGTTCGGAGGCGGCAAATCGAGAAGTTTCTGAGTGGAAACCCGTGGAAACTTTCTGCTAGATGCCATTTTTGTGTATTTGTAGCGCTAGTAACGTCACAACAATCACACATTTATGCAAATACTGAAAATCCTTGTTTAAATTCCCTATATAACGTTTTAGACGCCCGACTGAAAAATCTGATTTTTTTCATTTCAACAGACGGTCGGTCGGACGACACTAACCAAACATTTTTGAGACGGTCGCCTAAAATGGGATGCTAGGCCTATCAGAAAAACTGGCGGCAAAAGGCCTACTCACTACTTACGTCATAAGGTGGCAACGGTCCATCGCTTGCTCTTTTCAATTGCTTTATGAGATCAAATGCCTTTTCACCAAACATGATGTTTCACTTTGCGTGTGTAGGTTGTTGTGGGAGCTTGCGTTAGGCCAAGTCGAGTCAACAAAAGAAACTCCCGCCAAAATTTGCACAGCCTCGTTTGAATCGGTAGGATTTGAAAAAGAGACATGATTCAGATTTCAGATTTTCATTCCCAATCAAAAGCCTAGTACATTGTTTTAAATGTATATTTAATACAGCTATTGACGGATAGATAACAAAACAGAACAGAATATCATTAACAACAATACAAAAAAAATAACAATACCAAAATGCAGCATTACGCGAAAGTATAAACATAATCAAACTACTATCAAGTTCGGTGACTGCTTCGCTCTGTATGACGATTTTAAGCAGTTTTCAATGAATTTATTAATGGCGTTATTTAGTGGTGCATTTGTCTCATTCATGAGGTATATAAACTTGCTCTTTGTATCCAAACAGTTGAATATTGGTTTCGCTGATGATATTACATCAAATAGTTCTCTCCTTTCTTCACTGTTCAAGTTACATGTCATTAGACAATGTATTTCATCCTCCATGGTATTACAAAAGGTACATATTCGTTCTTCTGGTTCTTTAGGTGGTCTAAAGTAACGCCCAATTTCGATTTCTAAGCGATGATCTGATAACCTAAATTTGCTAACGATGGTTCGCGTTATAATGTTAGCCTGCGTGCAGACTCTTGATTGCATTAGGTATGATTCCATCTTTACATTATCTTTAAATAGACAATATGTGCGCATTTTTGGTTGGTTTCTTAAACTTGCTAAAGTGTTTTGATAGCTACAATCAATAATACGTCGGTGAATAATATTCACAGTGTTCATAGGCATTGTAGACTGGTTGTGAATATTGTTTGATTGTAATAGCCATAAGTATCCTAAGCCACGTTTACTTAGAATATTGCTAAATGTAGTGGTCCAGTTGAGTTTCATAATAATATTACTGTTGTAAACACTGTGCAGAAGTGAATTGGTATTGTTTTTGAGGATACGTATCCAATTTTTGGCAGTTGATTTGAATCCAGTAACATAAAGTTGGAGTCTACCTAGTTCACATCTACAAGCGTTATTTGAAACTGATCTTTTCACCCCTAATAAGTGTTTACAAAGTTTTATGTTCAATTTTTCAATCGGATTCATGTCACTAAATCCATGTTTGAGGCAACCCCAAAAATCTGCCCCATACAGAAGTATTGGTTTGACTAGACTATCAAATAGCTTAATTGTAAGAGTGATATTACGTCTAAATAGGTCATCTAAACAACTTTTAAGTTTAAAATATGCTTTTATGCCACGTTTATATAGTGCCATGTACATGTGTCCATCAAAACAATCATTTCAAAATTTCAAAGCATTTAAAGTACGACCAAAAACTATGTAGAGTTAACACGTTTTTCGATGTCATCTCAGCTCTATTTGCTTAATAGGAAAAGTTAAGGTCTCTTTCTAAAGAGGAAGAGAAGCGTAATATCCTTAAGCAGCATTTTCGAAATTTAAACTCACAGAAGGGGGCTCAAATCAAGCCTCAAAAAAAGCAACTCTTGGCCAACGCAACCGTCGAAGTTGAAAAATATGTGGCTGAAAAGCTCTATCTTAGCTGTATCCAAGTCTGTGCTCCGTTTATTTGTCAACCCAATGGGTTTCTGTCTACAAACGAAGAAATGGCCAAGGGTTAGCAGATTTTGGAAAATCTGGTTTTCTCAATAACGGGGGAGGCACCAAGTCGCTACAACAACAAATAACAGGGACTTTATCACAAAAGACTGTACCAAGCATGAAAGATTTTCTCAAGAGAGTTTAGTCGAAATTCACTTTTTCTTCTTCAATGTTGTTGATTTCTTTCAAAGAATATTTTGTTTAAATTCTAAACAATTGAATTTGGTACGCTTACAGTTTTTGAAAGAACCTTTGTAGTGCAGTGTTTCTCACTTGCGAATCTAGCCGCTTGAG
The DNA here is from genome assembly GCA_964020215.1 of Aurelia sp. 3 sensu Dawson et al. (2005). Taxonomy (NCBI): domain Eukaryota; kingdom Metazoa; phylum Cnidaria; class Scyphozoa; order Semaeostomeae; family Ulmaridae; genus Aurelia; species Aurelia sp. 3 sensu Dawson et al. (2005). Next base: position 24,751,699 of record OZ026574.1, on the reverse strand, counting down.
AGACTACAATCGATGCATTTCATGTGTTTTTGCAAGAAATAGTTGTTATCTTAGATGCTTGACCAAACAACTCAAAATTTCAAATAGAATACTTTTCAAAGAAAGCAAAAAAGAAAGCAAATCACGAAAAAGTGACTTTCGGTTAAACTCCCCTAAGACAACGTTCCATGCTCGATACAGCTTCACTGTGATAAAGTCCGTGTTATTCGTTGCAGTAGCGACTTGTTGCTTCCCCCGATTTTGGGGAAACCAACTTTTCCAAAATCTGCTAACCCTTGGCCATTTCTCCGCATATGGACGAAAATGTACTCAGTCAACAAATAAATGGAGCACAGATTTGGATACAGCTAAGATAGAGCTTTTCAGCCATATATTTTTCAACCTCGACGATTGCGTGGGCCAAGAGTTGCCTTCTTTGAGGCTTGATTTCAGCCCCCTTCTGTATGTTCAAATTTCGAAAATGCTGTTTAAGGATATCACGCTTCTCTTCCTCGCAAATAGAGCCGAAATGGCATCAAAAAACGTTTTAACTCTACATAGTTTTTGGTCGTACTTTAGATCTGGCTGACTTTGAATGAAATCTTGATTGCTTTATTGCCAAAAGGGCTAATTCAAGTCGTGTTATATAACTAAGCTCAGATTAACTACTTGCAGACGAAAAATCTGTATTCTTTACATGTAAGAACCAAGTAGAGGCATATTTTGCAAGTGCATTCGTCTCCAGCACTCCAGCCCAGTGTTAAATCCTCTTTCTTGTTGCAATGCATTAGACTACTTTAAATGAATCATATCTTTTCAAGACAAGAGGTGAAAAAATGGAGGTATTTTGTTGTTTGGATTTTGGATATTGTTCTGTGTACAAAGCTGTGTTCACACAAATTTACACATTCATATCGGTTTTTATTACGAAATTATGACGATTTTAAGAATTATGATTTCTAATTCTTTATATCGCCAAAATTTCCTAAGGAAGACAAATATGAAAGTGAAAATGTGTGAACATTTACCGTGGGTACGAGACTCTCTCTCAATTTCTTTCAGAGAGCCTGGTACCCAGGGTAGTGAACACTAAGCTCCGTACGCAGAACAAGAAATTGGCCTCAAAATTTCAATCAACAAAAGACTTCATTTTCGCGCCTTATATCTTGAAATTGAAAAGGTGGATTTGCTGACTCAAAGAAAAATCAGTTAAAACAATAATTACACTACTGCCCTGCATATAAGAAATGCAAATTGAAGAAACACAGACATTGATTTTCAATATATTCACCATTTCATAAGAAACTGGTTCAGGAATGAAAAAAGCCTGTTTCTTATTTAAAAACTATGTACGGAAACCTTTTGATTTTTCAGCTTTCTAGTACCCTGGGTACCAGAGCCAAAAAATAATAAAGAGAAAAAATTAGGAAGGAAAGAAAGTCATATACTTTCTTCCTTCTCTCTTTTCCTTTTAACAATTTCCGTTCCTTTAAATTTTGAGGCTCTGGTACCCAGGGTAGCTTTCCAGTTGAATTTAACTGTACCTATTCAAATGAAAACAAGAATGTTGCTCCTGGAAGTGAAAATCTATAGATTTTCATACAGATACGATCCAAAATAATCTGTATACAGATACGATTCAAAATAAAATGTTTTGTATCACAATCATTGAGCTAAGCTCTCAGTAGTTGATCGAAAGTATATGACTTTTGCAATACAAGTATTTTTTTGATAAGAAACCGCTTATAAGAAACCAGAAACTCAACTCTCAGATCGCCAAAAAATTAAGAAACTCTACTACAGGCAAAGTATAAGTTAAGAAATTATTTATTTCTACAAAGGAAATCCCTAGCATATTTTGCTCTATTTTCACTTATCTGTCCCGTATCATATCACTTAGACGGTATCTGAATAAAATCAAACATTGGCAAAGCTTCAAAAAACATTGTTTTCGAATGTTCAGGAGAGCACGTAGAAAATGTTATGGAACCTATAAGAAACTCTGAGTACTGAAAATCTGATAATTTTAAGAAAATTGCAGTACTGGCCCAAATCCTTAGTTTCTTATAAAAAAAAGACGATAAAAAAGAAACTTTATCCTGATTTGAGTTATTCTCATGAGAAATGCATCATATCAGACCTGAAATAGAAGTGTTGTCTCTTATATGCGAGTCACTGATATGTATGGATCTTTTTCTAATATCTAAGAGATTCGAAGAATTATTTGCTTCTTTCAGTAATTTTCAATGTTCTACTCTTTAGGGAAATTTAGAGGTCTTAGAACAGATGGGCCTATCCCAATCAAGTCTTCCAAAGTCGCTCACAATCAATGCGAATTCCTATGGAAAATTAACATGACCAATCACATGAAGTATGTAGACTGAGACAGAAACAGAAATTGGTAGTAAAACTGATAGGTTACGGTTCCGTAATTTTGAGGTGCCTTTGATCATGCGTGTTAGGCCATCTTCTGGATGTTATGGTGCAGAACGAAATTTTGGAGCCTTTCCAGCCTTTCATATTAACTGCAGGAGTACCATCTTGAAATTGAGAGAAAAGGACAAAAAATACTTGGAATCCTTCGTAGCTATTAGAAAAATCAATTTTGATGATCATAGCGCAAGCATATTTCCTGCAATAACTTTTCGAACAGGGGGATAGCTTTTCTTCCCAACACCTGTAAAATTTTACACAGTTTTGATAAGCTTGACAAATGACATACTGCTGAAAAATCATATTCCAGGAGACAAAAGTCTAGAAATTCTTCAAAAGTTTCCAAATCCAAAACTTCCCAATGGAGTTGAGATGCCAAATCCCTTTGTGCCAATAGAGCCACCAAATCCCAGCACTTTGACCTGAGCTTGTCCATCTTTTGCTCCAATGCCAGTATTGATATTGGGTTCCAGACGAGCTCTTGCAGGACCCACCTTCCCTTCTACCCTCGCCAAGGAAGCTTCTGCAAATGCTCCAAAGTTGCCAGATTCTAGATCGTTCGCAACACTCGCCCCAGCCATTGGGCCTTCAGCTTCAGCCGCAATAACAGCCCACTGAACTCCTACTTTCCCAGTAGTGACCTTTGCCTGGGCAAATTTCTCCGTGTCAATGGCATGGGCGCTTGGTCCATTGATCCAAGCACAAATTCCAGCTTGAGGAATAGGAAGGACAAAGGATCCTCCAATGAGAAACCGGACAAAGTCAAGGGTGTACGTCTGGCAGTTGTCTGTCAAAGCATCATACTTGGGATGTTCCTTCACCCACTCCTCGTTGAATTCGGCCAGGTCCATAACGCGGAACCCGCGGAACTCGCGGAACTCGCGGAATTTTTTTTCCGCGAAATCAAGTTCCGCGTTTTGTCCTTGCGGTATAGGGCCAAAAACCAAAACGCGGAACTCGCGGAACTTGTTTTGAACTTTATAAAATAAAGGCTGTTCTTAATTCCTTTGCCTACGAAGCGGTTCATGTACGTTTTATAGGCCTCTCTCAAATCGATTTTGCACCAAAGATATTCATCAATGGGCCTAAATCATGATTAGGACAGACAACGACGGAACCAAGGCCTACGAAAGTTGTTCTCCTCAGCTGAATTAGGAAATTTCACTGCCAGTTGTACGCAAATAAGTAAACTTCAGTTTATCGATCAAACTCAACGTGAAAAGAGTTTCTTATGCTGACAGACAAGTTCCGCGAAATCGAGTTCCGCGTTTTGTCCTTGCGGTATAGGGCCAAAAACCAAAACGCGGAACTCGCGGAACTTGTTTTGAACTTTATAAAATAAAGACTGTTCTTCCTTCTTTTGCCTACGAAGCGGTTCATCTGCGTTTTATAGGCCTCTCATCAATGGGCCCTGGCCAGACAACGACAGCACCAAGACAGAACCTTTTCGAAATCGGAAAGAAATTCCGCGAGTTCCGCGTTTTGGTTTTTGGCCCTATACCGCAAGGACAAAATGCGGAACTTGATTTCGCGGAATTTGTCTGTCAACATAAGAAACTCTTTCTACGTTGAGTTTGATCGATAAACTGAAGTTTACTTCTTTGCCTACAACTGGCAGTGTAATTTCCTAATTCGGCTGAGCAAAACAACTTTCGTAGGCCTTGGTTCTGTCGTTGTCTTATTGTTGATCATGATTTAGGCCCATTGATGAATATCTTAGATGCAAAATCGACCTGAGAGAGGCCTATAAAACGTAGATGAACCGCTCAGTAGGCAAAGGAAGGAAGAACAGTTTTTATTTTATAAAATTCAAAACAAGTTCCGCGAGTTCCGCGTTTTGGTTTTTGGCCCTATACCGCAAGGACAAAACGCGGAACTTGATTTCGCGGAACTTGTCTGTCAGCATAAGAAACTCTTTTTACGTTGAGTTTGATCGATAAACTGAAGTTTACTTCTTTGCGTACAACTGGCAGTGTAATTTCCTAATTCAGCTGAGGAGAACAACTTTCGTAGGCCTTGGTTCTGTCGTTGTCTGGCCTGATCATGATTTAGGTCCATTGATGCAAAATCGATGTGAGAGAGGCCTATAAAACGTAGATGAACCGCTTCGTAAGCAAAGGAATTAAGAACAGCCTTTATTTTATAAAGTTCAAAACAAGTTCCGCGAGTTCCGCGTTTTGGTTTTTGGCCCTATACCGCAAGGACAAAACGCGGAACTTGATTTCGCGGAAAAAAAATTCCGCGAGTTCCGCGAGTTCCGCGTTATGGACCTGGCCCGTTGAATTCTAGAATCTCCGTGTCTGACTTTTTTGTGGCTCCAGCTAGCAGCAGGAAAGCATTTGGATTCCTCGATTCTTGCTTTGGCCTTCCGTCTGTGCTGCCATTGATTGAATTTCGCTTGTCTTTCTTGGAGCCCTGTCTTTCAATTTCGTAGATATCATCATCCACCTTGACAGCCCAATGATATGCATTTACCGCTCCCGCCGGTCCACCAAGGTGAGTCCTCTCAACGAACACAGGTCTTTTCGTCATTTCGTCTCTGGTATCTTCGAAATGTTTAGCACTGCTCAAGGATTTGGCTGTTAAACGCTTAAGCACTGTTGTTTTAAACTACCTAGCCTACGCGTAGACCCATATAAACTACCCTGATGATGCCTTCAAGGAAAGTGAAAGCAAGTGCCTTACATGCTTTTGTTTTCTTGGTATTTTTGTTTTCTCCATTGGCGTTTGCGCAGTTGCTTGTTCATTCAGGGTCATCCTCATTGCTGTTGACAGGGATCCAAGTCAGTGGATCCAGAGAACTCAAAGATTTAGGCATGCGTAAAAGATCTTAAACCAGACTGAATTGGGGAGTTCGCTGAACTCTCATCCATGAGAGTTTTCGCTTCCAGGAAGTGCTATGTTTTTTTGGATTTCGCGGAAACTGGATCAATGGTAATCTTGTAGTGCTGCGTTGTATCATGGCTCTTCAACATCAGCCTTTTTGTAGCAATGGCAAGCCATATGGTGTCATCATTAACTATGGTGTCATACGGCCAAGCATCTTCTCTCCCTGTCTTATCCTGCTCCTTTTCGATCGAGGGGCATTTCACTCCAAAAAGTCACTCCCAAAAATCTCTTACACCTTTGGCAAAAGTCCTGTTGCTCTTCAAGACAAATCCATTAAAATTGCTTAAAGATCCTATTTGTTCTGAAAAAATCTCATGCGCTTTTTGCAGTGAGTGAAATATCTCTTTCTTCGTATCCTGTTACGGTAAAAGCGATTTCCTTTTTTTCATATTGTGTGCACCACGGTCCACACCTTACATTTTCAGCGTATCAAACTGCCCCTGTTCCGCTCTTCTTTAGTACAGTTTGCACACGTACCCTGGGTACCAGAGAGCCTAATAAAAATTTTAGGCTCTGGTATCCAGGGTAACACCTTACTTTTCGCCACGGGGGGGGGGTTCTCTGCTAAATTTCGGGCAGGGGTGTGCCGCCCACAGTTTCAAAATGGCACCGTTGGCTAGACCAATTTTGCTGAAAATGATACCCTTGGCTAGACTAAGTTCTACATCAAAAGTGCCATGAGTTGACATCTTCTAGGCAAAACTTGCCAAATTTTTGCATTCTAAGGACCAAAATTTGAAAAAAAGGATTTCTTTACCGAAGTTTGACAGTTCTTTGACAAAAATGGCCAAAAAGTATGGGCGAAAATTGGCAAAAAGTATACCCTTGGCTAGACTAGAAGGTTTGAAAAAGCATACCCTTGCGGGTGGCACATCCCCAGGTACCATTACTATGGAAGAGCCCCCCCCCCCGTGCTTTTCGCTCTTTTGCTTCTTAATTTTTGTCTCCTTGTGCTCCCTTTCAAAATATTTTATCTCACAAATACACGCATTGGCTCTGAAAGTAAACGAAAGGAGAACAACACACAATGATATGTGGTGAAGTGCTGGCCAAAGAAACAAAGATGTGATCACGACCTTTCTTTTACAAGACAACAGTTGAAGGATCCGCAAATTCATGAATTTTCATGAAAATTCCGTATTCCGCTTATCATTTTCGAGAAAATTGGCGTCCGCGAAGGATGGCGAATTCCGTCGTTCCGCCCAGAAATGGCTAAAATTCCGTATTCCGCGACGATTTTTCTTCAAATTCCGCTGTTCCGCAGACTCCGATGACCCCCACGTATTAGACGGGGGCATTTGACAATTTCAGCTTGAAGGTTCTTGAATTGGCGTTGTTACTGTTGGCTGTATGTTTTGCCTTATTTATCGAATGAAAATGTTTATGTATCAGAATAAACATCATAATTCATTGACAAATCTAACTGTTTTTCTTTAATTCTCATTTGGATAACGCAGTTTGCCTGCTTCCTTTCACCTTGACGCACACAATCAATATTAAATACGGAATATTAATCAATAGAAAAATTCAACGAATGTTTATCGTTCAATCAATAGAGCATTTCTAAAGATGTTCGATTAGAACTCACGCATAGCTTTCGAACTCAATAGCAGCAGGTATTTATCGTTGATGGGTGGGGAAATGAAAGTTTACAAGTCACAGGCCAAAGTCTTCTGGAATCTGGAAGTCATCAAAAAAATTGAAATATCCCTCACTGAAGAATCATTGTAAAGGTCGAAACCAAGAAACGAAAACGAAGTGGAGTGGAAGAACAATACGATTGGGGAAAACACATCAGAAATCAAAATGCCGATGAAACTGCGAGATGGGAAAGTTTACGCATCCCGAAAGAGTTCTCGTATGTTACTCAGAGATGGAAAACTGGTGGATGGAAACCAGTCAGTTTCATTGAATTCCTCTGGAGTATTAGCAGACTATGATTCGATTTGGGGTAATGGGGTTCAAGGGGGGCTCGATCAGCGGTTGTCCCCCAAAAAATTACGTCAAGCCGACGGGAGCGAGGCCGCATCAACCATTCCCGCCATTGCTGCTCCACCTGGCCTAAAAAAGGAACAAAAGGAAGCAGACGGCACTCAACGGCAGATAGCACTGCGACCTCGACGAAAAATGGAGGAAAGGACAACTCAGGTCATTCAGAAAACTGTCCAGAAGACATTGGTAAGGTCTGCTGAAAAATCTAAGAGATACAGATCACAATCTCCAGGCTTTGATGAAGTGGGCCTAAATACGAGGGTGCACAAGCAAGTTGATAGCGTACCACGACAAGGCAAGCTTTCTGGTGATAGTGGCTTTGTCACATCAACTCCATTACTTTCTGGGTCTCCCCAATCTCGAGAGTCAAACGCAGAAGTTAGCTTTACTTTTTCTGAAGCATATAAGGAGGAAGTGTATGCAAAGGAAGTTGAAAGAAGCAACGTCAACGAGGAAAGTTTCACAAGACTAAGAAGTAAAGAAACAAAAGTTAAGAATCACTCTTCCATTCCTGCTGAAAAGTCGTCCCCATCAACAAGTTTTACAAAGAAGAATAATAGTAGTATTGAAGAAAATATCTTTGAAGATCTGTCAAAATCTATTTTGTACTCAAATATATCTGATGATGCTGCAGAGACTAGAGAGGATGAGACAGATTTTTCGTTGCCAAAAGGGCGATCTCTTTCATGCCCAAGTGTTAGCACCACTTCAGATATAAGCCTGAATCATGCTAGGTGGGGAAGGTTCCACAACTGGCGAAGGCAATGGTATTTGAATAGATGGCATACAGACACAGAACATTTCACTGTGAAAAGATGGTGGTTTAGTAGATTATTCTCTAGGATTGTTTATATTTTGATGGTGATACAAACAGCAATAACAACAAGATTACTGCTATTGAAAAACTTCATAAAACCTGCAAGTTTGAAGAACACAGGAAAGGTTGAACTTCACAGAAGGGCCAGAAGTAACCTTACAATGTAAGTAAATGATCCAGTCTTGCAGAGTATGGCTTCCTTTCATCAGTGAGGATTTACTTGATTAGTTTTTTCCATTCCTCAGCTCCCAAGGTGGAATCCATGTGGCCTACCCCAGAGATCTCCTGTGAGAAGTCATAAGAATTTATTTTTTCTTCCAATTGGTTTTGGTGAAATTCTCTAGCATGGACTTTTTGACGTTGTTTCCACCATGGCACAAGCTCTCAGGGTTCTATGTTTGAGGGTACAGTCAGCCTTCCAATGTAAAACAGAGTTTAAACATACTTTTTTACCAAATAGAAACAAGGTTCAACTAGATAATACATAAGATCATAGTTCTGGGAAAACAATCTGCATGCATTGATCTTACTGTATGTATATGCATTCATCTTTAGGGAGAAAAATGCTGTAAGCTTTTGTTGCAAAATGATAGTTTTCTTCCCAAAAAGTTGCCTGCACAGACGATTTTGCAACTGTGAGCTAATGCATTCATTCTTTTTAACAAGTGATTTAGTTGCTTAGCCTCTGAATAGTGAGGATGAACCAGATTGAACTTCTTGCTCCAAAACCTCATACAGTATGTAAAAGCTCAAAGCATTCAGAGGGGGTGATGCTGGCACATCGGTCCTTTAATGTAAGGAAATTCCTTTAAATTCCTTCATGAAAAGTTTTCACGCATGCCATTAGAATGTATCCACTGTATTTCTGCAATCCCAGCACTTAACATTAATGCAGTTATTGTACAGTAACTTCACCTTTCAGAATTTGATTTTTATGCATATTCATCATGGCAGGCACAGAGCATCTTCAAAACGCCACAAGCCTAAGAAGAAACCAAAAGATTTCTGTTTTCTAATTGGCGTTCCAGTGATTCTGAGTATTCTTGCAGGAATGCTGATTGCCTATGGCTTTTTGTCACCATTTGGAGAAGAATACCTAAGTACGTACATGTATAAATATATATATATATATATATATATATATATATATATATACATTACTAAAATTTGGTGCCTACAGTATGTGCATGCCTAACTCATATTAACATGGTTGTCCTGCCTAAGAATTCTCTTAGTTCTTAAGAATTCATGTTTGAAAGAATATTAAGTCTTTCATATGGCCCAAGAATTTTATCATAATTTGTAGAATTCTTGTCATGTTACTGTATTGTGCACAAAACATTTACTGTATCCAGGAATTGTAAATCATCTTTGTGATAACTCTCGAAATATTTACTAAGAAATGAATGAAAAGTGTCAGAAACTGTGATCAAACTTATTAAGTAACAACAGAAACATCTGATGAATTAAAAATATTTTGTTTGCGTTTTTAGGTGGCCCAGCTTTCAATCTGACAGAGCTTGGTTTGACTAATACAAAGTATGTGTCACTTGGAAAAAGCAGGAATATCTTTGCATGGTCAGTATAAACAATTTTTCATTTTACTGGTAATGTTGACAAATTCAACTATTTGGAATGTGTCAGACAATGATTATGGTTTTACAAAATTGTTATGGTTCAGAAGCATTTTGCACCTGGTACAGAACAAAGCTTCTTCATAGACAGAACAAACAAAAGTGGTATGGATTAGCAGGAAGATTCTATATATCCATAGTTTTTGTTATGCAGGGGAATGCCATAGTACATGCGCATGCAGGCACAGCTCAAACCTTGGCTTGGGAGCAATTAACCACGCACCCGGTGATGCAATGTTTCCCTTGAAGAGAGTGATGTCTGATTGGGGAATTCACTCTTTACGAAACTTTGCGGGCAAATTGATTTTCGCTTTAAAACATTCCTTATACCTCCCTGATGCCAATTTTTGGTTGGGTGCGTTTGATTTACTTTATTTGCTCATTCCACATACGTGTAATCTGCCTTACTGATAGGTCATCTTCTTTCCAATATAGTCTTGCTATCTTAAATGTCAGACTTCTCAAGCAGGATGTGTTTTAGCCTCGGCTTTTTCTATAGACTCTGGTCTAAGTGCGTCTAAATTTCACAAAAAAATTGAAAAGGACTCTTTTAATTCAATGGACTCAACTTGATGTGAAATAATGTATATATGTGTTAGAGTAATTACCACAGTAGGGGTTTAAGAGAGAAGTTGTGGATTGTTAGCATTGTTATACCGAGAATGGGCATCATGCTTTTGCTTTCCATCACAACTTCACCAGATTTGGATGCTTGATCCAAACCTCTATTTTTAGAAGTAAAAGGTCTATTTTCCAAGAATAATTTATGGCTGTTAATTCAATCTGAATGGTAACAATTTAACTGCTACTAAATGCTATGTAAAACAATCATAACTTGTTAACATGACCAAGTCTAATTTTGAATTTGACTGCACACTAATAGTTTTTGTCTGCAGGTGTTTAGTGTTGGTTGATATTTTCAGGCACGTTTTACCAGAAGGAGCTATGTCAGATGCTGTGAAATTGGCAGTTGGATTCCCTGTGGCTTTCTATATTAGAAATGCTGACAGTAATGATGCTAAACGAAAAATTGAAATGTTCAAGGTAACTCCACTCATTAGCCAAAAAATATATATTTTGGACAGAGCAGAAGCTGCGCATTCATACGTGGAAGCTCGTAACTTTGAGCTCCCTGCAACAGATCCCAAAATAAGGCAACACTTGATATTTTCTTCCTTGGGTCTTAGACTACGTTCACATGGACCTGCCCAAGTCGTTCACACGATGCGGGCACATTTTGAAAACGGTCAAAAATGTGACGGCTGCAAAACTTGAGCTAGCGTTCACACAATGCTGGAACAATTTGAAAACGGTAGGAAATTAGATGGCAAAAACTCATTGCAAGGCTTTGATGCCAAAGAAGTGTGCCTAGACCCTAAGAATCGATCAGTTTTGTTCCAAAAGTGGCTAAAAATGTTCATCTTTCGTCATTTTCAAGTGTTTACATGATGCCGTTTCCAAAATGTGCCAGTTAGAGCTCCGTTTTCAAAATCAACCATGTTCAAAATCTGCCGGCAAAAAATGTGCCGTTTTCGTGTGAATGGAAGGCCTATCCGTCGAATTTTTCCCGTTTTCAAAATTTGCCGGCATCGTGTGAACACAGTCATCAAATCTTGATTTATCATTTCAAAAAACTTATCTGTCCAAACACTTTCATATCTCAGATTGGTCAATGATGTCATTTTACGCAGTTTCTGTTCTGTCTATATTTTGTAACATAATGAAATTTGAAGTCTTGAGAATACAGTGAGCATGTCGAGACCTTTTGATCTATAATCTTCTACCAAGCACTGTTCACATAGCAAGGAGTCAGAGCCTTCCCTGTGTGATTGCATGGTAGAACACCATACAACAAAACATCTAAGACAAGCTTTTGTTACATTTTGGAATTCCCTTCGAAAGTGTAGCACATTTGGTCGTTAGAGATAATATTGAATCATTATTAGAAATAGACCATTCCTATACATTCGTGATCCAAATAGGGTTTTTTAGCGAAGCAACCATCACATAAATCCATCATTAGTTTTGATTGATTATCTGGATAAAAAATTAACTACTGTATAGTTTGTATACTGCATATTATATGGCATTTATGTGTATTTTGCTTTGCAAAGCAAGTGCTTTTTAGCCACCAGCATCTCTTTCGTCCCCAGATTCTGTCATCTGCTGGCTATAACATCATCATACCCGTTTTCCCAGGTTAGTTTTTCATATCTTTATTGCACAGTGCCTTCATTTGCCCATACCAAAACATTTAAGCTTCCTCCTCGTACCACTCGGAGGTGAAATTCTAAAATCATTCATGGAGGAGAAATTATTGTGCTTTATTCCTTTTGTTTGATGGAAAGATAAAGGAAAATCTGTAGACTAAGATGAAAGTTGTTAATATATCATATGTATGTATAGTAGAACGTTTCACTGAATAAAAAGGAAAGAATTCTATCTACCCTTTATTGGAACAACCGATTTTTGTCAAAGTTTCTGGTAAGTTTATAGGTAATTCCATTAAAAGGAATATCTGACATTTAGTCACAATTATTGTGTTGTTTTAAGATAAAGCCTGGTACGAATTCAAGTTTCCTTGGTAAAAGTATACATTTCGTTTGAAAATATTTTCAAATTTGCACAACTTTGGTCCAAATTCGAGATTTTAAGCCGGAAAATATTTAGCCGAATTTCACCCCCTAAACTCTATCTGTCGAACTCCATCCATTGACTTTTTGTTGTTTAGACATCTTTTTCTTTGAGTAAATATGCTCTCAACTACAATCTTATCTGTGTTTATTTTACTTTTAGCCGCTAAACTAAACTTGATTGAGGGGTGGAAATGGACACATAAATCATTCAAAGGTTCTGCTGTATATCTATGGGGTGAAGTTGGAGCTGCAAGGTAAGTGGCTAGTACAATCATTCAACTTTGAAATCTTTCAATCATCTGGAGACCTAGCTTATTATGCTTTTTTATTGTACTGGGTTGGCAAAACCCGGAGGGGCTACTGTACTAGCCTCGCCATAGAAAAATAAAATATGAGAAGGAAAAGAAAAAGGTGGCCCTTTTCCCTTTCTTCTCTCCTCCGCAGTTTTGATTTCATTTATGGTGAGCCTGATCTCAGGCTACTACTGCACTGGACGTGTCACTCATGTGGGTGGAGGTTTTTCATCTGAAATTCCTTAATAACCTTAGTCCTGGTAGATGGTCCTTTCATTGAAATATACCAGTCTTTCTGGCATCAGATAAACTTCGATTCGTTCAATTCCAGCTACCAGTCTAAAGGCATAACGATTTTTAAAACACCTTGAACTCTTTTTGGTTCACCTGCCATTAATATTTGTCCGAAAATTCAATTCAGATTGGATTGTCGGATGTTTAACATCCTGCTCAGTTAAAGATGAAACTTTAAACTATACAGTAACATACCGCCTGTAAATTTGATCGGTGCCGGACACTTAGTTAAATATTGGGGCGAAACTATTGTTTCAGTAAAAAGAATTGTTTTTTTCTATTGTTTTCGAACAAAAGATTTGTTCTAGCTAACATAAGGGGGATGACGGAGATGTGTTATTTTGGCGTCTGAAATCACACCTGAAAATTTATGAATTGTTGCGAAAACGATACCCCAAAATTTTCAAGTCATTCAAAATATTTGCCCTAAATTGTGAGAACATTGCAAAATTCCAACCAAGCATGAGAAATTTCATGAAAATCAATACCCTAAAGAGTTACTTTTGTGATTTTACCAAAGCTGACAGCCTAATATTTATTTTCTATCCGTGACTGTGTCAAAGGATACATTGTACATTTCATAGAATCAATCTGCTTTTCCACTATTGTCTTTTTATCTGATTTTATTCCGTTTTTTTAGTGATATGTCAGAGTTGGCCAAAGATCTTTGCAGAGAAGGTAAACAAACTTTTCGTTGCTTTTCATAGCACTGAAATGTAAAAGATCAGTATTACTGTTGTACGTCTGTTGCCCCAGCTACGCATTCGAGCTGCAAAGATTACTGAAGTTCTTGTACTGAGTCACAGTGATCACTTTCATCAGTCAGGGCTTTCTACCATTGAGATCGCTGAGACTCTAACTGGAAGTCAAACAGACACAATGAAAACACTAAATCTAGTCTTTGGCAAAACAAGACTTCTCATAACGTAAGCAGGAATGAGTTACTTGTTCTTTTCAACGTTTTGTAGAAGTCTGAGAAACCTTCGAATGCAAATAATACAGATGGAAGCTTTCTTGATGTGAATATCTAAATGATCTTATTGTACAAGGATGGACTTTTAATGTCACAGGCATTAATTTTTCAATTTTTACAGCGAGCGATATGCCTTTTGGAGCTAACTTGTATTTCAGAAGAAATGTTAAGGCAATGCTTGTTTTTCTTTAGGATTTCCCCCACATGGTGTGATCATTGAAACAGAGCTCATTGATGAGACACTTCCTGTAAGTTTAATTTATTTTTCATCGTTTGATCAGTTAATAGTCTTATTGCTCTGTGAAATGTTTCAGTGCTGTTGATATTTGTTTTCAATCAAATGATTGCTACTTTCGAGATGTACCAATATTTCTTGCCTACCCATGGCTCCCTCTCGGATGGCTGTGGTGCCAGGAGGGGGGGGGGGGGCTTTTATCAGTTTCATGAAATTCAACTATCAGATCCTAGCACTTTCTTTCACGCATTGTGAGTGGTTGAACGGCTTATACAGTTTTGTTGGGTGAGTGAAGTTAAGCTCGGTCGAATGAGGTCAAACTCCGGATGGGTGACCTCGGAGGCCTGACCTCGCAACTCATATTGCCGTCCTTCGGAAGGGACATTAAACTTGGGTTCCCATGCCTCACCGCGGCATGCATGTGGGCCTAAATTAGCTTTAAGTAGCTAGAAATCCTGACAAGCCCACTCAAAATAAATTCCTATTGCTACTACTGCTAATTTCAGTTGCGGAAACTTTAGAAAAAGATTTGGGGTTGAACCTACTGTTTGGAATAAAGGCATTGTTCACTACTATTGTTTTAAAACCAGTGTCGTTGCTTTCCCAACTCTGAAGGGGCAACTGCTCCCCTTCCTCGTCTCCAGCTCCATGGTATATGCCACTGGTAACTTTGTGGACAGAAAGAACGGTTGATTCAAGAATGATCTTTGCATGCCCCATCAATGCTTTGCTGTTTGCGCACCCTTGCAGCAAAGCAAACTGCTTCCTGTCCCTCCGTTTGCTATCTCAAGCAATTTAGTGGACAACAATGTTTCTGCAGCATTGTTTGCACGTTTGAGACAGCATCAAGTTTTTTTTTCTACCATGAATCCAACGGTAGTTTCAGGAACGCTGGAAAGCTAAGTTTATCAGAACAGTATCCATGCCCTTCCTCTCGATGTGGTCACGCCTCGTGACTTTTTCATCCTTGAATTGCACAGAGTTGACCCCTCTACTCACCCAAAGTTACAGGCTTTGCCAGCTAAAAATCACTGCCAGGCTTCAAATTAGTAAGCCAGCTTGCTGCCACTGAGCCATTCCTGTACTTAAAAGGGAAGATTTTTTCCTAGCTTGTAGAAGGTGAATTTCAGTCGCATCTTATACCCTAATCACACTGCAGGTTAAGCCAGCTTAAATTAAACCAGGTTATTGCATGGAGCCTTCTAATTGTTCAATCCAAGAAATCAAATGGATTTGATTGGTTGAAATTTAACCTGGTTTAGGTAAAGCTGGTTTAACTGTGTCAATGTGAATTCGGTATCAGATTTCACTTTGCTTCTTTCCTTCTAACAGACCAAAGAATTGGAGGTTTGGACATGTAACTGCACAACGGTTATGAATGACAATGGAAGTCCCTTCACGTACACTCATGTCAAGTGCCCTGTTTCGGAAGACAACACACAGAAAGACATTATTGACTGTCTGCAGCATCTAAAACAGAAATAGTTTTCACCTTGATATATTGAAAACCAAATGTTTCGGAAAGAAAATTTTTGGACATAGGCATATGATTGAAGTAACTTTAGGATACATTTTGAAAACTCAGAATCGATTTCCCGTTTTTTCTGCTTATTGATCAAATCTTCTACTTGAGGTGAGTTTCTCCGTTGAAACCAACCCAGTTTCAAGCAAAGATTGGAAATGAATGCATCATGTGGATCTTAAGCAGAAATGTGGCTAAAATGATTTTAAGACAATTTTAAGGGCATTTCGGAAACCTTAACTGTCCGAAATTTTTGGATTTTAATGTATGTAAATAGTGAAATTCTTGCACCATTTGATACCGCATTTGTATTTAAGCAGCTCTTTTGAGAGGACATTTGGTATGGTGATATATAGCCCATTAGTTGAGAGGTCAGAGTCGCAACATTTTTCATGCACAAAATATGAGTGTATGATGAATTCAGTTTGCTCCTCTGGCCTAATATTGTATTGTTGAAAGAAGACGGGCATAGCTACACGATTGTTTTGCATCCAAATTCCTTAGCGATGATGCATTGCAATTCATAAACTATCCGCAAACCGTTTTCAAGAAGTTGCGTGCAGAAATAGGCAACTCGCCCTCGTTGAACTCGACATTTTGATTAGGTTAGGAGAAGTCTCATTTCCCTTCATACTTTCACGGGAAACATTGCCTAGAACATTGCCTAGATTTGTCATATTTTGACTGAAATTCTAAATTCTTGATTTCTTGGGGGTGTGGGGAGGGGGGAGGCACTGGTGGTGAAGTCAAAGATCAGTAGCTTTCCATTCCATTTACAACGTATACCGTGGTTATCAGTACTATGAGCTTAAGGCTTATCATTTATCCCTTCAGTTTCATCCAAATTGATTGTAGAGACGTTATTTTGTATTGAATTAGTTGATATCAGTAGCTCTATCGCTCCGGAAGAAATCAGGCTGAGTGGGCTGTCTTTGCATTAGAAACACTGCGTATTGGGAACGTTTTTGCTGGCAAGGAGTAGCATTCTGTATTGTACTAGACAATGCTTCCCTATCAAGCAATAGGCTCTATTCGTTAGATATATCCAAGTGTATTTTTGTATCGTTCATGCAAATTATGATAAATGTTGTAATCACATGGGTTGATCTCAATGTTATTTCGAAGTTCAGCAGTGACTTCACTTTATTTCCCTCTCTTTTGTCAGTCTCAACGTATGTATACGACATGCGGGATGGCTGGAATACTTTCGCTAAAGACAAATTTTATTCTTAATTTTTGGCTCATGGCTGCGTTCAAGCTTCTTATTCCAGTTGAACTGAGATCTGAAAAATTTATTTGTCGGTGCAGGGTGTAGGCGCATTGCTGCCTTGTAAACCCTATTTGAACCCTATAGAATTTCTAGCTCATTTTACCAGAGGGCCTTTTCGCCCCCTCTCATTTTTTCCAAAACCACAAAAGATACAACGATGTTTTTTGGACAATGAGCTTTCTAATATAACGATAATGATTAGTTTGTCACGTAATTCAATAGGACAATGACAAAAACTATTTCTTTATTAGTGAAAATCGTGAAGAGTATCTTTGATAATGGGCAGACTTTAGCCCCTTTTACGATGCTTCCTGCTACTAGCCCAATGGCTGCGCGGTCCGTCCGTGATGGATGGTATTCGAGATGATTTGCCATTTTTGAAAGGCATGGAGTATTTTCTTCCGTCTTTACGAAAAACCGAACTTCTTATCTTCCCACATAGAGAATCTTTTAATAACTCAGTTCTCCTTTGCTTCATATGTGATGGATGCTTGCAGTTTTGGCGTAAAATCAGTACTCGATTTGATGTGAATTATTTATGTCTATACAGGAGAAGTATAGCTTCAAAGATTACAAAAGAAGTGAAGATTTTCTTCCGGTTTATACAGTATTTCTGCTTCCACTGCTACTAATAAATAGAAAATGTTATGAAAACGATGATAATTAAGGTTACTTTTATTCATCATTATTGATCTCATGACACAATACAATCTAGTACATGGTCAGCTATGAAAATGAACATAAATGTTCCATGTTATAGTCGTCACAGGTTTAGAGGGAGTTACCCTGGGTACCAGACTCTCTTTCTGTTTGAGAGAGTCTGGTACCCAGGGTAAGAGGGAGTAGAGAGAGCTATGGCGGACCAGCCTTCCTGATGTTTTTAGACGTGAATTAGATCTATGGTATAATCCAGGTTAATTTTTCAAAATGTTTCTACTTTTTATCGGGGCACCTGGTAGATAAATGGAGACGCTATGCTCGTAACGATAGTGGAGGACCGCTTGTAAAACATCTCCAGCTGAGGCTACGTTTCCATAACTTCGTTTTCTTATGTCTCCGTTTTCATATCACTTCGTTCTCGGACGAATGTGAACTACTTCCATTACTCCATTTTCACCAAGAGAGCCTGGTACAAAAACGGAGGTATTTCCATTACTCCGTTTTCTTCGTTTTCATTTTCTTGCTCAGATATTTTCTTCGCTTTGTTCTTTGGTGCCAAGTCGGTTGTTGTTGTTGTTGTTGTTGTAGAGTTATCGGATAACTTCGTTCTCGCTGTTTCCATTGAAAACGATGCGTTTCAAATGTGTCCGTTTTCAAATCACTCAACTTTGAAACGCTCTTTCAAATGTCTTCGTTTTCAAATGGAAACACCAACTCAAAAACGGCGGAGACATTCCACATCAATTTTATACGAAATCGGAGTAATGGAAAGAGGTCCAAATGTGGTTTCGTCTCCAGATTACGTTCCAAAGGATGATTTAGCAGTTTTTGAGCGGTAGCATCACGCAGGTTCTCCATCCATTCTTCAAAATGATGGCGTTATTTTGAAGGGAAATCCTGGACTTGCCTAAGTCTCTTCCGCGCGTACCAAAACTAAAAAACTGTGGGTTTTGTGGATTGTGGGCTTTAACACGGGAGAGAGTGGATTGTGGGCTTTAACACGGGAGAGACTTAGGCAAGTCCAGGGAAATCCTTGTTTTCCACAAAGGAACAAGCCAAAAAATCATATCTTTTACGATTGCTCCAGTGGATTTTATACCGTCACCTTGTGATAGAGCTTGGGTGAAGCCACCACCCAAAATGCAGAAAATAGAGGATGGACAATTATACATGCAGTGTTTGCAAATTTATTCAGGACTACAGTTATAATAGAGTCTTAATAGAATCAGATATAGAAAATATAAAAGATTACAAATATGGTAAGGTTACGCAAAGCTACTTTGGCGTTTTAGACGTCCATGATTTGTTCTTGAAGTTTCCTCAAGAGTTCTTTCAGCGTCCTCAACCCCATCTCCTCCGGCGTCTGCCCCATCTGACACGTGGAACGCGGATACGTGGAACGCGGATACGAACTCGTCGTAGCAGATTATAATACGTTGATGGCCTGCAGTATACACAAAGTCTTTGCGACTTTCTCAAGAAGCTAGATGTGCAGCTTCGAACCAATTGTCGACACTGTCGAGCAATGGTGCAATATCTGCAGTAGTACTTGATCGCCATCACCGTCCCGCTAACGACTCCTGGATCTTGTTCCTTCTCAGTTGCATCTGCGAGAAAGAAGGAAAATATTTTTGCTCAAGCCTGTATGGCCACAATCGAAAAAGGTTGTGTCAGGACTTTTAACCTACCGGGTGAGTCAATAAAAGGGATGTCCATTTGAATGAACAATGCTCCCTGGATGTCATAGAGATGACATTGGCAAATATGTCATTAAATGGTAGGCATATTCAAATCTAGCGTGAAATTTCCCTGACTGAAGTCGGCATCGGTACTTTCGAGAAGCTCTCAAAACAACCCCACAATCACGACTAAATTTTCCTAACATGTCTACCTTGACTTCCACATGCGTCAGTGCATTATCTTCTTGGAAAGACGAAATCGCCTGGAATAGCGTTATTTCCCCAGGGACAATACTTTCATACTCCCAAAAGGATAACACGCATGTAAGCTTGTAAAAGTCGTTGCCGTAAGGCAAAAGATTTTTGTTCGCAATTTGAGCCACCCCACCACCTCTCAAAAGCTGAAATTACCTTCTATATCATGTTTTGCATCATCGTCCTCCATCGGGTTCAGTTCATTTTCGGCTTCAGTTTCTCTGTCGATAAGGTCTGCATCGTTTTCGAACATTTCACTTCCAAGTCCTGGCTCGGAAAGTTGCTCTGTGCCATCTTCAGCGACTGATTCTCCTGAAAATAGCAAAGAAATGTTGGATGTATATAATCAATAAGGTCCTGAGACACCTGAAGGCCTCAAATGAGACTCTAGGAAAACTGTGCAATAGGAACGGGTCTCCTTGCGTTAGGCTGGACTTGGAATTGAAGAGCTGAGCTGAGACTGAGCAGGGAATGCTATCGAAGAATGTAATACCTTGGGAAAGAATTATGCACATTAACTATTCAATTTTGCCCTTCTATCATTATACCCTGCGTAACTTCTCTGGCACTGCTGTACTGCTGCGTAGCGTCTCTGTTGCTGCGGTGATGTTTGGCGTTGCTGGGTAGCTTCTCTGCTGCTGGGATGGTGGCGAAAATGTGAAGGAGGAAGCAGCAGCGCCAAAAAGGTTACGCAGCGTCCCAATGATAAAAGCGTCCAAAAGATAAATGGGAACAAACTCAAACCAGAAAACTGGTTTCCCTATGCTAGAATATACTATACCAAGCTACATGCCACAACACTCGCAAATACCAACAATACAGGAACTTCAAGCGATTTTTGGTACCCCTATCGCAAACTTCATATGACACTTCACTTGAGACAGGTTTCAGTGCTTACCATTAAAGAGACACGCAAAGCTAAGGATGACCAAAACTATCAACTTCATATCGAATTTCTTGCCAGCGGCCAACTCTTTGATCTGTAAAGTAGATAATTTGAATATAAGGTAGGATTTTATATAAGGTAGAATATACGAATATAAGGAAGATGATGAAGTGGATAAGAGAATATAAATTTGATGTAAATTTCAATTACATGACAACAGTAAGTACACTAAACCTTCAATGCAAAAAAGCTTTGACAGCCTGCAGCGGAATGTTGTAGGTACAGCAAGGGTGATATGAAACGTGCGTTTAGGCCCGATCAGGAGAGCAAGTGTTTCTAGGCCGAATTCGCTCACATGTTTGCTACGAGAAATTGTTCATACCTTACTGGCATTACCTTCAAGCTTTCCATGGCATTTATTGTCCTTACAGCTCTGTAAACATCATCTTTCTCCCCTTTTAATGGCCCAAAGTTTTCCTCTGCAGACTGCACAGAATTTTCCCAGAATCGCAGCTTCCTTTTTAAACAGAACCAAACCACGTCCTTTTTAAACAGAACTACGCATTTCATATCGCCCTTGGGTACAGTAGTTACGATTATCTCGATGATTAGCCAAAAAAACGAGATGAGTAAGAAAAACTACTAAGTAGCGGAAGTTTCGATAATATTACTGAAAAAAAATTTGTGTTTTGTGAAACTGAATTCAGCAATTCGACGAAATGCAGAAAGTTACGTCTCTGTAGCAACAGGAAATTTGAAATTGTACTTGTTTGGCTTTTGGGCGCTTATCATTTAGCTGCGAAGTTTCATTGTGAGCAAGGAGGTGGGGGTCGTAGGGGGGTCCCAAAAACCGTAAAACCGCCAAAGTATTTCGGAGAAACCGAAAAACCGCCTCTAATTTCAGCTAAAACCGTCACAACATTTTTTCTACTTTATGCACATATCACCTGGGTTCTGTGCTGTAGACGACTGTCTCCATATCATTCTTATGACCCAAAAGAGAGCAAGCTAAAGCCAATGCCTTAAGCCCGGTGGAAATGGTGCAAATTTGTAGAATTTCGCCCCAAATCATATGGTTTTGACAATTATCCGTAGCTTTAGCTCCAATTTTGTGACAATTTGACTTCTTAAGCCATTTTCATCGAAAAAGTTTGCAAACCGTTCAGAAAGATGGGAACCGTAACACCGTCATTTTTAAAGCCAAGAGCCGTAAAACCGTTTCAGAAAAGGCTAGAAACCGCAAACTGTCAGCCCCTACGACCCCCACAAGGAGTGTATCACTTTGTACAAATTTCATACGTCTTTGGCTAGAATCCCTCTATTTTTAAGAAAAAATCCACAAAAGGTCCGTAAAAACTTGTCTTTAAAGTCCGCTACACATTTTCCGAAGAGTGACGGTCCTTGATTGTGAGCATAAATGATAGTTAATAAAACAATATACCTCTTCCGATTCCTTCCACAAAATCAAATCTAAGAAGAAATCTTACTGGTATCAACTCACCTCGGATGGTTGTACTTCTTTCTTCTTGCTTCTCTCTTCGTTCTTTCAATGCCGACCGTCGAATGCTCATGATGCAGCTTTGCTTGCCTTTTATCTTCTTTGCCAAGTACCAAGTGAGAAGGATGTCCATCAATCAACTCCCAAAATAGCATCATTTTGAAAAGAATTATTATCAAATTTGCACCACAGTTTTGTTGTTCCCATGATAATTGAGCAAATCTCTTCCAGCCTTTCGAAAAGGAAAATGCTCTTTTCGTGATGATGACATCATTTTTCTACGAAGGCAAAACGAGGTGCCCTAAAATTTCATTGCCTTGCTTAATCGAATCAGTATCAGTCCAGATAATGCATGTTGTAACAAAACTGGTTAGCTAAGATAGAGCAGACAAGGTCCCATGTCATACCCCTGCCATACATAGTACGCAAGCCTATGTTTAGGCATAACTTGGAGAATGGTGAAAGGTAAAATGTACCACACCCGAAGGGGGTATTTGACTAGGGACGTGACTGAGGCAGTTGCAGGGCCAGGGGAGAGTATGAAGGGGGTACATACACCCCCACTTTAACGAATCTGACTAAAATTGTAAGTGAAAACTACAATTAAAATGTCTGGGTTTACCTATTACCCCCCTCCCCTGTTGGAAAGTTTTGGAATTTCACCCATTCACTATTTGTGTCTGGCTCCGCCAGGGCAGAGGTGTTTGGAAAAACTCTCTACATCCTAATCCGGTCGTATGGAAATTGCTCCAAAAGTATACCCCATTGCATGAAGATTTTGCCACAAGAATACATAATCAAGTTTTCCAACTTAACTCTAAAAATCATTCTATCTATTTGGAAAGGGAAATTATCCTTTCTTTGAAGGTCATCCGTTTGTTTCACAAGTGGTAGAAAATTAGCTTTTCCTTCATCATTTTTAACAAGCGGTAATCTTTGCTGGTTTGCAGGAACTATAGATGAATGTCATGACGTTTCACGCGGTCTTGGAGGAAAGTATTTTTTGTCAGAGATCATAATACTCATGATTCAGACAGGAACTCGGTGTCACCGACTATTGTTTGACTCAAACTTAGATATCTTGAGTATGAATTTGTATGAATAAGAGGTTAAACCAGGCATTAATTTTTAAGGAATTTTCATCACTGCACAAAATAGCGTAAACTGAAGTTTTTGGGTCAAAAGGGTGTGGCAAAAGGTTGTTGCAATTGGTTCAAGGTGCACGACTTTACACCAAGGTGTCAATGGTTGGTTAAGAGCTTGCCAACTTGGCAATGAACTTTAGCTACCGTTTTCGTCAAAATTTCTACTTTAACCTCCGGTCCATGGAGTTGAGTCAGGTTGTTAAAAGTGATGCCATGTGACCATTCAGGATCTGTAAAAGAACAAAACTTTTGACAACCGTTTTTCCAGCTCAAGAGGGAAGAAAATAACTTCAACTCCAAGACGGATTTAAAATAATTTCGACGTTAACAGTGGCTTAACTGGGCCCAACAGTGGGAGAAGCAAAGTACTTTTGCATATGTCAGTTTCATTCTCGTCAAAATTCTCAACATGCATGAACATGCAATTTGCTAAAACTGTGAGTTTGCGTGATGAAAGCAGTTATCTTTGAATCTTGACAGTTCTCCAGAAGGTCTTCCTTGAGAAAAACTACGGGGATGCGCCTGCCTGCCAAAGAAAAATTAGGGGAACCTGTACTGGAATAAATTTTTTAAAACCCTTAGGGTGGGGTACTTCACTATCCAATTATTCGAGGATGTGCACCAGTTCTGGGTGGCTTTTGCACGATCATTCTTGGAAGGGTGTTGGGGCGTACTTTGTTTTGAAGAAATATACTGGGATTTGGATATAATTTTGCTAGATATTCTGGGAATTCCGAAGTTTGGGATGGTTAAAAAGATTTTCCAATTGTTTTGTGATGCAAACACAGGTCAGAAACGACTTCCATATTCTGGAATTGGGTCTCAAATTCCTGCTAAAATTTGGGAATTGGGTCATTACAGAATTCTTGGGGGACACATCCCCCATATGACCCAATAGTGAAGATTCCCCCAGGTTGAAGACATGTTATCTGTCCTGGATAGCTGGCTAATAGCTGTCCTGGCTAATGAAGTTCATTCTCTTTCGTGAGTTATTTTGACATGGTCAGATTTGACCGGTGTTGGAAAATACACCTGTGCTGGAACGTACACACACATGGATAATCTTGTTCAGAATTTGCAGCCAACCCTATTGGCAGACATTCTCAGTTGCTCTACTGTATGTGGACTTCCCTCACGGGGGGGGGGTTCTTCCATAGTAAAGGTACCTGGGGATGTGCCGCCCGCGAGGGTATACTTTTTCGGACTTCTAGTCTAGCCAAGGGTGTACTATATGGCAATTTTAGTCGAGTTAGGTCTAGGCAAGGGTATGCTTTTTGGGAATTTTGGTCAAAGAGATGTCAAAATTCGGTAATTTTTGTAAAAAAAACCCAACTTCTTAAAAATTTTGGTCTAGAAAATGCGAAAATTTGGCAAGTTTTGCCTAGAAAATGCCAATTCAGAGCACTTCTGAAGGAAAAATTAGTCTAGCCAAGGGTATCATTTTCACAAAAATTGGTCTAGCCAACGGTTACATTTTCAAACTGTGGGCGGCACCCCCCTACCCGAAATTTAGCCGAGAACCCCCCCCCGTGACTTCCCTCAAGGATTATTCGACTCAGACAGCTGGTTGATTTATTAATTGATTGGTTGATTGATTTCATTGATTTCCGCGATAGCCTCCTTTTGAACAAAAATCATGGTTTGAAATGAGGCTGTCCATTCATTTTCAAAATGGCGACCAAAGCAACATGTTCTGATTTCAAATCACTTGGTTTGCATGGATGGTTGATCAGACAGTGTAAAGAGATGGGGATTGACAAACCAACGGATATACAGATGAACACAATTCCAGCCATTTTGAGAGGCAAGGACTGTATTGGTTGTGCAAAGACTGGAAGCGGAAAGACCGCCGCATTTGCGTTGCCTGTTCTTCAAAAACTTTCCGAAGATCCTTACGGAATATTTGCACTTGTCCTTACACCAACAAGGTAGTTAGTAGCTACGTTTTGTAGAGTTACCACCCTCTTTTGTGTATCATGTCATGTATGATATGTACCACCATCAATAATGTCCAATGAAATGTGTGTGTCAAAGAGATCAAGAGAAAGGGTTTTTAGGGGGTTTATCTTACGCTACCTGACCGTCCAAAAATCCATTTCGTCACGGATAGCGGAATTTGGCCGTTACGGGGGGAGGGGGTTTATTACTAATCCGTTAAAGGCCTTATGCAGCCAAATTTTGGTCCTCGATTTTTTGATGATTTTAGATAGTTCATAGTGTCATAAAAACTTTGTGAAAGTTTGAGATGGAAATTATGAGTTTAAGTTGAAGAAATTGTGTGTCAAAGTTGAGTGATTTCGCTATTTCAACGCGACATTGAACTGACAAATGTGACGTCACAATTATGACCGACGATACAGCGCGCATTGGAGATACTGTGCAAGCAATGGCCACTGCTTCAAAAAGTATGGGTAACACTTCGCGTGGGAGGTCATTTGTCGCTGGAGCACCAAATGGAGAAAGCTGCAAGAATACACAATTTATAAAACATGTATCCGTCCAAACATTCCCCAATGAAAACAATCAATCTTTACATATATTTAGTGGGTTAGATTTGTTCGTCACCATCGACCATTGCGAGACCATTGGGCCTACAAGGGCATTTTTCTAAATAAACAGAATACCTTTACGGATTCGTAGCAAATGTTGACGATCTTTTTTTCGTTTTACATACACTGAATCACCGGTCGCTCTCGGGAACTTATTCCCGTTCTCTAATCTAGAGTTTGAACAATGTTTTGCAATTTTTACCGTCCTCATTTCAAACTATCGGCGAGAAATTTGGGTATGTTCGAGAAAATCAGTATTTGTAACGCCGAGGGCCCAATTATTGACAACATGGAAACGTAAACAATGTTTTTACCTCAAGTGAAAGTTAAGAGAAGCAAATCCTTGCGTTTATTGTGCTCGGAAGTGTACCTGCAAACACTGTTTTCGATTTATTCATTCAGTTTCAACATCTTCTTCATGTTGTTTTTTGTTGTGAGAGCCATGAAATGAATATCAATTCTTACACACAGCCCGATTCGATGAACAAAGCCCCAGTGGACCCAAATTGCTCCCACCTTGCAAAATTATCGAAATAAAATCTATTGAATCGCAAGAATCATGAAAAAACTTTGACACCTTTCCAAATGATTGAACTTGAGATCCGTAATGACTTGTCAACAAAAATAAATCGTACGGTGGCGTGATTGGAAGGCTTTACTACGATGTCAAATCATTATCAAAGCTCATGCCGGGGAAAGTCTCGAAATTGAAGCACTGGAAATTATCCAATGGTTCTTCGACACCACGGATACAGCTCCTGAATGAAAGAATAGATTTCATTGTTCGATGAGCTACCGTATGAATCAAATTCCTAACTTACGACTGTTTTAACGAAAAAAGGAAAGAGACCCAAATTTGCTCTTGGACCCAAATTACTTCCACCTTACCCTAGATGCTACAAGCGCAGAAGAGAAGGCAGTTCAACTTTGATTGAGCGTTGAACAGACAAAGGTAAGAGTCGTTCTTGGTCACGGCCGCTTTCCTTCCTTTCCTAACTTGTTGATACATATTCAAGGTTTGCGTGAATTTTCACAAAATAAGCCACTGCAGTTTGTTTAGTGCAGGATCGATCCTGATATCAGGAAAGAAGAAGGGTTTGACTTGACCTTTATCGTTGGTACGGAAAGCATTGTGTGAAACTGACTTCACTGATCCAAATACTGAAATTGCAGATGTAAAGGGGAAAATTCATGCTCTGCAGAAAAAAGTATCTTATTTCATATCTGGACTCGAGGGTGGCAATGTCTGTGCTGTCTGGATTCTCAATTTCTGCCCTTCGGTAGCCAACTCCTGTCAGTCTTGGCCTAAGCCGACTTATTGCCAACGGTTCGTCTTGGTATAGCTTCATAGCTTTAGCTCCCAGTTAGACTTGCCCCAAGTCTATTTCGTCATCTGTAATAAGTCTGGCTGATATTTTCCCTTTCCCAATTTTTTTTTGATTGACGAAATAGACTTGGGGCAAGTCTAGCTCCCAGTTGGACAACTCCATGGTCACTGTTGGATCTAGCCTCATCTTCTGAGTCTAGCTTGTCATCAGAAGACATTTGAAACTCACTGCCATCGGTATCTGACATTGTGAAGCATTCCTCGCGAGCTCCACGTGCGTTGGTTTTCATTGGCAAGAACTGCGCGTCGTGTTTGTGGTCATAATTGTGACGTCACACACGAAGGCCTAATGTCGCGTTGAGAACCAATTTTCAAAACGGAATTTCGCACCCTTTCCGCAATGATATTGAGTAAAATTTGGTATCAATGAAATCAGTAAAGTTTGAATATTATGAATATAGTAAAAAATCAAAGTCGAAAATTTGGCTGCATAAGGCCTTTAAGCGTGACGGAATGGAACCTAACAATGTTTTCAATCATATTTTACAAAGTTTCATCACTGGATAACTTACAGCAGAGACAGAAACGGCCTAAGAAGAGCTTCTCCTTGTCAACAGTTGAAGGTTTCTAACGATCGCAATGAAACACTTAGTGAGATAGGTAAACACTAAATTCTGTATGTCCGTTTAGCGGAGGGGGGGGAGGGGGTATCTGAAGTTAGCGGCCAAATTCCGCTATCCGTGACGAAATGGATTTTTGGATGGCCCCCTACAAATGAGTAAATATGCTAAGGGTGGTAGTTGTTGAATTCTGATTTCCACTGAACGCCTAAGCTGTCTCGAGCATAATTACAAAATTTGTAGCAAAATGAAGTTCAGCCAGTTCAGTAGGATCAGTACAACTACAGGTGCGATCTGTAATTGTGCCAACTGTTTTTCTTATAGAGGAGCAAAAGTGTGGAATAGCTTCTCAGCTGAGTCTAAGCAGGCATCATCACTAAGTTTTAAACATTCTATTTAGTGGCCATTCTTGTAATGTAAATATGTAATTTGCTGCAAGTGTAAATAGGATTTTATAATTATGGTTTTTTAAGTATTATTATCTTGCGCGCGCAGGAACATATGCAGTTTTCAATCTTGGCCGCGCCAGTTGGCAATATACAAAGGATCTATTGTTTAATCTGCATAGGATCTGTTGTTTTAATCTATTGTTCTCAACCATGAAATTTCAGCGCAATCTTACTTAGGCCATCTCAAATTGCCCTTACAAGATACAAACTTTCTAGTCTGGGCCCCATGTAACTCAACTTTGTTGAAGGGCAACCCTTGAACTGAAATGAAGTACAAAAGTTTGTATTTTGCGCATGCAAGTTGAGATTGCATGCGTGTATGAGAAGCTGAGGTTTTCTTGGAAATTTTGCTGTTGAGAACATTGGGTTAAAACAGTAGATGCTCTGTTTATTGCCAGACTGATAAGTTTGAAAAGTGTGCATGGAAGATGCGCGCCTGGCCATTGGTTTGAAAATGATGCTTCTTGTTCTTCCCTTGTTATACATGAAAATGTGTACAGAGATCTTCTGCACACATGAAATAAATAGCAGTCTGGGTTTATTGTTAACTGCACAGCTCAGATTGAAAACCTCATCAGTTACTGTGCATGCAAGATATTGCATGTGCAATGCAATCTTTCCAGTCTGGCAGTCTAAGGTGTTAAACAAATTGATAAACATTGACCAAGGATTTCATCAACAGTTTAATTCTTCTTTTTAGGGAGCTGGCCTATCAAATATCTGAGCAATTTGAAGCACTTGGCAAATCAATTGGGTTAAAAAGTGTTGTTGTTGTTGGTGGTATTGACACAATGAAACAATCTTTGAGCCTCAGCAAAAAGCCGCATGTTGTCATAGCAACACCAGGGAGATTAGCAGACTTATTACGTAGCAGTGACACATTTTCTCTTGAAAAAATAAAGTTTCTTGTGTTAGATGAGGCTGATCGTTTATTTGAAGACAGCTTCTCAGCTGACTTGAGTGATATCTTTGATAGAATTCCAAAAGAAAGACAGACATTACTCTTTACAGCCACATTGTCAGAACCAATCAGAGAGCTGCAAGATGTTCCAGACAAAAAGCCTTTCTTTTATGAAGTACAGTCAGAGTGAGTCTTCAATATTTTCTTCTTTCATATACGCTGTAGGAGATGGCATCTTGCATACATTCAACACTGAAAACTTCAGGAGAATGAATTTCATACAAAATTTTTTTGGAGTAAACATTTTCATACATTTTTCTACAGAAATTTGGATAGTTTGATAGAAGTTTTGAACAACTATAGGAAGTGACCAATTTATGGTTGCCATTGGTGGTTTTTAATGAAAGTGTTATTGTTTATTGATTTTGACAGGGTCTGATATCTTAGCTATATACAGTAGTAGAGAAAAAATAGTTAGGGAGCTGTCATTTTTAATCCTGGGTACTGGGGTGGATGATTTTTGGCAGGAGTATGAAACTTTCTTCCCTTATATTGTGGGGGTGTGAAACTTTTTAAGAGCAATCTTTATTGGGTACTAAACTATTTTTCTCAAAAAAATTTGGATGAAGTCATCAATCAAATGTTGAAAGAAGAGCTAAAAGACGTCTGGAAGTCATGAATCACCAGACTGGTATGAAAGTCGCCTGGGACAACTTGGTATATATCTGTCCATATATATGTTTTATGCATAAAGACTTCTTGATGGGATGGGGTACCAAACCACTTTTCTGCAAGATGGTGAGGTACGAAAACTTTTTCGCTCCCTTAATGTCTTGAAGATTTTAAGGATGGAATTTGTTGTTTTGTACAGTGTAGCCTTTTCTGTTTCCTATGTCTTTAAATCGCCAACTTTTTTTTACAGCATTGCAACTGTCACTGAGTTAGATCAACGGTATGTCCTCGTTCCACCTCCGATGAAAGATTCAATGCTCGTCTACATCTTAAGAGAACATGCTGACAACAAATCTGTTATCATATTTACGAGTACCTGCAGAAACTGCCAAGTCATTGCTTATATGCTACGTAAAGTTGAGCTGTTATGTGTTGCATTACATTCTCTGATGTCACAAAATGACCGTTTGTCAACTTTGGCACGATTCAGGGGAGGGATTGTCAAGATTTTAGTATCGACTGATGTCGCAAGTCGTGGGCTAGACATTCCGATAGTTGATCTAGTGATAAATCATAATGTGCCTGCAAGTCCGACCGACTATATACATCGTGTCGGCCGCACTGCAAGAGCTGGCAGAGGTGGAAAAGCTGTTACATTAATGACCCAATATGATATTGAAAGGATAAAAGCAATAGAAGAAAGAATAAATACGAAACTTGAAGAATTTGAAACTAATGAAACTGAGGCAGTGAAACTTTTAAAAGCTGTGTCAGTTGTGAGACGCGAGGTTGAACTGAGGCTAGACGATAGTAATTTCGGAGAAAAGAGGAAAATAAATAAAAGGAAGAAAAGGCTACTGGAAAAAGAGGCGAAGGATTCGAAAAGGAATAACCCAAAGACCAAGAGAAAAAAGCTGTAATATTTAACGATGTTGAATTTGCAGGAACATAACTTTACTTTGCATTGTTTTCATATCAAGTATAGAAATTATCAGCTCTAAATGTCTGCATGTTTGTTTCAGCTTTCTAGGAGAGTTGAGATTACACCTATTTACGAAGACAAGCAAAACTGGGTCCAGTGAGTTAAAACGAAACGCAAGAAGTGTAAACGTTACATTTGAAATAAGAATGCAACTACCACTGACCGGTCAGTAGTAACTTCGATACTACTGACCGGTGGCATTTCCTTGTGTATCTATGTAGCTTAAGAAACGATGGGATGAGTATGGAGGTTTTTAGCCTATTGATAGTGGCTTCTCAATTTACCTACAGTATGTCGAGTCTTTTAAATCAGTAGACTTCGTGTTGGTTGTCATTTCGACTCATAAGTAATGTCTCGTTCAATTCCTACCCTGGGCATCCCCCCGGGCAGCCCGGGGATCAACAAAAACTTTATCCACAATTGCCCGGGGGTCGGAAAATTCTTTGGCAAGCGCCTTGGGGCCTGACTAGACTTATGACGATGAGTTCCTTGTATCCGTGCGGTAAACCCCCTTCAGCAGGGACTCATAAGTGATAGACATGCCCCAAGTCTATTTCGTCATCAGTAATAAGTCTATCTGAAAGTTATAAACGCTTTTCCCTTTCCTCATTTTCTTTATGGCCAGGAATTCTTTATGTGCAAATGCCCGAGGGTATCCCGGGGAGGATGGTCAAGGCAGGAATTGAACGAGACTTAATTTTTGCTCTTTAGCACAGCCTATAATGCTAAATAAATGAATGAATCATTTCTTTGCTCGGAAAACAAAAATTTTTCTTCATATTATTCGTGCAATGAATTCTTTAAAATTGCTTTCATCATTGTGGAAATACCGGTCTACTTATACGCTATTTTGTGTTGTGATCTCAATTATTTCCTAACCACCTCTAAATTTAGTAAATCGAGAATTTTAAGTTCGGAAAACCTTTTTCAGATTGAAGCGAATATTTCAAAGTAGTTGACCATTTTTAGTATTTTAATGTTCCCCTGACTGCCTGTAATTTCCTTAGATGGAAGAAGCTCCTTACGAAATCTGCAGCCCTAAGCCACGAGAACGAAACTGAACGGAACCGAACGATATGGAACAGTTTCAGAAAACAAAATTTTCACAAATGTTCACACGAGAACGACGAGAACCACTACGTTTCGTTCTGAAAAGTGGGCAGCTCATAACGGTGAACAGTAAAATGAAACGGAACGATTTAGTCCTCGTGTAAATACTTTATTGGAGCTTTCCGTTCCACTGGTTTTATCTCTAGGGAGGAAGGTATCATCACTTCACATCGATCCATAGCCGTCTGAAAACCCTTTGGAAAGTTCCCTTCCATTCTGTTCTGGTCCTTTCCGTTCTCGTGTGAACTGGGTCGTAATGGTTGAAATTGCACCATTGCACTATGCTCTACTCCTCTCTAATATCATTTAAATTTTACGACGAAGCTGTACTCTCGGGTGCCTAATACAAGGGGGGGGGGGTGGTGATTCTTAATAAACGGGGGGGGGGGTGGAAACCCCGCAAAGAAACTAATAAACTTAATGAATAAATAAATGGGGGGGGTCAGAAATTCGCAAAAAACGGGTTTTTACGTTATCTACTGGAGACAAGTGCATTTTATGTGCTTAGAACTGTATATGCTGTATATGCTTTATATGCTTTATCTTTCGAACAAAATTTCGTATAAAAATCATATTGAGCTTTGGACATTGTTTTGCCAAAATTAATAAACAGGGGGGTCTTAATAAGGGCTAGGGGGTGGATAAAATTTTTGAAAATTAATAAGCATCCCCCCTTGTATTAGGCACCCGAGAGTACGTTTTGTCTGTAAGACTGGTTTACTTCAGCTTCAGTCATCACAAAACTTTTTCTCGTTGTCTTCAACATTGCCAAGAAACTATAAAGGTCCAAGTTAAATTTCTTTTCAGCAAAGCAAATGCTTTAGTCCTTCAGCAATTTTAACCTCTTGAAGTTTCAAGTGTACTATTGGCTTACTTTCATTTGTGTCACTTTCTTGCCTCCTTTGAACACAATAGCACAATGTTGGTCCAAACTTCCTCCCAATGATGCATTCTGTATCATACCCTCTGAATTCTGATGAAATCTGCATAGGTAGGTAATCAAAAACTGTCTTTTCTAGGAGCTTCACAGAAATAATTACATTACCAAGAATGTTTGATGCAAGATGCACTTCTAATTGCACATGAATAGTCCTTTTGACAATAGTATTGCAATTTTCACAAAAGAATGTGCTCTTCTTCATTGCATTGTCTGATTCTAAACCACAGTCACTACAGATTGCCCAGAACATTGCATTTTCTTCATCAAGACCCATGATTGTACCTTCTACTTTGACAAGATCCTTTTCTTTGCATTCTTCAGAAATATTCTCCAACAAATCAGGCTGTCTGGAAAGCAGCACAGCAGTCTTCTGTTTAGTTACAATATGCTTGCTGTAACAATCATTAAGACCAGACTGTCCTGACCCTCCTTCAATAGCATCAGGCTCACTAACTACACAAATCCTTGTGTATTTATCTGCCACAAAGTGTTGCCTTCTAAGATCATGCACCAAGTCATGCAAATAAAGGACTGTATTGTTCTGCATCAATGATTTAATGACAGATTTTGGCACATAACAGTTTGGTAGTTTCTCAGTCAAGTAAGTTGAACATGCATTGTTCATTGTTGCATTGTTTGCTGTCTCTGTCTCATCTGGTATTTTGAAAACATACATAAGAAAATGGCTTTGATTTGCATCTGGACTTTTATTTCCAGCTTTAGGAAGTAAGCAAATACACTTCACATACATGGATACTCTTTTGAAATGGCTGTTTTTGGTGTCCTTCACCAAAGTATTGCCCTCTTCTGTGCACTGCGTTGTGTTTACTACTAAAGGCTTTACTTGTGGTTCTTCTGTGATATTACTATTCTCAGTATGTGAGAACATATAACAGGAAGTCACCTGTGAAGACTGCAAATCAATGTTAGCCAGGATTGATAAAAATGGTTCATCAAATATGATATTTTTCACATCTTTCAACTGAAAATTAGTGAATGCAAGTTTTGCTCCATTAGAGCCAAACACCTTTTCTGATAGTTGAGAGTCTATGTTTGATGCTGGAAATCTCACAATGGCAATCTTATCATTCTTATCTTGAATAATAAGTTCAATGTCTAATGTTTCATTGTCTTTATCACAAAAAATTTGCTTTACATTGTTGAGAATACTTTCATTTGAGTGGCCCAAGAATGTTGGTAATGTAGGCTTGGCGACTAAATTTGCTTTGATCTGGGTGGCTACAAATGAACACAAGCCAGAAAAATTGCTACAATCAAATGTTTCGCTCAATTCAGATCCCTTAGGAGATAATGTCTCATGAATTCCTTGTCTTTCCTTAGCTGTTGCAATGTCTCCCAAGTCATGAGGAGTACTTTTTGGATAATCCATAGTATTGCAACTAAGGCAATCGTATCTACTGTTGACAGCAAAACCATCAGTTGGTATAACTGTTGTAGTTTTAAGGAGATAGGCAGACAACAGCACAATTCCTTCAACTCCTGGCACATACACTTTCTTCCAAGGTGGGTGAATTTCTAACAGACAGTTCTCAGATATCTTGAGCTCCTTGTCAATTTCTTGGGGCAAAATTATGTACACAGTTTTGGGATTAGCTTCCAGTGTGTTACATCTTAATATTGAAAGAGAAAAATCTTTTTTCATTGACAGAACTTGCAATGGCAAAATTTCACCATAAGTATCAATATCATTTTCCACCTTCAGCCCCCCTTTGCCAGCAGTGTGCCTCCAAAATACCAGATCAGATTTTTCTCTTGCTGAAAGCTTTCTCAGTTGTTCTGTAAGACCTCCCTTTAGATCTTTGGAACGCTTCTTTTTAGTTGAATCAATTGGTCTTGGAACATAATCATCTGCATTTTCTTCCTTTATTGTAACTTCATGTGATTCATTTGATTTTGGGGTAGGAGATAACTCTTCAATAATGACTTGGGAGTCAGGTTGTGTTGCTATATCTTCAGGTTGAGATACACTCTTTGCAGGTGACTCAAACATCTCAATGTCATCAACACAACTACGTACCACATCACTTGGACATGTAGTGGTGTCATTATGAACATCATTCTTGCACAGTATGCTTCGCTCATTGTTACCAGCATTTTCCTCATTGCCTTTTTCAGTACTCGAAATTTCTTCATTATCACTGTCAGACCAATTTATGACCTGCTCCTGCACTTGTTGGTTATCATTTGACACTTTGGGCAAGTAAAGTGGGGCACTCTTTCGTCGTCCTTTTTCACCCTGAAATGACTGGTAATCTTTAACTTTCTTTGCTTCATTTTCAGTATGGAAAACATCCGTGTTCTCCGGTAATTCTTCGTCTGAGGAGAACTCGTCAATTTGATCTTTGTTAGGCCCTCTTGCAGCTTCAACTTGCGGGGCGATCGAAGTTCTCTCGTGGTGCCTGGGGAATGTTGTGAAAAGGCTTTTCCGTCTTCTTTTCGGTACTTTAGCTTCCTTTCCATCTGCACTCTTTCTCTTACTTGTCTTAGCAGATCCGGATTTTGCTGTTTCAAACTTTTGCAGCTCTTGAAATCTTCCCCACATTTTGGTGAAGGCAAAATGGGGAGCGAGAAATCGAGAAAACTTTTCCCGCCACACCAGAATGAGGTCGGTTTCCCTAGTCCCAGTTCTCTAGATTCATTACAAGAGTCTCTTATCTTCACTTCCGGAAGTATCAGGTTGTGGCAAATAAAGCGAAAACAGCAACAACAACAAAAGAGCATCAAGGTACTATGTAATGAATCTACTGAAACGTGAATTTGCCTCATATTCATCATGGCTGCCAACGTTACCATACAAATTGACTCAAAAACATCAACGCTGTCGTATAATTTGGACAGCAATACAAAAGAAGAAAGTATGAAGGTCTTGGTATCTTGTTTGAAAGAAATGAGAAAAGATACGGAAAAAATTCTGACTAAATTCATCACTGCTAAGAACAATAGCAAGAACAGCAACTCAAATACTGTGATGACAGAAACACAATCAGGTAGGGTACAAGAAAGGTGGGGGCTTGTTTATTGAGGACTTGCCATATTTTGTTTGCCAACAACTTTGTTGTTACACTATATTGTAAAAATGTAAGCAGTCTTTGATGTTTTTTTCAGATGAGGAAGATGATCTTGGAGCTGATGAAGATGATGATGAATCTAATTCAGAACCAGAACAAAAGAAAGCAAAGATGGACACTTGAAATTGGGTATGTAACAAAACATCAGTCTCTGCTGTGATTTCAGTGTGAAAAGGAGAATATATGTATACAAAGGTTAGCAGCATATGATATGTTGGAGATGCAAGATCACCGACCTTTGTATCCATGCAAGTGTCACAGGAGAAGTCTGCAAAAGAGACTGCAAAAGAAATACCAGGTTGCATTCTTTGATTTTGGCACAGGAAGCTCATTCTGAAATAAATTCTGGCACATCTGAGGGTTGGGGTTTTTTGTAAATGTCATAGAAAAACTGCCACATATGGTGTTATTACAGGGTTTTGGCGTGGTTGTAGCTGGAAGCAGTTGAAGTGGCGTGGGGAAGATCTTCCCCGCACACTACAAAGAATGCAGGCTGGAAGAAACATTGTATTCCCATTTGCATAATTTTCATTTGTACAATTTTTTGGATCCAATTCTGTATCATTTTTTTCTTGTTGGCAGTGACTTGTTCTCAAGAAAACTCAACTAAGGTTGATTAAGATGCAGTTCCACTCCTACAATACACTAACATGCTTTCCTTGCCTAAGAAATCTTAGAGAATGTTTTTAATTTCTAAAAAATTCATGTTGAACAATATTCAATGTTTTTCATGTGGCTCAAAAATGCTTCCCAAAATGTGAAGAATTCTTGAAAGTTCTTAAGAACTGCTGAGAATTTTATATCTACCTTCCCTAAGAGAAATGATTACCATGCAAATTGTATTGCTATTATTTTACGGATTTTGAAGCATTACAATAATCTAATTATTTTACCAGACTTTAAAGTTTCTTCTTTTGTATCTTCATTAGAACCAAATTACTGTAATTTGCTTCTACAATTTGACAAAAGAATGAAATTTGAGATACTACAATACATGTTTTGATGGATCAATACAATCTGCATAAGTTGCTGCTATATACATGTTTATACTCTACCAGGTGTCCCTAAAAAAAGTATACAGATTTGGTCGACCCTAGCGACTAGAATATAGCATGCATCAATCCGGAATGATTTTCAAAACATACCTCGATAGCTACTTGAACATAGATACCTCGTTTGTTGATATCTGTGCGTTGAGAGTGAAGATATTAATCTTCAAAGGACAAATTTGCCTCCACATCGAAACCAGAGCTTTGGCGTTTGGGCCTAAGCAAATTCTTGGAGCGCAGTGAATATAATCAACAAAATTTGAAGACGGCACAACATATTTGTTTTCCAAAATACAGTTTATGTCAGACCTATCATCAAGGGAGCTTCAAAATCAGCTTCATTCATTTCAATATCGACAATTGATTTTACTCTTACTATAACATCGGCGAAAAAACTCCCTTGAGCATCAGCACACTCGTACAACTGTTGAATCATTCCTTGAAGAGAATTTGTTATCTGATCTCTCAGGAGTCAAGACTGGAAGGTCTGGAGATCTTTTGGCGATCAAAAGATGTCTCCTATCTTGTTGATGACCCACCTGGGAAAGCAGCTTCGAAGATACGTCATGATCACCCTGATCTCGAGAGATCTGATAACAAATTCTTTTCAAGGAATGATTCGACGATATCAAAAGCGCGTTGAGCTCAAGGGAGTACTTTCACAGATGAATAGCATGTGTGATTTCGGAGCTCCTTTGACGATAGGTCTCACATAAACTTCATTTTGTAAAACACATCTGTTGTGCCGTCTTCAAATTCGTTGATTTTATTCACTGCGCTTCAAGAATTTGCTTAGGCCCAAACACCAAAGCTCTGGTTTTGAGGTGGAGGCAAATTTGTCCTTTGAAGATTAATATCTTCACTCTCAACGCACCGATATCAACAAACAAGGTATCTATGTTCAAGTTAGCTATCGAGGTATGTTTTGAAATTTATTTCGGATTCATTCACGCTATATTCTTATTGCTAGGGTCAACGAAATCTGTATACTTTTTTTTTGGCACACCCGGTAGCAAAACGAAATAACAAAGTACTGTATGCATTGATTTTATTGTTGCAGAATTGTTCTGTTGTTAGCAAAGAAAACTAGCAAACAATCTTCCTTTACAAATGATGAATTACATAAGTGATTTTGTTCTGTCTGCAAACAAAGAGAAAGTTTTCTTGAGAATATCGTGGGAAAAGCAAATCCTGTTTTAAAAATTGTTGATTTGCCTTAACAGAAGAAAATTACTTACTGTATTGACCAGTACTTTTGCTAGCTTGGATCGATTGCACTTCTTCATAATGAATGATGCTACTGTGTATGTTGGAATACTGTATCAAAATGGGCTGTGTTTCCAAAGAGCAGAAACATTTAAAGGATCAACAAAATTCTACTGAAACATCGATCCTAGGAGATTTATTGAAATGAAATCAATTGGAGAGTTTTCTGCATTGTCTGGGCTCGTTCCATTCTGCAGAGTTCCATAAGTCATTCAGATTATTTTGTTGTAAATGTTAAACAGGAATGCACACTATCTAAAATAAACCGTATCTGAAAGAGTATGTGTCAAATGGGAACTTTCAAGATAATATTACATACTTTTTTAAGGGAAGCAGTGAACAACAGTGGGACTTTTTGCTAAAAGTAATTTTGTCCTTGGGACTACCTGTGCAAATAGGAAATTTACAATTTGTCTTCAAATCGGATTTTTCGTCACTTTTGTAACGGTTCTACTTTGTGAGGCACGCAAGTATCCAAAATTTATCTCACATAAATTCATCGATTGTGTGTTTTCCCAGTTTTGTAATAAAGTGAATGTCCAGAGCTCTATTGCATCATTCTGTAAACAGGACATCTAATTAATTAAACAAGCCATCGTTTCATTTCGCTTTGCCTTCCTTTGGGGACGGGTCGGATTGTCCAGTTCGATAGGCTGTTATCCTAAAACACTGCGTTATTCACTTTCAAGAGCCGTTGTCCTGCCATTGGACGTTTCTGAAATCTTAAATATTTTCTGAATTTATGTGCTTTCTAAGCTGTTTGACGCAACGTGAAATAACTTCCAAGAAAATCATAGTTTATGGATATCTACAATATCGTATCAAGCAAAAGTCTGTCACTTTTCTGGTTTATGATTTAGAACTTTGACGACGTCGCACTTTAAAATCAGATGAAATTTGAAACACGCTATAATTTCAAAAATTATTCACAATTTCGGAAAAGTCCGACGGTAGAAGTATGGATATTTTGCTAAAGTTTTTTTAAGCCAGTAAGTTAGAGGAAATAGGTCACTGAATTTTACACCCACCTTTACACTGATTCAAAGATTAGAAGCCTATGCTCTTGTCACCACCCAAAAGTATTTTGCCCGCACGTTGAAATTCCAGACTATCTGAAAATCTAATTTGGCCTAATTGCAAACCATGGATCCACACTGCAATACATGAAATGATAGAAAAGTTTTATGTTAGTTGAACTATTCTATCGGCTCGGGTGCTGCACCACTGTTGATCTACAAGATGTCCCAAAAAAATTGCGCCCCGTTTGTGTTGCTCCTTTGGAGGAGCTGTAGATTCAATTGTCTCAGTTTTTACAAAGCTGCATGTAAGGATTCAACTTAGCTGTAGATTCAATTGTCTCGGTTTTTACACAGCTGCATGTAAGGATTCAACTTAGAGTTTGAGACCTTATGACTCAGACTAACACTTGGTTGCTGATTTATGGTAGAGAAAAGGCAGAAGAACTCAGATGAAATTTTGTTGCTAATTATTTTAACGAGTTAGCAGTGTTTTCCATTCATAAGAGAGCACTTTCTACCGTTTAGAAAATGTGGTGAAAATTTTAATACGATACCAGAACCTTTTCTTTGAAAACGTACTTTATTTTAACATTGCTGGAGAACAATGGAAGTGTTGTTATTCAAGCAACCACTTATTTTGCTTTTTCTCCTTAATAAATCAGCAACCACGTGTCAGGCTGACTCAAGCAAGTTCTCAAATTTTAAATTGAAGTTTGACCCATGAAGTTGTGTAGGAACCGAGATAATTGAATCTACGGCTCCTCCATAGTAGCCACACAAATTGGGCACAATTTTTTTTGGACACCCTATATAGTTTGCCTTTCAGCCAAATTTGATTTTCAGCTAGTCTCAAATTGTTTCATGACCGCAAAGGACCCTGGGTGACAGTGGCTCTTTGAATCAGTTTCCCAGCATATGTCTAAGCAAGACCATCCGCTTTGCTTCTGTGCGGATTTCTTTACTTTTTAAATAGTAAACAATCGGGTTTAAAAAGCTGCTTAGAAACAGCATGAAATTTGTCCAGATACTTGCAATAAAGAGATCCTCTGAATTTGTGATGTCCATGGTTAATTTGATGACCGCTAGAAGAAATCCTGGTCCGTAACATACGAAGAAACACACCAGAATCACCGCTATGAAACTTGCTTTGTCTTTTTCTCGTTTCTTTTTAACCAGCTCCTGTCGCGTGTTATCCGAAAAGTCGCCGATGGATACTTGGGTTCTTCTTTGCTTCAAAATAACGTGGTAGATCCTCACATAGTTTAAAATGATGGTGACAAACGGGGCCATGTAATGAGCAAGCCTGAGATAGATCGCAAAACCAAATGCCGCATTTGGAGAATTCGCTTCGTAGGATAAATACGAATAGAGACTTGTGACGGAAATTCCGCATGCGAGTGAAAGACATAAGTGTGTTTTGCATGTTGCTTTTGCGTGGTATTTATATGGATGACATATAGCAGCGTATCTGTCCAAACTTATTAGAATAACGAAAGTGAATGATAGTCCGAAACTTGTGTCAAAAAGAATATCTCGAGCTTCTTTTATCTCCGGTATCATGTATTGACTCACTCTCACTGTTAAGAAGTAAGTTAAAAAGAACGGTTGAACAATGAGACCGATGAATAAGTCGCTGCAACACAGGGCTCCAAGAAGCATATTCGAAGGCGTGTGTAATGGTCTGCGTTTTATAAGAGTTACAATGAAAACTCCATTTGCCAGAACTGTTGCAATGGTCAGCATAAAATCCAGAACAAGGAATACTGTGATGTGGATTGCAATGGTTTTTGGGAAAATACCCGGGTTGTCTTCGTTGCTGTGGTTTAGAGGAGACATTTTGGAGGCTTTGTGAATATCGTGGGATTTACTTACTCTTCGAATTCTGGTTCCTCATATGTAACCTGCTTTCTTCGAAGGAATTATGAAACGTAGACGTCTTGTTTCGTATTCGTAGATTGCTTACAGGTGGTAGCAAAAGGGATGGTTTGATAATGGATGAAACGTTGAATTTTATTTTAAGGTTGCTTGATGAATTCCTATTTCTAAATGCTATTTCATTGAAGCTGCCAGTTGCAGGAGGAGCAATTGTAGGGATGACTTTGTAATGTCTGTAACGTAGAGTCGGCGACAGACTTCACTGCAAAATCCCAAAACGGCCAGTTAACTGCTTCATTTTCAAGATATGTTACTATAAACCTCGTAAACATTGAAGTCTTAACAGAAAATGTTACAAATCAGTTTTGATCGACTTTATAGTTACATTACTTATAGTTTAAGTTCATAATTTATATCAAGAATGCAGACAAAGTTATCCAACACCTTTATACGTGAAATTTCTCTGGCTTCCTTATATGTATCGCAGTCAGTATCTCAGATTTTCAGAACCTCTCTCTTTGGTGCATATAAATATAGATTGACTTTAGTAGTTTAGTAGTTGCAGCAGTTGAATTGACATCTTATCGAAGAGAATGCATATTTGGTATGACAGATGATAAGTTGTACTTTCTGAACGTATTTTCCCGTTGAATGAGCTGAAACTGACCTTCCAGAATTTACTCGAAATTCAGCAGCTGAAGTAAATAAAGCATTTCCAAATCAGCCAAATTTGAAAAGCTGTCATTTTCAACCAAGATTAAATATTTTCGTATCGCTGAAAATAAATTGTACCACCTGATTGTGTTCCTGTTGAATGAGCTGAAACGGACTTTCCAATTTTCTCTTTGCGATTCAGCAGCTGCCGTAAATATAGGCTTTCAAAGTCAGCAAAATTTTGAAACGATGACGTTCCGTGCATGAACAAATGTAATCATGCCAACGATGATTTGTACCGCCGGAGTACATTCACCGATTTCTCCAAACTATGCATATATTTTCACAGCTAAAGTAACCCTTGGCAGTAGGCCAACAGTTACAGCGTCATCTTTCCTTCTAACTAAACCAATCTTTTGTATCATTCATGGTAATTTATACCTTAGATATATTTATCCGCTTGGATTATTGCTAGGTTCCCAAAGGTTTTGCATTCAAATCTCGATACAGAAGTCGAGTAAATTCGCCATTAGCGAACGTCTTCACTTTTATGCAGCCACAGCTCTTGGTGCTAAAAGTACCTTATGTGATTCGCAGTTGCAAAGCATCTTGAAGAATTTTTGCAAGTCGATAAAGATTTCGATCAGAATTCTGAATCAGAGTTACGAAGCTAATTGGCCTGTTTAGAAATGCTTCGATCGTCACAACAAGTACTAATTTGAATAGTAGCATTTGCTTTAATTTCGTCTCCTTGAATTGTAGTTCTCAAGGTAAAAAAGTTCGTTGAATGGCTTGTCTACAGTAAGATATACTTCGTTCTGATTTGAAAGCTGTTTGAGTCAGTGACCAATAAACTGATGGCAGGCTTTGACGGTTTCGGCCAGGCTTTGACGGTTTCGTCCAAATATTAACATACAGAATATTCACCAAAATTCGTCAGCCTTCTTGATTCACTGAATTTGTTATCATGCACAATTCCTGTAGACTCTAGCATGTTTGTCGTCATCCAATAGCACAACGATAGTGGACAAATGCATACACAATATAAACCATACACAAGAAAAGTTTTGTCGAGTCAGCAGTTTTCAGAATGTGAGGGCTACCCCTTGTTTATCCTCTTCGTGAAAGCGTCCTGATACTGTATGGTCTCTCAAAGTTAGGAAGTATCTCAAAGTTCCTGACCAATCCCAAAGTTTCACAGGTCTATGCAAAGTTTTGCTTTCGTGTTTTGCAAAGGATCAAATTTTTAGTCCATTAGAGTTTTCAGTTACTTGCACATAAATCCTTGCTATTTAATCAGTGCTCCTTGGTCTAATCTTGGGCTGAACTTGGGTTGAACTATTTGTGAACGTTGAAATTTGACTGGAGCGTCGTTTCGATATCCTTACGAACATCACCACCATTAAAACTCCTTTGTATCACGTTACTTACTCCAGTCCCGCGCTAAATGTAACAATAGATATAAGGTGTGTCAGGTTTACATATCACGTTAAACTACACTGAAATTGATCGTGTATTCCAAAATAGCGATGGACACTTTTTCCGTAGCATCCCTTTGATCCGCTGAAATCACTTCAAAAATGTCCTTGCCAAAGAGCTACCAAAAAGTTGTGTGAATCTTCTTACCCACTTTGCTTATATCTATGAAATTTAAAGACAAATGCATAGGGTAGCTTTACCTTGACTTAGCGTAACTTTAAACAAAATGGTACCATTCAGCTACTTTTCAACTGGGCTATCAAGCTATTCGTAGCATCTCTCTTAGCTGACTACATCCATCTTTTAAGATCTTTACGAAACTGAGAACCAGAGGATAGATCCGTTCTCACAAGTCATCAAACTTTTCAAAGACTGCAAGCGTGCCCAACGTTACTTCACATAAATTTACGGGGTGATGTATTAAATTATTTCTGTTAAATATCCCGTCGAAGCTGCAGTAGTATATCTTCTCATAGACAAAACAGCCACCTCTTAAATTCCTTTCGAAACTGCTACCCAAAATACTTCGATGTAAATTTTAATACTTAAGTTAATCTTCTAACACCATTCAGAGCTCCACAAGGGCTGTAAAATGCTTCTTTCAAAAATATCAAATCATAACTATCGTAGCATGTTTTTATATTGCTTTTATGAGAACCTACCGATACCTTCCCGTGCCTACTTCAGAATGATTTGTTCTGGCTTTCTGTATAACTCTGCTGTATATTCAACTGTTTCTCTGTAACAAAGCTAACCAAACAACCAGCAAAGCTGACCAAGCAAGCAAGACTATGTATGCAACAAAATATCGAATAAATCCTAGTTACACGATCCAAAGCCGAGTTACATGATCCAAATTTATCCTTCTTATGAGTGGTGGACTTCATTCTGTGCAAATATTTAAATTGATGTTGATAGTTTTGGT
Source organism: Aurelia sp. 3 sensu Dawson et al. (2005) (assembly GCA_964020215.1). Classification (NCBI taxonomy): domain Eukaryota; kingdom Metazoa; phylum Cnidaria; class Scyphozoa; order Semaeostomeae; family Ulmaridae; genus Aurelia; species Aurelia sp. 3 sensu Dawson et al. (2005). The sequence goes on along the minus strand of OZ026574.1, from coordinate 24,707,703 downwards.
AGGAAGTAAATTCTTAGATCATTCGACCGCTACTCTGACGCTCACATAACCCATCTATCTTTGTTGATGATTAAACATTTACTTGGCCTTTTTATCTGATTTGTTCTCATTGCCAAACAGCGGTCTCTTTCATTATTTTGCAATTAAAAAGTCTCGAAAAGAGATGTCGCTAATCAGCATCGTAGATAATTCTGCCAGAGCCTCGCTGACAAAGGAGGTGGAGGTTTCGTTAGCAAATTTGCCCGATAAATGCAAATATATTGATAATGAATAAATACTATTGGCAGGAAAATTCACCAATGTTACTTTAGCTTTGCAAACATCACTTACAAATTGCCTTACATTCATGAATGTTTTATGAGAGTCCACTCAAAATTCTAAGTTTTTTGACTGGACATTCACCATTTGGTAAGACTGCCCGGATTTGACGTAGACGCTTCCGCCGTAAGGTGGATCTCCATTAGATGACTTTCTGGAAGACCTTCAGAAAGATTCGCAATGACACATGCACAGTAGAATATTCTTCTGGTCGTCGCGCCGAAAAAATTGCCTCGACGAAAAGAAGGGGTGTCTACTTTTCGTCTGATGATTTGATTCGCTGAGCTTTATAGCCAATGGAGCTGCAGGAATTCCCGGGAGGAATTTCTAATATCGTGGAAATTTCGAAATGAGTACTCGCTACGAAAAGATCACAACTTAGAATCAAAAAACAGCTTTTTTGCTGCGAATTTTTAAGACGATTGTCGAAAGAATCGTGTTGTGGAGATCGGCCTTTAGTCATTGGCATTCAGGGCCGTCGAGAGGCAGCCTGGGTCCCAAGAGTCAAGGAATGGAAGGGGCCCTCCGGCGCCTGGATCACGCCGTCCTATGCACTTGTAAGACGCAGCTTTTAAATGAAGACGCCCTCCTATACACTGTTCAAGACATATCTTTAGACAGTTAATACTTTCATCCTCGTACAGGCAAAGTTGAAATTACAGTAGTGGGCCCACGAGCCTAGGAGCGTTCTTAAAGGGAAAAAAACAAAAAAAAGTACATAGTACGTATTTTCCCGGGCCCCTATGGACTCTGGGCCCCCTGTTAACTACCCTGCCCATGACAATAGCAACAGCAAAGGTCAATCAAGAGACGGCATGTGCAAGGCATTCTGGATGAAACAGACCCTTTAACTCGTAAGTATGAATGGGGTATCAATGTGTATCGTTTTTCAAACCGGTTTGAAGATCGTTACGTCATCAAATTGCTGAATCATTAACCAGAATAGCTACTGATTTCTGCCTTCCGCAAATTATAGACCGTCATGGACTATGGTGTCCTTGAAGACATTACCACGTCAACATGAAAACATGTGTGGGTAGCATGTCCAAGTGAAAACAATGTAAACACATGATAAGAACACTTCGGCTGCAATCTGTTACTCGGATACGCTCCGCGTTGGAAAGATCGTTCTCTTTGCTGCCTTCCGAATGTCGGTACTTCTTAGGTAGTAAATAATAGGGTTAAGTAAACTACTTGTGAAAAACAGGAAAATGACCCAGAGTATCGCAATTTCCAAGACTGTACCACAAACTGAGCATGCTCTATGCAATATGGACCAAACAACACAAGGCGCATAACAAATAAAGAAGCAAGCTAAAATGACGGCGATGAAACTAGCTCGGTCTTTTTCCTGCTTCTTTCTTTGTAGATCTTGAACTTGAGTATCATCAACAGTTTCCTCGATGGTAATTTGAGCTTTTCGTTGCTTTAAAATAACACGGTAGATTTTTACATAACAGAACAGTATCAGAAGAAATGGCGTAATGTAATGAACCAAAACTATAGCTGATGTCAAGGCACTTGCAGTTGATTTTGCTTTCTTTTCTATGAATAGTTCCAAGCAGAATAAGCCAGTCACAAAAATTCCACTTATGACGGAAATACATATGTGCGTTTTGCAGGTCGCTTTCGCTTGGTATTTATAAGGATGGCATATGGCAAAGTATCTGTCCAAGCTTATCAAAATAACGAAAGTGAACGACAATGCGAAACTCATACCGAGTAACAAAAAGAGTGCCCACTGAAGTCCTTCGTCACCTTTCCCATGATGTCTTACTTTGAAAAGATTAGTCCACAATAAAGGTTGAACGATTATTCCAACGAACAGATCATTGAAACACAGGGCTCCAAGGAGCATATTCGATGGCGTATGCAGAGTCCTTCGCTTTACTAACGTTGCCATAAATATGCAATTTGTAATTACTGATGTAACTGCAATCAAGAAATCCAAAACCAAGAATACAGTAGTATTCATTTTGAGCATCTCTGGGTTAACTCTTGACGGATGATCCATTTTCAAGAGCTGTGTCTGCAAGAAAGCAGAAAAAATCTCGGTTGACAAGGATCTGTTTTCTTATGGATTTTCAAACACAATCAATTTAGTTCGTAAAATATTCTGATTACCTTCATGAAACTGTGATAATCTATACAGTGTCCTTCTGCCTTGGCCTAAAAGCGCCCTCGCTGTGTGATGCTTTCCATGCCAAATTTGATTTGAGACAGTCCGAACTTGGCAGCGTACCAGTATAACAGGGTACAAATGGCTCTTTAAACCTTGAGTAACTCAAAATATGAGAACTTTAATGAACTTTCAGTGCCGCGTCTCTTTCTTACTATATTGAAAATGATATGTGTACTGCTTTATGTATTTCTTATTTGGAATTATTTTGATAATGAAATATGATGTTTCTGAAGTATGCAATATAGAATAACTATCGTGGCAATGCTTGCTCTGCGAACTTTATGGTAAAAATCCAGTTCTTTAAAAATACTTACACAGGAGCAATTCTCAGTTGAAGTGTCTTCTCAGGATTTCACAAAGCGTTAAAAATGAACATCGTCAAGGCTTCTATGATATAGAGAGGTATTTCCTAAAGAAAACTTTACAAATACAATGTTTGACGGGTTTGACGGAGGTATACCATCGAGATTTTCAAAAACATATACATCTTAACTATTGCAATATTCAGGTTTTCCGGAGCCACATTAAAAATGTTCTCTGTATGTTGTATCTCACCAACGTATGAGCGATTTTTAGTCAAATTATGCCGATTTCTGGGGACCTACAACACTTTACAAATCACTCGACTGAATGTGTTGCGCACCCCCTTCCAACGGGGCAATTTCTTAGCATTTCAAAAGCATTATCGAGGCACCTATGTAACTACCTGTATTTCATTTCAGTTCAAAGACACACCAATCCTACCTAAGACAACGGATACAGGTTCCTTTCCTTTTATTGGCTTTTACTTTCTTTGTCTTCCAATTAGTTTACCTGTTATAAATAGTCATTTGTCTTTCCCTTAATTGTGGCTAAAGCCCCAATCAAACTTGAGGCAGGTACCGTTTACAGAAGATATCACCATATCTAGTTTCTGTTTACAATGTTGCCAGGAAAAGTGAAAGTCCCAGGAAATTTCATTGTCTATGGATTATTTTGTGCAATGATTGGATTCCGGACATTTTATGTCCGTTTTGTTTTCCATGCTCACCTTTTGAGGTTATTAGGCTAAGTGTTCTGCACTTATTTTCCATAGAACTTCATATTCTTTCTCGACTCTTTACGATAGCTAGATAAACTGTAATTTGATGTAATGCCAAGGCCATGTTTACACTGCACCCGTACTGCTTTGACCCGCCAACATTCTAGCAGAACAAAAATGTACCGTTTGTACCGTTTTGGGTTTGTAAAAGAAGTGTAGCAGATCAGTGTGCTGTGTGCACTTCTCCTCCCTATCCGAAGTACGTTTGTGCCTTCTATCTGTATAATGATTTTGCTCTGGAGCATAGTGTAAACTGTCAACGCCTTTGGAGCATAGCAGCATTGTAGCGGATCGAAACTGTAACGGTAAAGTGTAAACATGTTCTTAGAAAGTTGTTCAGTATTGAAGCTTTTAATAATAGCCAGAATTTGGGTACCGAGAAAGTTTTAACATTTTCTTGAATTGTTATTCAAATTCACTTTGTCTTTCGGGTGAGTCAATAAATGTTCACACGTTTGGTGGGCTTTGAAAGAAGAAATACGAGACTGATATTCAAAACTGAAATGTCTATCTATCAGTCAAAGGCTAACATAGTTAAGAAATTTTATTTTGTAAAATTACTCATCATTTAGGCCCAGAAATTAGCAAAATGCTGCAAAAGAGCGTACTTTGGAACGAAGATTCCTTATTCCATTCTGGTCCATCATTTACTTGCTATTGAAATTAAGACTCTTTCCGGAACAGAAATTGTAAACTTCAATGATATACTTAAATTATGGACCAGAATGGAACGTGGAATTTTCGATTCCCATACAAACCCCTTTAACGGCATTTTTCTACTTGTTGGTTCATAAAGATGTGTGATTTTACCAAACAAAATTTGCTCATCTAAATTAGCGTTTGATTGATACATTAACGTTTCAGTTTTGAATATCAGCCACAGACGTTTTATTCCATAGCCCGCCAAATGCGTAAAAATATTTTTTAAAACTTTTTTTTAATTTTCTATATCTGCAAAAGTTAATGGCCAGTTTTATGAAACCGTGCCTCTGTTATGCGTTACCAACCAGGGCTGTTGGAAACCATTCAAAGTATTTTTGACTGATTAAAATATTTGCGTCAAATCAAGGTGGATGAATTGTGTCTTAAGGTACTGAGTGAGTTGAAAAGTACCGAGTGACACTGGCTGTCGTTAAACGTTGGACACGATGCAATATAACACTATCTGCATAGAATTGTGAAGAAAAAGAGTTTTGATATTTGCCATAGGTCGTACGTAACTTGCCGTTGTTGGAACCATCGTTCTCCTTGCTTGATTCCGAATTGTGAATTTGGTAAGGCCAGAGTCGAATGAACAAAATCTATGCGTGCGCTAAGGGCCGTGGATGAAAGAGGGCAGCGTCTGTGGTTATCTCTACCTCAGCACATAAGGAATGCTCAATCTATCAATGAGTTCAAAGAAGAAATTAAAAGCTGGAATGGCACTGACTGCACATGCAGATTATGTAGGACTTTTATTTAGAACTTGGATTATGTAGAACTTGGATTTTCGTGATACCATGACATACCAGAGCCAAAATTTCGGATTTTAAACTGCTCGGATTTTTATGATACTACGTTTTCTCAGGCCCGTAGCAGCTATTGGGGCCGGTCGGGCCCGGGCCCCCCCCAATAATTTCCAAAAGTTGCATCTTTTCATTCATCATATATAACGTAGAAAACTGATTGAACCAACGATGAAATTACTCTCCAAAAAGTGTTCCCTCGTGCCCTCCCTCTTTCAGTACTGTCAACGTCCCGTAGGTGAGATAGGAAGATGAATATAAACCACTCTATCTGGGCAGCTAGAAACGGGAGTTTCTCTCCACTTCCTTTCCTAATTAAACAGTTCAAGCAATCACCAATGGGCTCGTGAAGTGTGTATTGCGAGTCAAGACCAAGACCTATCCTCAACAACAATAACAAAAGAATTCGTTGTAGACTCCAATGCAACAAAATATAATTTAGACAGTTCAGCTCAGTTGACATCAGAAGCCTTTTGTCAAGTGGCACAAAAAGTACTAAGACCTCAACAATCTAAATCACACCCATCTAAACTAGGAAAAGTTGCGATACTTTTTACCAAGTATTCTTGTGTCGCAGTTTAGTTTCAGCTAGCCTGTTTGAAATACAGTTGGATTTATAATTTCCTTCTTCACTTGCGGACCTTCGACCATAAAATTACCTTTCAGCAGTGAAAGAAGGGCTTTTCCAAAAAAAAGGGCTCGACACCCGAAAATTTTTTCTGGGGGCTCCGCTCCCGGACCCCTAACAGCTTCATGCCTTCGCCTCGAATTGGTGCCCCTCCAATCTGAAAAACTCTCCTACGGCCCTGCTTTTAATTCTGCTTTGAAATTTTATATCATGTATTTTATATCTTCTATATTTAATCATGTATATATCTTCATTAGATGTATTAATTTTAGCAGTTGGCTTGGACTAGCTTGTATAGTATTGTTTTAAATATTTACTGTACATAGTTATGTTAGCGCCAACTTTAAATAAATTGATTATTATAAAGAGGTCCTTTAAAACTTTAAGGGCGGCAGTTGAATAATGGGATATCTTCCTTACAGCGGCATAGAATACTTTTTGACGTCATATGAATGTTATGTCAAAGTGAAATCATAAACAGCTTTTCAAACGTCGTAATTCTTAAAGGATACAAGATAGATATTTTGAAAGTAGTCTTTGCTGCGCTAAGAAAGTTTGAGAACACATTCTTATCAAATCAGCAATGCTGCTTATACATGGACAAACAAGATCAAAATGATACAAATCTAATGCATCTTCTTTCTTGTTTAATGATTACAAGAGATGACTTTATGAGAAACTACATGTTTGTAGTTCAAGATCATCGCAAGTGATGAATGAAACGTTGCGATTTCATGCAGCATATTTCAATTAAAAAGAAATTTCACTTTGACACTGCTGCTGTAAAAAATTATCTTGGTCAGGACAGAAGTCGACGGATATCAGAAAGAAACAACAGGACAGAACTCGACGCACATCAAGAAGAAACAACAGGACTGAACTCGACGTGCATCAGGAAGAAACAACAGGACTGAACTCGACGTGCATCAGGAAGAAACAACAGGACAGAACTCGACGTGCATCAGGAAGAAACAACAGGACTGAACTCGACGTGCATCAGGAAGAAACAACAGGACTGAACTCGACGTGCATCAGGAAGAAACAACAGGACTGAACTCGACGTGCATCAGGAAGAAACAACAGGACTGAACTCGACGTGCATCAGGAAGAAACAACAGGACTGAACTCGACGTGCATCAGGAAGAAACAACAGGACTGAACTCGACGTGCATCAGGAAGAAACAACAGGACTGAACTCGAGGTGCATCAGGAAGAAACAACAGGACAGAACTCGACGTGCATCAGGAAGAAACAACAGGACTGAACTCGACGTGCATCAGGAAGAAACAACAGGACTGAACTCGACGTGCATCAGGAAGAAACAACAGGACTGAACTCGACGTGCATCAGGAAGAAACAACAGGACTGAACTCGACGTGCATCAGGAAGAAACAACAGGACTGAACTCGACGTGCATCAGGAAGAAACAACAGGACTGAACTCGACGTGCATCAGGAAGAAACAACAGGACCGAACTCGACGTGCATCAGGAAGAAACAACAGGACTGAACTCGACGTGCATCAGGAAGAAACAACAGGACTGAACTCGACGTGCATCAGGAAGAAACAACAGGACTGAACTCGACGTGCATCAGGAAGAAACAACAGGACTGAACTCGACGTGCATCAGGAAGAAACAACAGGACTGAACTCGACGTGCATCAGGAAGAAACAACAGGACTGAACTCGACGTGCATCAGGAAGAAACAACAGGACAGAACTCGACGTGCATCAGGAAGAAGAAAGTCCTCTGCAACGAACAACGTTAAAATAACATACCGCTATCCGATTAAACATTCGAATATTCTGGTCCAAACTCTTGCTAAACAACAAATGAGACACCGGTGAAGTCTGCTGCCCAGAGGAACCTTTTGTAACACGAACGCAAAGGCAAAATGAAACAGTCTGATATACTTGAGCAGATCACAGTCCATGATCAGGTGAACTTTTCACACAGTGATCAGCGCACACTCAAAGTAAACGCCATTGTTTTCCTTGTTCTGGATTTTATACTCATTGTCAGTACAATTCTTGCAAATGGCTCCTTCATTGCAATTTTAATAAAACGAAGGATATTACATACACCCTCAAATATGCTTCTTGGAGCCCTGTGTACCAGTGATTTGTTTATTGGTCTTGCCGTGCAACCTCTGTACTGGACTCATAAACTGACAGATAAAGTTAACTTTCATGGAAGTAACTGCGATATCCCGGGAGATGCAGTAGGGGTGTTATTCGAAATCAGTTTTGGCCTGTCTTTCACCTTCATTATTCTCATAAGTTTGGATAGATACTTCGCTATATGTCACCCATATACATATCATGCAAAAGCAACTTGCAAAACACATTTGTATGTTTCGGTCATTAGTGGCATTTGTGTTGCCAGTTTATTTTGCCTGAATTTATTTTTCCCACAGCGAGTGAAATCATACAAAACTATGTTAGGCCTCACGACAGCTCTAAAATTTCTTCATTATTTACTGCCGTTTGCCCTGATCCTTTTTTGTTATGTGAAGATTTACCTGGTGATTCTAAAGCAAAGAAGAGCGAAAGCTGCTGTTTGCATCGAGGCATCTTCTTATATCACGGCTTGTACCAATGGTTTACAAGATTCACATGTAATAGATTTACCAAAAGGGAAGCGACGAAAGGACAAAGCAGCTTTACAAAGAAGAAAGCAAGAAAAAGACAAAGCAGAAAGTATCGCAATTATTTTGGTTTGCTTCTTCATTTGCTATGGGCCTAACTTTGTTATTTGTGTATTGGAAATAGATGGAAAGACTGTCGCAGTTGCAATAATCATCGTTTGGGCACATTTCATGTTATTTGTAAGCAGTCTACTTAACCCAATTGTTTACTACTTAAGGTGTACAGCCATTCGAACTGCAGCCGTGAGAACTATTTACGCAATTGTAATTCATCCTCAGAGTGTATAATTTCGACTAAGTAGCATGAAAGATCTTTTATGACAGAAAGGTTTCTCAATTAATCGTAGCTTAGATTGTTCGGATGTGAATGAATGTATTTCATGTTTATTGCATAGATTAGTATAAAAGATTTTTGCTGACAGTAAAAAAAAACATTGATCCAAAGCATGACTTTTATCCACTCGTCCTAATGCTTCTTGTCCATTAGCACGAAACACGCCACTTCGGAGGAGTATAAAACCTCGGTTTATTGTTTATTCAAACATTCTTGGCCCGAGATTTGATGTTCCCTAAATTCTAAAATTTTAAGCATAGCATATGCCGTCGCAAAAGTGACGAAACTAATCCAGAGGGCATTATGTAAGTTCATTCCAGTACAGGATCCCGTAAATGAATGAAATAATCTATCGTGTTCATTATTTAGTTCTATCTTCAAAGCTTTATTTCGTGAAACTTGTCTGAGGGAGGCGCTAAACATATAGGGTATGCCCTCTGCCTAACCTATCAACATTCTGTCTCGCGGATTTTGTTAATTTAATTTTAGGAGCTGTGTGGTTATTGTTTCATTTAAGCTTCAAATACCTGAGAATGATAATGCTTAGCTTCTGAATTAAAAAAACGAAATCCGCGAGACAGAACTTTAGATTTACGCTTTTTCTTTCGTTATAATCACATAACAACTCTTAAAAACTACCTTTCACTTGCACAAGGCGAGACTTTGCCCTATTGGTTGCGGGGCAACTTTTGCGGCTATGTTTGTTTCTAATTACTGGTTGAGAGAATTTCCTTTCTCTGCAGTCGCTAATCGCTTTGAATTCAGGTGTCAATCAAAAGAAACTGATGCTATTGTGTTACAAAATTTGTCCTTGTTCTTTCGAAACTTTGTCAGATTCCTACAAACCATACAAAACATCGCTCGATCCAGAGGCTAGTGTAAAATAGCTAAAAGATTTAGCTTAGAAAGAGTAAATCTTTCTTCTTTCACATTGTGAGCCTCTCTCAGCCAAATTTGCTGACACATGTTTCGGGTCTAAGCGCCATTTTCAAAACTAACGACGCCATCCCTCTTGCATATTTTTTTAAACACGTTTTCGTCAAAGCCGAACTCGTGGTTTGATATGCCATATTTTCCAAATTGTCAATGACCCTATCACATCACGTCTCATCCCTCTCAGTATCTGAATAATTCCTCTCTTTCTGATCTTAGGCCTCCAACGACACGATGCTATCCCCCCAACTTACTGAATAACCCCAAATTTACTGAGGTTATCCATCCCTCCAACGTCATCATTCGATCTCTCTATCGTATTGAACAGCCTCTGATTTACTGAATAACCCATAGACAACTGCGCAGACGCTATCCAGGGTGTTGGTGTAGTTATCTGAAAATGGTTTGCTAGATGGCCAATGAAATTTTCTCTGATTTGCCAACGTGGTATGAAACTTTTTAGGGAAAAATGGCAGGTGTATGTAGACTTCCAACCAGTTTAGAAAACTTTAACCAGCCCCGGTACCCAGATTTATAAATGACTGACCCCGTATATAAAGAAGTTTCATACAATTTCTGTAAACCGACGTTTAAACCGAGACAAATCGGTTTAGTTCCAATGGTAATAATTACTTTTCGATGTCAACATCTAATTAGGTAAGCTAACACATTTGTACATCGCAGACCTTGAAAAATAAACTTTCTTGCCTTCCTTTTCCTCATATTTGCTAATAATAACTAGAGTGATTAGGTATATTCCACGAAAATTATTTAGATTATTTGGCTAATTTGTATTGTACGGGTCATGTATTATGCTTACTTATAAATCATTTGCTCTATGCTTGAGATTGGTAAACTAAATGGGTCCGAAAAAGGAGAAGCAAACGTGAAAACGTAATCCAAATTTAGACATCTGGCGGACTTGGATGAAACTGGAAGATGTGACGTACGCAATACTAATGTTTGTTCGAAGACAATGTCTTCAGCCAGTAAATCCCCGATTTTATAAGGGCTGCCCAAAAAATCGCAGTGTTTTAGCTAGAGATGATAGAATCTTGAAGTTGTTTTACGGAACTCACAACTTAAATGTACCAACTCGCAGTATTCACTATTAACTCGCAACTCGCACTTCACCATATCACTTACCTGAAGGAGCACATTCTTCAGCGGACAGAAACTAGTGCAAGTTGCAGGCATTGCAAAGCATCATCGCGTATTCGAATACTTTCGGCAGCTTATCAGAGAGAAACTTGTTTCGTTTGAAGGAACTTCTGTTCCAAGCAAGTCAAAGTAGTGAGCAACAAAAATAATGTTTCCATGAAAGAACGCTGTCTTCAGCGAACTGAAACCAGTGCAAGTTACAGGCATTGCGAAGCATCATTTGCATATTCGAATAATCTCGGCTGATTATTGGAGAGCAGCTAATCTGCACTGAAACAAGTTTCTGTTAAGGAAGTCAAAGTAGAGGGCAACAAATATATATGGTTTACATGAAAGAATGCAGTCTTCAGCAAGCAGAGACTAGTGCAAGTTGCAGGCACTGAAAAGCATCATCTACATATTCGCATTCTTACGGCAACTTATCAGAGAGAAATTTGTCTCCTTTGAAGGAATTCTTGTTCCAAGCAAGTCAAAGTAGTCTATAACAAAAGCGAATATCGTTTACCTGCAGTCTTCAGTGAACAGAATCTAGAGCAATTGCAAACATTGGAAATCATCATATACATATTTGTGTATGTGCCTGAATTCTTGGGAGCAACGAATTTGCTTGGAAAGAGCTTCGACACCAGTTTCCTCAAGCTAAGTTGCCAGCAACAAAGCAATGCAGATGATTTCCGCATGAAGGAAAAAGTAAGTTTGTAACACATACAAATTGAACCTATTTTTGCTTTATCATCTTGCCAAGAAATAGCTATGTCGAGTTCTTTCTGTCACACTCAAACCAATTTAAAATGTAGCCAACGAAACTATAGAAATAACTTCTCCTACTGATTTAGAACGGATAATTTTGCAGTTTTACGTCATCTCAATGCGGCTAGAAGTTCTACCGAGCCAAGTTTGGGGGCATCTACCTATTAGGTCTAAAATGTCTTCCAAGAAGGCTACGAAAAAGAAGGCTAAACAACACATCCTCTGCAAGCAAGAGCAAATTTTGTGATGACAAAGCGAGTTGGCAGCCACAAAGAATAGATTTCACATCTTCCGTGCAGCAACGCCAGCTATAATGATTTCCCTTCTCTGTTTATTTTGGATTGCGTGCACACAATGCCGGCACATTTGAAAACGGTGAAAAATTCGTCGGATAGGCCTCCCGTTCACAAGAAAACGGCACATTTTTTGTCGGCAGATTTTGAAAACGGTAGATTTTGAAAACGGAACTATAACCGGCACATTTTGGAAACGGCATCATGTAAACACTTGAAAATGACGAAAACAGAAAATTTTAGCCGCTTTTGTAACGATGCTGATCGATTCTTAGGGTGCAGGCACACTTTTTTGGCATCAAAGTCTTGCAACGAGTTTTTACCGTCTAATTTCCTACCGTTTTCAAATTGTTCCGGCATCGTGTGAACGCTAGCTCAAGTTTTGCAGCCGTCACATTTTCACCGATTTCAAAATGTGCCGGCATCGCGGGAACGCAGTCTTAGTTTGACTGAGTGCACTCAGAGGCGTGAATCTATTCTGCTGAAAAGCGAATCGCTTTGTCGTCTTGGAAACTTTAATTCTTTGTTGTAAACAATTTGCTGCTTCTGGCATGATTTTGTGTAGACGAGACAAGTTTTGGTCATCATTCCAATAAGCAAGAACGAACAGATTTGCTTGAGCAACACGATTTGAGATAAGCCATCAGCTTGGGATGAATTTCTGAGGAAAGTAGATAATCATAATTATTTCGCAATAAATACCCGGCCCACTAAAGATCGGCTTGATTACTTTAGCAAGGCTGATTGCTGTATCTGATAGCTATATGACGTCACTAATAGGATATCATTCAACCACACAGCTAATCAATGGTCACACAACTAACCAATTAGTGACTACTAGCCATTACTGATCCATTGTTAGCTAATTAATTATTGACCTTGACCACATCTACGAATTACCACCATGGATACACAACAAGGGCAGATTTTGCAATACAATAGCATCACTTGCTTTGGTTCACACCTCAACTCAAAGCGATTAGCGAATGCAGACAAAATAAATTCTCTCAACCAGTAATTCAAAACAAACACAGCCGCAAAGTTGCCCTGAAACTAGTACGGCAAACTCTTGCTTTGTGCGGGCGAAGGGACATTTTGAATAGAAGTTTTGTACTTAAAACGAAAGAAGAAGGGTATCTGCCGGATTTTGTTTATTTGATTCAGGAGCTGAGGAGTAACTGTTTACTTTTAAGCAATAAATATGCAAGAATCGTAATCCCCTCTGTAGGCTTCTGAATCACGTAAACAAAATCCGCCAGACAATACTTTAGATTTACCTGTCTTCTTTCGTCTGAAGCTCATAGCTTATCTTAGAAACATCCCTTCGCATGCACCAAGTGAGAGTTTGCTGCACTGGTTTTGGGGCAACTTGGCGGCTATGTTTGCTTTGAATTTCTGTTTGAGAGAATTTCTTTTGTCTGCATTCGCTAATCGCTTTGAATTATGCTATTGCTACTGCTATTGGTTGTGCTATTGTACTACAAAATCTGCCCTTGTTTTGATACACTGGTTGCAATCTGATCACCGAAGCTGAGCATGGTTGTGCCAGATTCTGATTATTAGCGAGGTCTGTTTGCAAGAGTCTTCGACAAAAGCGCCCATGAAATACGAAATTCCAAACTGGATTTGAACCTTGCGCTGTCGAAAATATCCTTAGGAGAAAAGAGCTTCTCTTTTGAGGGAGCCAAACTTTGGAACAAATTAGGTTCTGAAGCCAATACTTGACTTTGACTCTACATTTCTTTGTTTATAACATTATCGTTTAATTACTATATCTTTGTTGGTGCCTCTACCCTACGAATAATTAGAAACAAAATAAATGAAATGAAATCATCATCACCTGGATGGATGATGTCCTGGACATGGACACACGCAGTATCAAAGGGAATAAAACCTCATCAGGGTGTAAGTCGGTAACTTAGCGATGAAGACATCAAGACCTCTCGAACGCTGACAGTATGGATGCACAAGCCAATAATATACGTCTCGGGGCACAAAGAGGAAAAAATCAGAAAAAGAAATGCCTGAGCTGAGGGGCTAATGGAATTGTACAGCGTTCCTTAATACATGCATTTACAGAAAGGGTTACCATAGAAACTTTCTCTTTAACCGTCGCTATTCCCTTTGTACCCCTTGTGGCAAAAAACACTGCGCTGCGATTAACTATTTCCCGTCGGTAAAGGAGGCATTGGCGAGTATACTTCTGTTTCTTTTTGCATATGACGTCACCAACAACTTGTTTGAATCAGATTTGCTTAAAGGCCAAGCTGTCTTTACCGCTCTGACCACTGGCCAATCAAAATTCATCATAAAACAGCTTAAGGAAATCGTAAATTGGCCAGTGTTTATAGTCATCCGAAATTTCAAAATATCCCAAATTCTGTGAAAACGACGTCCGAAAGAGTTTCTGTCTTGAAACATTTTGTCCGAAATTTGTTGGTGCGGGCTTTTTGCGTTTAATGTAGAGGGTTTGGTTATATCGAGGCAATTGTTTACAGATCATGACGAAAGAGCTGACTGTATATTTGTGTAGCTGCATTAAACGTATAATATTGAATAACTAGGCTTGCCGCGCGTCGCCTGCGGCGCCGCGCAGGCCCGCCGTCGTACTTTGCTTTCATTACGATTACGAAAGGAAAGAGCAACTCTGTTCAGTCCCGCGCTATAACGTCCCTTGCCTAATAAACCCCTTCCTTTCAAGGCAAAATTATAGATATACCCATTCTATTTACTCCTTGAACTCATATGAAACACAAAAGGCTAGCAACCATCGCCCTAAATGTTTCCCATGTTTGTAAATTGGGTACCAGACTCCCTAAGAGATAAAGTCTGGTACCCAGGGTAACATTTATTGAACTACAATAATGTCAATCTTGATGTTCATATGATCATACCAAGCTCGATTAGTGTTTTTATTTGCGGAGGATTTGCGGATTTATTTACGGTACAGTAAAGGAAGCAAATACTATTATTCTCACCATTGACAACTGACTTGTTGGGGATATGAACAGGCTAAGTTGTCAGCCTCGATGAATCCCCCAAAAAGGGCTCCAGATCGCATGCGCACTAACGATTTACTTCAATGACGTATTATGCAATTAGCTTGACCGTTAAGAATAAAAGCAAGAAACAATAGTACCGATACCCATGATAGTGTGAGCCCCAGCATTGATTCGCTATCAACAAAGCTGAAACACAATGTGACAAAACAAAAGGGTCAGCACTTTGTCTCCTCAACAATGACTCAATGGATGAAGTCCTCCTATAGAAATGCCGCTGCATTTCAAGCTTCGTTCTGTAGCCTTAGAGATGAAAGAGAGGGGGGAGGACATATAATGGGGTCTTGACATTATGTTATGTGCTTTTGTTTCTTTATTTCTGTAATGCACTGTTCTTGACAAAACAGTGTTCTAAAGGATATCACTATAACGTAGAAATACTTTTAACAGGAAAGGGAAAGGTTGATACTTTCTTATTCAAAGGTATTTATAGTTATGCATCAACCAAGTTTTTTGGCTTGTCAAATTCATCCGCTCACCAAGTAAAGGTTTCGAGAACTTTTCGGATCTGTGTATAGAATTCACTACAATCCATGGGTGAAAAGTCTTAAGGGAAAACTCAAGTAGGATCTAATACTTCAAAGCATATACTAAGTAAAGATCCATTGCAGTCTTTGTAACATTTCCCTATTTACATGCCTCTTCCCGTTGTGCCTGCTACATTTCAAACTCAACAGAAATCTTTTATGCCAATTTTTTTTGTTCTTTTCCTTCAGTTTATTAGTACTTTCTCATATTTCATACTTAGGCTGACCTTCAAATGGCAACATTTCGCGTGCCAAATGTGCTACAACCACTAAAGTCGTGTAAATTTTTTCTCTGTAGATATTCTGCTATGCCACTTCCAGGAACCCCTGTTTTCTCCTTTTGCGTCCTCTAACTCAGAAAGCGGTCCCTTGAAATCAGAATTCTAAGTGTTATCTACCTCAGAAACTTAACTATCGCAACGTCTTTAATTTTCTTCTCATCCTGCACTCACTGTGAATTGAATCATTTCCATTTCCTTCTCTACTCCTCTTATAATAGTTTTGAAATGACTCTCTTCACTCAGTTTCAGGTATGTAAACCATGGCTCTGACTGTGCTGAATTGGAGCACCGTTCTGCTACAACTTCCATTGTCTTTTAATCATAGCCACCGTTTGACAATGGAAAAGCCAGCGGAGGGTATGAGGGGGTAAGTACACCCCCACTTTTGAAAAAGTGAGAGAAATTGCAGTTGAATAATGCAATAAAAATGTCTGGGTATTCCCTTTTACTATTTCCAGTCGGAAAATTTTGGACTTTTACCCCCTCACAATTTTTCGTCTGGCTCCGCCACTGCCGTTTGGACAGGTCTTTTTCCGAGATAGCTTCATACTATTCCCGATTCCTGCTTCTCCCTCTACTGCTCGACAACCCCTTTTATAATTTCAAATATAGTTGCTCGCATAAATCCGATTAATGGACTTGTATTTTGTCTTTGATTGCTACTCCGTTATAAAAGGCAAGTGGATCTTTCATGCTTGATGCTTTCAATTATGTGAACCATTCCAGCACATGATCCATTTAAATTGCATACAGGTCGCATTGCTGCTTTCATTTGATAGAAACTGTAATTTAGCTTTTTTCTGACGTCTTTCTCCCTTTACTTCCATGTACTTCACAGCATTGTCTTCTCTTGGTCGCTTTTACTATTGCATGAATTCAATGGCGTCTCCTGCGTCTCCTAACACTTGCAGCAATCTATTGAGCCATATAAGAATGCTACTTTTTGCATCAAGAAATTACCTTAGTTTGCCTGTAAATATCAACTCTTTTTTTTTCTTTCTAAAATCACAGATCCTAATTTCTCTATTGCTATGCTTCTCATTTCCTCATTTAGTTATTGAATAGAGATCCAAACATTAACAAAGCCTCTTGTGAATAAGCTTTCTTGTTACTTTCTCCCCATCTTCCATATTTTTCGCACCACCAATCTGCGTAAATGAGAGGCAAATTGCACCTTAATTTCATTCTAGGATGTCATTCCAACAATTCCTGTCCTACAAATGCTATTACCCCTTCCTGAAGTCGTTGTAATTCATTGACATTCATTTTGACGAAGCAGGCTATGCCCAGTAACCTTTTTATCCAGTTGCATATTTCCTCCAAAATATAGTCTTGCCTTGCCATTGCTACTCTGTTTCGAAACATCTGAAGTTAAGCGATTAACATTGAAATAACACTTTCCTATGAATATATCCCCTTGGTGGCAAATGGTTCTAGAACAACGTGCTACTAACACTTTGTGAGAAAATGATACCCTGAAACCTCACAATAATGGACTCTAATGAATGAATGGACGCATATCTTGGTATAGGAAACTATATAAGAAATTCATGAACCCTTAGATGACCAAAGAAATAAGAACCTTCGGACCAGGAAATTTCAAGTGACACTTCAAAGTGGAAATAAAACATCTGTGGAAACCCTCCCCATCCTGTTTTAAATAAAAAAGCAGTTCTTTTTGACAGGGCAACCAAGAGGGGAGAGGGGACAATTTGCCCCTGGGCTTCAGGGTGTATGGGGTCCTATAATCAAAGATTTTTAACATATTGACTGCAGGAAATGTTCTGAAATGCCTTTTAGGTGAATCTAAAAGGTTTAAAACAAAGATAGAATCTGAATGGGTGAAAAAATGTAATTGTAGAATTGGTAAATACCCTGGCAATCAGGGCCGCCGAGAGCGAGGCCGGGCCGGCCGGGGCAACAACAGGATGCGGGCCCCTTGCTTGACACTGACACCAGAAGTGCACAATTGGGAGAATTTCGTGAATATTATGCGGCGGCGTGGCAAGGGCAAATTAAGTGGGGGTAGAAAAGTGAGGGGGTCTGGGGGCGAAGCCCCCAGGAAAATTTTTGGGTCCAGGCCCTTTACTTTGGCTTAGAATGCATCTCCCAACATCATGCTTGCCAAAGGAAACTTTGACGATTTTGTGACAATAATTGTATGAATCAAAGTGCGCGGACAACTTTCGAAGCAGCATCCTTCACCTTGGCTTAAAGGGCATTTCGCTACCAAAAATCTCGAACACTTTTGGCAAAAATAATTTGTAGTCAAGAAAAAACCATCAAAATTCCATAAAAGTCATTTTGTTCTGAAAACGTCTCGTACCCTCTTTCGAATAATGCCCTTTGGCTTAGAAGGCCCTGATTCTCCACGATGCATTTCATGCACTTAGGCCCGAAGATCTTTGGCGTATTCATGACTTTCCTGTCGGCGTAGCGGCGTCATTTCTTCAATAAAATCAGTTCTTGGCGTGACGGCGTTTGAAAATCTGCCTTCCTTTAGTTCTTGTCGCTTGTTCTCGAATCTCGCTATCATTTAACGAACAACGTTGGAATAAATAATGAACTGAGGCCCGTGATGATATTGCTAACTCCATTGGTCAAAAAGAAAGTTTGATTTTCCGGGCCCCTTGTGGGGCCCAGCTTGATGACATCATTACGTGAAAAACAAAGCTTCTTTTTATGGGCCCCTGGTGGGGCCCCGGGGCAGTTGCCCCGGCTACCCCCCCCCCGTCTCGGCGGTCCTGCTGGCAATTACGTTATGAAGCTTGTAATATCATTTGTAGACATCCTTGTAGATTACATTGTAAATAGTTGGTATTAATTAGTATGTCACACCATCTTTAAAGCATGATAATGATTAAATTCAATCTGATTTGATTGGCGATTAAAACATTTTCTGCTGGTGCCCTTGTAGGGGCCTCAGTCCGCATGTTTGTTCCCAGGCCTCAAAAGCCTCTCGGTGACCCTGCTTTTAGAGTGGGATTTCACCCTGGTCAACTCCTGATTCAACTGTGTGACGCAGCCATCGTACCGAGTAATTGTTTGGGGAGGGATTTGCTGCCTGTTGGCATTTTCAGCCGGAATCACTTTATCTGAGCAAAGAGACTCTGGGCTATATACCTTTCCTGTGAAATATCCCGACTGTATTCGTAAAATTTACAATGGAGCACATTTATTAATATAATGACCAAGTCCCGCAGAGATCAAGGCTCCGCAACTCTAACTTTAGTTACTGTGTCAACTACGGAAACATGAGGCTGTCTGTGATTACAACTGCAACACGAAAAGAAAGTTATCATGAGCGAGCCTACACAGGGATTCCCAGGGTGAACATGCGAAACGTTTTGCAATGCAAATCCTACCGTAAGTCCTTGAATAAGCCCTCACCTTCAAAAAGGCGCCCCTTGAATGAGACCCCCCACCCAAAGGTTTTTTTAAATTTGCACCTAGCCAGAAAGCCCCCGTGGGGAACGCTGCTGTCTGTTAAAATTGTTTCTTATTTTAGTGAATACTGTTGATTCTCTTCTTTAGCTGACTTTCTTCTTGTATTTTTTGTGTTTTGTGTTCTCTCTCTTTAGAGTGGGAATCCCCTATCGTTGAGGCACGTAAGTGCATCAGAATGGTTGGAATTCACTTTATTGGCAACAAAAGAACATTCTCTCTGTTCTCCAGTTGTTCATTGACCCAAAGCCAATACACCGATTTGTCATGCATCACAATTCAATGAGTGTAAACTGCGGAACCAGGGAATGGACCTATGCAACCAATACGTTGCGCAGCACTCACTGACAATCGTTATTTCTGGTTTTATAAGAAACTGCTTATAAGAAACGCAATTCTCAGATCACCAAAAATGGAAAAACGCCAGTCTGGGAAAATATAGCTCAAGAATCCTTAACACCGTTTACTTTACTTTCGCTTGCTTCCTGTCTAATATTTCTCAGTAGGAACTTGATTATAGTATCTAAACACTGGAAAAGCTTCAAAAAACATTGTCTTTAAATGTTCTTGAGAGAACAGGCAGTGAATACGAAGACTGCTATGAAACATTTGAGAAACTCACAAGAAACTTCGAGCACTAAAAATCTGATAATTTTAAGAAACTTTCAGTACTGGCCCAGATTCTTTGTTTCTCATAAAAGAGATACGTGTAGTGCTGGTAAGATTGTTGGTTGCTGCTATAAGCCCCTCTCCCTCGAATAAGCCCTCATCCCAAATTTTTTTTGCAAAATAGGCCCAAAGGGGGCTTACTTCAGGACTTAATATATGTGGAGAGTGTCACCTGGCAGTTGCCAACCCGTCTTTCTGGTGTAGCTGTAGCTGTGAAGCCTGCTTCCATTTTCAGTAACCTACCTAGGCACAGTAGCCCCGTCAGTCCATCAGAACTGTCATGGACCTTGGAAATCTGATAAGTTAAAGACAGTTTCAGTGCAGGCTGAAAATCTCATCTTCTTACAAAGAAATTCTTGTAGCCCATGGGCCTAGGCTTTTTTGTTAACTTTGAAAAATATTTCTATGGAATTTACCCCGAAACATTCAGTGCCCACTCAAAATACAATACCAAATCCTTATCCAAATGGGTGACGAAACAGATCGTTGATTCTTTGCTATGAATGAGTCAGTTTCCTGGCCATTCACCGCACAGTTTCTCAGATTAAAGGCAAAGCAAAGTTTTGTGTTTTGTGCTTTCTCTCTCTTTGCAGTGGAAACTCCCTATCGTTGAGGCACCTTAAGGTCTTATCTGGCCCTTTCCCCCTCCTTATGGGGAAACTATGAGAAAAAGAGTATATTTATTGAAGTATCTAGCGGGAAGAAAAAGATTTATTTAGAAAGTTTCGTAAGGATTAGTTCAGCAATATTGAAGTTATCAACTATTTCCACTAATTCCAGCAAGTCCTGTTTTATCCCGTTCCTCGCTTTCCTCGCTTTCTGTAGCCTCCATTTCGCAAGGGGAGTCCACCAATCCTTTGACTTTGCCGCTTTGCCCCATTACCCCGCTTTTAGGGTGAATTTGAAAAAACGAAATCTCTATTGCGTTAGGTACGGAGAAGACGAAGATACTTGGAAAGTTTGGCGGGGATTGGTTCAACTGTGCTCGAGTTTTTCGTGCAACAAAATTTGCTTCATAAAATATTAATATAGATTAATTGGAAATTGACAATAGAATGCCGTAAAAGTAAAAAATGCAGCTGATTGGTTGTATTCAAGTTACAGCTGAGTTTTAATTGACGTTTCATCTTTTAGTTCTCATATGATGTTTCAGAAGATATGCAGACACATTAGTTTTAGCTTTTCAAATGCTTCTTGATCTCTTGGGTTGTTTGCAAGAAAAAAAGCAAGAAAGTAAGTACACAGTATCCTGGAGCTTAATGCAATGTTTCGGTAGATTTTCTATCGATCATTCATTTATCGATTCAAAGCCAATAAATGATTCACTGATATGAACGAATCCGTCAGTCTGCAGACTGGTAAATCCGTGTATTGATTTCGATCAACGAATCGATGTGTCACTCGATAAATCAATAAATCATTCTGGCTGTAATCAAATATACTTCTACAATCGGTAAATCATCAAGTCAGTATGTAAGTTGGCTGGTAAGTCATCAATCTATTAATTTCAGTCATCGAATCGATTGGTCAATCAATGAATCATTTTTCCCGGTAAGTCAAAAAACCTGCTCGGCGTTTGAAAGATGCTACCTACCCCCTGAATATCAAAGTAATGATATTGACAACTGTCTTGTTGTATTCCTGATATGTCAAATCAGGTTCAGTAACTTAGCCGGCTTTAATCAGCGATTTCTTCCCCTCTAAATGGGAGATTTTCTGCAGGAAGCCCCCTCTCGAAAACCTGAAAAAACGAGTGACAACAACAAACAAAATTTCCTTTTGTTCTCGCAATAATGGCACTTTGATACATTCATGCATTTTGCCATCTTGGAAGAATGGAATCCCCCTGACTATGTTATTCATACTAGAGGGAAGACATTTTCATTCCCCCAAGAGGATAGAACGTGCTAAAGCATGCTTAAGTTTTTGCTGGTATGTAAACATATTATGGAAACTTGCTCATAATTTTAGCACGTTTTTTAAGGTGTCTCGAAGAAAATCCCTTGTGAAATCTAAACGGGACGATAGATTTCAGCCCTTTTAGCCAGGAAAAATTGAACATCTTAGCTACAATCAAATATTGCAAAATATCATTGCTTTTATACTCAGGGAGCAGCAGGCATTCAAACGCCGGGCCATTATTTGACTCACCAGGTATGATAAAACATGATTTTAGCACATGATTCAATCAACAAATCATTCAATCAATGAATCAAGTCGATTGGTGAGTCAATCTATCATTTTCAATCAAAATGTATATTACGTCGAAAATCTCCTTGAAGCAACCAACTGACTTTAAATGCAGAACGAAGAAAACAGAATGCAATAAGATCATTAGATACAACTTTTAGGGTTTCGATGTTTGTGTGATTTACAAATAGCTGCTGCTGCTGGAAAAGAAAGCGTCTTAACTCGAGAAAACGTTTTTGTACTTTTGACAACATACTTGTCAGCTACCTGCCTTAAAAACAAACTTATATTTGCACAACAGTAGTGAAAAAAAATTTGTAGCACGCACTACAGGCTCCAGTTTGAAAGGATCGCGACAGGCTTTTGTTGCCATTTCAATCAGAGCAAAGAATTTGGTCTTACAAGAGCTATAGAAAGTCTTATAGGCTTTTGGTGTTGAACGGGTGCGTGTGCGTGAGTAACTGCAGATGCAGTCCCTTACCCGGGAGCAGCCATAGAAGTAAGATATCATTCATTTCTGAGTTTACAAATACTAATCTCTCGTAGCTGATATTTGTTAAACATAAAAGGTTAGGGTTATGGTTGATGACTTTACAGCAAGCTAAGATTAATATTGAAATTTGCTGTGTTGAAAATGCTCTAAAGAATAAAGTTATCATCAACACAAAAGTCTCATTTGGGTGACAAGAAAGATTTAGGACATTTGTTTATTGGTAAAGAAGGTAAGACTTTTTTTTATAAAACGGAGATGTGATGATGTGACCAAGATGCCTGACTAGCAAGTGTGCTAGCAAGTGCAGATCTGAGCTAATGGATCGCCGTTTCATATCAGTCTTGAATTTCACACGAATTTGTGAAAAGCAGACATTTATAAACAGATCAGTGGTGCCAGATAAAAGGGGCATCAATGCAATAGTACCCTGGGTACCAGACGATAAAAATTGTGCAAATTATTTAGAGAGTCTGGTCGCCTGGTACCCAGGGGTACGAAGCAAAAAATCTATCAAAACGGTTCATTTCTGCCTTTAGTGGGCTTCAGAATTATCAATTTTAGAAGTTGAAGGAAACAAAATGCTGATTTGCCATGCCAATGACAGGCGCACGACATAATCTGCTTCATACATATCACCTGTTTTGTGTTATAACAAGGAAATCAGCACAAGGAAATGAAAAATTCTATTGACAATCGTAAAATAAAACATGTCATTATTAATATGTAGAATCTAGCAAGTATATGTCAGTGCAACACTGCCTATGTCGGTCACCAAGGATTGTGATAATAGTACCTGTTGCTTTCTAATCGTTACAACTTAAAAAGCCGAAAATGTAAACAACTCATGTGAATAAGATATCCTGAAATCACGTGGCCAACTGACTTGTGCTACATATGACGAACGAATAAAGAAAAAGAAGTGAGCATATACAGCTATAAAAGTTGCAAACAAAATTTAACAGGCCCAAGATGTAAATAAGTCATCTTGCATAAGACATTGTGAAACCTACGTGGCTAACTAACTTGTGCTACATATGACGAAGGAATAAGGAAAAAGAAGTGAGCATATACAACGATAAACGCTACCAACGAAACTTAACTAGCCAAAATGTAAAGAAATCATACTGCATAAAATATCTTGAAACCTATGTGGCCAACTGACTCATGCTACATAGGACAAAGGAATATAAAGAAGAAGTGAGCGTATGTAGCGATAAATGTTATAAGGTAAACTTAACAAGTCGAAGTTATAAAGAAATGATGTTGCATATACGATATCCTGGAATTTACGTGGCCAACTGACTCATCCTACATACGACCAGGGAATAACTAGACAAAGAGAGCGTATACAACGATCAACGTTTCAAACAAAACTTATCCAATCGAAAGTGTAAACAACTCATGTTGCATAAAGAAAGACTGGTAGTGTCCACCAGTTTTGATTTACAACCAAGCACAAAGCGATTATCAATTGCAGACAAAAGGAATTCTATGCCCGGTCAGTCAAAGCAAGCTGCAAGCTGTTCGGAAACCCAGGTAACAAGCTGGCTCGTTGTGCATCCTAGAAATGGTTTAAGAGCAAACATGAACATGTATTAAAGAAGAAGGATAAATTAAACATCTGCCTCAGGCATTCTATTTATTTGGATCTAAGACTTGGCTTGAAGAATTGCATACAAGACTTGAATCTGTCCATGTTGTTTTGCATGAAATAAGATCTTGAAACAAACCCTCGTGGCCAACTACCTCGTGCAACAAACGATGAAGAAATTGCTGAGAGATGAAGTAAGTCCATATCAAAGGACGAAGTATTTCGAGAAAATGGAACGGCTCTTTGACATTTTGCTCTTCTTCGCAAGATTTGCTTAGGAAACGCATCCAAAATAACGCCTAAAGCATATTACCTTTGATTTTAATAGAATAAGTTATCGAAGGAGCTTATGATTTGTCAAAACAAAAGATGCAAAGTTTCGAGATCAAAAAGCAATAGATTTCACACCTGGTGCTCAAAAGCAAGCGTGAATTTTAGAAAACAAAGGATACAGCCCTAGAGCCGGACACAAAAATATAATTTTGACAGCTACAAATAGCGGTTCAACACCTTCTGCGACGCCAACCATAATATTTTGCTCTCTCTGTTTATTTAGATTGTGTCGAATGCACTTAAAAGGGTGAAATCTATTCTTCAGAACAGGAAATCACTTTGTTATGTCGCGGTCATCAATCGGTTATTTTACAAAGTTGCCCCTTGCGCCTGCAGCCACATAATCTAATTTTATCATAGTTTTATAATTAGAAAAATAATTTTATTTCTAGAATTCACAAGTTATTCACAAGTGAGCAGTTTTTCCATCTTGGTTCAACGAATAGATAGATAAATACGTAAGTAAATAAGTGACCAAATGAATAAGTAAAAAATGAATAAATAACTTTATGTTGATTTCAATATTAGACATTTACATTCACAAAAACATTAACGGTTGTGTTCTAATATTTTATTTTCTGTTTTCATTCCGGATGGTGGTTTCTTAGTTTACACATTTCAATATTGTAACTTATATGAGAAATAAATGTTTTTCTGATAGAAAAATGGTTCATACAAAGACTTGGCGTGAAACTAGATTTTGATTCAGGTGACGATCGCAAAACAAAATAGGCTGGGACGTAGGAAGCATCTCAAACTTTGGGGGGGGGGCACGACACTTCGAGGGCATTTTTTCTTAAGAAAAAGGGGGCATTTTTTAAAAATGAAAAGGGCACTGCTTTGTTTATTGCAAAATCTTGCGGGGGGAACGTGCCCCCAGTGCCCCCCCCTGTTCTTACATCTATGAAAATAGGCATAGGCTAAGGACTTGAGTAAAGGTACCTGCTCGCCTTTTGGTTTAGAATGGAAATGATGAGTTTCATGTTTGCTGTAGCATGTAAATGACAGGAAGATTTACAGGTATAATCTGTAACTATTCATTTATATGTAAAATTCCAGTCAGTTGTTATTGGTGTTGCGTTACGACCAATGATTTCATCACATCAAATCAAGCCAAATCAAGGCAAAATAGCAGATGTTTAGATGTCTTTTCGTGGAGCTTCTTGAAAAGCGATTCTCTGAATCGTATCATTCTCAAAAAGGTATTTTATTGCTACAATCTGCATGCGTGACTGCGTCGCGTCTTGAGAAGACTTTCAATGTAGAATTGCACCTGAAAAAACAGATAGGCTAGCATGTTCATTTTTACGTTTTCTGCCGTCGTTTGTCTGAGAGTCCTTCCTGTAAAATGCTTTAAAAATCTTAATTAAAGTAAGGCTGTAATTTTCCTCAATTTGCTTTTCTGAAAAGACTTATTCTTTATCTTGGTACCCATTGAAAGTTTGCGTTGAAATTTTCACTTGAAATTGTTGCAGAACATCGTTGCAGACAAAGTTTACAGTTTTGACTTTTTTCCGACAAGGCCAGGCCAAATCTCTTTCGCAAGCTGTAACGAAGTAAGACTTTGGCAATTTCAAATGGTTGGTAGAAAACTGTAGCTCCTGTATTGCTGCAGGAAATCATTGCAGATGAGGTTGGCTATGCCAACGTTTCCGATAACCATGCGTCTATATTTCTTCCATAGAAAACGGTTAGATAGAAAGAGCAACTCTGATGTTTTACCTATATGCCTGTCATCGTTCATGACGTCTGCAGAAGGACTTGGCCTTATTGGTACTTCCAAACATATTAAAACTTAGGCGAGGCGAGAGCTGAATAAAGTTTACGCGTTTCGCGAGCTATGGAATAAAAAGTATTAGACCGATATTCGAAACTAAAATGTTAATCTATCAATCACAGGCTAGCCTGCGTGCAGACTCAACTGATTCCCTGAAGAGAAGTGAGGTTCTTCAGGGAATCAGTAGAGTCTGCACTTAGGCTATCACAGGCTAGCGCAGATGAGAAAATTTTGTTTGGTAAAATCACACAACTTTTATGACCCAACAATTAGGAAATCCCTGTAAGGGGTTTATATGGGAATCGAGAATTCCACGTTCCATTTTGGTCCATGATTTATGTGGCATTGAAGTTTACAGTGCAAGTTTGAGATACAGAATTCGAATTTCAATAGAAACAGAATGGAATGTGGAATTTTTGTTCCCAAACATGCACTTTACCAGCATAAATTTCTAGGTCTATAAGATAAGGGATGTTACGAAATAAAATTTTCTCATCTAAGCTGACCTTTGAGTGATAAATTAACATATCAGTATTGAATATCGGTCAAATGCTTTCTATTCCATCGCCCGCTAAACGCGCAGACTTTTTTTTGACTCACCCGGCAGTCTTTGTTGCACAAAAATTTACTGAAACATGGAAGAGGATCAATTTATACCTAATATATAATTTTCTGTTTTTTTTTTGTTTAGAGAGGCCAAGAGAAGTACAGACCTGAATTTACAGTATTGAACCTCAGGATCCTCGCAACTACCGTACACAACATAGAGCTTCCCTGCAACATCTGATGAAGGCGTTCCATCTTGAAATTGCTGCTCAATAATTAAAAACAACAAGCTAATCAAATCGGTAGACCTATGGTGACTACTAGACCCCTTTTATATCACAGCTCCATGCAGATCATGTGACGTTAAATCGTGTTGAAGACTTAGCTGCTTAACCTTCCTAATTAGTGTATCAACGCTGCAAATACTACCTCATGAAAACACACTGCGACCACTTTGAAGCCATTCAATTAGTGTCACATTCTCACCCTGCTTAGCCTTCCTAGACAGGGTATCAACTGCTACAAATACATCGTCATGAAAACACAACACTTCCACCTTGAAGCCAATCAACTAGTGCCACATTCTCAACCTGCCTACCTTCCTAATCAGAGTATCAAGGCTGCAAATACTTCCTCGTGAAAGCACATTGCGTCCACCTTGAAGCCAATCAACTAGTCTCACGTCTCACATTCTCACCCTCCGTCTAGCATCTTACAAAAGAAGATTTCGCGACGTATTGCCTTGGTAAAGAATCAACAAAGCATAGTGATTCCTTGTTACATTAGTGCCTAACCTATCGCAAACAAGAATGTAGAACACAACCCAGTGCACATCACAAACCATTAAGAATTCCCACTACTGGTCAACGTTAAAATTATTTGATACAGAGTAGTTTTTCTTCTGAAGAACGCAGTCTAACGCAACTTAGAAACAAGACACATTTTATATAAACTAATCCATGCTAATATATACAACTTAATCGGAACCTCAAGCCTTGTGGACCAGACTCTTCTTGAAGAACAGACCGGAGTGCTCTGTCTTTTCGAGGGCTCAGCCAGGACATCATGAATGAACTCGATATACAAAATTACACCCAATTTTCAAACAGCAATTGGCGGATACTTAAAACAAACGCCACTATTTTTTTGGTTCTGGATTTCATGCTTGCACTCTCTACCATCCTTGCGAATGGCATCTTCATGACAACTTTAATAAAACGAAGAACATTACATACACCATCAAATATGCTTCTTGGAGCCCTGTGTTCCAGTGACTTGTTTATCGGTCTCGTTGTGCAGCCTCTGTACTGGGTTGATATTTTCAAAGATGAGCTTCATTTTCACGGCACCGGCAAAAATACCCTCGAGAGGATACTAGATGTGTTATTTGACATCAGTTTTGGCCTTTCATTTACGTTCGTAATCCTTGTAAGCTTAGACAGATACGTTGCCATCTGTCATCCATACAAATACCATGGAAAAGTGACATGCAAAAAACACCTGTGCATTTCAGCCATCAGTGGCATTGTTATTACTGGTTTATTTTGCTTGGATATTTTCTTCCCACATCAACTGAAATCATCCAAGACAATTTTAGGCCTCACGTCATTCCTGAGATACATTCATTATATACTGCCGCTTGTACTGATAGTTTTCTGTTATGTGAAAATTTACTTGGTCATTTTGAAGCAAAGAAGATCGCACGTAACCATCAATGAAAGTACTGATGATACTCATCGACAAGAACTGCAAAGAAAAAAGCAAGAAAAAGACAAAGCAAGCACTATCGCTATTATTTTGGTCTGCTTCTTTATCTGTTATGGGCCTAATTTTGCTGTCTCGGTATTTGAAATTGATGGGATGTCTGTTGCAGTTGCAATAGCTGCAGTTTGGGTAAATTTCATGCTATTTGCGAGTAGTTTACTTAACCCCATTGTTTACTACTTAAGAAGCACAGAAATTCGCGAGGCAGCCAAGAGAACCATCCACCTTGGTCGGAGGTAAAGAGAAGCAACTGGCAAATGATATTGAGAAAGCAAGATACTGTGCAGGGACACTTTGTGCCCGGACCGGTCACAAAGTGTGGTACGTTAAAGGGGCTAGACCACGGAAAGTAAGCAAACTTATTTTGTCGAAGCATATTTGATAGGTCATATCACACAGATTTTCCACTACTTTTCTCGAAATGTGAAGGTGAAGGTGCAGTTGCGTTTTTCAGCGCCAAGCGCTGGGATCGCAGAAATAGAGCAGACCTAATCGAGTCCGCGACCCCTTGTCATGACGCTCAAGTGGTGGGGCCCTACCGGGACTCGAACCCACTCCGCCTGACTAATGTGGCTGCAATGTCAGAGGATTACACCATTGCGCCACAACACCTTCAGACATCCCATCCTTCATCCTTCAGACATCAGACATCCCTTCAGACATCGAAATAAAAGTGTTGTTTGAACATACCTGGACTTCTGAAGTTTAGAGAAACGAATGAAACATTCGTATACAAACATCACGTTCCTTTCCAAAACTTTGAAGATCTACGTCGACTTTATTTTGGATTTTTCGATCTGCCCAAGTAGATAGCAGCTTTTTGTTTTTCAGAACAGTTTAACGAAGATCCAGTAGATCCGTCTTTGGCCAGTATATCGGCTTGCATATTGTTGTAAAGAATTAGAACCATTAGTCTTACCTCTGTGCATCATCTGTGAATCGTAGATTCTTCTGTTGTCCTAATTCCAGATGGTCAATAGGCGGCGTTCCCATTTCGACTACATTTCCCAATTATCATAAGTTGTTTTATATTGTTCAGTAAAGCTCCTTCAAAGGAGAGATCCGGTCAAGGAGCTTCACACACAGGAATATTCCTCTTCGAAGGAGCTGGATGCATCATACACAGATGATGAACAAGGGTATGCCTAAAAGTTCAGATTCTTTACAACAAAATATAATCCTGTATAACATACACTATCTAACGTTTCCTAATACCAGTATATCGTCTGCTTTTCGTTTCGCAAAAATTTGTCTTATTTGCTTTTGTACACGGCTCAGTTTCTTTTCCAAAACGTGGAAAGATTTACGTCAACTTTATTTCGATTTTCGATCTGCCCAAGTAGATGGTAGCTTTTAATTTTCTTAACAGTTTAAGTTGAATCTGTCTTTGGTATGCACGACCCAAATGGCCTATCCAATCTTATTCAACGTATGGTTTGTTTGGCTTGTCCGAGTGAATCGAACTTGCATAAAGTCAAACACAATTTCAGGGATACTTTAAACCCTATGTGCCCTACAAACGATGGCATGGAGGATACTGAGAACCCCCCGCCGCGGAGCCCGGGGAAATACAAACATTTTGACATACCAATGTTTCAAATGAGGTCCTGATACAACATTTATTGTATGGCAATAAAGACCTATCTATTGATTCTAACAGAAAAATACCTGTTTTGACTCTACAGTAGATTTCATCTACAAAGCTAGTTTGTTGGGTAAAGGACGCTATCTTGAAGGAACAGTGTTCATTCGCAATCATGTTTTCGTGCCATAGTACACAGAGTACCAGGTGAGTAAAAAAATTTTACATATTTGGCGGGCTATGGAGTAATAAGTATGTGGCCGATATTCAAAAATAAAACTTTAATCTTTCAATCAAAGGCTAACTTAGATCACAAAATTTATTTCAGTAAAATCACTCATCATTTAAACCCAGAAGTTAGCAAGGCCGAAGATAGGAATCAAATGTTTTAGCCGATTTTTGCTCGTGGCCCATGGCCGGAAACCTTCAAAGCCTCATTTTCACGGACCAATCAGATGGTGAATAAGCGAGGAAGACAGAAGAAATGTGTGAAAATTTTTCTCAACTTTACCAACCTTCATAAAACGCAACCAGGACAAAAAACTGCTGGAACTTTCCCAAATTTTTTTGAAGATATCTACGCACCATATGTTTGGGTATCCAGATTTGGATGCCGGTTTAAATATCTCAGAGTTTGGTGGAGATATAGCGTTTTCTATTAGGCAACATCGGCCGAGGCTTGCCAAGCCTTGTTTACGCCACTTCAAGTCAGGTAATAAAGCCTCTTGATAAAACCTCCTTTCAATTTCACTACTAATTTCGAACCATGCTATGAATGCAAAGAGTAGTATAATACAGAAATTTCTCAAGAGTATTGCCATATGACTTGAAACCTGTGAACTAACCGAAGCAAATTTCTTCAGTTCACAAAGAAATCGAAGGGGCATTGAATCTTGAACCAAAGAAACTGCGGCGGAAGGACAATAGCAAGAACAATTGGAAACGTAAATACTTGCCGCTCTGGGATCGTTGTTAAAACAATCACTATTGTTACTGCCATTGTTTCTAACCCAGAGTCTCTATTGTTTAAGGTTGAGTGCCTCATCGGTTTTGGAAAGGCTATAACATTGAGAAACCGCGAGGTATTTAAACCGGCATCCAAATCTGGATACCCAAACATCTGGCGAATAGATTCCTTCAAAAAAATTCGGGAAATTTTCAGCAGTTTTTTGTCCTGGTTGTGTTTTATGAAGGTAGGTAAAGTTGAGAAAAATTTTCACACATTTCTTCTGTCTTCTTCGCTTATTCCCATCTGATTGGTCCGTGAAAATGAGGTTTTGAAGGTTTCCGGCCATGGGCCACGAGCAAAAATCGGCTAAAACATTTGATTCCTATCTTGCAAGGCCGTACGCAGGAAATTTTCAGCAGTGGGGCAGTGGATGTTGCAACATTCAAGGTGAAGTGAGTCAAAGAGAGAAGAAAGTGGGGTCCGGGGGCTTGCCCCCGGAAAAAATTTGACTTTGCACCTTTTCAATCACCGGAAAATACCGTTGAAAACTTGTTTAAGAACGAATATATCATTAATCCTATGCATAGTAGTTCTAGAAATGCAGAGGCTTAGCCAATGATGGTTTCTTTTAAGACATACAACTTATAAAGGGTGCTTCAAAATAGGGTCCAACCAACTGCAAGAGCAGCATTGAGCAGATGGGAACGCGTTTCCTCCTGTTTATTTGCAAAATATTTGCTATGGTCAGTTGTTCTTCGGATGCAATGAAACATGGGATAATTCATGCAAACCCAAGTTACCATTCATCATTGCAAATATTTCTTGAATACTCATTCTCTTTAACTTGTAGCGAATGTTCATCAAAATAGTAAGTTTGTAAAGACCTTTCATTCCCACCTTCAAAAAGTTATTGTGGGTATGGTATTGAAATATACCGTTCATAGCATTCCTTGTGCAAAAGAGCCAAGTCTTCCCTCACATTTACTTGAAAACTCATAGATTTATGTCATTTACATTATTTTAGAATTAGATTTTGTAACCTGCATAACTGTTCACCTACAGTGCTCGAGAAAGTATTGCAATACGGACCTACCTACCAGCGTTGTTGAGTTGTTATTCACTGTACCAACGTTTTTAAACACAAGCAGTAGGTTTGCAATGTCAGATGGTGGATTTACAGGGCTTCAAGAGCCTTTTTCACTTAGGGTACCACTCATCTCCGGTAAGTCACTAAGAAATGATCTTTAGCGAATCTTTAAGCAACAAAACTGTTACTGTTTTATTTAGAACTATGAAATAACGAAGGTATGTAAAATATTTAACTGAACTGCTTAATACCAGTCGTTGATGTAACATATGTCACAATTCAGCTTCATGAAACTTGTGTTTCACAAAGCAAACTACCGAAACCTATTTTTGATGGCAACAGTCAAAGGCAACAGTCTATATTTATTAATGCAATTCATCTGATTAAGTGATATTATTAGGCATACAGTATGTAAGTTGTTTGTAAGTTTGAATAGCTGCATGACTTCAGAAAATGAATGTGATATCCATTGCACAATAAAAAACTTAGCTTTGAAAATTTCTGGGGGGGGCAACTGCCCCCCTTGCCCCCCCCCCGCTATGTACGGCCTTGGAAGTTAGGAAAATGCTGGTGGTGAGGGGCATGTTTGGGAACGGGAACCGAGAATTCCACGTTCCATTCTGCTGCATGATTTACTCTCCATTGAATTTCAAATTCTGTTTCTGAAAATGACAATGTCATTGAATGCCACACAAATCATGGACCAGAATGCAACGTGGGATTTTCGATTCCCATGAAAACTTCTTGCAGACATTTTTCTAACTGTTCGGCTTTAAAGATTGATTTTACCAAAGAAAATTTCTGATCTAAGGTAGCCTTTGACCGAAAGATTAACAGTTTAGTTTTGAATATTGGCCAAATACTCCTATTCAATAGCCCCCGCCAAACGCATACGCTTTTTTGACTCACTAGGTACAATGCCTGCCAAAAGTCCTTGGAACACTTAGGCCATTTCTTCATAATCCGCATTTCTAACCATAGCCATCAGGTTCAAATACCCCCTCGCCCCCAAAACAATGTTGATTTCGAAGGTTATTGTCCCAGCATTCCAGCAGAGTCGCGGATCGTCCTATCATGCCGATTTTTTTACCACAACACAACATTGTTCTGAGGGGGAGAGGGGGAAATCGCAAAACAAGGCAAAATTTGCAGAGGTGTTCCAAGACTTTTGGCAGGCATTGTAGTTGATATCTGTTAATCCGTGTATGACACAAGTCACGGTGTTTTTTAAATCCTAGTGTCTGTTGGTATTGACCAATCAAAATTCGTACTGTCTGGCTCCCTGTGGTCATCTCGTCCAACAGTTTATATTAAATATCGTATCATATCAACACTGGAATTTGAAAATTATTCATTGCTCTGTGTTTCATGTCACGAAAACAGGACTGCAAATAAAGACAATTCATACAAGTTAGGTGCCCTTGGTCGGATTGAGATCATTCTAAACTTTGTTATACGCCAAGAAACGATTAAGCTCCTTTTATCTTATTTTCAATGGGAAGTAGTTACGTTTAGTCAACATCAGATCTGTTGCGTTAAGATAGTGTTATAAACTTTTTCATGACAACCCTTGTTTTTTGCATTAAAATCACCGATTAAAATTGATTTAATTCGGAAGAGAGCAGGGGATCCTTTTGCAACTTCTTTTCGCAATCTTTATACCCGAAACATTCATTGTAGTTAACTTCTGTTGAATTAAGGGAGCGGTCATTTTTAATCATGGGTACCGGGGCGGAGTATTTCTGGCAGGGGTATAAAACCTTTTTCCATTATTTCATGGGGGTCCGAAAATTTCAAGAGCAATTTTTATGGGGCACAAACTATTTTGCTTCAAAAAATTTGGATGAAATCATCGATCAAAGATTGAAAGAAAGTTAAGAGACATCTGGAAATGATGAATCACTTGACCAGTATATAAGAAAATCGCCTGGGACAACTTGGTATCTGTCCATATGTCTATGTTTATGCATAAAGACTTTTGGATGGGGTACTAAACCGATTTGCTGAAAGATGATAGTGCACGAAAAACTTTCTCTATGTTCAAGATGGGGTATGAAATGTTCTTTAATTGTGCGAAATTATCCTCCGCCCTGGTACCCATGATTAAAAATGACCGCTCCCTAATCTTGTAGTGATTTTTGATTTACAAGTATTCTTTTTCCTTATATTCTTTTTTGTGGATTGTCCTAGGAGTGTTTACTGCTTTTGTTACATGTAATGCAGATGGGCTAGGCACGCTGTTTTGTTCCTCATGTTATTGTGCCTATGGTGCTGTATAGTTATGTAGTATCAATATGTAGAGTAAGTAGTAACATGTATTGACATGTCAAGACAACTTCTTATGGCATAGAAACTGTGAGATATTTGGGTCAAAAGCTGTGGCAAACATTACCTCACAGTGTTAAAGAGTCCCAATCACTGACTGCTTTTAAAAAAGAATTAAGAACCTACACAATAGAGTGTGACTGTAGATTGTGTAAAACATACATTTCTGGTTTAGGTTTTATTTAGCATTTTTTTCTTTAAAATCCTTTTTGAACATTGCAATTTTTTTATATGTATGATAGATAGTTGGCATTAATTAGCTTTACACAGTTTTTTGAGTTGTACGCCAACTTTAAATAAATTATTTATTATTATTATTTTATTATTATATACCGCATATATCATGAAACAAGGTCTGCAAGACATACTACAAGCGATACACGTATTATTTTATAAGAAACTGCTTATATGGAACTCAACTCTCAAATCGCCAAAATATTAAGAAACTCCAGTAGGGGGAAAAGATGACTTAAGAAACTATTTATTTTAACAAAGGAAATCCTTAACATCTTTTTACTTTATTTTCATTTGTTTTCTGTATCATATTACTTGTAATGTATTGGAGTAATGTCTAAACATTTGAAAGGCTTCAAAACACATTGTTTTGACATGTACACGAGGGAACAGGTAGTGAACATGAAGCTTGTTACGGAATCTTTACGAACCTGATGGAAACTCCGAGTACTCGAAACTCTGATTATTTTGGAAAACTTTCAGTACTGACCGAAATTCTTGGTTTCATATAAGAAAATATGTTTCTACAGCACCCAGGGGGGCACTCGGAACATGAACATACGGGGAGGTAAGTCCGATATTTCCAAAAGTGATATTTTTGGGTCCAAAATAACTGAAATAATAGCCCTGATATTTTTTGGGCATAAAACATATTCGAACTGATATTTCTGGGTTCTGTAGAGGCAGTCCTGGCTTCAATTGGCATTGTTTCTGGATTTTTATGTTCATTTACAGGTGTCAAAGCATAAAAGAAGGTGATATTTTTGGGTAGCAATGAAGCTGAAGTGATATTTTTGGGTTTCCAGAAAATTTCTCGGATTGACCTCCCGTATGCATATATGCTGAGTGCCCCCCTGGGCTACAACAGGTATTATAGCCAATACTACAAGAGATACAATGCCAACATTACAAGAGGTATTATCAATCACACTACAACAAATCGTATCATCAATATGATGCTGCGGAAAGCATTCTTATTACAAGAAACAACTCTTAGATACTTCATACCTTGGGAAGTTTCAAACGAGAGAGACAGAGTTGCTACTCCTTATATTCTTATGTAATATTCACAACATGCAGGTCAATTGAATTTGCCGTGCTTTTCTTGCATTATTCTAAAGCTACATGATGGTAAAGCTACGAAGAATTCTGAGATAATTCGTCAGTATTAATTGCCTGTCGCTTCTCTTTTTGCACGACACGAGAAGATGGTTCTCTTGTATGCATTTCGGATTTCTGTGCTGCTCATATAATAAATGATGGGATTAATTAGA
The DNA here is from genome assembly GCA_964020215.1 of Aurelia sp. 3 sensu Dawson et al. (2005). NCBI lineage: Eukaryota > Metazoa > Cnidaria > Scyphozoa > Semaeostomeae > Ulmaridae > Aurelia > Aurelia sp. 3 sensu Dawson et al. (2005). Next base: position 24,671,745 of record OZ026574.1, on the reverse strand, counting down.
CTGCTTGCAAAAAGCATAAAGTCAGCCCAAATCATTGCAACTATAATGGCTACTTGATCAAGATCCAACAGAGCAATGGCAAAATTAGGCCCATAGCAAATATAAAAGCAAACCAGAATGATAGCGACAGTACCGGCTTTGCTTTCTTCTTCTTTATTTCTTCGCAAATTAGATCGTTGGGTACAAGCAGCTGTGTCCGCAATTTCTCTGATTGCAACCTGTACTCGCCTTCGCTTCAAAATGACACTATAGATCCTCGTATAACAGAACAAGATTAGGGTTAACGGCAGTATATAACGAATAATCCTCACGTAGTATAATGTGCCTAAATAGGTTTTACTTGAATTAGCCCGCCGGAAGAACAAATACAAGCGAAAGAGACCTGTAACGGTAATGGCACTAATGATTGCAGTATACAAGTGTGTTTTGCAAGTCACTGTTGCATCATACTCATAAGGATGGCAAACAGCGAAGTATCTGTCCAAGCATATGAAGATAACGAGAGTAAAAGATACACCAAGACTTGTCTCGAATAGATCTTCCAATGATTTCTCAATGACTCTGTTGACATTGCTTTGGATTTGTTGTGCACGCTGCCAGAAGTCAGCCCAGTAAAGAGGCTGCACAATGAGAACAATGAACAAATCGCTGGAACACAGCGCTCCAAGAAGCATATTTGACGGTGTATGTAATGTCCTTTGCTTTATCAAAGTTGTCATAAAGATACAATTTGCAAGGAGAGCTGCGAATGCAAGTATAAAGTCCAGAACCAAGAAAATAATGGCGTTTGTTTTTAGCATCTTGAAACTATCATGCAAATCAGTGTCGTTCATGTTGCCTTGGTGTCCGTGCTATGAAGGTTTTACTTATGGAGTCCGTGCTATCAAGGTTTTACTTTTGGTGGTCATGTCCTGTCAAAGACAGAAGGGTAATATTGTTCAGTATGGGTCGGTTACCAAAGCATGAGTCTCTTGTTAATGGTCTGCAGATCGAGTTGGGTTAGTTTGTAAAATCTCTCCCGTTCCAAATGACCGCCAGACTGTATCCTTTGTTTGTGCAGTAACTTCTCTGGCTTTTCAACTTATACTTTCTTCTTAATAAGTTTGGTGCTAATGTAAGAGGGGATCAACATACTTCATTGATAATCCTGTCAAGACGAAATCGTCTCGAAAACTGCTCGTAAGATGCTGACTTCGGCTGACTTGCTGCACAGTGTTCGGCTGTATTATTCGAATTTAGAATCGACGCTTAACGAGTGGCATCATATTGGAATGCAGCGTTGGGTAACCTGACTCGAAAGTTCAGCAGAAGATGCATTTCTAAGACTGGCTGTCACTAGTCATTAAACGTTCAACATAAATGAAATATAACACGATTTACAAGGAACTATTATGTCAAAGAGTTTTAATATGACGCCTGATTTCTCGATTTCACAGTTCCTTGAAAATCAAGCTTACTGCGTTGTGTTCAACGTTTGAAGGCATTCGGTCTTAGAAACGCCTCTTCTACTGAACATGTTAGTCAGGACATCCACCGCTGCAAATACATATACACAAAAGCACTGTCCTTATAATCTGAGGCCATTCAACAAGCGTCTTGCCACCATACTTCAGAACATTGTGCAAGAAGTCAGCATCTTACGAGAGGTTTGGGAAATTTTCACCTTGGTACAATGATCAACGAAGTTCATTGATTCCTCCTTGGTTACATTAGCACCCAAGATCAAGACGAAAATACGATACGAGTTGAAAAGCCAGAGAAGTTACGGCACAAAGTATTTTTTCTTCTAAAGGGCAAAGAACACAGCCTGACGAAAATCAGAGACATGAAAGGTTTTCTGATATAATTCAATTGAATTTGCAGACTATCAACGGACCCTCAAGGCTTGGGGACCAGACTCTTGCTGTACGATACGATCCTTCTGTCATTTATAGGACACATGCACCAAAGTACAACCTAGCACTGACGCCAAGGCAACATGAACGACACCGGTGTAAAGAATCTTTTCAGATTTTCAGACAATGATCTACAAATACTCAAAACAAACGCTATTATTTTCTTGGTGCTGGATTTTATACTTATTCTTGCTACTCTGCTTGCAAATGGCATCTTTATGATAACTTTGATAAAGCAAAAGACACTACATACACCATCAAATATGCTTCTTGGAGCCCTGTGCTTTAGCGACTTGTTCATTGTTCTCTTTGTGGAGCCTATATACTGGGCTAATTACTGGGAACATGCACAAAACATTCACAGAAATGGCAACGCTGTATTCAAGAGGGTATTAGAAGTGTTAGTCGAAACGAGTTTCGGTGTATCGTTTACATTCGTTATTTTGATAAGCTTGGACAGATACTTTGCCCTTGTTTATCCTAAAAAGTATCAAGCAAAAGCGACTTGCAAAACACATTTGTGTATTCCAATCATCAGCGCCATTACGTTTGCAAGCCTATTTCGCATGTATATGTTCTTCCTGGAGAAATTGAGTTCAACAGAAACCTATTTAAGCATGTTGCACTATGTAAGATTCATCCGTTACATACTGCCGTTTGCCCTGATCTTGTTCTGTTATACGAAGATTTATATCGTTATTGTGAAGAAAAGAAGAGTAGAGGTTGCCATTGAAGAAATATCTGACACAGCTGATGATACTCAACGATCCGATTTACGAAGAAATAAGCAAGAAGAAACCAAAGCAGGCACAATTGCTATTATTCTGGTTTGCTTCTATCTCTGCTATGTACCTAATTTCGTTGTTTCCTCTTTGAATGTTGATGGGGTAGCTATTGCAGTTGCAATTATTTGGACTGACTTCATACTTTTTGCAAGCAGTCTAATTAACCCCATTGTTTACTACTTGAGAAGCACCGAAATTCGAAATGCAGCCAAGAGAACCATCTCCTTGTGTTGTAAAGCAAGGGAAGCTACAGGCAATTAATTTCTAATGATTAGTTTGGCATATTTGTAGCTTTGCCATCATGTAACTTTAGAAATAATGCAAGAAAAACACAACAAACTCTATTAATCTGCATGTTATCAATATTACGTAAGATTGTAAAGTAGCAACTGTCTCTTTCGTTTGAAAATTCCAAAGTATGAAATGTCTAACGAGTTATTTCTTGTAATAAGAATGCTTTCCGCAGCGTCCTTTGTAATATTTCTTCCAGTACTGATGATAGTATTTGTTGTAGTACGATTGATAATACCTCTTGTAATACTTGGCATAGTATTTCTTGTAGTATCGGCTATAATACCTGCTGTAGTATCGCTTGTAGTATGCCTTGTAATACTTGCTATAATACCTGCGGTAGTATATTCTGTAGTATCTTCCATAATACCGCTTGTAGTATGCCTTGTAGTATTTATTGTAGTATAAACTGTAATACCTCTTGTAATGTTGCTTGTAGTATTTGCAATGATAGCATTTTCTGCAGCGGCATTTCCTGTGGTAACCGTAATACCGAGGTGCTGGGTCACTGTCTGCCAGTTCAGCTGCATCTGTTGAAAATAGGAACTTGCAGTAGGAACAGTTGCAATGACAACTGCTAAGTTCAAACTTAGTTCAAAGCTAATGACCAGAGGAAAAAGAGACTCATTGCGGCTAAGCTTAAGGGAGCAGGGTCACGTAATGTAAACAAACTTCTTTCGAAGCGACGATTTTGCAGTAGTTTTGATTAGACTTATTACGTTGAGTCCTAGTAATCGCTACCACCCATCCACCCCTCGCTCATACTATAGTACATAGTATGAGCGAGGGGTGGGTGAGTGGTAGTGATTACTAGGACTCAACCTAATAAGTCTAAGTTTTGATAGGGCATGTCACAGTGATTTTCCACTACTTTTCTCAAAAGGAAAGTATTATTTTGAATATGGACTCTTGTACTTCGAAGAGAAACAAGCGAAATACTCTTATGTTGCACGATTGCAGTAGCCTGTGTTCCAGACCATACAGGCTAGATTGCAGAGATATTGGTGGATTTTTGGAAGTAACTTTGGTGAGGATTCACCCCCATCCACCATAATCTGTGCAGAACACAATGACCACGTGTGGTAAATAGTAGATAACAGGTTTGTTTACGGCTACGTGACCCTGCCCCTTTACAGAGGAAATCTAAGCATACAAGCCTTCCATAGATAAAAGCCCTACCATGACACGTGACAAACAATATTCGGGTCATTGATCAACATCAGGCAAAACTGATCTCTGATGACTGAATAAAAACTGCGTAAAATGACGTCATCGACCAATCTGAGACAAGTATTTGGACAGATGAGCTTTTTGAAATGATAAATCAAGGGTTCAAGGCCCTAGGAAGAGAGTATCAAGTTTGCCTAATTTTGCAGGAAGCTAAGGGGGCTCAAAGTTACGAGTTTTCACGCATGCGTGCTCAGTTTCTGCTCTTTCATCTCAGATCGACCCAACCTCGTTCCCAGGGTGTTCTTACGTCATACGCTGATCACGAAGCCGAATGAACACCCTGGTACACTTCGATCACATTTGCCCAAAAAATGGGCAAATGTGGAAGCCATTATGGATTTCACCGTTTTCTAGGCAACGCCAATCGACGGAAAATGGCCGTTGCTCTGGCGCTAATTCTGCATAAGATGAATGGAGAAATTGAAAACAAATACTTTGGGGATGGGGACCTTATTCGAACCTTTTTGCAGGTATTTAAACAATAATCTGGGGTCGGCAAGTGTGTTTGATGTGAACGTAAGCTCGGTTTGTTTGGAAGGAAAATGGGCTTAAGTTACAAACTCGGGAAACTTTCACCAAAGCTTCAAAAATGAAATGGCCCGTTATTCTTCGAATTTCGAAATAAGTTGCAAATTATGGTCGGAATAGGTAAATAATATGCTTCATGTTCTTTTCCGGGAAAACTACAGTTTCAAAATAGTCTGAAAATCAAATTTGGCTTGAAATGAAAGAATAGATCCACAATGCTGTTTGAAAATGCCCGAGTACTTCCCCTGGGCAATCTTGGTAGGCACATGACTGGATGCCAGCAGAGAAATATGTAGCAAAAATCCGTATGAAAGAACTTGCCAGTTAACAGCTCCTAGGCTGATTTTTGGTCCAAGTATGTACCCATATGAGAATTAGTTTACATAAATGTAAAGGTGCCACGACAGCCTTTTACAGAAACTCACCGTTCTTTGAATGCAGAAGTTTGAATGCCTGTGTTCCAGACCACTTGAAAAGTAAGTAACTTACTTTTTCAAGTGGTCTGGAACACAGGCTAAAGTTTACTGTTTACACTTTTGAGTGTACAACCGATTTTAGCGATATAAATTTCGTACACCGAGGCGCAGCATTTTGCTACAAAATGGTCGTATTCGATTAAAATCCGTCCATACTTCATGCTAGAAGATTCTGAGAAACGCTGAAAGATCATTGTGTGACCCCAAGGGGTAGTCCCTATTAGTAAGTGACGGGGGGGGGGAGTCAGACATTTTTTGGGTTGGTAAAACGTTGTCTAGTATACCTTTGGGTACGCGATTGGGAGCATAATCGGTATATTTTTGGGGTTGCTGATGAGAAAATTGGACAAGGTGAGTGCTAGGCTGAGTTTTTCACCAAAATATTGCAGGGCAGTTGCCAAAAGTGCTCTAAAACTTTAATTTTCGTGTACCATGAAGCTATGAGTATATTTTTGGGGTCTAAAATTTCCTAAATTTGGTATATTTTGGGTTTTTCAAAAATATACTGTGTCTGACCCCCCCTCGTTACATACCAATAGAAGTTCCCCCTGGCTGTGTGACACCCGACAGTATCCACATACCTTCAAGTTCATTCAGCTCATCATCCTCTGCGACCTCATTTTCATCGTCAGCCTCGTCTTCAATAGGCTCATCTTCAATGTCGTCATCAGAAATTTGATCATTTTGGTCTTCAGTGGTCTTTTCATCTTGTTCGGCTGGTTTGCCTTCTGCTACCATTTGATCATCATTTGATTTAACTTCTGAAACAGAATCTGCCTTGCTATCCTCGGGCTCACCTTGTGAAAAAGAAAAGTTTTGTCAAGACAAGGACATGAAATTTGGCAAGTTTATTCTTGAGCTGATTTACTTCTGCTTGGAAACTCCTTGAAAACGATCTTACTGTGGTGGGGCATAATCGATTTGAGCGAAAGGAAGCTTCCACAAATATTCTATCCGCTCAAAGGGCACTTGATGTGGAACCGATTAGTCAACGCAACACAGCTCTGGGAAGTCCCTTGTATCCCTATGGCAGACCTTGCACAACCCATTGAACTGTAGTTCAATTGCACAACCTTGCTTCCTTTGCTGAACGAATCGATCAGTTTAAAAGCACAGGGAAACAAGAGACCAAGCTAATCAGTCTAATAAAACTCTCAGAATATCTACACATCTACTACACTGTAAATTGATGATGAAGAAATAAAAAGTCACAGAAACGATCACAGTCCACTATAGCGTTGGATAAAGTTAAAGCAGAATGCTTCTTTGCTGGTTTACTAGCAAAAAACTGCAAGAAATATGCAATTACAGAATTTTGAATGCCACATATGAAGGCCTGACGTCGGGGCGCCAAACAAAGGACCACGATCTACCGGCAGGCGTATCAAAAAATCGAGAAAAACTTTTTGACTTTTTCTTTTCTACCTTTCCTCGTTGGACTGCGACAAAAAGGCCCAAATTTAAGCAAAATGAAAGACAAAGAAACATAGCAACTCACCAAGAACGAGGCAGAATGCCAGGCCACAGATTGCCAGAAAGATTAATGCTCTCATTTTGAAAGTCTACGACAGAAAATACAAAATTAAAAACGCTACGCATGCCACTCAAAAAAAACAGTTAAGAAATGTTTTTTAAAAGAACGTCTTCTTGTAAAAAAACTGTAGTGAAAAGTGGCCTCCTACTTGAGAACTTGAGAAACTTTTCAATCATTGGTTACGCGCTGCGAGGTATTTTTAAGTAAAAACTTGTCATCTCACCTGATGGTTTTATTCTTACATACTTTCAAATCTTTGCGCTCAAAAAGGTATTAGTTGTGCTCTAAGAACTGTGATAAATCGTCCACTTCAATCTTATGAAAAAGTAAGAAAAGAAACACAGATTTCTTACACTCTTTAAGAATTACTAGTTATGAAGAGTTTAGAAACCCACTAAAAAGCCTAGGAGCCAAGTGTTACAAATAGTAAGCACACTACTGAGAATAAATACTTCATAGTCACTCAGAAATAATGACGATACAGTCCACTAACAATATTATATCTTATCTATCAGTAATTGTGCAAATCCTTGCAGTCCTTGCACATTGTTAATGCAAGAAAATCGAGGTTTCTTGAATGTTGATATGTATTCACCGTGAATTAAGAAATAGAATTTATTGTAAATATGTCCTCACACTTACAGTTCCTTGATGAACTGATCCTTCACTCCAAATGCTTGTCTTTGTTTAGTTCTTCTCGAACCAAGGTTCTGCATGAGAAACTCCCAAAAAATCGAGTCTTTATATATTGTCTAGTCCATTAAAAGACCTATTAATAAGCATGCAGGGAAAATTGCGGTCTAATTTGAAATCTCTTTATGCAACAAATTATTGTCTATATTTGTAAATTAAAATTGGTTACTCTTGCAACTTTGTTAAATCTACACCCACTCGAAATTAAATACTGCATAAAAACCCCATCAAACATTGCCTGAAAGATTCTATTACTGTGTAATGGAAATGTAAAAGTAATCATGTCTTCGAGGGCGTTAATGTAAAGGAACCATTATAGTTGATCTGTGCTAATTTGTATCGTTTCGTGTCCGTTCGTATTCCAAATATATCTCTTAAAGAGATCATTTGTACCCGCGAATAAGAAACAGTGTTTTGAATTTGAATTTCAGTCGATCGGGAGTTCCAGAAAAAAAGTATCCTAATTTGAGCAGTTATCCTAAGTAAAAGTGTGTGTTATTTGACAAAAATTATGAAAGAAACCTATCATACAATGCCACCAACTTTGACTTGAGTATTTGTTTCATTTCTGTATCTGCGTGCATTGATTTTCTATAATTATTTCCCTGAAAAACAGAATACCTGAAATGTCCAAGAAAGAGCTAAAAGCGGTTGCCGGTTTATCAATAAAATCGTGAAACCTGCACCTCAAAATCCACGGAAATTCTACTCCTTAACTGAATTCCATCAGTATGTTGCTTGAAGTCCATAAAGCGACTCAAGAAAAATTATATTTGTCTGTTTTGTCCTTAAAAAAGTACGATTTTGCTTGATATGAGTTCAAGAAAGAGTAAATTTACGCGCAAGACAAGGTTCTGTGGTCCGTATTTTGGGATCAGTTGTAGGAAGCTAGGGAACCTCAAAGTTATTTAAGTTTTTGCAGATACGTGTGCAGTGTCTGCTCTGTCTCTACATACATATTTAGGATAAGTCGTGGAGAAAGAAATGCCGCATCGATTGATGCAAATTGCAGCTTTGATTCATGTTTTCGGGGATGATTCAACGGTTGAAGAGACTACTATTGTTTCAAAGGATTCGCATTAATTTGATTGAGATGTCACAAAACAACGACAAAAATTTCTAGAAATAACATCAAAATTTGGAACTGCGTGAAAAATCGGTCTAGAAGAAACTACCAGTGATATAATGGACTTGCAACAAGTCTCTCTCGCGGCAAAAATGGGAGAAGAAAAAGCGAGTCTCTTTCGCTTTCATTCCTTCTCCCGTTTTTGCCGCGAGAGAGACTTGCAGCAAGTCCAGTGACATAATAGCCAGAGCAGTTGCATGCAGTATTGTCACGAGAGAAGTTACACGATTACCAATGATGCGGTTAATTCGAACAAGGGTGCATGTCCATAGCTACTTAACGACCCTCTGCTAACCATAAGACTTTGTGCCCATTCTTTGTTATGTGCAAAAACCAACTGGAGACGGCATGTGCGAGGCATAGGATGTATGTCCATTGCTTAGGCCCCTTTTGAAATTGGAGAAAGATAAATATCAACATTTTTACCCTACACCTTTGTCTATGCTTAAGATCCAGTGTCAAATATGATTCTTTGTCTACCGAATGAGGCAAGAGGGCAAGGGAAGGCCAGAAACGACTTTCAGATGATACGAATGGTTAGCAGTTTGGCGTGAACCATCATTTTTCCCGAATCTTATTCCGGGACAGGTAATATGTTCTCATGATTTTATTCCAAGACAGGATCATTATTTTTTCTGGCAGGCACGTCCCCGTTGTTTTCTCCAGACCCTTGGCACAGTAAAGCTATTCGCTCCCCTGTAATCAGATTGACAAGGTCACATAACATTATAACTGCAAGTTCAATATATAAGTGCCCTAAACTCAACAGTCTGAAATACTGCTAAAACTGCACTGAAATGAAATGACAACAACAACAGGAACGATCGACGTAAGTTATGGGCCTTGCATAACTATTCGCTCCCTAGCAACTAGAGACCGACAAGGTCACATGACATTACAGCTGCAAACTCAAAATGGCCTAATCGGACTTGCAATACAGCTTAGAAAAGTGGAATAATATGAAAGGCAGGTGAAAATTTGCAGCTTATTTCATGATTTGCAACCAAAAGAGAAAATACCGCAAATGCTTTGACAGTAATCAATAATTCAAACGCATTGATTATTGAGTGAATTTACAGCAAGTAGCACTGAATAGAAATAACACACATTTCCTAGGATAGGGAGGGCAGGTGACCGAGTTTTATCACATTCATTTAGCTTAAAGAGTTGATAGGCCTAGAAACTCTTCGTCTTTAAATATTGGAATAAATTCTCCAGCTTGCGCTTGATTAAAAAGGAAGAAACTCGAAGGTGTGGCCTATGATCTTTGCTTTTCATTTTAACTGAGTTTTTATCAGTTTATTGAAAGCAAACAACACTTGTTATGGGTAAGAAAATACTATTTTTTGAATGCCGCATACGACTATTTTAACCTATTTGTCACTATTCATTTCACCTGCTACGACTTGAAGGTCGAATTAGTTGCAAAATTATGGAATATCCTTGGAACTTTGCACGCCTGAGCGTGGACTCGGTTTCTACACCTCCAGCTTAAGAGAATGTATCAATATATTACATAAAATGGGCGATAGATGCATCACCGCTTAAATAACAAAAAGGAAACATTCTGGGGGAAAATTCACTTATTGGAAAAAGCGTACGAGATTTTCTCAGAACAAAAGGATTCATAAGGATTTTTGATGGAGTTTTCTTGAAAACAAAAGGATTTTTGCCAAAGGTGTACGAGACTTTTTTGGAGTGAAATGTCCCTCGGAAACATTGCTATCAACACTACAGACTACAGTAGTTTTTTACCATAGGAAACCAAATACAAGAACTATAGGCTCGATTTTCCAAGGGTGAAGAAACCGTGCTACCTTTATTAAAAAGCTAAGAAACTTTTGTAATTGGCAACTGTAATTTTTTGGGTCATTTAATATGCTTGACACTTTTTGAGCGTAAATTCTGTTGGGTACAATTATTTTATCCATGAGAAACTAGGGTCCAGGACTAGTCAGTTTCTTTAGATTCATCTTCTATGAGTATCTTATATCTTTGATGCCCGAAGGAAGTGTAGAGTCAATAAGAGCTGATATCTTTTTGCTAAAAGGACTCCCAAATTACTTAGTACGGCCCGAGGGGCACTTCACTCATTGGAAAAAGTGTATGAGATTTTTTTAGAACAAAGGGATTGATACGGATTTTTGATTTTTGATTTTTGAAGACAAAAGGATTTTTGCCAAAGGTGTACGAGATTTTTTGGAGTGAAATGCCCCTCGGTACGGCCCGTTTACAGCATCGTTTTCATTTCATATCGAAAACAGATTATATTTAGAGATATGTTTCCCAGGTGTTCCAAGTGGTCTCTCGATTTTCTTTGCCGTTTGAGAGTATAGTTTCCTTTTCGAAAAAAAAGGGGGAAGCAGTAGTAAGGGCCTGTTTATATGAGGAAAAACACCTCACTTGCCAGGCCCGGTGCTGAGAGGTGAGATTCCACCTTCCAATAAAATCCTTTGTTCTTTCATTCCGCGTTTACATGAGGAACACAACACCACCGGTATAGTGAAGTCCCACCTCACTAGAGGTGGAATCTCACCTAGGTGAGGTGAAATTTTTCCATATAAACGAAACATCACCGGTATGGTGAGGTGAATTGAATCTATTCGTTGATTCTCATTGGTCAGTTTTCATCCTGATTTCACGGAAGAGAGACTTTACTCCACCTCACCTCTCAGCCCCGGGGCTGACAGGTGATGTGAAAAATCTCATATAAACAGTGACTGAAATCTACCTCGCCTCTCAGCCCCGGGTCTGGCAGGTGAGGTGTTTTTCCTCATATAAACAGGGCCTAAATAGGTTAAGCCTGGTTCACAGTACGTCCTTTGGGTCGTTTAGGTCGTGCAGAAGGACCCAAAAGACAAAGATTCAAAGTTTGAGTTATTTGTCTCTTAGGTCTTTCTGCACGACTCTAGCGACACAGAAGACCTTGTGTGAACCAGGCTTGCTGGTCCCAAAAGACAAAGTAGTACTCAGACCCTGGGGACTGGGGTGGGGGTACATGACTTGCGGATGGACAGGGGTCTGCCGCCCGGTTTTCAGAAAGCTACCCTCTTCTAATTACCGACAGCTGCCGTTAAACCCACCATTATGATTAATTCTGGCGGAAAGCTACCCATTTTCGACAATTTTTGCCAATTTCTGTAAAGCCCACCCATGTTTATGGAAAATCTGCCGAAAAAGGGACCCTTGTTTGGAGAATTTTTGGGCCAAAAACCCACCCATATGGGCGGCACATACCCGTGCCCTCAACATGTTATGTTACCCCCCCCACCTCCCGGGTACTCAGACTCCGAATCTTTGTCTTTTGGGTCTTTTTGCACGAACCTAACGACCCAAACGACCAAGTGTGAAACAGGCCTTAAGGAGGAAAAATAATCATAAATCAGTTTCCCAATAAACATTTTCAGCAAACAGCAAAAATTCAAAATTGTGAGTTTTTAATCCACAAGAGACAAATTCAGGTAATTGTTTATACCCACTCCAGATCAAGTGTCCATACGCTCGGGAATCATCTCTTTATATCTGTTGATACAGTTACTTACATCAGGCTCTTCAACATACGATTTTCTTAACGTGTATAAAACGCTTCCTCGGGAGAGCGATCACGTGATCTGAGGTGAGTGCAAAAAAACAACGTTAGCTGAACGGCTGAACTTTCGATTTCTTTATTGTTGTTCTGAAGAAAGCAAAGATCGTGCCGTCCTCAAAAACCAGTCTGGACAATAGTATAGCACTTCGAAAAAAAGATTTCAAACCTAAATGAAAAGTCAACTCTTCAACGATTATTTAAATGGCGGAAATGTATACGCTTCTCGGTAAGTTATGGAAAAGTGAATACAAGAAAGCAGGTGCTCATTCTCAGCTATAATCGCATGGCAGATTTTGAGGTGTCACTTCCTTTTATTTTTGTCGAAAACTTTTGGAACATGTTAAAAAATCTGAAGCATTTATGGTTTGTTGTCTTAGCTAATGGGAGAAATTATTGATTGAATTTTTAGTGCTTTAGGCTCGTGTGATAATTCTATTGATAGTTTTACTGCCATAAACATAGTATCCGGCAGTTCAAAAGCTTTCGCGACTTTTGCTAAATTTTCTTAGAAACACATCATAAAGGCATACACTATAAACGTAGAAACAGTCTCATGTTAGTCTGTTTTTCCATAGGTTTCATCAAAGTGACATCAATCGTCACCCTAACAATTCTACAACTGACACTAAACCTTGAATCATATTCAGGTTGGACAAGCAGTGTTCCAAATCAACCAATCAATGATTTGGAGATTGATCAGATCCCAGCCACATATCATGGGATTGATACATTTAGAGAAACATATAGTGAATCAAAAGCCACTGGCACTGATTTTATCGATCAACATTTTTATCTGTGTTATCACAAAGATGGAAGGAAGACTTATTACAAGAAACTCAACCCAACTTCTTTTACAAACAAGAGATACTGGATTATAACTGCTTCTGGAAAGTTTTTAGTATCTATGTTATTTTGTTAAGAGCTTGCTTTTAACGTTTTTATACACTATTTTATTAACAACATTTACACTGTAATCTAATGTAAGATGTAATGTACTAAATAACTCATTCACGCTGGAGAAACTGGTTTTAACTAGTGTAGATCCTGTTTTACCAACCTGCCTTTGGTCCTACCCTCCCAAAGTTTTTAACTACGCATGCGCCAAAGCAACATAATGCCAATGATTTGAGTTGTCCCACCAAAATTACTTTGCCTTTATGGGGTGAATTACTACATGAAATTGTAGGCAAGATTTCACCCCTGCATATCGACGCAGTCCTATTGGCATGGTCAGCCCTGCTCAGGAAAACTCATTCCAAAAGTCTCTTGTTTCGCTCTCCGAGCTGATTCGTTGCTACAACTGAAATGACAACAGCAACGAAACGAGCAAAGAAGATTAGAGGGACTTATGTGATGAGTCTACAATGACACAGTGCTCTTTTTTCGTGCAAAATGAGCATTATGCGTTTTCATTCTCCCCGTCCCCCAAAATGTGACCAATACCAGCCATCATTGAATGGGGGAGGGGGTTTGCAACAAGAATCGGCCTTTTCCAAGAGACACCGACAGGCGTGCAAAAAACCTTTGTAAAATCAGCGATTGTTAAAACGAGTTTTGACCTGCGATTGCAGTGATGACTTCGACGCGTACATGGATAATGTCCAGGTACAGAAACAATACAGGGTGTTTAAGATAAAATGCAACCAAAATATAATTTGAAATCTTAAAAGATTGCCAAAATTTGAGTACGTTTAATGTATACCATCTGAAAGTACAATTTTTCTTCTTTCCAATTATCTGCAGTTTGGATACCTTAATGGAATTATTCATCATTTAATTTATAATTTAGTAAGTATGCCCAGTTTCAAATGCAACATCCTGCAAAAGCAAAATCAACCTCCTTTTCCTGGTAAAAAGCAGTGACAAAAATTTTTTCCAGGTATTTCAGGCCTGGAAGCACTCAGGCCTCGTCCACACGTATCCGGATATTTTTTGAAAACGCATCTTTTTTATCCGTTTTCAAAAAGATTCGCGTCCACACGAGGAGCGTTTTCGAAAATATCCCCGTCCACACGAAGACGCTGCTGCTCTCAAACTCCTCTGTTCGAACTTTGACAAAAGAAAGCAAACAATCAAAATGCCCTTTTGTTGTCCCCAAAGATCCGTGCGCATGCTCTGATACGTCGTAAATCGATGCCTTGACGTCAGCGTTTTCGAAAAGCTCCGTTTTCACCCGTCCACACGAGAACATGAAAACGGCGTTTTCAAAAAGATCCCCTCTGGAGAGCGTTTTCGAAAAGATTCGTTTTTGGTGACCGAAAACGCTGTCTCCGTGTGGACGGGAACCCAAAACGGATAAAAAAGATGCGTTTTCAAAAATATCCGGATACGTGTGGACGGGGCCTCAAAGTAATGCCTTGAGGAGGGAAAAAGACAATTTCATCCTCACGAGACGCTTTTGTAGATAATGATAAAATTTCCTCTCACAAATGTGGATCATCGTCTATGAAAATACCCTATCACTTTCCAGCATTAGGTAATGGCGGTAATGAGCAAAGAAAATCTTACCTACAAGATTGAATGAAGAGATATGAAATTTGACTTTGCGTACGATGATAAAATTAATATCTATGTTACAAATTTTCTATTAATAAGAACTTAAACTGACCTTTTCGTCCATTATTACTGTTCAAGTTACCTGGTGGTCTCGACTGCCTTCTTTGCTGAAGTTCAACTGCTTTGAACATCAATAAAAGATTGTTAGGACTTTCCAGAAACTTCATTTTTGTATGAGGACTGTGAATTTACCTTTGGGTTGTGAAAGAGAAAAAGGAAATGCATTTTCGACTTACAGAGAGAAAAGAAAATGAAATAAACCGGGTGATCTAAAAAAGTTTACCGACTGGGTTGGGTCGAGCGAAACATATTTACCATTACTTAATGAATAATCACGCTTGAATGTTGGTCAAAAATTAACTTTAACATTATAGATACCTAATTTGCTTGAAATGATGCTTTGAGACCAGAAATATCAATCGTGAAAGTTCAAATTTGCGTCCATCTACCAACCAGAATCGGGGGGGGGGGGACCATGTATCTTTACATATGGGGACGTGCCGCTGAACAGGGCGTCATTTTCAGGCTTCCCATTACAGCACAGGGTCTCATTTTGCCATGGCTAACCCGATGATAAGGTCCATTTTTGTCATGATTGACTCTGTAATGTGTTTGTAGGCCATATGTACTTCGCGAGTGTGACTAAAGTTCCACATCTTCTGACAGATTTCTAATGAATTTCCTGGGCAGCGTACCATTTCTTTGAGGAAATTCAAGTACAAGGTATTGTTTTTGAAAACTAGGCTCCGGGACAGAGTATCATTGTTGGGAATTTGACTCCAGGACAAGGTGCCTTTTAAGATTTTCCAGCGGCACCTCCCCTATGTAAGTAGACCAAGTACCTCCCACGGGAACCAGGGCTTTGGCTTTCTGCTTTTTGGCCTAAGAAAATTCTTGAAACATCAAAATTCAAATTGAAATAAACAAAAATCAGGGAAATGCCCAATGGGCAACAAAAAGGTGACTCCTGGCAAACAGAATAATGAAATCTAATATCGTTGAAACTCTATCAAGACTATTGTTGATTAATTCACTGTGCCTCACGAATTTGTTTAGGCCAAAAGGAAACAAGATCTGGTTCGCAGGTGGGTGCAAATTTGAGCTTTTGAAATTAATAGGTCTGCACTCAAGCAAAAATACCAACAAAAGAGGTAGCTATGTTCAAGTTATCTATCGAAGAACATTTTGAGAGTGATTAACCATTGATTAAAACTATAAATCACCAGAGGCAACCAAATCTGTAAAATCCTTTTTTGAGACAACTCATAGTTAATCTTCATTCAAATAGAAGGGCCATGATAAAAGTAGATACTGAAAAGTTACAATGATCATTATGATCATTGATGACTGATAAATCTTAGCCAAGCAAAATAGGAACCGATAAAAAAATATCAAACAAACAAATATGAGGAAGAACAAATTTACGTATATGTGGTTTCCACCTGAAGAATCAGAGTAGAGGCTCATTACCATGGCAAAACATAACAATAAGGACATAATGATAACCATAATGATAACTCACAAGCAGGCATAGCAGTAACATCAACTGTAACAGCAGCAGAAACTCCAAGCCCTGCCAGGCAGCCACGAATAATTCCACATGGAAATGCTAATAGCTGCAGAAAAAGGAGAAACAATGGTAAAACTAATGCAACATAGAGGTAAAGTATATGAAAGTTATAAGGTAAAGAGATAAAGGTTGACAGGGTGGTGTTTGAACCATCAACCGTCCAATTGGTTGTCAAGCATGCTACCAATGAACCATCCCCACTAAGCAGATGTTGCTGGGACATTTATTTTTTGCCTCTGAGCATAAGTTTGTCAGTGTTGGTATGTGATGAAGAATTAAGTGAACAATCTTAATTCTAAAAATTGAAATATTTCTAAATATGCCCTCATTGTTGAATCAAGGAAATACAAGACAAAGTCATTCACCAAACAGGCTTTAGTGCTTGCTGTATTGCTAAACCTTAACATAGATTAGGGATCTGCCTCAAACTATGTTACAGTATATAAATCTTTTGCTGTATTTCAAAATTTGTGATCTTAAAGGCTTCTTGAAATCAAGACCAAAACAAACTGACAAACTTTCGTTGACTTTCTTGGCTTAGATTACAAGAGTGAATGAATTTGACATACAGCTTGATGTAAGAAGTAAAAAATATGATGCTTTGTGCAGATCATCAATGTTACCTTTCTTCCTTCTTCTGTATAATCCCTTTCTTTTGATATTTTACTAAGTAGTTTAAAACTTTCATCTTGCAGTACATATACTCCCTAAGACATGAATTAAACCATAAACGTTAAGTCTGTCAAAAGTAAAGAAAGAAGTGAAATGATATCATGAAATATAGCTGAGAACCAGAGTGTAAATGATGAAAATTCTATCAGGGAGCACATCAGAATCTGTTCAGGCATGGGTAGACCTGGCTACAAGATCATGAAGTTCAAATCAAATGAATCTACTTACTTGATGATTTGTTTTCAAACTATCCACTTGTTTTTTGTATATTTTCATCCAAAAATCTTTACAGATAAACCTCAACATATCAAGTTCATCTTTGAAGCGTGGTGTATCTTTTGTAAACCTAAAAAAGTAACCTAAATGGTTAATACAACTGGCAACTTTAAGTGGTTGATCCAGGTAAGAAATTGTGAAAAGGGTTTTCCAAAGAACACACAACATTTGCTTACATGACCAAAGGTAAATAACTATCTGCTATGACAACCTATTGTAGCTGACTGCTAGCAAAAAAAAGCTGATAACAGAACCTAACTTGACAAACATTTTGTTTACGGTACCATCAAAATAGGTGGCAGTACTTTCTGGTACTTTTGGTTGGAAGCTCTAGGTTTTGAAGGGCTAGAAAGGGCAATGAACTTATATTCAGCATGTCTCACTTTTTAATGGCATGATTCATGCTTTAACCTGGGGGAAAATGCTCAATATTTTTTCTTTCATATGATGGAGTCCCATCTTTTGTCAAAGTAAATACTTCAAAAAAATTGATCAAAACTTCTCATTACACTTCAAACAAATTCAATTAAGAAAGAATGAAGTCACAAGACAACATACCTCTCTATCAAACTCTGTCCAACTCTGCAACCCATCTTCTCAAGTTTGGAAGAAGCTTCAACCTGTTAAAGTGAACGGAGCAAACGAGAGTAGTCAAATAGGAAATTTTAGATATCAATTAAATGGAGCAACCTTTACCAAAAATTGGCAAGGATCATCTGAAAATTTGTGAAGAGACTCTAGACATTACTTCAGAAAAGGGGATATTGATGAGAAAGATGCAAGTTAAGTCATCTATATGATTGACTCAGACCAAGATTGGAAAGTTTACCTTGCACAGCCAATTTCTCTGCCAATTTTTTTGCTGCACTGAGCAGCCTGCACATAATAAACGTGATCTCTTTTATAGCTATGAAATTTTCATGAAACAACAAAGGGAAACAATCATCGCATTGCTTGGTGGCAAAAACACACAGCTCAGCTCAAGCGATCTTAATGAAGAAGAGACCATCTGAGCATTAAAATTTGCAATCTGGATTTAAACAATATTTAAACTGACTGGGGAGCAATTACATTCAACAAACTCAGGGTTTGCACTGAGCACCCCTGCCATGCGGGCTACAGACGTCCATTTATTTCCACAGCACAGACTATGGCTAGACTCCAGTCTCAAAGGCCTTGCATTCCTTTTATTTCAATTAAATTTTCGCTGGTGAAAATTTAACTGGGCCTTTTGTACTTCATTCTTTAATATTTTCAGCAAGTAATTTCAAGGAAGTAGTTTGACCTTGTGAGAGCACAGTCGTCACACCGTTCACTGGGTAGAGCATTGTAAAGGTTTCATCAATTTTCGTTCTAGTGCCATTAAAATCGTTTTGCTACGCATTCTGTGAAGCAATGGCTGCCAAACTATACATTTTTTAAATCAGCATTAAATTTTCTACCAATTGCTACAATTTGCTAATTTTTTGACCCCCAAAAGATGCATTTTGAAAGAAAAACAGCGCAGACTAAGGACAAGCATTAGATTTTGTATCGGAATGCTGAACATGAACACTTTACCATCAAACGAAAAAATGAGTATTTGGCCGTTATTTTGTGCAGACATTATAACCAAACCATTTTTAAACTAACAACGTATAATTTGCAAGGTCAATCAAAGATATTATGAAACTGTTTTGAATTTAGGCCAGTACTAAAAGTTTCTTGAAATGTATTCAGATTTGGAGTACCTTGAGTTCCCTCGAGTTTTGTAAAGATAGAACAATTTTTATGTCTACTAACAGTAGTGCCCTTGTGTCTATTTCAAAACAAGGTTCAAAAAGCCATTCTGAAGTTAGGTGAAGGACTTTGAGAGTGATAACAATTGAAAATGAAGTAAAAATATGACAAAGTATTCGGAAATGAATTCCTTAAATTATATTTCCTCAATGCTTGAGTTTCTCAATTTCGGTAATCTGATTGGAGTTTCTGATGAGCATGTTCTCATTAAAAAGATTGGTGTAGCTGTTTTACAATAATTTAAGTGCACATTGTGCCATTACAAATCTTTCAAAGTAACTTGGTAGCCATTCAAAGAAAGAACTAAATGAATTCTACACTTCTGGCAGATGAAACATGTTAGAAACTTTGGGTAGCAAAAATTTGTAAGAAACTGCTTTCTTGTGTAAAGTGTGTCTACCTCCTAAATTTTGTCAATGCTGTTAACTTCAAGTGATCAGAACCATTAAAAAGGACAATACCTTGTAAAGTAAACATTTCATCTTATTTATCTACCATAACACATAATAAGAGATAAGAAAAATACAGTCGAAGTCAGCTATTCAGTACTTCCATTTTCCCAGGAGAACAACTTCTAACTAATTGCCACAAGGCAATGAGTACTACTAATTACTAAACTAAGGGTGTGATCCGCCTAGCCTATATCACTAGTGCTTTAGAGCACGACAAAATTACCAACTACTCAACCAGGCGCAGGCGTTCCTATGTGAGAGAATACGTGCTAACACACTGGCACAGGCACAAGGCAATAGCACTACTAGTTACTAAACTTTGGGCATGGTGTGCCTTGCCTTTATCACTTGTGCTTTAGAGCACGAGGAAATTACCAACTACGAAACCAGGCACAGGCTTTCTTACATGGGAGAACACATGCTGGCAGACTTGCACAAGGCAATGAGTACTACTAATTGCTAAGCTAGTGGCGTGGTCCACCTAACCTATATCACTTGTGCTTTAGAGCAAGACAAAATGACCAACTATGAAACCAGGCAAAGGCGTTCTTACGTGGGAGAATACATGCTAACATGCTGGCACAAAGCAATGAATAGGTAACTTCGCTGTATCCACTGCAGCCCCCCTGCTATTGCACAAAGTGTGGAGACATTTTTCATGCGGTGGACTATATGTTTTGCAAGCTCTCATTCTCTGGGTGTCCCAAAAACATACAGACTGGCTGGCTCCAGCGATTTGAATTCAACTTCTAGTCAAATTTTTCTTGGAAGTTAACTTAAAAACAGTTTCCTTGTTCGTTGTTGTTCGTGCTTTGATAGCAGAGATATTAAGCTAGGAAGCTCAAGTTTTCATCCTTCTCCAAACTGGACTTGCTACAAGTCTCTCTCTTGCCGTCACAAGACATAGAGCAGAAACTTTGAAAAGAGCCTAGCCATGATTTGTATCATGGACATTTTCCAAAGCATCTGTAAATTTTAATAGTCAGTTTTTCTTGTTTAAAAGGAATAAAATACTCATGGGCATCATCCTGATAAAACAAATAGATTAAAAAGATGGTAAATATGATAGAGTCGTGCCACATCTCCGAAATAAGCTTGCATATGCCGCTTGAAAACTCTTTTGTAAAATGCCTGTGATATCAAATCATGGGTAGCCCCTTTCGCAAAACCTCTGGTTCCAAGTGCACGCAAAATTTTGACTTTGTGGACTCATATCTCCAGTGTTTAGTAGACAAAATTAAAATGCAGGGTAATGCATTGAAGT
The DNA here is from genome assembly GCA_964020215.1 of Aurelia sp. 3 sensu Dawson et al. (2005). Lineage (NCBI taxonomy): Eukaryota > Metazoa > Cnidaria > Scyphozoa > Semaeostomeae > Ulmaridae > Aurelia > Aurelia sp. 3 sensu Dawson et al. (2005). The sequence continues at coordinate 24,651,029 of OZ026574.1, read as the reverse complement.
TGAAGATCAACAAATAAAGTTATGAAATCAAAGCGTGCCGATAGTTTATCATTTTGTTCCCTTACTTCCTTGTGTAGTCAAAAGGTTATGCTTTTATGAGACACCCGGTATAGGTTAGTAGTTTTACATTTTACATTGCGGACAGATAAAAGCCCTGGACAGATAAAAACACTTGCTATCGAGTACCGAATAATCGTCCCCCACCGCTTATCAATTTTTGAAAAATTTTCCAACCCCCCCCCCCGCTCTTATTCCAACCCCCCCTTTTATTAATTTTTGGAAAAATGAAATGATAGTAAACATTATTTCTGACAATGCATAGAAGTCTCAAGAAGTGCATTCAACAGAACCAGAACTCAAAAGTTAACATCACTGCTCACATAAATATATAAAAGATACGTGTTTACCTAAGAAAACGACTATTTTCTATTTTTCCAAGCACCCCCTCCCCCCTTTTATTCCAACCCCCCGATTATTGTTATGTCAAACCATTTCCAACACCCCCGGTTATTCTCACCCCCTCCCGTTTTTCCGTTATTCGAGAGTGGTCCTTTGTCCTTTGGTCCCTCGACTTCCTCTCTCATGCGGGGATTTCGAGATTTGACTACCATGGACAAAATTGTCAATCGCACAGTTTCTAATTTCGATAGAAACGGCCAAAATGCAGGAAAACATTCACAATGAATCAACTTTGCTTAATTATGATGTTAGCCGAGGAAAGAATCCGAGATTTCTGCAAAACAATGAGTTTTATAAGAAAGTAGTCCGTAATTTTCCAAAAATTCCAAAGAAACCATATCGGCATGATCATTCCCGTGGGTATAAACACGGAAAAGTTTGTTTTCCTTGAAGAATGAACTTATGCCAATCGAGAAGAGCGATTATTAGGTAAAATTTAGGTTTTAATGTGATTTTTGAAGCGTTTTAGTTTTGGCAGTACCGGCGGGAATCAAAGAATTTTTCTGCATTCGATTTTCTGTCTCATACGGGGATTTCGAGGTTTGACTACCATCGACAAAATTGTCAATCGCGCAATTTCTAATTTCGATAGAAACGGCCAAAATGCAGGAAAACATTCACAATGAATCAACTTTGCTTAATTATGATGTTAGCCGAGGAAAGAATCCGAGATTTCTGCAAAACAATGAGTTTTATAAGAAAGTAGTCCGTAATTTTCCAAAAATTCCAAAGAAACCATATCGGCATGATCATTCCCGTGGGTATAAACACGGAAAAGTTTGTTTTCCTTGAAGAATGAACTTATTCCAATCGAGAAGAGCGATTATTAGGTAAAATTTAGGTTTTAATGTGATTTTTGAAGCGTTTTAGTTTTGGCAGTACCGGCGGGAATCAAAGAATTTTTCTGCATTCGATTTTCTGTCTCATACGGGGATTTCGAGGTTTGACTACCATCGACAAAATTGTCAATCGCGCAATTTCTAATTTCGATAGAAACGGCCAAAATGCAGGAAAACATTCACAATGAATCAACTTTGCTTAATTATGATGTTAGCCGAGGAAAGAATCCGAGATTTCTGCAAAACAATGAGTTTTACAAAAAAGTAGTCCGTAATTTTCCAAAAATTCCAAAGAAACCATATCGGCATGATCATTCCCGTGGGTATAAACACGGAAAAGTTTGTTTTCCTTGAAGAATGAACTTATTCCAATCGAGAAGAGCGATTATTAGATAAGGTTTAGGTTTTAATTTGATTTTTGAAGCGTTTTAGTTTTGGCAGTACCAGCGGGAATCAAAGAATTTTTCTACATTCAATTTTCTCTGGTGCCTTGAATTCCAGATTTACCCACAGTCACAATATCACATTTCGCGACATTTTGGCACAATACAAGGAACGGAGGTTTGAGCCAAATGATTATTATTACGTTCAGGCATATTTATTTCAATGTTAGAACAAGTAAATCATTTTATTGCTGACAAAAAAGTACAAATTTCATGAAAAATATAGCAAATTTTACAAAAACATGGACACAGGTTGTTCATTTACGATGGAACATCCAGCTAACATCATGATAATATGAATTTCATCATTTTGTAAGGGTTTGGTAGCAAAACCAACATTTTTGAGTCGGTGCAAATGACGCGATTGTAGCTCAAAGTTTAGCGATTTCGCCCTTTCTGCAGAGGTTTTGGGCGATCCGCGTTCGACGCAAGAATATCAGACGCTGAATTTAACGATGTAGAAATGGAAAAAAAGCGATGAAACAAACGAGATTAGGTAAAACAAAGAGTGCGATTTCTATTTTGCTACTTTTTAACAAAAAAAAAAAAGAATTACAAATGCAAAAAAACGGTGTTCCCGTGAAGGAGAGTTTGTGAAGAAACCTTTCGAATGCCTGCAGAAAGGCCGAATTCGGGGATTCCCCAGGCAACGCTGCGACAGAAATGTGACGAATGTGAGAGGTGGTTTAGTTGCCTCTCTCTTTCGATTCAACTGAGTTGTGCAAGGTAAACTGCATGAATTTTAGATTCTTAAGCTTCAAAAGCATATTACCTTTGCGTTCTTTATCTTTGCATTGTGCATTTGAGTTACCATTTCCATATGTAATAATTCGAAAAGTGTATCTGCGTCCACCATCTTGATTCTGGCACTGAGAAAGTAATACGTTGTTGTTGTTCGAATTGGTGTTGTTGTTGTTGTTGACAATACTTGAATCAGTTCGAAAGACACAGGTGCAGGAGACGGAGGGCTGGAGGTCTGCAGCCCCCCTTCGCAGCGGCGGGGCAGGCACTCGAAAAGTGAGGTGGTCTGGGGCGTAGCCTTGGGAAAAGTTTAGGTCACCACTCCCTTCCTTCAAACTCTCGGAAAATGTAGGCAACGCCCTTTTTGCAAAATTTAGAGTAAACAATTACCAAGAATACTCATTAGATCGTTCAAGCCCCGTTCGAGTACATGACAATCGTCCGGCAACCCCTAAACTTTATCTCCTCCCCAGCACCCTTGTGCAAAGAACTAGAAATCGAAGTTATGTTTCGTGAATATGAATCTCTCCTCACTTTTCTGCAAGATGCGACAGCAGACAAAAGCGAACAAATTTTTTTGTTTGAGAGATCCAGTAATCACTCAAATCACCTCCGGACTGAGTTAGGATGTCCAATTTTTCGAATAGAAAGCTGTTAACTTGTTCCACAGCTCAGTCAAAGATGCATCTGCTTAATGAATCGGAATCTCAACAAAGTGATGGAAAAAATTAAGTTGCAAAGGATGTTTCTGCACAATTGTTGCTCATCGAAGGAGGATGGTTGAGGTTCGAGTCTGCGCGCAGGCTAATTATGAACTATGGTTTTCTTGAGGAATGCATCATGTTTCCTCAATAGATCTTGGATTTACGAAGTTTTACATTTTAAAAAAATTTTCCATGAATTCTTTCCAAAAACAATCAAAATGCTACCATTTTGAAGAAAATCATGATAGAAAAATTTCCCAGGAAACCAATACACTTTAAGCAATTCAATTCAGAGAAAAATGTAATAAAATTTTTCGTCCACCTGTTTACAGATTTGAAAGGAACCATTCTCCTTTGCAGTAGGCTGTATTTCTTCGGCGCAACGGTGCGAGTAGACTTATGACCTGGAATCTCTTGTTTCCCTATGCTCCTTTGACTTGATGATAGCACTTCGATCAACAGAGCAAGGTTTAACGAAGGGAAGCAAAGGACTCATCGTCATAAGTCTATGGTGCGAGACCTAACCGTTCGTCTGGCAAATACAGGCGCTGCAACGGAGAGTGGGTTTGAACGCTTTGCTAACGTGGACACACAACGAATGAAAAGACATTGCGGAGAAATGCATTAGTTCATTTAATCGATCATAATAGATTCATTACTACACGTTCCAGTAAATTATTCTTCTTGTTCGAATCATTAAAACTGTAAGCAGCCAGCACAATTTGGCTACTTCGTAGAGAAATAAAACAATCTTGTACAAAATAAATTTTGATAAGAAATATGCTAAATACATATACGCAGTCTACGATTTCAAACGCAAAATTTACCGATAAAACATTTACTACTAGCTTATTATTGCCCCGGGGTGGTAACTTCCATATATGGAGCAACAGGTACGTGCCGCCCATAAGGATGGGTTTAGAACCTCGAAAATCATTAAATATGGGTCTCAGAATTTCATTTTTCTGGCACACGTTCTAACTTTTTGACTGGCCACGAAAGAGTTGTCGAGTCTTGTATTTGCAAACGTTGAAATTTTAGCATTCTAATTCTGGAAGTTGGTTGTTGCTGGCAACTTTATTTTCAAATTGTACATAAGTGAAATGAATCTTGATTTCTGAGAAGTTCAACAGGCTTTTTCTCCCGAAAATCTTTAAAACTGGGTATGAAATGGACCGAAAATCCTTAAACATTAGTCTTACCCCTAAATGTTGGGTGGCACGTCCTCGTCATCCCAATATTCGAATTACCAACCCTGGGATCAGTGCCAAGTTAGCTAGTGCAGTTCTACGATGAACGCCTTTTTCACCAGTTTCAAAGCGTAGTTAGTCGCGAAATGACCAAATATCGGATGGGTCACAATCAGGACGGGGTTCTGGCGCCTTTGGCTTTGTCACTAAAACCTGTTTCAAATAAGATGCAAATTCACGTGTGCAATAAAGAAAAGTTCTCATTCAAAACGCTTCAATGAACGACCAGCCCGACTGGCCTAATGATGGCACCATTAACACTATTTACCATCTTTTCCGTTACTTGAAAAAAATTGACAAAGTAACAAGTATTCTTCAAGTAACAAACATTGCAATGGGGGGACGGGAGTCATCAGCAATGAAAGGCAGTAGTTTACATAGATGAAAGGCCTCTTTCGACACAAAATCATCTGTCCCAGCTAGTTTTGTCCGCGATTGTAGTTCCACTAAAATCTGACAACGACGACAAAATTCCAAGTCAGCTGAATTATTCTTCCGTTGATGTGGTGCAATGCAGCGAACAAAAATAAGTTGAAAATGGTACTTTCTCTTCGTTTTGTAAATGGTTCTAAACGTTATGTGGACTGCCGACATAAGATCCACATTTAAGGCCACTGAATTTGCAACTTCGTGACACACCGTTCTCATCCATGCAAAGAGCCTTGCTATGATAATTATAGACACAAATCATATTCAAGATGGATACTTACAACTTTCTACAGAAAATATTCGTTAAGCGAAGTCGATTTAAAATCAAATTTTCATCCTTGAAATTGACTGCCTTGCCTCGGGTGCTGGATATCTGGGACTGAAATCTTGTGCGGAGAGCAAGGACAAGAGTACAATCCCTTTTGAGTTAATTTTCAAAACTGATGCTGTGATTTTGCTGTCCCTTTCTGCAAATTTAGATTTTCAGGATAATGTTCAGCTCAAGAAAACTTCAAGGAGCATTCAAACTGGGAAATAAAGAATTTATGCAAAGGTGAGTGCTTGCATTTGCAGAGAACAGAAAAATTTCTTGAAAAACTTATTTAAATCGAAGAAGCACATCAACTGTGAAGAATGGATAGCACAATGATGTGTACGAGGGTCTTCCTCGTCCAATTCATAGACAAACGTATTTACCACTACATCATCTCTTAAGTTTCGCTTGGCTCCTATTAGACAGGAGGAAACTTGCGTCTTGTTTTGGGTTTCAGATTCTCTCCATTTGTTCGGTAAATCTTTTAAGCCTCGTTAAAACGCTCGCAACATTGTACAGAACATCGCTCAACATTTGTACAGCGTTGCTCGGTGGTTTCCAGTTGGGATGTTAAAACGTTGTCAACAATTAGACTCAACATTTGTTATGCCACTGAACATGAGTGCATACATACGATTCTGGATTAGCATTTGGTGAAGAAAATAACCCTGGTGCGCTTGCACTGACTGAGCATTGTTGGATGGGGTGTTAAAACGCTTTCAACGTCGCTCAACAACACGTCGCTCAACAACAGGACAATAGAAATGTCGAGTTGACCCACCGAGCATTTTTGACTTCGTTCAAACTCCACTCTACATCACTGAAAACCGTTCAACATTACTGAACATCACTAGCATCACTCAACAAGGTGTTAAACCTTCTTAACATTTGCCCTCTACAGATGTTTCATTTTCATGTCATTTCATTTTATACATTTAAGGAGGGTTGCCGTTCGACAAGTTGATTTTCAAGGGGCCCTCCGACAACGATGTTCGGTGAATTGTTGAGACTGTTTTAACGGTGCTTGAGAATACCCGGTGCATCAATGAAGTCTGTTACAAAAACATCCAAAAAGCCTTCATTTGCGTGTTTGCATACCTTATATCCCAAATCACTCCAGCACCTACAAGGTACGGTAATCAAATTTCAAATAAATACGATATTACGTGGTCCCAGAATCATCTGGTTCACCATGAGAAAACGTTCTTGTCCCTGATTTAAATCGTTTTGATAAAGACCTTTTTCGTTCTCTTGGTTTGTCTAACTCTTGCTCTTGGGAATTATCTTCTGAAGTTGAAGGTGGTGAGGTCGTAGTTCCTGGAATTGTGAAATAGTTTATTAATTTGTTGGAAGGCAATATAAGATTTTGCAGATCGTGATAAGATTGTATCTTCAATGGAAGCGATAAAATTATCTAATGTATGAACTACCAAATCAACGAAATGTGAACGTATAATGAAAGGGATTGCACTGGCCTATCATTCCGAAAGGAAAGACATATGGTATGCTTCAAGCTTCCTAACTTGGAACTTCAAACACATTTGATGCCTCACAAAAAGAGATCGATTGCTATTTTCTTATAAAATCTTAGAACTGGCACAAGCGAGGAGATTGCTCTGAGGGGACCATACCTAGAATCTTGATTTAACCAACACTGAGGATTATAAGCAACTAAATACAAAAGAAATATCTACGGGTCAATTTCCCCAACACTTCTCAACTCAAATCACATAATTCAATGCATAATTACACCATTAGGGTTACTGCTCTTGCATAGTAATTAATGTCTCTGTTACATGGAATTGGTCTGTCCCTAACTGACACTACAGCACATCACACCACTCAATCAAACTTGCAAATTCAGATTTATATGTATTATGTTACCTACCCGTCGAAAGAAACACTCGTGCTCTTTGAATACCAATCTAAGCCATTTTCTCAGCAGAAACTTTCTGCCATACCTCACCACGGGCTCAATGCACCAGAGCCGGTTACCTCACACGATTACACAAGAGAGCTTTTCTACTTGAGTACACAGCTAGATCAGAGATACAAATCACACAATATCACGCAGCACTGCACACTCAATTTGCTAAAGGACTACTGCACACAAGTTTCTAAAACATGATTCTCTAAGAATAATGCGTGAAGTCCTATTAAGCAAACAGACTGGCAGTTTCATAACGAATATTGGGAACGGAATAAAACTTTTTGTATTGACTTTCTGAATCAAGGTAACTTTTCAACTTACTTTCTCTTGGTTTATCGATCGCACTACTTGTTCTGTTCCGATGTGACCTTTCCTGTTGTGTTTCCAATAACTTCAACATTGCACTAGGATCTGAAGATGTGGCAGGCCTGCTTGGAAGGCTAAATGTCCGCATAAGAGCACCATCTTCGATGTCCTGTGTTTTGTTTTTGCAAGCACGGCAGGGGTTGAAGATGTTTTCAGCAAAAGTTTCGAATGATGTTGATTGCACGTGCTTTTCTGAAATCTGGTCAATGTAACGACTTCTTTCTTCGTAGCTAATTAGAGTTAAGGACATCCGTCTAAAACAGCTTTAGATATCAAATCTTATGTTCTGGGGTAGAAAGCACGGGATAGTATTTTAGGAATTCCAAACTAAGATATGCTCTACTGCAGATATCAACTGATCTCTCCTTTCAGGGCTTCAGATAGACTCGATTACATGTCGTAGTTTCGCCTCTTGCCTGAATTGATAACGCTTCAACTACGACTCGTTTCCCTATGCTTGTAGAAGGGGACTACCTCCGTACTGAAACCCTTTAGCTATCCTTCAAAAAGTTCGATTAAGTGGCGTTGGAGCTTCGTTCTCTATTGTGTACACTTGAACTGTATCAAGCTATCGCTCGATTCGGAAACATCAAGCCCAGGCAGTTAGTTAACTGAACAATGATCAGTTGACAATCTTAAAATCGTTAATTGTATACTACCTTGGTGTGCTATTTGTTGCACTTATCCACGGCTGTACTTCTGCACTGAACTGCCTAATTGTTCGAATGCGAGAGCTCGATACAAAACAACTTGCTGGTATTCTAATATAATAAACTGGGCACATCTCCGTAAAATGTAGTTCAATAATCCCCCCCGGGGCATAAATCGTTTGTTTACCAATGGATATTCTAAACATTCCCAGTATTGCGGTCTCATGCAGTAGATCTTTGACTTTTAGAATGACCAAAGCTCTCACGACAATACTGTGTATATGTGCAGTACCTGCCTTATTCAAAGCAGCAATATGGTCAATTTTCAGTTTTCTCTCAAATCCCTCTACTGTTACACTTGGCGAGGCCAGAAATAATCAACTATAGAAAGTTAAAAAACAGTGGTGTGGATCAACAGGTAAGTATTTAATACACGAAGAGGAACCTTTGGCCAAACAAGAACAAATTTATCTAGTGCTTGTATCTGCTAAAAATTTCCTATGCAAACCAGAAGGTCTGAGTCGGCCCAATTACTGTGTTTACATTACATCTAATAGCTTACGTAACAAGAACATTCTTTAAAAGTTAGTCGAAATTATTCCGAGTATCAGTATCTTAGAGCTAAATAGGCCAAAAAAAGGATACTGCCTTTCAAAGAGAGGCATAGTTGATCTCTTAGCTCTACTTCCATTAACTGCTGTCGCACGGACGAGGGTTGGTAGAATATTCCCATCGACAATTGCGCCATCAAACAAAGGTCCAAATAACGGTACCTGCAACAAATAAGAAGTGATGCAAACTTTACTGCAGAAACAAAAACAAATTAGCGTGGTAGCGGTGCTATCAAGAAAGTAGCTGAAATGCTATAATTTCCTAGGAAGGAAGAAGGGGGAAATGAAACAGAATGGAGGGAAGAAAACATTGGGAAGGATCAGGGAGGGAACGGCAATGGAATTAAATCTAGACAGTATATTGGGAAAGAAGGAGAAACAAAGGTGCTTAGAAGAAGAAAAAAAGAAGAAACAAAGGTTCTTAGCTTGCTACCAGGAAGGCAAAACATTTTTTGACACCTGCTTTACTGACAGTACGAATTGCAAGTTTGAATGAAATAAAGCAATCAAAAATCAGCCAGAGGTTTCCAGAAAAATGCTTGTTATAGGTGGTACCTGTTTCGTCAACGTAATAACAAACCGAGCCAGCTCGTCAAATCATCAAATGCTAGGACTGCATAGAAGCAATTGTGAAACCTATGGTTTGACCCGGGGCTGCCAAGAGGGGGGCAGAACAAGGAGCAATTTGCCCCAGGGCCTCAGGGGCTTCATAATTGAAGATTTTTAACATTTTGACAGCAGGAAATGCTCTGAAATGCATTTTAAGCCAATCTAAAGGGTGCGATCGAAAAAATTTTCTGCTCGCTTCGCTGGCAGGAGGCCTCATTTCGCAGCGTTGTCCCTAGGCAACAAAAAACTCTCGGCGGCCCTGGGTTCACGATTATGGACTTCCACATTACTGTAACAGATCGAAACTATTATCAACTTCGCAATGTAAGAATTTACAGTTCATAAGGAATTTGACTGAAAGCCTTATGTCTATATGAACTATTTCTCGTCTCAAATTTCTCCAAAATTGGAAAAGCGTATATAGCTTAGACTTATGCTGTTTCCTCCCTTGTTTTCCTGCCTTCTATGACTTGCTGATATCTCTGCATGAAGAATAATTACACATATGAAGTTGTTTTTGGTCCATCCCGTATATTCTCATAGGCATATCAGAGCAGGGGCTTGAGGCCTGCACCCACTCCCCTAAGATGGAAAGAATCGCGAGGGTCGGCCATAACTGGGCAGAAAATCAACCTTAAGTCGGGCAAAGTTTTTGTAAATAATAAATTTTTATCAGGCAGCACCCATAGATTTTATTCTTCACTACACCCATTTATATGCTCTTATTTGCGTCCAGGACTGCACGCACATGACCTTCAGTTATACCCTAAATATTTCATTGATGTCTGCTGTAATAAGTCGATGAAACTCACCTCTGGTTTTCTGTCGATTTTAATCTTGAATAAATTATTACGTAAAGGATATATGATAATGATTACATCTCCGAATTCCATATTTATAATTCCTCGTCTAAAATCTCGTGAATGCTCCGACCACACGATGTGAACTTCATCATTTCCAAGATGACGGACCTGAGGAGGCAAAGGAAGGAAGATATTAGGATATGACCCTTTTAAACAAAGCCAAAAGCAGGGCAGTCCTCCAGGTGACAAATAAAGTGACCAAAATGGACAGCTCTAAGTGCACAAATATATGGGTTACTTAATTCAATTTCTTAAAGTTAAATACTGCAATAGACCTTTTCAAAGAGGTCTGGGACGGCGCGCTACTTTTCTGGAAGATGGCGGATAAGCTGCGGAGGGGAATCCCCTTCGCATTGCAAACGTTAAAATGCAGTTGCAGTGGGCGACGTAATGCAACGAAAACCGAAATTAATTCCAGCTAATGTGCACTCAAAGGACCAGAAATGCCCACAAAATCTTCCAACATCAAAATAAAGAGTTGGTTATCACATTAAAATGATATGTTACAAGGAAAAGATTATTTCTTCCAGTTCGTTGAATTTGGATTGTATGATAATTAGTTGCCAATGTTAGATTTTTATTCATGAATAAACTTGAGGTTATCTATTGCCCTAACTATGGGTATACGAAGGCACTTTTGGTACAAACGTATAGGGGCAAACATGTCCTTCCTCTCCCAGACCCTTTGAGACTCGTAGCAAAAGAGAGACTTTGGCGGGGAAAACATTCCTCATCAAATTTGTATTCGTCATTTCGTTCTCTGTTTCTTGGATGAAACAAAAAGAACTGGTCTGCGACGAAACACTTGTGGATTTCAGAACGAAAACAGAAAAAATTTAGTCGTTTCTTGATTGTACAATGTGGAAGAGATTACAAGTCAAAGATTTGCTAAAGTAATAAGTATATTGTTTTGTTTGGAGGAGGCAAAGTGTTAGTGGCATATTGGTTGCGAGCAGTTGTGCAGTTTGTTGTGTTGACTTTTCAATCGGAGCAAAAGTTTTTACAAATAATAAGTAAATGGGAATCTTGTACAAGTTATAAGCTTAAGTGGCCTTATTTTACGAGTGCATACAGAAACCCTTTATTTCAAAACACTCCAAACTTTGTTAGGCACATATGTGAACAAATTAAAAGATCGAAGAAACTCTTCATTGATTTGGAGCATGGTCGGTAACTTTAGCATTGGAAAGAAGAAATGTGAATCGTTGTTTGTTTTTTAACAGTTCTCGATACATAGGACTGCTCTAATTCCTTCAGTTATTGGGGGATAAGCCCAACTCGCAAACAGAAATCTAAATTTATCTAAATTTATGTGACCGAGTCTGAGGTCATCACAAAGTCCAAACTTCGCTGAAACAACTCAAAGGTATAAACGTCTCCTCCTCGTAAAATGTGCTAAACATTGCGTTCTTGTGATAAGCAAGTATTTGTTTTCATGCTGAAGCCCCTCTGGTCTTTCATGAACCATATAACTAGAATTAAATTAGTTAAATTCCATATTTTGTTGTTCACTACTTTTCCCACTGCAACTCCAGTTCAGCATCGCGGAGAAGATTCCCGTGTATCCGCCATCTTCCAGAAAAGTAGCGCGCCGTCCCAGACCTCTTTGAAAAGGTCTATTCTTTTCAAGGGCAAGGAGCTATAGAAATTTGATCAAATCATCCACCCCTTTGCAATAATATTCAAAGATGCACCCATCTGAGTATGATTGACCGTAAGTTAAGAACGGTATATATAACAGATCTGAAAAATAGTGATATTCAAGTTGCATAGCAGTTTGATAAGTAACTGAATTGTCCTCATGCAAACGTAAGGTTAAAATAAAGAAAAAGAAAAGTTATCCTTTCTACTATAAGATGAAATACGAGGTGTGCTAGAATGTTCACACTACGCATCAAGTGAGTCAATAGAAAGAATCCCCGTTTGAAAAGTCACTATTCCTGAACGGATTGGCCAATTTCAGCTGGTAAAATTTAGAAAATATTTGAACGTGTTCACTGCTGACTGGCATTTTTACCAATATTATGGTCTTGATGTCCAGCCACAGGAGGCCCAATCGCCTACTATGAGACTTACGTAGCTTGTCCACTGAAGCAATTTCTGCTACTGTTGTTTCTAACCGCAACATAAAGACAACAGTACCTTTTCCTTGAACTGAACAAAACTGATCCATGTAATGATCCATGCACCATCCATTTTTCGTCTTTCCCCCGCGAGATTACGTATTGAGATCTGCGATGCGATTAGGGCGCAGTGACGTCATTAGCCCAAGGTCAGAACCATTATCAGAGCGTTCTGAGTCATGTTGAACACAAAAGAGGTTGCGAACAATGCTGCTTATCGTACTCTTGCAAAATGGTGACGAGATTTGGCCTAGCTTATGAAAAATGCTTAACGAATTGACAGGCGTTACAGATGTCAAAATGCGGAAGAAAGGTTATAGCCGGATTTAGTAGCTTGCAAGTTTGTTTTCTATCATAAAGTTTTACAAACATCGGAATTGTCCCGCGAATTTAAAGGCTGACTGAGATATAAGTGTTATTCGACAAAAAAGATAGTGAGAAAATAAGTCAAATTGTCAATTTTCGGCAAAATAATAAGGGTAAAACGAACATTTTGGCACGATAGCACTCTCTCTTTAAAAGCTGATCGATTAGTTGTCACGGCACATAAACCAAAACGCAAAATCTTTTTGGCTCGCTCGGTATATTTGCTAATACAATGAATACCTTGGTAATGATACCAGATTCTCCTTCAGACAATGGCATCCTGGTTGATACATGAAATATCACTTCTAAATCATGTGTTGCAAAGTATGGTGCTGACGTGCCAGTTGATAGGTTTCTCTCCAGGCCTCCAAGAAAACCACTATGGGTTGCAAGGTCAACCTACAAGAAAATCAGGTAATCAGTTGAACGTTGAATGGTATTCTGAATGAAAACAAGATCCTTTTGCATCAAATTTCTTTCATTTATTATCTGCTGTTTATGGCATAGAAACCGAAGGAATAGGCCTGTGCGGTGGGAAGCGTAACTTAGTCACAAATCGTGGAATAAGGAGCAAGAGGACACACATATTTGTATACTATATGATTCATTCGACATATCCGTTAATTGGGAAGGAAAATCTCGACATTATCAAGTGGTTAAATGGCCTACGCCCATAAAGGAATACGACTCGGATCATTTTTATATATATTTATCTATTTTTAAACCGATGAATATTTCACAAAAAATCTGCGTCCTACACCTCTGGTTTTATAAGATACTTAAAGCGCACATCAGTTTGAACAACCATGCACCATCGAGAGCGCAATTCGAAGAGTAAAGAAATTTTAGGGGCGTTAATTCTATTGAGGGGAACTCAGGAGACACTTTACTTCGCTGCAGCTAAATTTCACATATCTCTAATACACCAAATGAAAGCGGGGCGTTTTCAAAATGTTACTATGATAATATCTCACAAATGAATCTGCCACTCAATACAGTTTTAAAGTTCTGTACCATACATCTGGACAGAATTCAACATTGTTACACTCATATAGATTCTTAGCAAAATGCAATAGAGGTAATCGCATCAGCGCCAATTTAGGGTTCGCTGCTTCAAACAGAAACATTTCATGCTACTCTGCTTTCTGAACGTCATTTTCTTCAGAACAGTTTATTTCTAATTTCTGCAGGGTGTAATCAGAGAAATTTGGAGTGGAAATCGTGGAAATATCTCTCTAATCTCTGGGAAATGTTGGATTTCTTGGATTTTTTCTCTACCATTTCGTTTCTAGCAGTTCACCTTGTCTTGTAACTCCTTTGCTTTCACCTCTGCCTTGTGACGTTTAGACTTTGCCTTCTTGCTTCTGACTTGTGACTCTGGCCTTTGTGTTCCGACTTATGACTTTGATATGAATAGAAAGCTAAAAAGCGAAGCCTGCATTGGTGGGGAATCGAACCACGGTCTCCCGCTCGGCAAGCGAGAATCGTACCACTAGACCTCCAATGCTCATTCCAGGAAAATGAAAATGATCAAATAGATCTGCAATGCCGGAAATGATTCACTTCTTACTTACAGCACTTAACGGTGTTAAGTAAAAGCTGCTTATGGGAGTCTTGTTGTTACTTATTTTGATCCAGGTTTTTATGGTAATTTGAAAAGCATCACAGATTTGTCAAATGTGTTTTACAAACTCAATCGAATCTAAAATCATATACATCTTCCGAGCGTTCCAGCGAACAATATGCTCTAGAAATTTCTCTGAACACTATGTTAGCGACAGTAATGTTAATCCTCTTGAAACCATACGGAATCTTGACCTGAAATATGCTTCTAGAACCTCAGCTACTGTTTTGTCAAAAGAATTAAATATCTGAATTCACAAGGGATCACTAAATACTCAACCTTCAGCGACCTTACATCCTCCAGGCACTGAATCAAACTACACCATAGGACCTTTCGGGCAGCACTTATTTAACATGACGTGAAAGGATGACTAATTTCCGGGTATTGAAAATTGTGTTTTATGTTTCTTAAATCAAAATCAAGCGTTGGTGGTCTAGTGGTAGAACGCTCGCCCTCCGAGCGAGAGATCGGGGTTCGATTCCCCGCCATCACAGCCTTCGTCCTATTTTGCCAATCATCACTCTTGCCAAAGCCATAGGCCAAGAGTCAAATGCCACAAGCCAAAAGGCAAATATCAAAACCAGGAGAAAACATGAAAAATCTATTGAGTTTAAGGTACATTATAGCGAGATGATTGCCTCTAATAAGATAACACATATTTGGCGACAGATTCTACAAGTCCAGCTTCTTAGAATTGTCGGACCTACAACTGAAGGAGAGTTTAAAGATCAATGATGGATACGTGGCGCCGCGTTTAAATAAAGAAAAAAGAAGAACACGTGCCGTCATTTGATATCAAATACAATGTTAACAATGGAATACAAGGGCTATATTTAGACTGCCAGGCCATTGACTTAAGTTGCTTTATATCTCCGTCGTTCGTCTCTAAAGACTCTTTGCTAACTATGATGCTTTGTGTGGGCCGAATGAAAAGCATGATAGAAATGAAATAATCTAGGCCAAAAATGAGTTTCAGATAATGCGAAAGTCGACCCTCATGCCATAAGGATTATGGTTAGTAATGAGTCTTTTTAATAAAGTGAATGGTACAACTGGAAAGACACGTCAGAGGCTCATTCACCTGGTACTTTCTTTGCATGCCCAAGAGTTTTTAAGGCGATAAACAGTATATATGCGCAAAAAGGACACTGACCTCCCATGTCATTCCAGAAACGAAATCTTCAAATAGTTTGCTCCCAGCTGTGTTTGACATTATTGACATTTTATCTTCTTGGCCTGGGCCAACGTAGAAGACAGCAATCTTGTGTGTTTCTCGGCTATGAAATTAGAAACAAAACTGTAAAAGTCTTGATGACAAATCAGAAGGAGATATTGACCATGTATCAACATATTGTATATCAAACCTCATTTGAACAATCTCAGAACGGGAATTGGAATGTTTATATCACGAATTTCAAAACTGAAGTTGTATGTTTGGAGCATTGTGATCCAGAGATATTTTCCTCCACTTCATAATTCCAACTCCTAAAGCTACAAATATGCTACTGTTTGTTTGGTCTAACATAATCTCCGTAATAAAACCTTAACTTCATGTTTCTTTCAGTAGCTTCCACTTACCACGGTCTGCTGTCCAGATTCTTCAGTTCTCTTATTAGTCCAGGCGTCTGCTTCAACAAGTCAATTTCTTGGCTATGAGGAGCAAAGTATAAGAAGTCAATGGACAAGTTCAGTTGACGTTGTTTGTGCCCAACTTCTGACCAAGTGACCACACACTTGGGAAGTCATCTCTTTATCTGTTGATGGCACTACCAGAATCATACTTTACATGGTACGAAGTTCTTAGATTGTGCGAAAAGAAAGTTTCCTCAAGTGGGCAATCAGGTGATTTGCAGTGGCTGTAAATGAAATCAGCAAAATTTGGCAATTTCAGCAAATTTTATATCGATCCTAAAAGGATCGAAAAATGAAATCATGGCAATGCAGATAAACTTTTGCAGCAATAGTTAGCTAGGCAATGATATGTCAAATTAAATACCAACAGGTTTCAGGAAAGATTAAGAAAGCGAGAATTAGTTGCCACAGTCCCCAAAACAGTAAAATAGCATATAAATTTGAATTCTTGGGTCTCTATATTTGCGGTTAAAAAAGGCTTATAGACAACGCCTGGAAAATTGATATAGTGGATGATCCGAGTGATACTTCGGTAATTAGGTACGTGAGTGGACGGTTGGATTTACCCTTCCACCCATCCACTCGATTGTCATGCAAGAACATTCGCTGACTGAAGATTCTAAGAGCCTACAATCCTGGCGAAAACAAGCAGAGATGCAGGCAAATTACAGAGTTCCTGATGTTTCCTAAAATATCGAAGGGAAAGCATACATTTAGGGCCTTCTGATCCCCCTTTCCCCTTTATTCAATGTTGATAAAGTCGACTGGCGTTTGATTCGAACAAGATTGAAAGGGTCAGAGAAGGGGCGCTTAATAAGGGACCAAAGAAGCGCAACTTGCAACTCGTTTGTCCCAAGTATATTGGCCAAGATTGTGCTCCCAACTCATCGAAGAAATTAGCCCATCAGCCTGTCGGAAATTCCTGGTACCATAACTGATAATGCTCGAACTGCAGAGCTATATGATGGCTTTTACTAACCGTTTCTCCCATGACAGATGACCAAGTTGGTGTATGAAATAACGAGACAAATGAAAAGGTGCCACTGAAGTTACAACATCTGGCGCCTTTATCCTTGCTGCATTTATTCTGTGAAATAAATGATTAAAAATGAATTATCACTGAGTTATTTAGAAAAAGAAATTGCCTCATTTTGATTATCTTTAACTGTAATAGACTAACTGTCATCATTTCTACCAACAACATAGGACTTGGCACATTCGTAGAAATTCACATCAGTAACATGTTAATCTCCAATACCATCATGAAAAACGTGTAGATCATTCGGCAAAGTATCGCACAGCAAAGCAGAAATTAGCATCAAGATATCCTGATACCTTAGGCTCGTTAACTTAATCAAAAATTCATGAACACTGTCTGTTTCATAAATAGAATTTAAATTTCAGTGGCAAGTGAATCATTGACCAGAGTTGAACGTGGAAGTCTCGTTCAATACAAACGCCTTACGACGATTTGTAAAATTTCTGAGTCCAAAAAGATGAGTTCTTTTACCATACAAAAGTTTCTCATCTTAGCAAGGGCATGCTGACGATATGCAAGTGGCCAAGCATTTGATCTTCCTACATTTTTTTAATGCGGGTATCACAATAAACAAGATGGCTAAAGTGTTGATTATCTTGATTAGTTGAGCAAGTTGATGGTGTTTTCTCTGCTTCTTCTTCTCTCTTCTCCTCGACATAAAACAGTTTATAAACCACAGCTAGAAGCTTGCGACTGCAACTTGCTCAACTACTCAATGTAATAAACACTTTCAACCTCGTTCCCAGGGTGTTCTTACGTCATACGCTGATCACGAAGCCGAATGAACACCCTGGTACACTGCGATCACATTTGCCCGAAAAATGGGCAGCCCAAAAAATGGAAGCCATTATGGATTTCACCGTTGGCTAGGCAACGCCAATCGACGGAAAATGGCCGTTGTTCTGGCGCTAATTCTGCATAAGATGAATGGAGAAATTGAAAACAAACACTTTGGAGACCTTACTCGAACCTTTTTGCAGGTATTTAAACAATAATCTGGGGTCGGCAAGTATGTTTGATGTGAAAGTAAAGCTCGCTTTGTTTGGAACGAAAATGGGCCTAAGTTACAAACTCGGGAAACTTTCACCGCAGCTTCAAAAATGAAAGGGCTGGCCATTCTTGGAATTTCGGAAATAAGTTGCAAATTATGATCGGAATAGGTAAAGGATATGGTTTTAAGCTGAATTTTGACATGCCGAGGTCGTTTACCCAGCGCAAATCGGAATTACGGCCCAAAATGGCGAACAGCCAATCAGATTGCAGAACTGCCTCTTGTATCCCAGAGTAGAGGTAGAGCAACGAACTCACTCTGGGGACGAGATTGCAACACTTTAGCCATCTTGTTTATTGTGATACACGCGAATTAACAAAATTTAGGGCAATCAAATGCTTAGGCCACTTGCATATCGTCAGCATGCCCTTGATCTAAGTTAGCCTTTGACTGATAGATTAGCATTTTGGTTTTGTTTACACTCTTGCCTCATTAGTTCAAAACGATTTACATTAAGAAAAATTAACACACCTCTCATCATCCCTAATCTCATGCACATAATTCTGTTCTTTATTGTGCTGTTTCAGAACTGATGTCACAACTGTCGATTGAATGTCGGTCGTTATTTGTTCCGGAACTGGGGCCGGTAGGTTTAAAGCTTGGTCTGGAAATACGAGACATTCAGGACTGGTGTTGCCAATATAATACAGCATCTGAAATAAGACAAAGAGGTCATCTAAATGAAATCATCAAGCAATGTAACCAAAGAACCATATTGAAGCTATTCAAACTATTATCCATGGCAGGCGGAACGCTTCAAAACAGATTGTGCCATGCAAAGTTCTGCCATGAGTGCAACAAGTAGCATAATACTATAACTTCCCAAGAGTATGGTCACATGACTTGAAATGGGTAAAACAAACCTTAGCAAATTGGGTCTACTGCAGGGTATATATAACATCAAATATCTTTGACTGGGGCAGCATACACTCATGATTTTACCTTCAATATGTATTCACCTTGATCCTTAAATGAAATTCAAATTTACCTGATCAATCCTATCTACGTTCGTGTTTTCATCCCACGTCAACAGTCTAATGTTCCCTGAATCAAAACTTTTTGTTCTTCCTGCTGGTGCTAATTGTTTACTTCGAAAACTACGACGGAGCCAGTTGAATAATGATGATCCCATATCTGAAAAAATGAAAAATTTTAAGGCTGAAAATTTAAGTTAGCAACGGGTACAGAAGATGAAAGTTAAGAACAAAACTCTTCCAGACAATGTAGAAAATGGCTTGCAGGAAAGTTTTATTTCCCATTTCCATGCAGAGGCTCTCCATGAATAACTGAGGATAGCTATTCGTTGCTAACGAGCAATGATACATACCGTAAAGTGGACTGGAACATGATGTAGCAGACAGAGCAGAAACCACGCACGCATACGCGAAAACTCGTAACTTTGAGCCTCCCTAACAGATCCCGAAATTAGGCAACACTTAATATTTTCTTCCTAGGACCTTAAACTGTTGATTTATCATTTCAAAAAGCTTATCTATTAAAACACTTCTTTATCTCTGATTGGTCGATGACGTCATTTTACGCAGTTTCTGCTCTGTCGATGTAGCAGGTTTGTTTTTGTTGACAAATGAAATTGAGTTGAATACATGTAAAGAAGATTAACGAAGAGGGGCAGAAGTGTTTCTCATACCAAGGCACCAAACTTTGGAACAGTTTTGGCATTGAATTTAGAAATTCTTCAATCATGAGAGCATTCAAAAAGGACGTGCAAAAATGAACATTAGAAATTCTTTTCGTTCATTTTTCGTTTATTTTGAAAATTTGTGATTTAGTTTAGTTACGTATAACGAATATAGCCTATTTTCTTTCCTGATTGGGGGAAAAGACATTTAGCAATACCCGGTCAATTTCCACTCGCAAAAAACTTTGCTTCGACGAATATGCACGACACAGTTATTGAAACGAAATCAAACTAAAGCAGAATGAGATACCTGGTTCATCAAATGCAGCTTGATCTGAGAATAACACTGATTGATCCCAGCAGTGTTTCCCAGTCATATCTCTCAATATAAATCGACAATATTTATTATAAGTTTGCAGTGGAATCTTCATCTTTTCTTCGTTCTAAAATTTATGAAAAAGAAATTAATTCAATATATTTTCAAACTCAAAATCTAGGCCTTAGAACTTCCTCATCTTCTACAAATTAGGCATTTATGCAGCATCTACCTTTCTTCTAAGTATAAGATTATGAGAAAAATTTGATAATGACACCACATTGGAAGTGTTAATTGGTATGAAACAGTTTATGGAGCTTAATGAAATCGAATGCTTTTATCTCTCCTGCTGTTATAACACCATGAGATTGAGGCTCCGTTCACAAAGGAATGCAATTGTTCCATTCCATATCGCTCCATTCTGAAAGAGGAACGATAAAGAAGTGATACAAAAAATGGAACGATCCGCAATTGCTCGGCTTTGTTTCTATGTGAAAAGGCTTTGAAACAGAACTCGTCCAAAACACAGAACAGCCAGATTTAGCCCTGCCCTGAGCATGCATGGATGTTGTTGTTGCTCGAAATAACGGAAACAACTCAAGAGAAAATTACAGAACAAAACAATTGCATCCCCGTGTGAACAGAAACAAAATCGGTACCCAATCGCTCCGTACCCTTGTGAACAGTTTACAAAGTGGAATGAATACGGAACGTAACGACTGTACTCCCGTGTGAACGGACTTTAGCCTTGCGCATTTTAACCAGCTTACAAGTAGCAAATTTCAAGATGAAAAATTTCAGAGAAAGAATAATCTTACCTGGATACTTATTTCGACGACTGACAGAAGTGTTTCCTTGTTCAAGAGGAAAAACTGCAAGAAAACAATGACATTACATCATATAACCGCTAGTTTGGAATAGCGGGAAATGACTAAATAGGCAGAGCAGTTGCATCATGCACCATCATACATCGTAGTAAAGTAAAAACCCGCGTATAAGAACCTACAATTTTGCAAGTCAGCCTGATTAGGTTCGTATATATTGAATATTTAGTGGGAAATTAGGCTGCTCGGGTTCTTAAATTGGTTCTTATTCAATTTAGGGTTTTCAGGTATTTCTTTTTTCAGATTGAAACCTTCAAGCCCATTATTTACTCAGAGGCATCTAAAATCATGAGGCCTTACTCATAACAGCAGTTCGTGGAAGAATCAGAAATTTCACAGAATACAATGAAAAGTTTTTAAAGCATCATTATAGTTCTTTGCCATATGCACATATGGCAGTATCAGTCTGTTTAGGTTCAATGACAAAGCAACTGGAGTTTTGATCTAATATGATCTCTACGAATAAGAACCTATTTCAAATTTCAGGCTGAATGGGTTCTTATATATTGAGGGTATAATTTAAGAATTTCAGCCTGTAGGTTCTTGATCACTAGGTTCTTATACGCGGGTTTTTACTGTATGGTTATATCAAGGAACTTTACCCGATTACCAGTGACTCAATTTATTCGAGCAAGGGTGTAATATGACATGAACAGAAAGAAAAGAAATACCTGAACATTATCCCTTTCGAATATAGCAGGAGTTAATTCTTCTTCATTTGAACCATTATCTTCATATTCCATCACTTGACTTTGCGGACGAACTGCTCCAGTGTTGAAAGGGAAGTGGCCAAGGTAGTTAGTCAGTTGACTTAAAGCCTGAACAAAGT
The DNA here is from genome assembly GCA_964020215.1 of Aurelia sp. 3 sensu Dawson et al. (2005). Lineage (NCBI taxonomy): Eukaryota > Metazoa > Cnidaria > Scyphozoa > Semaeostomeae > Ulmaridae > Aurelia > Aurelia sp. 3 sensu Dawson et al. (2005). Next base: position 24,629,319 of record OZ026574.1, on the reverse strand, counting down.
AACCAATGTTAATCCTAGTTTTGTGAAATTATAATAAAGTGGAAATTAATCGGGTAACACAGGTTTCTGATAAAGATGTCCATTCTCTCACAAAATTAGCAACCTGATATTTTCATTATTTTCAATGTACGCACAAAAATCAAATTATTCCAAGAGCTCAACCAGCTTTGGACCAAACATCTGACATAGATAGACCAGAGTCTCACAAGATTTCGAGAAGTCCCATAACTTAGGGGTACAGATAGCCTCTAACGGGAAGATACTTTCCAGAGTTAACGGCGATTTGAGAGCGAAAATTTTTATTGATGCAAATGAAAAGCAGCCTCGAATGATAAAGAACATCGTTCAAATTTTTTCAAACCTTTTTCGCGCACGAGACCCACTATTTTGTGCGATTGGCTGATGACGTCATTTTGTTTGCAAAAGTAAGGAAAGTATGCAAGATCAGCTTAAAATTTTTCAGGACAACGTATCATACATGAAACGTTGTCCTGAAAGGGGCAACAATAAAGCGAAAAGTAACATACGTATTTCGATGTCTTCTTGATAAGATCTTTTCTTTTTTCTGCCACAGCTGCTTGAAGAAATTCTACAAAAAAAACAGCGCTAAAGATATATCTTTATATCTTGCAAAACGATGTAATTTAGACGTGACAACGACTCCACTCTTGCACTTCAACAATGAAAGGTTCTCAACAACTCTACCACCACATATAATTAGTTTAATGTCCATAAGGCAGCATCTCATACCTTGTGCGGTTTCCTTTCCCTCCTTTGGTCCATCAAACTCTTCAGGGTACACAGTGACATCATCATGGACTCGTGCTAGTCGTATGGGCCTACTGTCACCCAGCATCACTTGGTTAATGTTTAAAGACCTGCGTTTTTCTGAGTACTTCGCCGGTGAATAGCCATCATGTGCTCGCTTTAATGTCTGTAATGAAATTGGAATCACTGGTTTATTTACAACGGACAGTGCAGAAACTGCGCACGAATGCACGAAAAATCGTAGCTTGGGGCCCCCTAGCTCCCTGCAACAGATCTCAAAGTTAGGCAACACTTGATGTTTTCTTCCTAGGGCCTTAAACTCTTGATTTATCATTTAAAAAAGCATATTTAACCAAACACTTGCTTATCTCAGATTGCTCGATGACGTCATTTAACGCAGCTTCTGCTCCGTCTTTATAAATGTGTTTCAAAATCACAAATTTGAAAAGGTGCAGAAAAACTGCACACTAACTTTAACTGTCTCGAGCAGCAGTCTGTTATTCAAAGAAAAACGTACACCTGGAATAACCTACTAACCATTTAGCGTATTCGAAACTAGAGATTACCTGTAACTTTAACCTGCCAAGCCCTCAAAAGGCCTTCTATCAAGAATTATATTTTTTCAGAGCTTCGTATATTAAAATAAAGCAAAGACCTTCCGCTCAACTTGGAAATAGTCTTAATGCATTACGCAAGCAGCATGTTCCAAAGCTCTTAAACAACTCTTGCAATCGTAAGGCGGCAAAGATGCGTTCAAGCTGGCACTTGGCGGGCATTTAAAAGCCAAACAAATATGTTTGCATCAACAGCAACGAATCGCTTATTCAAAGTCTACCTTCGACCAAGCAAAGGTTTTAATATACGAGAAAAGGCCTACCAAGGCATTTTTCTTAACAAGCATTAAATTGATGCAGTTACCTTGAAGATAAGAGCAAGGTATGTCGTACAGTCAACAGAATCTCTTCGCTTTGATAGCAACAATTCTTTCGGGATTACCATCGCCCAATCGAGTACACACAGCACCATTTTAGAAACATACTAGAAAGCAAATAATAATGAATAAAGAATACGCTTGACAACTTTTGACCTTCATGAAGGATATAGGTCGATTCGTGCCCGTCATAGTGGAAACTCAATGACCTTGTGTCTTTTCCCGCTATGAATGGCATAGTTGAATTGAATTATGCTAGTTGTAGTTTTTTTTAAGACTTGATAGAAAAAAAGATAGGTCGAAAGAGCATTTTGGAGTCAGTTTCAAAGTGAAAATTAAGATGAATATGCAATGATAGATAAGCTTGTCTATAATGAGAACAAAGGATCACTCAGACACAGAAGTGCTTTTTTGGCTATCCATTCTTCATAGATTGTGGCCAACTCCAATTTCAATGAGACAATTCAAGATTTTCTGCTTGCAAGCTTTTAACCTTGACAAACACTTAAAGCTAAATTTCAGCATAGCACTGGCTCCTCGTTGTGTCTGTTTGCAGTATTTTAAAGTTTATAGCGCTATCAGCATCGTGTTTCACGGTCCCCTGAAAAGCAGCTTTTGCCGACGGGGTTACCGTACATAAAGAATAAAATGTTTTGTAAATCTGAAACGGAGAGGACGAATAAATTTCGAACAGTAGTTACCACGAAGTAAATGGCCTTCCATAAAGTAGTTATTAAATGTTAACTTGATTAACTGCAGATATGCAGTTATTCAAGTTATTAAATTAGCAGTTACTAAATCAATATCAAAACAGGTGAAGTTCGATTTTTAATAAATTGACTACTGCGGATGCACTAGCCTTGGCTACAAAGTTAAAAATTGAGATACGATAACTTAGTACATATATTACCTCAGGTGCACTGTCATTGCTACTATCACTACTGCTACCTCTCATTTCAAGAAGCAGTTGGAGGGTTGTGAGACAAAGTGCCTGAAAAATAAAAGAATATTGCAACCATATTTCAGCAATTGATTGAAACTAAAATGTATTCCTTCTGTATAATGGTTCAAATGGATTACAATATTTCCAAGCTATATTAGCAAACACACTTTAGTGATAAAGCTTTTATTGCTCATCAGATACTTCTAAAAAAAAAAAATTTAAAGTTCTCAACGTGCACTTGTTCTATGTATAACACACTTCGTTTACTATTGCGCTAAGAAAAAGGGTTACCGTCCTTTGGGACTCTAGCAATGATTTTTTATATTAAGTTTCAAAGGACTGTTTGTAGTTTTTTGCAATGAAATTAAACATGATACATTTTTGACACTCAAAGCAACTTTCCACGAAAACAAAGCGATTTATTACAAACTGCGACACACACTCAAAACATTACTACTAAAAACATCACTTCGCCTTGTGCAGCACCTCACCAAATCAGAAACAGTAACCTTCTTGATCCTTATATCATTACCACATCGTCAAAGACTGGCTCTTAAAATATGAATACAGAAAACAAGTTACCTCTAAGAGTTTCAGAGGCAGCAATTCTTCATGACTTCTTAACTCTTCATAAAAGAAGGCAAGAGACCAAATAACGTCTAATGCGACATTTGAAACTATCTTGTTGTGGAACTATGGGGAAAAAGGTATTTTACAATGAAGAAGAAAGGTGCATTACTTTCAAAAGATATTTTGCATAAATGAGACAGAGTTTGGCAAAACTGGTCATTTGATTTTTGTTTTGAAAAACTGAAACCGAGGCAAAGTATCACTGGTTGTAAACCTGCAGCTAATCAAATGAGTAGAAAAAAGTAAAAACATTAAAAGATAGTTGCCATGGAACTATATTTGTCGACCGTTGCTTTCGCAAAATCGAATTGGTAACAGGTAAGAGAAAATACACAGCAAAACAACCTAAATAGCATCTAACAATTGAATTGTAGCAAACAACTTACACATAAGGATGCAAGAATGACACATAAACTGTCAGTTGTTTTTGGATGTCCATTTGAATTAACCAAACTTTCAATGATGAAAACACCAAGACTGTTCAGTGAAATGCACCTGGAAAGAATAATTCATAACCTTACATCATTGAAGTAGCCTGGGCTCTCGGCGAGGAAAAAGTCATTTTTCCTTTCATTTTTCATCTCTAATTTTTTACCTAAGTGAGCCTGATCTCAGGCTATCATTGCAGTTGGATTTGGCAGATATATATTCTCAAAGTTGACTTAACCAAGTTCGATAATGATCTTAACTCTTCCTGCAGAAGCAACTTGGTCTTAACTCTTAATGTAACATAATAGTGTAACATGTCCGGCAGAAGATATAGACACACTTTGCGATGACTTGAGAACCGAGCTAACAAATATTTCAGAGTGGATGAGACAAAACAAGCTTAGTCTTAATGCGAACAAATCTGAATTCTTGATTGTTGGCCACAAAAAACAACTTAACGGTATCCATGAACCCGTGCAGCTACAGGTTGATGAGGAACTGATAAGAAGAGTTCAGACAGTGAAATATCTTGGAATAAGGGTCGATGAAAACTTAAGTTGGAACGAACAATATAAAAGCCTTAAATGCAAAGTAAAATGTGGACTATCCTCTATTCGCAAACTTAAAGATATTTGACCCTAATCTACAGAGCAAGTCTACAGAGCCCTGGTTGAAAGCCACCTGCGATACGGTAATGAACTATGGGGCAGTTTGTCTGCTACCAAATTAAATCATTTGCAGCGTCTCCAAGACAGAGCTCGCACATTGATTGAAAGCTCCAATTTAAAGAACGGATGGACGTGCAATTGGCTCTCTGTCTCTAACCTTATCAAATACGACAAGGCTGTTATGGCATATAAGATAATGAATAATTTATGTCCGAACAGCCTTCAAGGAAAATTCACCATGAGATCTCAAATATCTGCTTACGCAACGAGAAACTGCCGAGATATTGATATCCCAAAACGAAACCTAGAATTTTCAAAAAAGAGTTCTCTTTACTCTGGTGCTAAACTGTGGAATGATATACCTCTTGATATAAGGAATAGCCCCGCAGTTCTCACATTTAAAAAGAAACTGAAGGACTACTTGCTACACTAGCATTTAAGCATTTACTTGCTACCCAAAGCACGATCCCTAGGAAGAGCAGCACTTACCACGGTTACATTCCATATTATTCTTTGTAGATATAATATAGTACGTTGTTCTTTTTTTTATTTTTCTTTTTACTATTGTTATTTTTGAAACTATTATCTTGTTGTTGTATAAGCTGATAGGGATTTGTGGATAAATATGATTAAATAAATGAAATGACATCTCGAAGCTGTACTCTGATATAAATCGCGTTATTTGAAGAAAATAAACCACTACGAATCCCTCGAGCCGAGGAACATGCAAACTTCCACAAACGCCTGTCGTTACAAAACCATCCATGTCACTTTTCAACAAGAAGATAGTGCCGTCTTTCGGAAGGGGCATTAAACAAGGGTTCCCCATGCTTGAAGGCGGCATGCATAGTTGTCCTAAATTAGCTTTGAACAGCCACAAATGCTTCCAGCAAACTTGAAATAAAAGTGATGAAGAAACAAACGTGCTACTGTCTATGCAGAAATATATTGCAGATCTCCTCCCCAATTCAAGGTTCTTTTTTCCTATCTCTAGACACCGTCATAAACGTAGTTTGTGACGACATTGTTGTGACGACATGAGGACAATGTTTGCTCTTCATATTTACTTCGTCCATTTGGTTAGAAGGATTTCGGTGAAGATTGTGGGCAAGGAAAAGGCTTCCTTCAGGTGCAGTAGAGTGTTCCTTTAATAACTTATGTTCCCAGCCATAATCAGTTTCATCAACGCCTGGAAGGAACTTTCGAACTGATTAGCTGTTCTTACCTCGCGTGACAGGATGGGTCTGTTTTTGCAGCTTTCAATAAAGGAATCACAAGCTTTTCCTGCAAGAAAAATGGGCTTCAATGAGATCAAATTAATCAAATTCATGCAAAGGGCCATAGCTTTGTAATATTTAGCCTTGTTTACCTATGATCGCAACAGTCGCTGGTGACGCAAAGATCGCAAAAATTTGTGACCAGCAATCGTTGCGTCCAAATGGAAATTGTCTTGTTCAGTTTGCCAGCGATCGCTGCATTGCCAACGATCCTTGCGTTTGAAATAGAAAATTCTCAACCTCTGCGATCGCAGCAATCCTGGGAAACCGACTGAGCATGAATTTCAGCGCTCGAGGCCTCTGTTTCAGGAGCTTCGTCCTTGTGTGTGCGTGCACCGCCTTTGTTATCTTGTATTATAATTTTGCGGATTGGATTTTGCCGCTAACGTTCTAAGAAATGTGCCATCGTTATGATAAATAGAAACTACACGACGCTGAGCATTAATGATAAAAAAATTTCTGCGATCCTTGGGTCACCAGCGAACCTTGCAATCAAAATGAAAACCAGGCTCTTATCAGAATATAGGTCTACTGAGGAAAGCTCAATGGTCAAACTACATAGATAAGAACGAGAACAAAAGGTAGCAGGAAAGCAAGGACTCAAAGAACGAATCAACTACAAGGTTAAACGACAAAAAATCGTGTGCCATCCGGCACGTTTACTTGTGGCATCGTTTAAACGACAGATTTATCGGCGCTGATACTGACTGCACTTGAAAAGCTTATCCTTTCATAAGAATTTAGATGGCTCTATTTCATTGCTTTCTTAAACCTATGATTAGTTGTTATCAAATTGACAAGAATTTGCTCTTATTTAAACATTGTTAAATGTAAAACACCTTAGTGTTAGGGTAAGGAATTGATAAAAAACAAACAAAAAAGCAGTCTGATTTGTACTTTGACAAGAGATCTTTTCACGGTATTTTGAGCTACGAAAGTTATCAAGTAATTGAATTTTTCATGGCAGGGGCTTTCAAGTGAAAATACGATTGGTAGGTTTCATACCCTGAGGTCACTGCCATGCACCAGTATATCAGATTCACCAATCTTCGATCCAGGTCGATGAATTGGCATTTCTGCATACATCCGTGAAAATGAAATCAAAGACCCTAACAATGTGACAGCTTCTTTTCTTGGGTGCTAGAATAAATAGAATTCGGCAATTTCAATTTCGGGCACTAAATCCTAGCTGAAATGCTATCATTTCAAGAAGACAACTCAATATCATTGAGAGGGGTGTGACGAACATACATGTGAACTTCCAAACCTGCAAACCCTGGTGCTACTAAGAAGGGCTAATTTTGCAGCTACTACCCACCTTACACCTTTTATCCGGGAGATTTCAACTAAGTTTATTGTACTCATGTCTGGTCTTGCATTACTTAGCCAGTGGTGGAAAATGCATTTACGGTCCTGCAAAGTGATCTCAAACTTGAATTCTTCCTTCCATTCCTTATCATTTCTTCGTGTGGCAAATTTGAAAGCACAATTGAACTATTGCCTTTTTCTTTTGTACTTCCCACCCTTCTTTCCTGCTTTCCTCCTTACATTTTGAGCATTAATGTCTTTTCATACCATGTCTTCTTTCCCATTTCTATTTCTCCTTATTCCTCATCTTCTCGTTCCTTTCTTCCCCCTTCCTTTTCTTCTTTCGTCCTTTCCTCGGTTTTATTCTTTCACTTTCCTCCATTCAGCTTCTTTCGCCATGTTTCTCAACCTAGCATTCTTAAAAGTCCTCTCCTCTCACACAAACCTCCTAGCTACTACCCACATTCTCAGACATACACAGCACACGACAAATACGCTTCAGACATTCAATTTGCAGTGCAGCTGTTCTATCCAGTAACTAATATTCTCAACAGAGGGATACTTCATTTCTTGAGCATAAAATACTAAACCTTTCCCCAATAACAAGACTCTACAAACCTTAAGATTTTGAGTTCCAATGATTGTATCAGCAGCAAAGATGAAATCAAGGATCAGTGCAGTTGATCCTGGCAATACGAAACCATAAAAATCCACACTTTGACTTATGACCGCATTTATGACATCCTAGAAGAAGCACATATTTTGTTATCAAATGATGATGATAATTATAATGATGATGATGATGATGCTGATGATGATGATGATGATGATGATAATGATGATAATGATGGTGATGATGAACGTATTCGTCAAATCATTCAGAAAGATAGCACGAGCACAGAAAGTCAAAGCATCTTTGACGTAATGACGTATGTGCCACAAGCAAGTAAAAAGAGATTGCTTCACAAAGTGCTTTCTTTCTCCTCAAAAAATGCCAAAATCAATTGAGAACTGCATGAAAGAGTTGTATTTCCGTGTTTTTCCTACAGCCTAGAAAGTTTTCATGGTACAGTTTACTGATGACAAAACAACACTGAGCTATTTCCATATGTAAAAAAAATACAAAAACAACACCAGAGCCCTTTCTTTCAACATCTTTATGATTTGCACATTTTGGGAGAACAAAAAAGGGCTGTTTTCTGAAGCAATCACTTTTTCGACTTTCCTGTGCCATAAATGAGCAACAATTTTTTCGATTGGCTAAAAATGGTGGAAGACTCTAGGAAGGCTACCCTATGTAGTTGTATCAAGTCAGGAACAGAACAATAGAGTCTACAGCTCTGCAGCAACCACACAGATGCGGGGAAATTCTTGGGGACATCCAATATAAGAAAGCAACCTGCCCAAAATATCGAAAAAATTATCATACCTGATCAGAACCTGTGAGGCCAACATGTAATAAACGATAGAAATATGTGAGATGATCTGTTGACGGTTGTCTATCATGTCGTTGCAACGTCATCATACACATCAATTTGTATGCAAGCATTCGTCCTGCTTTATGATCTGTGGCCCTGCTAAGTGACATTGCCTGAAATTGAAAACAGGTAGGATCATTAAAGGGTCTTTTTCATCCAGCATTCCTTGCACGTGTCGTCTTTTGGTTTGCTTTTATTGTCGCCATATTCATGGGCCATGAAAATGGCGACAAACAAAGGCCAACCAAGTGAAGACACGTGCAAGGAATGCTGGAAATTTTCAAAGAAGTAAACAATCTGTAACCAAAAGGTAAAATTTGTACCATGCAGTTCAGTTCAGTTTTTTCCCCAAAAATACAAGTTGTCGACTCATGACATAGTCCCAGTGATCGCAACAAAAACAAAGGCAAGAAGAACAACAACAATGACATCAACAACAACAACAATTTTTATCTTTGCTCAAACAGAGACTTATGGATTTTCATCTGAAAATTTGGGACGGAAATGCACAGATTTATCTGTGCACTCAGGAAGGAGGGTCTAAGGCGTAGTCTCGGAAGCGAGGCAAGCAACACGCGATGGTTGGAAATTCTTATTGCTGCGGTGAAGTTCAAGGAAGGTAATCAGCCGTAAAAATGAGAAACTTGCGGTTCACAGTGAAAGGTTTGTTGATTCTTGGACTGAGCAAACATTCCCCTGAGTATAGCGGCTTTCGTTCATGGCTAGTATCACTGAAAAATTGAATTCTGACGCCTTCTAGCATCGGAGGTTCCAGCCGGCAACTTCGGCCCATCCGCAATTGACTGGATTACTCAACTCTTCCTGGTGTTGCTATGGTTTCCATATGCAGACATGAAATCGCAGGGGAAAGCTTCGTCCCAATTTTTAATATGAAAATCCACGAGTAGTAATTTAAGCGTACATCAGTCTATCAATGGCGATAATATGCAATCAGTCTAAACAAGTTGCTGCAATACAAAATAAATGTAGATATATAAAAATACTTTTTACCAGTGTTCTGCGAGCCCAATTAAAGCATCGCTTATCTAGCTTGGGTCCAGCGCTCTCAGGTGAAAGCATACAAAATTAACAGAAATTTTGGTCCAAATGATATCATTTAGGCAACCTGAAAACAAACCTACCTCGAAGCACCAAGTTGAACAAAATAGCAATGGGGGGATAAGTCTTGGTGGTGCTGGAGTTGACCTGTTATCCAGTGAAATGCCTTGATTTTGCCTCACCTACGACATAAGGTGATAAGGTTAAAAATACTCAAAATTCTACCCGTTTGCGAAGACGTAAAACTGATTTAAATTAAATCACTTCCCTGCAATTCACTTCATTTTTTCCTCAGCTTATGCCAAGTTTAAGGAAACTGCGACAACAAACAAACCTTGTGGAAAACCTTATGATCGCCGACGCTGTAAGACAATGATCGGTGATAACTTGAGAAAGCTCCGAAGGGGTACAATGGGATTTGAGATTTGCCTTAAACTGAATAGGATTTTCGCGCTGGGACCACAACTTATGTGGACTGAGAATTTTTTAACGTGAAGGGCGTTGGGTTGGGAAAGGGATTTGATCACATCTAACTTAACAAAATATCAACAAAGAAAGTAGCCGTGACTGCTTGCAAAACAAAGAAAGGAAAAGGGGAATCAGGAATTCTATTCAGGACCCTCTCCGAAAGCTTTGAACACTGAAAATCCTGAATAGCTTACGTGGCTGCAAACACGGCAACTTCAAACAATACAGTGAAACAATCAGTATCACACATCTCCGCGCTATGGAATCTTCTTTCATTCAAAAATATTGTCTGGTAGTAGGATTTACAAAGAGTTCATTACCGAAGCTGATCACAACACCCCAACCAACTGGCAAGAAGCATACAGATCTTTTCGGGCAGCCTGTCCCACTTCTAAAGATCATGGTCCCATAGACGACGTTGAGAACACCGCAAGGCCAACTGACTACCTTTATCATGCTGACTTTCACTTAGGGTTCCTGGAACTAGCTGACAATAAATAAAATCACCCTTTTCGTTGCAGTAATACCACAGGGCTCAACTTCCAAGCAATAATAAGCACAGTACCATAAAGTTGCCAATTGAGCTATAGGAAGCGTCAATGCATACAGCTAAACCTCTGTAACGCGAACATGATAACCAGAACAAAAGAAGGCCACGCACCATACATTGTTCTATTGCTTGCTTACCTCTGGAAAGCAAATTCTACAATATTTATGTGAAATAGGCACGTGGAATATCCTCCTGTTAACTGCATTTATTCGCAGTAAATCTTGTTAGCTTGACAGCTTTTGGTCTCTCTCAAAAAGAGCTACTTTGCTGCAATGAAGCTCATTGTAATATTCATCATGAATTCACAATGGCATAAGTAAAGATAATCTTTCTCTCTGGAGACTGACTGATTATATGATATTTATTTGAGACCAACGATTGGAATCAGTTTGTTTTAACTTGCATATGTAAGGAAAAAAGCGGTTTCAGATTTTCATCATTAAAAATTAATGTCAAGCTTAAGTAATAAAAATGTTTGCCAACTGGAAATTCATTAGACGAAAAACGTCGGCTTCTAACAGTTTAAATACCGCGTTGCAACTCAGCGAGGTCGAGCATAGGGCTCAAATTTTTTAAATCTTTGAAAAGGTGGATTTAAACTATATTACATTTATCTTCGAAGTTAACGGCCTGAAAAAAGAACTTAGGGTACTCTGCTGTAAATCTACCGTGGAAATATCATTTGCATCTTGCCGCATAGTGGAAAAAGAGGACCAAGGACCCAAAGCAGGACCAGAATCTGAAAGAGGACCAAGAAGAGGACCCTAGGGAGGACCCGGAAGAAGACCTTATGGCAATATATAACCAGTGGTAAATGTGAAATGCATGCCAAAACTCTGCTTGTGAAGGTGACAAAATAACAAAAATTTTAATCACAACGGTCCTCTCTAGAAACTTGGTAAAGGTCCTCCTTAGAGTCCTTTTCCGGAACCTACTTAAGGACCTCTTCCGGGTCCTCTTCCGGGTCCTCCCTAGGGTCATCTTCCGGGTCCTAGTTCTCTTCCGGGTCTCCTTTCGGATTCTGGTCCTGGTGAGGGTCCTAGGTATCCTTTTCCCGGTAAGCCATATCTTGATTATTATAAAAAAGGCGGCACTTTTCAATCAGTTTTGGAAGAATTCAAGGCAGATTTAAAAACAATAAATATCATCGTAAAGTCTCAATAAATAAAGGAAGAATGATACAGTCTTCAAGAAAACCACATTTACGAAAGTTTTCAATGTAGTGGCAAGCAAAGATCTGTTCTGGTTTAGGGTTTAGAAATTTGATGACGTCACACCCTCACAATACGATACATACCATCATTTGACACCAGTCAAGACACCAAAAAGTTTCAAGACAGATATACAGAATAAGTACTTGTATAGTCGTCAAGAAATTACCGTATGCAACAGATTCCATATATCAATGAGATGCTCAAAAACTTTCGCATGAATTTGCTGGTCTTTGATTTTGTTTACATTCCCAAGAAGTCCGATGATTCGCCTCCATAAAACAATTGCAGACACGGGTGTCCATCCTTCTGTTTTTCCGCCTGCTATAACGCTCGGTTCTTCCGCAGCTTCCGTTTCTTCTGTAGATTCAGTGAGAGTGTCCTGTCGCTCACGAGCTTCTGATTTTTCTGAAGAACTGAGACTGTCAGTGCGCTGGGTAGAATCTTTTCGAGGATCTGTGAATAATAACGTGATTTGAAATACTAAGTTGACCAGCGGCGGACTTTAAAGGACAAGTGTAGGGCTGGTATGATTGTTGATAGAATGAAAGATCACGTTGTTGTGAATGGTGAGTACTTTCTTCAAACTTCCTCCCCTCTTTTCTCTGTGAAAATACGTACTTAATACTGCGAAATGAGCAAAGTTGCGTCATAAACGCATAAGGTCAACTTGGCCTCTCTCGTCCTAACGAAAAATGCACCTTCCCTTATGACGCTAACAAACTTTTCCTTTACTGTTTCAATCCAGTGAGGAAAACATACAATTCAGGAGATATTCAGTCGAAAACCATAAGAATTTTCGTCACCAGGGTTCTACACTGTTGTAAAGAACACTTCGTTTTGCCCTGTACTTCCTTTTTTTGCATAGGTGAGACCAACTCACTGGAATCTGTGCAATAGTTCCGACCATTAGCATACATGTATCTTACAAATGAAGCTTTATCACAACTTTTACTGGATGGCAATTCATGAGCTTGTGTTATAGTTTATCCATAAACCGTCGATTCGAGTGAAGAAGGAAGTTCTTCACCCCATCATCCCTTGATGAGGTGCCTAGTCGCTTAGTTTTTTGTAACTTGTTTGTAGCCATAGGTTTAAACACTGTTTTTCTTTCTTTATTGTAAAATAGTTTTATCTTTGGGGGTAACGGATGTGGGGTATAGTAGTTCTCCGAAGAATTCTAATGCTAAAATCGACAAAGAATTCCTTATGGTCTGTGTCATATTAGGTGTCAAGTGAAAATACCCGCGAATAACAACAATTGACGTGTTTCGCATCAGTAAGTTGCGAAGTTGTGTAAGAAACTGCAGAGGACTCGTAGCGCGTGGAGCTGCGAAGGAACTACGAAAAAGGTTGTAGTCTAAAATTAGAAGCTTACCAAACGCAAATCTGACATGCTGATGCGCCTCCGTACGGTCTTCAACCAGTGTCGAGCAGCTTGACGTAAAACTACCTCCTGATGTAAGCGTGGCTGTTGATTCCATATGTTTGCCTTTTGGTACCTTAAAACTCCCAACTGTATCACCCTCTAGGAGGGTGAATGCAGCACTGTCTATGCTCTGAGAGTCATGGCCGATCGGTTTCGATTGTACCGGTACATCAGCTTCGAAACTAATGAGGTCCGGATCTGACATGCTTGGGTGGTCACTGATTATATCCGGGGGGTTTGCTTCCACGAGTGGTGTCTGGTTGTCATCTCTATCCTGTTGCAAAAAAATAAAATCTGAATGCAAACTGAATAATTTCGAAGAAAAGTAAACTGGAGTAAATTGCAACAGAGGTTCTCATATGAAGGATGCCTTGTGTAGACCCTTACAAGAGACGTCCAGCCCTATCATTTGTTTTGGAAGGGCTCTTATGGACCAAATAACTAACTAGGGAGGAGAATCGAACTGTAACAGCCAACTGGCACCAAAATGGACTTAATAACAATAATCAAAAATCAACTTTGCTACCCCTGCCAAAAGAACCTATGTTTGATCAAACTGAAACAGGTTCTTCATTACAAGGTCTTAATTTGGGAACAGGTTCTTATTTTGGTAGGTTCTTATAAGCGGGGGTTTACTGTAATCAGCCATGACTTTATGAATATTCTCCCAAAAAGGAGGCAAATTTTGTTATTACCGACCCGAGAACCAATCAAAAATTTGAAGTCCTTCCGAAGATTTTGATTTGGGAAAATATCTAATTATTTGACAAAGAGACTCTTATTTTGAGGGCAGGCAACCAAAAAAGCAGAGGGCACGTACGCTTCAAAAGTCTGCTATCTCGTTATGAGCTTAATACCCCTTTCACACTTGCAAGTAAAACCAGTTTAAACGAAACCAGGTTATCGAATGGAGCCTTCTGATTGGATAATCCAACAAATCTAACGCATTTGATTGGCTGAAATTTAACTTGGTTTTGATAAATCTGGTTTAATTGTGTCAGTGTGAATATGGTATAACAAGAACATGAAACAAGACCGGCACTGCTTACGACCAGGCTTTCCTGTGTACTGCTTGTGGTCATCTGCCCTTCTTGCAAATTGTCTATTAGACTATTCATCGATCTGCTGGATTCAGTTTGCATGCAGTATTGATCCAAATCATCTCGACTAAGACGATCAGATGCAACACTTGGGGTAACACTCCTTGAACCGTCACTTTTCATCAAATCTTCAGAGTATGGGTAACTGGTGCAGCTTGCAAAACTATCTTCACTTGATATGCTCATGTTGCTAGCTGATTTTCTTCCTGCATAGAAGAATTAACCAAATGTAATTAAAACTTACGGCACTTGTAACAAAAAGCATTGGAGACAAAGGATGGATATCACACAGCAATCAAGAAAAATAAGAGAATCATTCATGATGACTCAGGTTCTCCTTTGCCACATCAGTGAGAAAATACTATAATCGATTCACATTTGCAAGTTCAACCCATATGAACTAAAACGAGATAATCGAATAGACCTTATCGCAATTTTGAGAAAGGGAATGAGAAGAGCGCGGCCCATTCTGAAAGCCTTAGCATAAGGGAAATCCCCTCCTTGCGGCTCTTTGCCTACTACCTCGATCTATTTTCGATTTTTTGCACTTTTCAAGAGTCAAACGATACTTGTTTGGTTTGGTAAGCGTTTTCTCTGGATTATCAAGCCGTCTGGTCATCCTTTATCCACTGGTGACTGTATTTTGTGCCATTTAATAATTGCAGGTATATCGTATATGTCCTTTTGCAATGGCTCAGTTTAGGCATGACCAATCAATGGGCCTAACTTCAGCCATAAGCCACATACAATAAAGTCGCTCAAATACATGCTCAAATATCTGATAAGACTTATGACGATGAGTCACTTGTGTCCCTCTACTCTTTGATTTAATGATGGGGCTTCGATCAACAGAGACTCATAATATTACTTTGAAAAACCTGGCCCTATTTAGGCCCAAACTCCGCGATTCCTAGAGTACCAACCAGATTGTGAGATTTGTGAATTACTATTGTTACACTGCAAATGTGATAGAATTTTCGATTCGATTGAGGAACAGAAAACACTCCCACGGGATTGAGATTCGAAGCCGTGATTCCATTGATAACTTTAGAAAATAGGGTCAGCTTTTTCACTGTTTCATTATGAGTCCCTGTTGAGCAAGGTTTACCGCAGGGATACAAGAGACTCATCGTCATAAGTCTAATATCTAATAAGCTAGCATTTGACTGTAAGTGGCTTGAGCCATTTTTATATGTATATACTCCCTTAACCATCAATAAGTGAAATCATTACCTTGTAAATGCCTGTTGTAAATCCTATCTGCCGACTCTAAAACATCGCTTAAAAGTCCTTCCGTTTCTTCTGATTTTTCTTCTCCTGTGCCATCTTTCTGCTCGACTTCATCAGGTTCATTCGTGACAGTTTTCTCCAAATCAGCTGATGAATCACTACTTGACGCTTCTTGGGTAGCAAGAGGAGCTGCCGCGGGCTGTTGGTCGGTTGGTATATCATCCACTGTGTCGGCAACTTCTCGTAGAGTTCGCTTTCGTTCCACTATAATATCTTGAAATAAAAGAATATCATGCGGCTATTAAACGGCTATGAGGTCAACGCTGGAAAATATTGGGACCGCAGCTTGACGTACGGACCGAATACGGCGTGAGTGGCCGAGTGCCTTATACAGTGTTCGTCAGGTGACTAAAGTTAAGCTCGGCAAATGAGGTCAAACTCCGGATGGGTGACCTCGTCGTCCTTCGGAAGGGACGTTCAACTAGGGGTCCCATGCCTGGATGCGGCATGTACAGTGGGCCTTAATTACCTTTCAGTAGCTATAAATCCTGACAAGCCCACTTAAAACAAACTCAAAACAAACAAACAAATAAAATGCAGTGAGGTCCTCAAAAGTAACTAAGGTCCAAAGGTTTTCGAGAATGGATCGAGAAATCGTTTTATAAAGGCTTTATTACATAGCAGAAACTTCCAAAAGCAAAATTTGCATTGTTCTATACTTTTCTACTGTGATTTTGATCGTATTCATCTCTGTGGTTGGTAGTTTTGACGCTAGCTACATTCGCACTTTCTTCATGTATGACTGCAAGTTCGTTTTTTATATTTACAGCAACACGAAGTCTTCGAGGAATAACCTAAACATTGGCTGTGCACTTTAGTGGCCTAGGCTAACACAAGACGCCATTCTGTTGTTGTTCATGTCTAATGCAATACCCGTCCAATGCGGCTTTGAAAAATACGGCTTTTACGGACCACATAAGAACAAATCAAACTACTCTATTGCCAGTTAGAAGAGCCGAATTCTAGAGCGCCATATAATAAAGGCGTCCTTGTATCGTATTGTACAAGGATACGAGAAACCCGCGGGAAATGTGCGATTAACCAATGTGAGTGGCGGGATTCTGTATTGCATCGTTTTTGAAACTTCCATCAGATAATGAAAAGTATACCACAGTTACTGCCTTTACCTTTATCCCCAGAAATCAAATCTGGCAAACTTCCACTTATCCCTGGTTTCAAAGCGCTATCACTTTGTACAACTCTTATCTGCTTCTGGGGCTGCTCCCTTGTACAAGACACTGAGGTTGTCCTTGGAAGAAGTGCAACAAAGTCTCTCATGTTTGTTCCTCCACTCCCTTCAGCATCTGATGTTTCCGTTTTCGCCTCCGTTTCATTTTCATCTTTGTAATAACGGCTCCATCCACGAGAGAATGACTTCCGCATTGCATAAGTGTTGTGGCTCGAAATAGCAGTCACTCGACCCCTCCATTTCTTTCGCTTTTGTTCGGTTAATCGTTCAAGCGGTAAGTCTGTCAAGTCTATACCGTAAACTGTTCTTGCTAGGACTCTTGTCAGTGTCTCTACAGTACCCTAAGGAAAAATCAACAGAATTCATGTCGTCAGTGGAAAACAACTGACCCTGAAATAAAAATTGACTCAATTTTCTTCCAAATTATTCAAATTTAGCAAGAAAAAAGTATAGCTATGAAACAAAATCAAAGCAGACATCTGGTTTAGCATATTCTGTGTTGCAAAGTTCTGGTCAATAAAGAGTGACCTATAGCAAGCTTTAGAGATTTAAAAGGAATTCTTAGCAGTACGAATAGAGTATAAAAACATTTGAAACATTAAGTTTGCCATTCGAAAACCAACCAATGATGCTTAGCTTTTCATCAATGGTGTTTACTACAACGAAGATAACGTACAAAGCTTTAATACGAATAAAAGTGACATATTTCATGCAACATCGGTACAATCTGAACAAATGAAACATTCTACTACTTCAAAAGGTTTGGCAACGTACGTTCAAAAATCAAATTTCACAAAGAAAGATTGTCGGCAAGGTTTGTCTATAGCATATCAGAATATTCGCATCAGAGTAGATCATAGCCAATTTAAAGTATATATATACGAAAGAAACTTACTGCCCATTCTGAGATCATTTCAGGCCATGATGTAAGTGATGATATAATTCTGAGCAATTCATTCCATAAGTCAGCTGGAACATTCACTTGTAAGCTTGCTCTGATCCATGTCACGAACAGCGTCTATAAGTAGTTAATGAATCTGGTAAGAAAATCGTTCTCAGAATTTCCCGACTTATATATAATATTTATGCACACTAGAAACGGAGGCCTTTGTTGGTTACATTTCAGCAAATAAATTTCTGCAAATACAGTTTCAGCCAGAACTGTACAACCATCGAAAGGAGTTTTATGCCGAATTTTTCTTTTCTTGAATTTTGACCAATATTTTGTAACTTCAAAAATCACTGCCGTTCTGCAAGAGTAAAACTAAATTGACTAGCAATGATAAGAATTAATCAGACTCTTGCATCTTTGACAAAAAGTTACAATAGGCTTTTTGCTATAATGCTCTATGAGATTTTCCACTAGTAAATGTAAGAACAAGAAGCTTCAAATGAGAATTATACTTCAAATGAGAAGTAAATTCCTAACTTAAAGGGATGTTGAAGCAGAAATTCTAAAAAGATCAGGAGCACAAGAGGTATAAAACATATTGGCAAAAGTTGAAAAAATCATTCAAAAAATCCAACAAATATCAAAATAAATCGTGCCATAAAGGTCATTACCTGAAATATGTATGTAGCCAGTTGCCCACCTAAAGTTTTCTCCCTTGGACTTGGCGGCCTTCCCTTCAAGCAAAAATCCGTGATCCTCATTAGGACGACAAGCAGTTGCCTCCTGAAAGAGAAAACAAAAAAGCATGTGATGAATGGTGGAGTGGATACAATTATGATTTAGTTGTACTGCTGCCATTCATTTGAAGCTACATTTAAAATGAGTGTGCGGTGACTTCTCGATGAATCGACCAAATACAACACCCGGACAGAGCATTGTCTGTTTCGTGTTCAACATCGACTTGACTGGGATATCTTTTTGATTGGACTGCTCCTTGCAAACACAAGCTCTTAACCTTGCAAAAACCCATTAAAAACCTCAAACACGCAAGAGTGCCCGATAAAAACACGACATCGTCACAAATCATAAAATCAAGACCAAAATGAAAAACAAATTTCAAATAAATATAAAAATTTCATCAAACACCATATGACAAAGGAAAAACCGTTTGCTTTATTCATCCTAATCTTACTGTTTGAAATACAGCTAATTCTTTAGTAAGCTTGACAGAGATACAACAAACTAACGACAAATGCCGAAGAACAGGTTTGCAATGTCTCTTACCATGTTTGTTCATCCAAGCCTAACTCCAACACCACATTTCGATACATCTTCATAACCCTCCTGCAAACTTCAGCCTGAAATCAAATTGAGAATATAAAATCTTGATAGCTCAAAAAGAAATAAGATAAACAATCCAGTAGTTTGCAGTTGTTGCAAAATGATAAATTCGAACAATCTAATGGAGCAGTTCTACCTCAAGAATCAAACCAAGTTTACTCGAACAGCCATGGGTTTAATTTCATGTCAAAGTATCAGTATTACATGGTAGAAGGTTCTGTTAAGGGCATAGCATACACAACCAAGCTGATGGTGTTGCAAGGACACAAGATCGACTTGGTGATCGTTCCTCTCGATTTAGGAGCATGCTTCGAAACAAGGCAGTTTGGCAAACAAATCCAAAAGATGTCATGCAGTTATCTCCAGATTTTGCAATATTTCTCAATTCTTTTGACCCTTCCTACATACGCGAAAAAAGGCGATTTCCAAGATCACCAAAATAATGAAATCTTGGTTGTTCATCAAAAGTTGCTAGTCTTTGGAGGCTCAGTATTAATTAACACAATCACTTCTCTCATCATAATTGTTACCTGCTTTTGGAGCAATTCAGGTCCTGTTTGCGAGAAGAAAACATAACATGAATTCGTGACAAATAATCGAACGTTAGCTTGCAGTCCAGCTCTAACATTCTCCAATGGAATCCTAGGAAAGAAGCCTCGATCGCAATTTACAACAGCCTCTTTGTATGATGACGTCCTCAATAACGGTGATCTATCATCCGGGATATTTGAATTTGTTTCAATGAGCAGCGATGCGTAGTATTCATCTGGGGATAGATTCTCTTGCATGAATACTGGTCGTTCAGTCGGCTATTGGTGGAAAAGAAAATATATCATTGATATATATTTACGTGGAGGTCTCGTAGACTGATGACGCCGAGTCCCTTGTATCCCTGCGGTAAACCTTGCTCAAGAGGGACTCATCATGAAACAGTAAAGAAACTTGGCCCTAGTTTCTTCAATCATCAATGTGGAAAGAATCACGGCTTCGAATCTCTATCTCATGGGAGTGTTTTCAATTCTATAAATTCTATGACATTTACACGTTAACAACAGTAATTCACAAATCTCGCAATCTGATTGGTACTGAAGAAATTGCTCAGTTTGGGCCTAAATAGTGCCAGGTTTTTCATAGTAATACTATGAATCTCTATTGACCGATGCGCCATCATCAAGTCAAAGAGCACAGGGAAACAAGAGACTCATCGTCATAAGTCTAGAGGTGTCGATCGGGTGAGGCAAAAGAGCAATGGTGACTGCACTCAATTTACTAACATCTAAAATACCCGGAGAATAACTCTTCATGTCCTGCTCTGCGTGTTCTGCTGTTAACTATGGATCAGCTGTTTCTCTCAAAAATCAATAATTAGCCAAAGAATATTTTCTTACGTTTGAAAAAACTGCAAAAAGTTTTTCGGAGTGTGGTGCCTCGAAATGATCGGACAGCAAATTTGTTTTTCAACAATTTCCTTGACTCTTTCTTTATCAATAGAAAATTATGCTTGCGCTAAAATCCCATTTTTACAACGAAAAATGTCAGTAATCAAATTGGACCATTCAAGTATATACATTCTAAGCAATTAATTTCGAAACATTTCGCATTAGCGAACAAAGCCTCCATTTCAGATACTGCCAATCAAATTAGAAGAATCAAAATACAGCCCTGGAGGGCTAGCCTTCTTCGACTCTTCACAGAAATCCCTTGACAGAAATAAAATTATCTAGCAAGTCATAAAATACTTTAATATGTGTGGCGAAAAGACTGCCCCTCATTTGCTGCTACCTCCAAGGGTGTTGGGCCAAGGATGTTTTGTTCTGTTTTGTCTTCAACTGAGCGTGTTTAGGCCCAACCGCTCTCAAGTTGTTGGAATAGAGCTCCCTTGTATTTCTGTGTCTTAGTGCGCCTTCGCACAAGAAATTGCGGTTTTAAAAACCTTCTTTGTGTCAAGGCGCACTAAGACACAGAAATACAAGGGAGCTCTATTCGAACAACTTGAGAGCGGTTGGGCCTAAATACGCTCAGTTGAAGACGAAACAGATCAGAAAACAAGACAACAAAACAAGACACAGGGATCAAAACAAGGTAAATAAATAATCATCAAAACATCCGTGTCCGTGTCCCTTGCTACCTCACAAGAACAGTATCTTGAGGTAATTACATCAAACGCTAAGAAGCTGGGACGCTAATATCATCGGACATTTCAAATGTCCGAAAGTTTCAATGTCCAAAATTCTTGAAATCCGAAATATTTAGTGCCAGAAATCTTTTGCAGCATTGAGAAATCACACCAAAACATTCTTATTGTTTGACAGGACAACGCCTTACTCACGAAAAGCTTTGCATTAAATCTCAAATTAAATTACTTTCAGAAATCATTCATATCATAACCAGCAACAACCACTTTTGGAATTACTGACTACGAAAAACGTATATCATTAGTATCAAACAAGCAAAATACAGTGTGAATTTAGCAGTTCCTTTTGTCGCATGAAATTTCTTAAAAAAGTGTGAGATAACGTGCAAAATGTTGTCCCAAAACATTTTCTCAAAACTTATTCGTCCGAAATTGCTTGCAATTTTACTGTCTGCCTGTGGGTATTAACGACAACAATTAGGACACTGACATTTACCTTAAACCATTCATGATAAACTGTCATGACACGACAGATGATATCAGACCATGCAATTGGCATAAGAAAGCCCTGTAACAAAAAAGACAAAGAAACATCATAAGCGTCAAGGTTAACATATAAAACAACAGTTGATCAAGTTCATACGATCATTCTACAGAGCACCCATTAACGAAAGCTGGTAATAGCTAACTGACCACTACATATGTTTCAATAATTTAAAAAAAATTGACTCCTAGCAATACGCACTGTTGTTCTAAAGCTTTTAACCTCTTACACTATTAACACATCAACCTCAAAAAACGAGTAAAAAGAGATTAAACCTGCATCATGCGCCACCAAAAGATCAGAAAAAGACTTACCTGGCGAAATACTTCATGCAAACACAAAACATTTTCTTTCGTTGAATACAACACAGATCGGACAATTTCAGCAGTAACATACAGTGTCTCATATTGCATGACATTTTTCTCATCGACTGATGACAAAGACCCAGTTTCTGCATTCAAAGAATCATCTGTATTTGATGATTCTGACAGCCTGTCTTCTTCACTTATCCTCCTCCCTGGTTTCTTGAATCTGATCGTAAAAGCAACGAACCAACAAAGCACTCTCCAACGACAGCTCATTTGACTTTGTGAAGACTCTCGTGTTTTGATCTCAACTAAATTTGTAGCTAGCAAATCTGAAAATTTGGAAACAGAATATGATTAAGAATGAATTTTCTTATTGAAGAGAGGTTCTTTTCGAGAGCAGTCCATTCTATCAGACCACTGTTGTATTGGAATGGGGTTAACAAGAGAGACAGTTGTAAAAAAAGATGTAGCAGTTCCTAGCAAGGCAGGAATAATGGGTGGATGGAGCATCAGCTCATAGGCATAATACAAACAGTTAAATCTTGAAAAAAACTCTAAATGCGAACGAAAGCATCTAACTAGTCAAGATCTCCAATTACAATTTGAGATACGCGAAATTTCCACTTTGTGTAACCTTAAGACAAAAAGATCACTGCTTACCCTCACTCTTCCCGTAAAGCCTGTCGGCTGGATCCCATGATGTGAATATATGAGGCAAGTAGAATTTCTTGAAATGTTGAAATAAATAATAGAAGCCACTTTCTCGCATTTTGTGATCCTTCCAATGAACTTCCATCATCTGAAATATAAAATGAAAAAACATCATGATATCAGGTTTGTCTCAGATCAGATGTCAAGTGAAAATGATCACGAATAAACAACTGCACTGCTTTGCATAATCAATTTTGCGATATCGCAAATCTCGTGTGACATCATAATGCGATAGACTTGGCTCTAGGCCTGTACCCATTTCTTTTACCTTAGAAACTCGAGTCAAGGTTGCTGATGATTAGCCTGATAACCAGTGGGCTGGTTATCAGGCTAGCTGATGATACGTTTTTTGAGAAACATTGCTTCATGATGATATGCGCAAAGCATAAACTATCCTGAATGCTTTTGCAAAGTTCCAGTCGACTAACAGACAGGACATATGTTTGTGACAAGACAGACAAAATTAGCTGATTGTAGTTCTTAATAGTTTGGAGCACTTACTGATACGAACCAAACTTCTGTTTCACTGTAATGGAGGAAATAGGATAAGCAGTTCGTTGATAAGAACAACTTTTTGCAAATGTTGACACTGATCTTTATATTTCCTACAGCTACTTATGTCTTGTCTTAATAACCCACATTTGCATTAAGATCGTGTGACTCAGCCACTCACACTCCGTCCATCTTTTGTCGCTAATCATATTCATAATGATGCTATTCAAAATGTTGGTTTTTATAGTGGTAGAGCAATTATATATTATACAAAAGCAAAGTTAAAGGGAATGTGCAATTGTAAATAGGTTTGCCCAAGAAAACAAAAAGGCAGCATTGCTATTTCTTTGATTATCTATTGTTCACAGCTCTTGTGCAACTTAGATTCCCATGGAGTCTTTTCATATTTTTGCTCTTTGCAGATGCCACCTTGCATGAGCTCTTTCACAGACCACATACAAATACAGAAGTTCTTTTTAATGCGAATTTGACAGGTTATTCTATTTACATTTGCAGATCAACAAATAGGCCCCAGAAACACCCTTCTTTGCAAGCGTTAATTAATGTGTTGGCTTGCCAATCAATAGAAATGGAATGTTACAAAATCTGCCCTTGTTAATTCTGCATCAATCGACAACTTACCAAACCATTTACTTTATTTCATCTCACCTTTTTCGTCATATAATCGAGAATTCTGTCGAGAAATCGGTTCGTGAGTTCTTCTGGCATTGGATTCTTTTCCCCTTGTGGAGGAGGCAGAAGCGGTGATATCGATTCCCCTGTGCACCATTCTGAAACAAAATTGACGCCGTCTGATTACATTTCATCCATAAACTGGTGTATTAGCACTCACATCGTATCTTTAACCAATAACAGATCGCATAAATCCTAGCCAAAGTGTATATGAGAACATTCATTGCATGAATGAATAAGTAATGAGGCGTGACAATAGAAACTCATATCTAATCTTCTGTCCTGAGAAAGCTTACGTTATAGATTTTAGATTGCAGAAAATGTGCATGAAACTCCATTATCGATACAGAATATAAGCCTTTCATTTTGAAGCTAGCTACTCCAGTATCGATAAGACTGAATCCATGGACCTTACTGTAAGTCTAGACAAATAGTTTTGACTTGTTACAGCAATGAAGAGGCTATCAAAAAAGATTGAATAAGGATTTCTCTGTAGCTTATGGTTCGCGTTACACATAAATCTTTGATTTTGAATGGTAACATTTGATAAGCATGTGATTTATGTGTTTCAGAAGACACTAAGTTTAACATCGAATTTGATAACGAGGAACATTCTTAGTAAGGCTTACGCGCCAATTCAGACTGGCCTATTTGGTTGGAAAGTCAGAATATCAAGAAATCTTACCTGAATCAATATCCAAGTACGACAAATACTGTGATGATGAAACTGAAACAAATCCTGATCCACTGATGCTTGCAAAAACTGAATCAACGAATTTCTTGGGACGATATATCTTTGTCAGGTCGATTTTATTGACTGGATTAGGAAAACCTGGAACAATGCTCCCGTAAACGAGTAGCCCAAGTTCATCCACATTTTCTTGCAGGTCTTGCAGCCATAGCAAGTATAACTTGACGCCAATTTCTCGAACCTAAATGAGACGAATGCAAAGATGGTACTGATCCAATATGCTGGAAAGGGGAACAGAGCAAGATTCATTATCTAAAATAAATATCACACACACGAGTGACCAATTTTCATAACGTATATGGTTGTACTTATAATGTCTATGACAACATTGGGGGGGGGGGGGCTCTCTCTCGATTAATTCATCACTAGAGAGCTCCACCTTAGACTAATATACCAAAATATATAATGTCTTGTAATGTTTTATTATTACGTTAATCTATTTAGTGTATGTTCATGTATCTTGTTTTTGTGTAGTATGTATTATTTATTGCCTTTTTCAATTTAATTTAGGTAATGTTAGTACAATTGTATTGAAATGTATTTAGGTACCTTTGTTAATGAAACTGAAACTGAAAAATCACTCTCAGTGAACACTCTTGGTCTTGCATGAAATGGCATCTGTTCTTCAAGAGCTTAGGCTTGCAATTATATCGTGTTTTCAGATAATAAAACAGATTTATTTTCTCTTTTTCAACCAGGCTCAGACATGGAAAGGACAGAACTAGCCTATTAAAATGTTCTTACAAACAAACCTGTTCTGCAAAGTATGCATGCAATGTAGTGTAACAAAGCCATTTGCATACAACCTACTTGGAATTCCTATAGTTAGCATGTAATCATAAACAATGTTGCGAATAAACAGGAATTATCAACATCCCTGGCACCACCATTTTCTATGTATGTAGATGATACTATCATATCATATTCTTCCAACATCGATGGTCTAAACGATACTAATTTCAAACATGAAATAATTGCACAGAATCCATTTTGAAAGCCATTTACCTAATTCTTAATAGCTCCTTACAAGCTATTGGTCGTAAAACAAAGACACTCACCGCTAGGATATTCCCATGATGAAGTAACCTCCTTAGAATTGTTCCTATAAGGACAAGAACAGAGATTTTGAGATACACGTTCTCAAACATATTTCACTGTACAAACAAACACAATGATGCAAGATCAATAGTGATTTATGATGTTCAGATGCTAAAGTTAAATGATTCCTGGATCTTTTCATCAAAATTTAAAGAGTTGTACACAGCTTAAACAGTGACTACCATAGACTTTATTAAGATATGCAAGAAAATTTTATGCTGGCTCTTAAAATGATGCAATGCTGTAAATTTTACTCCCCCTAGGAATATTTGGTCCAATGTTTCAAGAGAATGCTACAACTTTACAAAAACAGTGCACTAAAGATCAATAAAGAAGATGTAGAGACTCTCGGTCAGACACAAGATATCTAGAGCTTGCATCTTTGGCTTGCCTCAAACATGATGTGGGTGATGAGGAAAAATATACTTAAATCTTTGACAAGTACATTTAAAACTTCCAACATCACCAAATACACATTCTGATTCAAACTTGGTAGTGTCGTTTATACTAAAGAATAAAGTACTAGAGGGAATGGCCAAGTTAAGTTTTTCACACTCTAATGATAACATTAGTTTGAAAGGCCTCAGTGTGCTGAAAATCTGTCTGCCCTTTGTGTTTGTTTTCTTCTAGTGCCTTATTCTGATTTAATGCATGTCTTGTATGCCCTAATGAACAACACAATGGCTATGAGATTACAAGACAAGTCAGAAGAAGATGTATTGTATGGTAAAAAAGCACACACGCTTGATTTTCCGACAGAGTGTGCAGATAATAAAGGATATTTCAGTAACATTACATCATTGATTAAATGTATATACAGTATGCAGATGGAACTTCTACATGGATTAAGTTTTAATGCAGATAACAAAGGGAAGGGTTCTTTCTTACCAATACTGTTGAACTGCCATCTTTCATAAACTCTTTCTGGTACCAGCAACAGTAATTTCTGAAAACAAGAAGATACAGTAACACTTTCCAAAGTATCACACAAAAGAATGATCAAGGTATTCTCATTAATTCTGCAAATGAAGAGAAGAATTCTTGAGAGGATCAAGACTGTACAAATTTTGAAAAAGAATTCCTCAGAATTTCCTATGCATTCATATGGAAGAAGGTAGCTTTATTTTAACTGGGGCAAGTACTGCAAATAAGGCACAGGAACACAAATAACATATACTGTATATCTATCATCAGAATATTTAGTTAGTACAGTTAATACAGCTTTTCTTCTCATATTGAAAAAGAATTTTGTAAATTGAAATTAAAGGCCAATCCAATGAGTAAATACGGTTCTATTTGCAGACTTTGTGGCTACTTTTACTCTTCAGCAACCACAGCATAAAAAGTACAGTGCATGTCAACTTAAGTTGGAAGTCATTCTTTATGTACAGTACAATAATCTTGGACATTTCAGGAATGGATTTAGATTGTAGAAGCAAGGGTGGGTTGGTATAATGGGGCATAATCTGAAAAGTATCAAAAACCAGGAGATGGCAGTTAGAGCAAGCAGAGGGGTACACACAAGTACTTCGCAATCCATACATTCCCTGGAAATTGAGGCTGTGAAACAGTTAGCATAATATGCTAAGAGCTGCTTAAAACTAAACAGTGCCCTAATAAAATGCACGTGCTGTAGAAATTGTCCATGAATTTAAAGAGAATCAATAGATACAAACCCCATGCAGAAGGAGTCTGGGTATTCTATCATTAGCCTATTGTACATGATGATAGCTCCCTTCTATCACTTAAACAGATGAAATTTATGAAGAGAAAATCTGGAATAAGTTCAGGCAAAATGTTTTGAAACAATACTGTAAGTAGATAGGGGAGTGTTAATTAAGCCTCCAGGCATAACTGCCATTTTATAAAAAAACAGCATAAAATATTGATGTTTTTGAAGAAAAGGGCATTCAAGAAATATTGACTTTTTCTTTAAATCCATAATTGGATTGTCATTTCATCTTATGGTACCTGCTTGTGATAACAACTATATTGATAATCATTTTACCAGTGTTATTTTTCAAGTCTATCTTGCAACTGCAAAACAAGTTTTCATGGAAATGATTTTCTTGCTGCGGAAATGAATAAGCACTGCAAAAAGTTAAAACAAGCTTCTTTAGATACAAATTACAAAAGATACACTACACTGCCTATCCAGAAAACTGTCTGCAAGTTTTGAAAATGTTCAACAAAATCAGGTTAAGATAATCTTTATTGCCCCCAAGAAGTGGGGCCTTCTAGCCTTGCATGATCATGATGTAGTTATTGCTGCCGCATCCAGTGGGATCATATCAAAAAATTTTTATCCACACTTTAAAATGATGATCCTGTTTGCAACTTAACCGTCAACTGTAATTCGCAAAAATATGTCTTTATGTGTGAGTTTAAACAAATGGGAATTCCTTGCATCAAAGGAGGAATAGATGAAATAGGGAAGAACTTTTGTCTGCAGAAATGGAATCAATCAAAACAAAACCCACTTCTAAGCACAAAATTTTACAGGAACTTAGGCCTGACTTTCTCACTGTTGTTTATTATATATTCTGCCTTCTCCGGTTTACTGTCCTCTTAAACATTGAAAAATGGCAATGGATCTATGTTATGCCCAGCAAAAACTATTTGTTTCAAGTAAAGAAACACTTCTTCTAGTTTATCGTATATACTGTAACCCTGAACTTTGAAGAAACCATACTTATTAACCATAACAAACAAATATTTCCAGCTTTTTCTGGCAGTTGGTGCTGTATATACATATCTGTAGGAAATCATTTATGTATGAAAACTTCATTGACTGCAGAGTGCTGTTGGTCAACGTTCAAAGTTGCTAACAATGCAAAATTGATCTGATATTTTGAATGTTTATCATCTTTTGATACTGCATATGCTTTGAAATAGGAAGTGTGACACAAGGAACATAGGTTTCAAATCTTTAAATCTACGAAAAAAGGCGGGTGTAAAGTTCAATAACCTATTTCTTTAAACTGAATGACTTGAAAGAAACTTTAGCCACTTTTCTATGATTCTACCGTTGGACTTTTCAGAAATCCCTGATTATTTGTTGAAATTATTGCCTCTTTTCTATTTGAGCCCATTTTGTGGGCATCCATAAACTATGGTTTTCTTGAAAATTATTTCATCTTTCGTCAAGAGGTTTAGAAATTACGACAGTTTTAGGTTTTTTTCGAAAATTTTCTTGAATTCTTAAAAAAGAAGAAAAACACTGTAATTCTGAAAATATTGAAGATTTCAGAAAAGTCCAACGGCAGATTTTCTTTAAAATAGTTCAAGTTTCTTTGAAGGTGTTCAGTTCAAAGAAATAGGTCAATGAATTTTACACCCAGCTTTTTAAAGATTTGAAACCTATGCTGACACAAGAGCAATGACATGAAACAAAAATTGAGCAAGGTCAATTGCAAATACCTCAAGAATCAGCAAAAGTCCTTCCAACTCCTCTCTGAAAGATTTGTGTCCTGTGAAAAACAAAACAAAGTTTGAGTTTGCATTTTATATGACAGATCTCGGACTTTAAAACAAAAGCTATATACCTTTTCACGGCAAAAAGATCATTGCACCAATCCCTCCTTTTAAAACGATGGCCATAGCTTCCAGAACATATGGAAGAACACTTAAATCAATGGATAGTGGGCCTGCACAAACTATCAACAAAAAGTTAGTGGTAATTTCTCCATGAAAGGATTCCTACCAGAAACAATCCAACAATGTGTTTACAAAATACCTGGTTGATGCGCCATTGTTATAATTGAATAATAAACTTGAAATATAATAAATTAAACTTGACTGCACATAAATTACCTTTTGACTTGGAAGCTGACACAAGAGTATTGAATTCTTCATAAAAAATATAGTAAATTTCTACACAATGTCTTTGAAACAATGATATGACTTCGGATGTAGGCAACTGATCTGTGGGGAAAATAATGCATGCATCATAATGTACATAATGCATTGATCATATTTATACCTATATATCATATGTATATTCATCAAATCATGAATATGCCATAAATATGTATATATACTGTCAATATGCAAAGTCATGAACAATATTTTGGTTAGTCCTAAAATGTTGATAAAAGATACTGTCTGGACGATTTGAGGCATACGTTTCTTAGGGATGGTTTCCAAAAAAAATTTTTCCAATTTGTAGAAAACGTCATCATCATTATGACATCCAAAAAAACTGTTAGGGTCTACTGGGGTTAGTTTGGGATAAAATGGGTAGGCTGAAAAATTTGAACAAATTTTGCTAAAATCTTCGTATAGAGTTTTCTCTAGAGAAGGGCTTGCAACCAAACAGATTACTAAAAATCTGAAGAAATATCAAACATCTTCTATCCTTTGAATGTCAAAAGAAAGTCAACTGTAGCTTTGAATGTCACTTTGAACATTGCCTCTCTTTGAAAAGTCAAACTTTGAACTAAATAATAAGCCAATTAAACACTAAGAACAGGCACGCTTGTTGACCATATCAAGAAAAAAGTGATCTGATTGGTTGCAATGTAACCATGGCAGACTTGGCCTAAATTAGTCCCCATTTTGAAGCTGTATGAGTCTATAAATTAGTCATGAGTCTCAGTAAGAAGCAATAAACATCATCCAATTCAATGCAAATAACTGAGGCTCATTTAATCAGTCTAGGTGTAATACCACCCAATCACTAACACTTTCCAAACTCTCAAAAAAGCATTATTATCTAATTTTCCACATTTCTTGAAACAGTATGCAAAACCTGTGATAGAAGATGGATTGTCACATTAGAAAAGGATACAGCATCTGATATAGTTTGGTCTGGGCATCAAAGAAGGCAGAACATGGCACAAGCTGGTAAATATTTTCATTTGCCTTTTGTGTCATTTTCAACTGTACAGGCCACAAATCTCACCACAAAAATCATGTTTACCTAAGATACCACAACTTACGCACATGAACTCAGTTTCATGCTTTGGGCCACTGGCAAAAACCGTTTTCACCTTACCAGACCTTAACCTACTTGTTAAAATTCTAAAGACATATCACTTTTTGTAGTAGAGGAATTCTGATGTTTTCCTTGTGATATATTTGCTCATAAAATATTTGCCAAATACCTATTGGGCCAGGCTGGAAAACATGCATGGTCTACCCACCAGACTGATAAGTTTGAAAAGTCCACACAAAAGATGTGCTCCTGGCTATTATTTTGAAAACAATAATGCAATTGTTCTTCACTTGTTATACATAAAATTTTGTGCAGGCAGATCTGGGTGCACAACGTAAATAGCAATCTGGCCAATGCATAGGAGCGAGTGAAAAACTGAAAGGTGCGATCTGCGAGCTGTGAGTAGAGTTGACAAAAGCTTCAAGAGTTACCAAATGTCACAAACAGTAACAACAGACCCTTTGTTCTTACATGCGAGAACTTTTAGCAAGCTTGAAAAAGTTGTGCATTGCAAGAGAATGTAAGTTTTGCAACCATCAGGCTACCAGGCTAAAAACTGTTGTGCACTTGTGTATTCAAGGGCAATAAATATCCATTGTTTACCACTATGGAACAATCAAGCTCTAATTAATGCCGCAGGCCCCCTTCTACACAGAGCCAGTCCAGATTGTAAAGTTTTTTCAATGCGCAGAGAACATTAGTTTGAACTCCGAAAAATTGCGCAGAAAAACAATTCTATCGCAAACAATTTTTGCGCGGATTCTAATGCTAAATGCCAGCCACATTTGCGCCTAGATCTCCGCTGCAGCCTACTCCAAGCGCCCCTCGCCTCGCCTGTCTCTCGCATTATTCTTGCTTTTGCTTCATCAAGCCATCCATACAAAGATCAGAGCTACAAGGATTGTATTGAAACTGCTCCGTTCTGGGCAGAAGCAAAATTTGCAAGCCCTTTTTTTAAAACTGCGCGGGTAACGCAGCAAACTGCTCGGAAAACCTGCGCAGAAATTGGTCTATCAAAGAATTTTGCGCAGACAGAAATCGAGCCAGAAATTTTTGCGTGGGGAACGCGTTCCCCGCGCAGACCAAACTTTACAGTCTGGGAGCCTGTGTTAGTGAGCAAATCACATCTCTGCACAATCAGTGTGCAATCCTCCTCAGCCTTCATGGCTATAATCTATTGCATGGAAGCACTGCAGAGGAGGAGGGTACCCGCGCCCCGGCCACTGGCCGGGGCCGGCCGGGACTGTCAAAATAAATGGAAAAGTTCTGATGGCTGGGGCCCAATTGTAGATGGCCGGGGCTGGCCGGGGCTGGCAAAATAAGCGGAAAAGTTCTGGAAATGCCCCGGCCAGTAGCCCCGGCCACTGGCCGGGGTGCGGGCACCTCCTTTTTCTTGTTTGGTAGATTTTCCAACTTTGATCACACTGGGAGGGAGCAGTTGATCCAAATCCCTTATTCTTTCTGCCTTACAGAATACGTAAGCTGTTTACCTCTCAGAGATATGCTGAATTAAGCAACTGTGGCAAATTAGATCATAAATACACTTGAAGATGGCCGGGACTGGCCGGGGTTGGCAAAATAAATGGAAAAGTTCTGGAAATGCCCCGGCCAGTAGCCCCGGCCTGCCCCGGCCATGCCCCAGCCACTGGCCGGGGCGTGGGCACCCTCCTAGGTAAAGTTACTGTAAAAGAGGTCTGATGCTTTCCAATGAAACAAATACCATAGCTTTGCTTCTGTGCATGCCGTCCCTTCTTGACTATTTTTTGTATGTTTGTGTCGTCTGCAAAAAACAGAGAGAGTGCCTCCCGTTCTCGCGCTCAGCTCGCCTTTAGCCTGCCTTATAGCAAGCACAGCAAGGACAAGAGCTCAGTTCGAGCAGGGCAACGAAACTAATCCTTACCAAGCAAAATCTTCAGAGCACGAAAACGAGTGTGAGTATCTCTGCGAGGATCGATAAATCTCGAATTCGCCCTCTTGACATCATGGCTTCCTCTTCTGCTGTGAAACATTGTTGCTCATTCAACATAGGCCAGGCCAGGTATCCGCCACGTCAAAATCCAAGTCATTTCAATCTGCGTCCATGATGAAAGTTGAACGGCGTTCTTCGGCAAGTGAAGGATTCTTCAACAGTTGTTTTAGCAAGACGTATGAAGGAATGGCTGCTTTAATATCACGCGTTCATATCATGCGGCAAACTAGCTGACACCCTCCTTCCCGTCCGCCATTTTCCACTGTACATGTAATTTGAGCTGGGCACTGCGCAAGCGCAACTATCCTTCCTGGTATCCTTATCGTTCACATTGATTGTTTTGTTTTGTTTCGGTTTGTTACTGTTTGTAATCAAATAGCGCCGCAGGAACAGGTTGAGATTTCAAGAAACAAATCGTACCCAAATATCGTACCCACAAAACTTCCAAACTTTGCTAAAAATCCTTTTTGAGCGCCAAACAAGAAATCCCTAGGATGTTGGAATCTTCTCGGTGTGTCTGAAAAACCAGAAAAAGTCAGGGATTTTTTCTGGCTGACTGTGATGCCATCCGATCTCACTAAACCATTTTTTCCGTGCAGCATAACGAGGACAAATTGTGTAATACAATGGTATCGGTCGCTTTGGTTTACACCTCGATTCAAAGCGATTAGCGAATGCAGACAAGAGAAATTCTCTCAACCAGTAATCCAAAACAAACATAGCCGCAAAGTTGCCCTGAAACCAGTTCTGCCAACTCTCGCTTGTTGCGGGCTAAGGGACGTTTTTAAGAGATGTTATGTGCTTATAGCGAAAGAATAGTTGCAAATCTAGAGTTCTGCCCAGCGGATTTTGCCTATTTGACTCAGGAGCTGAGGAGTAACTGTTTACATTTGAGCAATAAATAAACAAGAATTGTAATGCCCTCGCTCTGCTCGGCTTCTGAATCATGTAAACAAATCTGCGAGACAGAACTTTAGACTTTACCTTTCTTCTTTCATCTTAAGCACATAACTTCTCTTAAAAACCTCTCTTCGTCTGCACCAATTGAGAGTTTGCACCACTGGTTTCGGGGCAACTTTTGCGGCCATCTTTGTTTTGAATTGCTGGTTGAGAGAATTTCTTTTGTCTGCATTTGCTAACCGCTTTGAGTTGAGGTGTCAACCAAAGCAACTGATGCTAAGATCTGCCCTTGTTGTGCAGCTTGCTAAAACCTAAACTGAGTTTTTCCTTCGTAAGACCTTGTGTAGGAGCAGTGGCGGAAATTATGGAGGGGTTGGGGGGGCAACTGCCCCCCCAATTCAACAATATTCGGAAATTTTCCGTAGAAGTCGGAAATTTCGAAGGTGGGATCGAAACTGAAGTGAAGAAACGAGTCGCCGATGAGAAGCAAAGAGTTTCCATTTTGAATGAGCAAACCAAATGCTCACACTTTGTCTACAGCATATTTTTAAGTTTTTTATTCCTTTCATTCCTTTCAAAAACGAGAAGAAAGTGGTAGGGTATAGTTTGGGTGCAGCATCGATATTTCCGGTGATTGGGAGAGGCGTTCTAAGCCAATGTAAAGGCTGCAGTTTTCAAAATTTTCCTTGGGACGCTAACTACAAAATGAACGAACCAAGAATTGTCAAAGTATTCATGTCTATGTTTGGGGCAGGCGATGATTACATGGCGAGAAGCGTTCTGCCACAAAGTAGAAGATCTTTACGCAAAATTTGTTGCGAGGTAGTTACACTTCCCAAACATAGACATTTGTTGCGAGGTAGTTACACTTAAACATTTGTTGCGAGGTAGTTACACTTCCCAATGACATAAAGCAGTCAGAAACCCTCTCCAGCTTTAAACGGAGAATCAAAGTCTGGAGAGGAGTAGAATGCAATTGTAGACTTTGTAGACCTTTCGTGGCTCAGGTTGGGTTCCTGAACTGATCTATTTTACTACTTTGTAAATACCGTCGAAAAGAACATTGTAAATATAGAAAACATTGTAAAAATGTATTTATAGATAACTATTCTTTATTTGATTTCTTTTTTGCCTTTTTTTTTACAACTTTTACTTTTTTAGATAGTAGGCCTGAGTTAGCTCTTGTTTTTATAGCTATTTTGTATGTTGCCTACTTTAAATAAATCAATAATAATAATAATAAAAAAAAAATTACTAATACTCGTCAAATATTCAATTTTGTCACTGGCAGATAAGGATCCAAGAGGTCCTCTTAGCGAGGGTAAATTGTTTGCTCATGCTCCAAATATCATGGGGCTGCTAGTTTGCAAAAATTTGTTATAAGATTGTCATAATCCAAATTCAATTCCAGTAAACATTGGGTTGTGAGATTCATTCTAGGCAAAAGTAGAGGGCGTGTCCTCCAAAATTTTCCTGGGGGCTTCGCCCCCAGATTCCAGCAAACTATTTGACTTACCCTTATGGTATGTTTTTGTCTTTTTCTATCAACTTTTGCTGAATCCAGATAGTTGTGAAATCTGATATACCTATTCTGTTAGCAAATTCAAGGACCCTATTTACGTCAGGTCTTCCAGCAAATACGTGCAACAAAAGCATTTCTCCCGACTCGGAAAATTGATGGCCCTTGCCCCTCCACTCAAAAAGCTGAATTTCCGCCACTGTGTAGGAGCCTCGCAAACTGATGAAATCTTTAACAAAGCCCCATTCACTATTTTAGCCTTGCCGAAAGACTGTGAGTACTGAAAGTAACCTGGTTTGGTCTGTAATGAGTAAGGTTATTAGGATTGGCGATGAATGATTAGATGATCTAACTTGGACAGTGCAGAGGAGTAAATCTCAAGTATTATGTGCATTTTATTATCTATTTCACGCCGTAGATTGTGTATCTTGGCCTTGACAGCTAGATGGGATCTATGTAAACTATAGTCAACTATGTAAAATAACCATGGTCAGTTTACTATCTATTTCACTTAGGAGCTTGTCTATCTTGGGATCAATCTCAAATGGTACACTGACAAACTATTTCACGTGATATAGATTGTCAAATCTGAAATGGTAATCAACCATCTTTTTAGCATGAGAGCTTGTCTAACTCTGCCATGAAAGTAAATAGAGTTTATCTCTAATGGCACATTGGTTTGAGAAATTGACGGAGAATTAGCGATAAAAAAGACATCAATTCCATGCGGCCGAAGCCCTTGAAAGTTCAATGAAGCACCCCTTGCAGCATAATAAGAGGTCTGGGTCGAGAGGCAAGTGACGCGTACCCAGGAAACAAAGATACGGGCCTAAGCTTTCGCCAGCGCTCGTGCTCAAATGAAATTCGCCTGCTTGGCAAGCATGAAACCAAGTCGTAGATTTGAATATGCCTAACCGATGCGTTGCGGCTGGTTGTGGAAGTACACCAGATATAAGAAACGGAATTGTGCTCCATGCAATTCCATTTTATGGTGATGAGCGACCAGTTGCTAAGAAAAGAAGAAAGCAATGGGTGGACTTTGTGAAGCAAAAGCGTGCGAAATGGGAAGCAACTGCCACCTCGAGGCTGTGCTCCAAGCATTTCAAGGCAGAGGATTTCATGAGGAGATTCAATTATTTGGAGGGTCAAGGAGAGGCAGTAATCCCCAGGTTAACGCGGGATGAAATTGGAGTCGTGCCTGTGCCAAGTATCCACGCTGTAGGGAAATCAGTCTCTCAGCAATCGACGTCGTCCACTCGTAGAGCTCATAGACAGGTTGGTAGACCTCATCAGTTGCGCTGCGGCGAACAGTTAAGTCTTAGTCTTAGAAATAATTGAAGGTTCTCGTTAATGAGATTATTTTTGATAGATTGGCGCTAAAATTTCAGAAGCAAAAGGTCAATTTCTTATCAACATTGTTGCAGTAACTGAGTAATGCAAACAAATAACTACCCTACAAGGGGATTGCTTAAAGGAGGAACACTCTCACCTAGGTTAACTATTCAAGGAGAGAAAATGAAAGCGAAGTTGTGGTTTTAGCGCCAAGCGCTGGGATCACAGAGGTAGCTAAGCATTAATCAAGTCCATCATCCCTCATCATGGTGTTCAAGTGGTCAGGCCCTACAGGGTATCAAGCCCTGTCTGCCTGACTGTTCTGGCCGCAAAGTCAGAGGATTACACCACTATGTCACAACACCTTAAGTTGTGGTGAAACAGTACAGCTTGGGATCAGTAAAGATTGCACTGGGGCACTGGTATAGACAATTGCACTAAAGATGGTGGTGAAATATTTTTACCAAGATGCACTGCGCTCTTTAATCAAATTCCCATAGAATCTGTAAAGATTTGTAATTCAAACGCAATGCATCTTGGTAAAAAATTCCTTGCCGCCATCTTTAGCGCAATTCTCTATTGCAAAGGCTTCACCCCAAGGGGGTATACAGTACGACTTGGGAAGTATGGGGATCTGCGACCCAGTTTTTAAAACACTACTCTCTTCTAATTGCCAAAACTTGCCTTTGTACCCACTTTTATGATGAATTTTGGGGCGAAAACTACCCATTTCAGTGATTTGTTGCCTATTTCAGCATGATGGAACCCATGCTTAAGGAAAATGTTCTGAAAAAGGACCTTTGTTGAAAGAATTCTGGGCCAAAACCCACCCATATTAGTGACACATACTCAACCCCCTCCTGGGGACTTTACCAACTGCATGTGCAACTTTTTAACGTGTGTTGCTGAGCCCTTGGTAACTTATGTTTGTTTTCAATTTCAGTTGGTTCGTTCTGCAATTAATGACAGTACCACTGCCTCAATAACCCTAGTAGCAAATCAAGATGAGCTGAGTCAACATAGCAGTCCTCAAGAACAGCCTGATGATATGGCAATGGACATTCACAAGGCTCAAAATTCTCAAGAAACTGAAACAGATTTGGTAAATGTTTGTTGTTATTTCAAGTTACCACTCAGAGAATTAATTTTATTCTTTCTTCTCACAGTAAGAATCCACATAAAAGTCTATTATCATTTTCAGAGAAACTGAAAATCAATTTTTGTTATTTCAACAAAATTTGAAAAATTTTTATCTGTAACTGAGTTTTTTCAGAATCATTTCAACTCAAATCTTTTCCTCAGTTTCGCTTAAACAGCAATGCAGATTCCGAATTGCAGTAAATGAACAGATACAAATAGCATTTTTAGACCATGTGGTCATCCCTCGGCGGAAGGTAACTCTAGTTCTCTGTGGTACAGAGCTGTGCCATTATTTAGGGTACCTTTCTTATGAGGAGTTTTTAGGGTACCTTTCTTATGGGTATACAGTAGATTTTAATGATTTTTACTTTTTCCAGATGTATGGGTATAGTTTTTTGTAAGAATTGACTTATTGGTGAGATTTTTGGCATTTCTGGATTCATGGGAGTGATTTTCATAAAAATTTTCCAGATTTATCGGTATAATTCTTGGAAATTTCTCTGGATTTATGGGTGGTACATTTACGATTTGAATGGCGCAACCCTGCATCTTGGAAAATGGAGTGAGGCCCCCCTGGAGTCATCCCCATTGTTTGATGGATGAGAAATACAAAGGGCACAAAATGAAAAAAAGGTGAACAAAATATTTCTTGGAGTGCAAACCCCCGTACAATTGAAAGTCAAGTAGGCCCCTCCCCTGGGGGGGGGGGACATGTTCACTTTTTGCCAGTTTTACTGCCTTGATATCTAGGAAATCCAGGCAGCAGTAACTATTGAAACAGAGTCTTTTCTATTCACCCGGTATTTTTGAAACTTCATAGACAAACAACGACAATGTACCTTTTTTGGGTAAACATCATTTGCTCTCTTTGATCCCCAGTTTGATCCATCTTTTCCCTGTGAATTTTCCTGTTCATAATCATCATCATCAACACTCGACGGGGCCACTTGACTTCAACTGTACGGCATTATGCACTCCAAGAAATGATCTTTTCGCTTTTCACCCGGCTTCAGAAATATTCCCTCGAAATGATAGCCGTCTTTAGACAAAGTCGGCGAAAAGTTAGCCTGTATCCAGCCGTAACACTCGCGAAACTTTCGCGGAGGATTGTTTAAGGCTGCACGCCGGCTACGAAGGGTAAACTCGAAAACGTAAAAGTACTCTGGGAAATGATGAAGAAACCTTTTAGTCCAACGAAGTACTCTTTCTGGCAACCACCTTTAGAAAAGTGCCTTCGTTTGATACCCTGCGTTAAAGAAAAGAGGCGAATACGATAATCGGGAAGGAGTGTACATCCCGTCAGCAATATATACTAAGTGGCCTCCGGGCGTTAACGGTGTTAAAATCGTCTCTCCTTTTATTGGCAGGAAGTAATCATGCAATTTTTCATTTTTGCAGAGGCGGCGAATGCAAGCTGCAGAGGTTTTGGCGAGCTTCTTTTCTGGTATGGACTCACCCTTATGAAGAAAATTCTAGTTGATGGCCATTCTGAGGTTTCTTGTTGATATCTGAGTTAATTTCTGTTTGCTTTCTTTGTGAGTAAGGTGTCGGCAGCTGTAATTGGACGGCGGTTGGTCACTTGTGAAAGCTCTCGAAAACCAACAGAAATATATGCCTGAATGTCTACCCACCCCGGGGGGGGGGGGGGTACTTGACTAGGGAAGTGAACGGGGGTGTGTTGTAAACCGCTCAACACTTTGTACCCTATCGCATAAAAAATTGCCCAAAAGGATACCCTGTCGCATAAACATTTTGCCAAAATCCATTGTTTCATGAGAACTCCAAAAGGTGTTCTTCCACATGATACCCTGTCGCTTTAGTTTCTTATCAATTGTTATCGCAATATCCTGTCGCATAATTTTTATCAAAAAAGGACACCCTGTCGCATAATTTTTACCGTAAGAGGACACCCTGTTGAGCGGCACATCCCATCAAGTCAGGTATGGGAGTACCCCCTCCCCCCGGCTACCCACTCACCCGGTAATTTTGGTTTTTGTCTGTGACAACTTTTTATGATGAAAAGACCCAGCTTTCCTTCCCCCTTTTTTGATCAAATTTATGCGTCCTTTTCAAAGTGCAGTCGTTCCGGGGATCTGAAGCGACGAAAAACAGTAGACCATAACGCTATAAAGATGGTGGTAAGGAACTTCTTACCTAGATTCATAGCGTTCCATAGTGAGCTGTTAGCTCCTACAATGCGTTCATCCTCGTTTCAAAACGTTTGAAACGCGGACGAAGACTGTGTTGGAGCTAACCGGTTTGACTTGCAGGAGCCATTTAAATTTGATTTTTGTGGCACTGGTTAGGCTTGAGCCGAAGAGAAAACAACGAAGAAAAGTAGTATCGAGGTAATAAACTTTAAGATCTAAGCTACTAATCTTTAAGTTCTAAGTTGAGAACACTCGTATAATTGATGAATTCATAAACTTTTGCTTGCTTTTTTACTGAAAATTTTCCTTGAGGCAACGTAATTCAGGATGGAAGAATATGAGCTTTCAAAGAAATAGCAACAGTTCCAGATGTCAATACGCGCCACGCCTTCTTAACATTTTCTTGATACAATAGAAAAACCCGCGTGTAAGAACCTACAATTTTGCAAGTCAGCCTGATTAGGTTCTTATGTATTGATTATTTAGTGTGAAATTAGGCTGTCCAGGTTCTTAAATTGGTTCTTATTTCATTCAGAGCTTTCAGGTATTTCTTTTGTTCAGATGGAAACTTCAAGCCTATTTATTTACTGTCAGTTCAGATGCACCTAAGATCATGAGGCCTAATTTTACAGAAGACAATGAAAAGCTTTCAAACCATCTTTAGAGTTCTTTGCAATATGCACCTATAGCAGTATCAGTCTGTATAGGTTCAATGACAAAGCAACTGGAGTTTTGATCTAATTTGATGATCACTCCGAATAAGAACCTATTTCGAATTTCAGGCTGAATGGGTTCTTATACATTGGGGGTCTAATTCAGAATTTCAGCTTGTGGGTTCTTAATTAATCACTAGGTTGTTATACACGTGTTTTTACTGTAGTTTAAACTGTAGTTTAAATTCAACGAGAATGGTTTTGAGCAATTTGAGTTCGTTCCTGCTGATCATCTCCTGACCAAATATCTCAGCCACGATCGCAGTTTCCTTTGGAGCCAAAAAAGACGACTCAAAAATTTCGTTTTATTAAAGGGTCTGTTTCATCCAGCATGTCTTATCTTGGTTGGGCTTTGTTGTCGCCACTTTCATAGCCCATGAAAATGGCGACAACAAAGGCAAACCAAGAGACGACACGTGCAAGGCATGATGGATGAAACAGACCCTTTAACATCTTTATAAGAATTTCAGTTCGAAAATGGGATTGCTATCGTTTTCCAAAGATTGCAAGCTCTTTTCTGATTAAATCTCTAATTCAGTTAAAAATTTGTCCAAAATAGATTCAGATAAAGCTCATGTTTGAAAACACACTATTGTCTTTTCAATGTCCTCAAGGCATTTTGTGCTGCAACAGCTTTAGCCATCTGCTTGTTCTGTCCCGTTCCTTCAAATTTCTGCAATCCAACAGTCCAAGTACACTTTATTTTCCCATTGTTAAGTTTCTCACAACTACAAATGACGATAAAACATTTACTAGGTAACCCAAAATGAGGTCAAATTTAATCATAGGACAGACCTTAAAAACTATACAGAAAACTTTATGGAATCTGTTTGTATTAAGAATTAATTCATTTGAACCACAATATACTGGACAGCAATGGTTTAAGACCCGAATTTCCCTAACATACTTCAACCTAACCATTAATTTGTTTCGATGAGGCCTTTAAAAAGCTTGAAATCAGTTTAGACGCAGACTTTTAGAATGAAATCATCAAATACTACTCTTCTCAATGCACTCTGACGATATTTGCTATGATTGAGCTGCTGCAATTAAGAAAAGTTAAACGGCCCCTGGCAAGATTTTTGGATCTTAAGGGACTGTTCATTATTTACAGAGGGGTTGGTACTGAAGAGAAATGTTTTCTAATTCAAAAAATCATTTTACCCAACTGAAAAGTTGACTGAAAAAAGATCTAGCTACCCAACTATTTTCAGGATGAAGAAATGTTTACCCAGATCCCGCCTATAAACATTATCTAAATGTCAAACTATAAATTGTAAATGTTAGATACTGCAATTATTGCAAATAGTCATGACAAAGATTGAAACAAAGTAGACATTGAATGAAAAATGGAAAATACTGATGATTTTTTATGATGAAATTGACAATTTGGGACTTTAAAAATTTAGCATTAATTAGTGGGAAAATTTGTTTACCCAACATTTGAAACTGCCTGAAAAACTATTCACCCAACCTTTTTATGTCAGAAAATTCCTTTCATCCAACCCATTTCTCTTCGGTACCAACCCCTCTGTAAATAATGAACGGTCCCTAAACGATAAACGAATCACCACGGCCTATTAGTCGAATTAGAGTATTCACATACCTCGCACTTGCTGTTGCACAATACTCATGAAGTTCTCGCACCGGATTCAAGGGGACGTTCACAACATAAGCATCTGTCAAAAGATGAAAAATGTTCGTATTAACAAGCTTGAGGTGGTTTGATTTTGAAGTGAAATGAAAAATTTGAATGTTATTTGAGAAAATTGCTTACCACAGCAAAATAATACTGGTAGCGAGTAAAATATCAGCATCATAATGGTCAAACGAATACATTTCTGAATTTGAAAGAGTCCTGTGGAAATTGCTCCAAAGTTTTGATGAGATACACACCTGTATTAGTTTATAAACGAAATTTCATTATCGCCTTACGAAAAAAGGTGTTCGCTAACTCAACCAGTCAAGTGGTTCTATCAGCTAAGAGAACACTTCATTCTGTCCCACTCTAAGGCTCTCAAGAGTATCTCAGAACCGAAAAGTGTATTTATATAAGACTGGTGCACGCATTTCTTTTACCAGAAACGAAGGACTTGAGACAATACCACAAGTCTCTTCAAGTTGTTTAGGTGTAGTTTGGTCTTGCTCATTGCTGTCACAGGAAACTGATCTGGACCCTTTTCAAAATTCCTCATAATGTCGATGCACTGTTCAGTATCAGTTACTATCTCCTATCCCTATAATTATTGGTACAAATGTCTTCCATTTAGGTTGAACTTGGTACCTTATGAGTTGGTACTGGTACCAAAGACTCCCCCTGCCAACCCCTCAACCTGAAGGCTAACTTTCTCACTAGCAATTCCACAGAGCTGTATGTTCACTTGATATCAAGATCAGACTAAACAATGCACAGTAAACATACCTATCAGCGGTTGCATTATTGGGTAGAAGACTCTCCAAACTTGGACAAGATCTAGGCCACTGTCAAGAAACACTGCGCCAGCTAATGATTCAAAGATGTCTCCGAGTGCTTTCGGTGCATTGACACCTTCATCGATGTCTCCATTTATTCGAATGATGAAAGGATTCTAAAATATCAGTTTTAAAGAGAAATCATCTTAGAAGCCACGAAATAAGAAAACGTTGTGAAATCAATGGAACTGAACGGAAATGCAACAGAAGATGAAACGAAAGACCAACCATGGAAATCTCTGAAAAACACCGATTTAAGGTTAAATGACCACGGTCTGCGTTTCAGTGTCAAAATATTTTTGAGGGTATAGTGACGGAGGGTATGGATGGTACTGGGCACTGACCAGTTGACAATAGAGCCTTCATATAACGGACAGCTGCCAATGTTACCGTCCGTTGTTAGGGAGGTATCATCTTTTGCCGTAATGTACCTTGAGATGGAAATATTTGTCCGTTGTTAGATGGTGTCCGTTGTATATAGGAGTCAGTTAATGGAGGTTCCAATAGTGCCTGCAATACCCTGGTACTGATACTTTTGGTGCCGGTGTCGTCCTGGTTGGAATTACATTAGTACCGGGGACTTTATTGAAAAGAAGAACACGGAAATTATCAATAACTTTGTCTGGACTCATTCCCAACATTTTTCTGAATTTTTTCCATCCAGTGGTACTTTTTTCTTGTCCAATGTTTCCTGGTATTGACCTTGCGCTTAATGGAACTGGGTACCAGACACGTGCCCGCAGTGCCCCCACGGTTCCTACCTCTATGGTGGAATTTGATTTCAAATAAAAAATAATCGTATTACCTCTAGCAAGTTAGCAATATCTTCTGATGCAGCTTCAATTTGATCGCAGAAACGTCTCAATGCCGAATCTAGTGCAGGGGATAGCTGCAGAAGACACTTGTGGAATTTATACTTCACCGAAAGCAACGCAAATGTATTATTATTGACCAAAGCTGATTTCAAGTTTGTCAGGCTACTAGGATCAAGATTAGAATGGTTGGCACAAAGATGCGATATGACGAGGAAATCTAAAATCGCATCTCCAAGAAACTCTAATCTTTGATAGCAATCCGTTGCACGATTTTGGTAAAACGACATATGCGTGAAGGCTTGGATGAGATAAGATTCATCTTTAAATTTGTATTTGATTTGATCCTCGATGCTCTTGAATCTCCTGCCATTGTAGATTTGCTTAACGTAGCTTTGGTTTCGGTTTTGGGGAGCATCTTGAATAAGGCCAGAAGCAGGCTTCGGGAAGTCTGCATACTCGGAGGCATTTCGATGGGTATTTTGTGCATCTGCAGCACCCTCTTCTTCTTTGCTCAGTGATGCATGGAAACAATCGATTTCAAACCATTTCATTACTTCAAGCGCACCAGTGACACCACTGTGCTCATAAAATGCACCTATCAGGGACTCTACACTATCGGCTATGGACTTGTCTCGTATCACGTGATATGGAATATTTTCCACCATTGAAACGCCACCATCTTGATTCTGGAAAACGAAATGCGATTTGTTAAACCACCTTAAATTTCCTTAGTATTGCATTTTTGCTACACTTCATATTTGCTCTTTTGAAGAAACGGAAGAACTTAAAAGGTATTGCTTCTTTATAATATTTTACCAAAGCCTGGTCGTAAAACTTGAGTTGAGTTAGCTTCAATTAGCTTTGAGTAGGCTCTACCCGCGTGGTTTTGAATCCCATTTGTCGGAAATACAAACCACAAGCCATCAGCCAACTCAGCTGTCCACCATTCTGGGGGGCTCACTGGGGGGTATGCAATTCCGCATTTCCGCAATTTTTCTGCCCTGTTTCCGCAAATCCGCAGACAGAAATTGGCTCTTTCCGCTTTTCTTAAGGGTTATGAGCAAAGTCTTCCTACTTCATATAAAGCACAACATAAACCATTTTCTTTCCATTTTGCACGTGACCAATCAGACTCAAGCATTTTGCAGTCATATCATGGGTGATTATTTCGCGTGAAAAATTTTGTTGTTGCTGTTGCTATTGTGGCTGTTGTCGTCAGATCTTTGTGATCTGTATTGCTTTCGTTTGTTTTAATGCCTTTAAGTAAATGTT
The DNA here is from genome assembly GCA_964020215.1 of Aurelia sp. 3 sensu Dawson et al. (2005). Taxonomy (NCBI): domain Eukaryota; kingdom Metazoa; phylum Cnidaria; class Scyphozoa; order Semaeostomeae; family Ulmaridae; genus Aurelia; species Aurelia sp. 3 sensu Dawson et al. (2005). The sequence continues at coordinate 24,584,409 of OZ026574.1, read as the reverse complement.
ACACAATATTTTGACGGAGTGAGCATCAAATCTGCGATTTTTTAGCAACTAATATTAATTTTGCAGAAATGTCCGTATTCCGCAAAAATGGAACAAATATCCGCAATCCGCAGAAATGATGCTTGGTTTCCGCATTTCCGCATCGAAAATAGGCCGATATCCGCTATCCGCAAAACCCCAGTTATATTGCTGCCAGAAACCTAGCCTATGTTAACGAATACATGTTGCTTGCTTCCTTCCCGGGGGGGGGGGGGTACATGACTTGCGGATGGACGGGGGTCTGCCGCCCGGTTTTCAAAAAGGTACCCTCTTCTAATTACCGAAAGTTACCGTCATACCCACTTTTATGATGAATTTTGGCGGAAAACCATTGCTATTTTTCACCAATTTCTGGATAACCCACCCTTGTTTATGGAAAATCTGCCCAAAAAGGGACCCTTGTTTAGAGAATTTTGGGCCCAAAAACCCACCCATATGGGCGGCACATACCCGCACCCTCAACATGTTATGTACCCCCCCCCCCCGGGCTTCCTTGCTTCTTTCGACGGTGAAAGTATCTATTTCTAATTTGTAATAGACCTCTTAAGGAGTAAGAGGCAGCAGCATAAGAAGGCGAAAAAAATGAATAACATACGCAGGTTTATACCTGTTTATACATTGGTGGAATCCACAGACATCGAGCATGATTATAAACAACATCTTCATCTTTTCCTGTTTGTTTAACTCCAAATGAAGTATTGATTATCATTTTCTCAATCTCTTTCTTCTTGGCCTCTCTCGACAGTTTCTTGTTGCTTGTCAATGCCTTCCTCTTCGACGTGAGCCTGCCTTCATCTTTGGATGGATGCTTGTAGAACAGGTAAATAGAAACAGCAACCTTTAAGAATGAGTCACCAAGTGTCTCTAGCCTTTCGAGATCAAACCCAGCATTAGCCTTTAATGTGGTCAACGCTTGTAGAATCGATGTTAGCTTAATTTTTTCATCTTTGGTGGAAGTTTTACCAAGTAGACCCCTTCGCAGTCTTTCGCAAGCATCATTTATAATAAGTTGCGATTGTCTTCTGTTTTGGTTCATCAAATCTTGAAAATTTGGTTTAGCGGTGACGTCATTTTGCCGTGAAGGTTTAGGCCTTCTCATGATCTCTGCGAAACTCTCTGTATTGCCAACACTTGGTTGCTTAGGAACATCAGAGCAATCCATGTAGATATCATCATCACTGTCCATCGTTACATCAGTATCATTGTCATTGCCTAGATTGAATTGATTTGAATTATCATTGTAATTTTTATTGACTTATACGACATTCAAACTTTAACATAGTTAAACCAGGACAGCGGTGGCGCCAGGGGAGGGCTAGAGGGGCTACAGCCCCCCCCCGTCGGAGGCGTCTAGCCCCCCGTCGGAGGAAATTTTGGGTTTTTGTCGGAGGAAATTTGGCAAAATAACGCACAAAAACGTCATTTTTCAGTCATTTTAGCCCCCCTGTTTCGACAGGCCCTCCAGCCCCTCTGTCGGAAAATTTCTGGCGCCACACCTGAACCAGGATTACCCAAGCGATCCAAGCCAGGTAAAATTTCAACCTATCAAATACATTCGATTTGAAGACTGGCCAATTAGAAGGCCGTAGTCGGTAACCTCGTTTAATCTTATCTTGTTTAGCAAGTGTGAGTAAGGTATTCAAGAGAATCGACACGATTAAACTGGTCTTGTACGATATCTAATTCATTGGTCCAATGAGCTAGCGTTTTGAAGGCGAGGTCCCATCAGATGACGTATCATCTCAATCTCTATTACATCTCAATCTCTATTACTTATTCTCAATCTCTCTTAACTTGCGTGTCTTTACCAATGTCGATTCCCTTCAAATGAGATGAATTATCATCGTCCCTACCTGACTAAATTGAATTGAATTACTGTCATCCACTGAGTTGAATTTAATCAAAAACCCCATCTATTCAATAGGCCAATACTATCCTTTGTCAGTAAATGCACGAGAACCACCTTTTATCTTTGAAAATTAACTTTGAGTGCTGTTTTCTACAGAGGAGAGATTCATGAGTCCGTTTCAACCAGCATGCTTCGCATCTGCCATTTCTTGGCTGTCGCCATTTTCATGGGCCATAAAATTGGTGACTACGAAAGGCAACAGAGAGGTGGTGACTGAGTGTTGAAAATCACCCTCCCTATCAAATCACCCAGTCTGCAGATAATCAATGATGATTTCTCTTCTGTACAAACCTGAGGCATGAATTTAAAGGTTTCCTTACCATTGATTTCTACAATGATTCGTTGCCTTAACTCATCAGCCACCAGAAGTGTTTCCAATCTAAACAGCAGTGATGGAACACAAACAGCTTGGCAATGGAAACTGGCTGGAATGGGCAATTTCATGCACAGCTCTGGGACTAGATGTTCGACGTCAGTTCTCGATGAAAATGTTGAAGTTACATCTTCCGAGAATCTTGGGCTGATATGATTGACTCTGGTGTCAGGTCGTACTGATTCCAATAATGGTTGATCATTTTTTATATCTTTATTGTATTTTATTTTGTAATACTCTTTAAAAGTCGGCTTCCCGTTTGCAATTGGGTCCTTGATTTTGATATCGTGGCGTACTTTTGATACGTAGTATAGGCCTTTGCTTTCCAGATATGTCTTTTTCACCACTGCATCCTCACACTCGTTTGGCGAGTATGAGGCAAGTTTCTCCTGCGATTTGATTAGCTGCTGCATAAATTCAGCATCAATAAGTGATTCTGCTTTCATTCGCTTATGTTTCCCATGCGAATCTTTCTTGAGGGGAACAAGGAGTGCATTTTCCTGAGCTCCCTCTATTGTGAAAATCCGTCCAACCGTGAAATCTTGTGCGAAATCTTGCAAAATTTTTACGTGGAAATTGGAGACGTGCTGAACAGTCCTATCACTGAGATGTAGCTTTCCTTCAACCAGTTTGATCGTTACTTCCACTTCGCCAGCTCTTGTGAATAACGGGAAAGGTGGAACCTGAAATAAGTATTTCAACAATTAGAAAAGGAGACTGAGAAGGTGGCTTGTTCTGGTAAATGGTGGACATGACTCTGGTAAATGGCTACCACAGAGCTTCTATGAATAGCAGACTCCTCTCCATGTAACTATTCGTTTTAAGTTCATGGTTCTAGCATTCCTTACACGTGTCGTCCCTTGGCTTGCCTTGGTTGGCCGCCATTTTTCTACGCTAGAAGCATGCAAGGCTTCCTCCGCAGAGGCACCCAAACTGATGCATAACAGCGGTGGTGCATTACAAGCAGAAAGGAATTAGATTACTACACCGCATTTTGTGCCTTTGCCACGTCGCACCATGGAACAGTCTCACCTGTGAATTCAGCTAAACGCTTACCCACCTCTTGTAATCTTTTTCCTGTAAGCAATCCAAATATACGTCTTTCATCGTGGTACCATGCTGCCCAAAGACCACATGCACGTGTGTCATCCCTTGGCTTTGTAAGGGTCATATTCAGTGCATACAGATACATGTCAGAAGTGTGAAGATTCCCTTGTAAGGCTAAACAGTCAGGTATCTGAAAGATACGAAGTTCAACAGTGAGTAAACTATCGGGAGTGGAGGTGGGAGAGGCCAAAATATGCTTAACTCCTATAACCATACAGCTTTGAAAAGTCTATTACGAAACTTTATAGCACGAAGGGCTCCATTCCAGGGTATATCATTTCTCGTTGTGATTGTTTGAAAGCTGAGATCTTGTCCTGGAGTACCTTTCCAACTTGTTTGAAAAAAGCGACTCGAAATGTCAGAAAGCTGAGAAATATCGAAAATGATCTTCCGCTCCCTTTACAGAAAACGAACAACTGGCTGAGGGCGACATCTTTTCGTGTGCGAAAGCTTGTTAGGCCCGTTTTATAAGTCGTGCCGCGCCGCGCCGAACCAAGTGAATTTCGATCGATTTTGCCTGGTTCGGCACGGCGCGACTCTTATAAAACCAACGTGACACTTGGTTCGACTAAGTCGAACCATACGCCAAAGGCCTCTCGACTGGGTCGACCCGGTGCGACTTATAAAACCAATTTCAGTCGTGCCGTGCCACATTATACTCACACGTGCATAAAGGAACTGTAATTATTTCAATAATGTCAATAGCTTATGAAATTAAAAAGAAAATTTTCTTAAGTCATTATTGTGCGCATTCGTCATTATGGTTCGGCACAGCACAGCACTGCAAAAGTTTTGTTCTTATAAAACAGGAGAGTCGCTCCAAGTCGAGCCTCAGTCGAACTCAAATTTCTATGGTTCGGCGCGGCGCGGCACTGCAAAAGTTTTGTTCTTATAAAACAGGAGAGTCGCTCCAAGTCGAACCTCAGTCGAACTCAAATTTCTATGGTTCGGCACAGCACAGCACTGCAAAAGTTTTGTTCTTATAAAACAGGAGAGTCGCTCCAAGTCGAACCTCAGTCGAACTCAAATTTCTATGGTTCAGCGCGGCGCGGCACGACTTATAATACGGGCCTTAATTACCTTGAACTTGATGTTAAACAGGCACCCTCCCCCCTTTGCCACCTTTAAAAAAGCACCAATTACAAGAAAAGGGCAGATTTTGTAATACAATTGCATCATCAGTCGCTTTGGTTCACACCTCAATTCAAAGCGATTAGCGAATGCAAATAAAAGAAATTCTCTCAAGCAGAAATTCAAAACAAACGAAGCCGCAAAGTTGCCCTGAAACCAGTACGGCAAATTCTCACTTGGTGCAGGCGAAGGGAAGTTTTGAATAGAAGTTTTGTGCTTAAAGCGAATGAAGAAGGGTATCTGCCGGATTTTTTAATTTGATTCAGGAGCTGAGGAGTATCTGTTTACATTTAAGCAATGAATATGCAAGAATCGTAATCCCCTTTGATCGGCTTCTGAATCACGTAAACAAAATCCGCCATACAGTACTTTAGATTTACCTTTCTTCTTTCGTCTGAAGCTCATAGCCCACCTTAGAAACTTCCCTTCGCCTGCACCAAGTGAGAATTTGCCGCACTAGTTTCGGGGCAACTTAGCGGCTTCATTTGTTTTGAATTTCTGCTTGAGAGAATTCCTTTTGTCTGCATTCACTCATCGCTTTGAATTGAGGTGTGAACCAAAGCGACTGATGCTATATTGTATTACAAAATCTGCCCTTGTTACCAAGAATAGTCAATGAAAATTCATATTTTAGTACGTATCTAGTATTACAGTCAGGGGCGGCGTGGCAAAAATTAAGGGCCCGGGAAAAGCTTGTCGAAAAGGGGCCCATGATAGCCTCAAGTCCCTTTCTGAAAATTAGAATCCTTTCCCCCTTTTATAATTTATGGTTCCACAGTAATCCACGCAACCAGTGGCGGCGCCACGGGGGAACTTAGGGGACTTCCAATCCCAAAAGTCCGCTGAAATTGCCAAAGAAAAATGGCATAAAATTAGTTGAGCATACCTTTAGATTGAAAAATTACGTCGAAATCCCCTCCCCCCCTAGTTCTTTCGGATTTTTCAGCGGTGGCAGCGCCACTGGACGCAACAAACTGAAAAAACCGGTTAACCAAAAAGAACTAACTAGCACACTTTAGAATATTCGCAAACAGTAGTAATTTATGAATGTAAATGGTTAAATGCATCATAAAGCCATGATGATGGATTCATCTTAACTAGAAATTCCTATTATTGATTAAATAATTTTGGAGGCATTTTTCTAGCTGAAAAGATCTTCACAAAAGTAAATCTTTCAAAGAATGGCGTTCAAGATTGTCACAAGCAAGGGCGGCGCCACGGGGTGGACAGGGGTGGACATTTGCACCCCACTTTCCTCAGTTCGGTATTTATTCCTGAGCAAAAATGATGTAAAAAACTTTAGGTATACCTTCTGACAACGAATTTATGGCCATTCATCTCTTGTTCAGGGCAGGCGCCACCCCTGGTCACAGAGCTTCGTATGCTCCAAGTCGTTAAGAAGATTAATACTTGAATGGCTTGAAAGAAACTTATACCGATTGCACCACAATTCTTCTTAACCTTCACACTACCAAGTTAATAGCTTAGTGAATGAGTTGTGAAATGTGCAATATGTTTTGGCACTGATGGTAAGTGACACGGCCAAAGCAAATCAACTAGCAGGGTATGAAAGTAAGGGGTGTTGGGGCCCCGGGGGGGGGGGTACATGACTTGCGGATGGACGGGGGTCTGCCGCCCGGTTTTCAAAGAGGTACCCTCTTCTAATTACCGAAAGCTACCGTCATACCCACTTTTATGATGAATTTTGGCGGAAAACCACCCATTTTTTGCTATTTTTCACCAGTTTCTGGATAACCCACCCTTGTTTATGGAAAATCTGCCGAAAAAGAGACCCTTGTTTAGAGAATTTGGGGCCCAAAAACCCACCCATATGGGTGGCACATACCCGTACCCTCAACATGTTATGTACCCCCCGGGGTTGGGGCGAAGCCCCCAGGGAAAGTTTCGATGACACGTCCTCTACTTTGGCCTAGAATGCTTCTCTCCGACCCTATGTTTTGCCGGTACCGAAAAGAATTATTGACCATTTTTAGCAATGGTTGTCTGAATTAGCATATCCGGGAGAATTTTTGAGAAAACATCTTTTCATTGGCTTGGAGGGCTAAGAAATGAGAGCCCCTGCGAGCGAAGCGAGCAGAAAATTTTTTCGATCACGCCCTTTGGATTAGCTGAAAATGCACTTCAGAGCACAGGTGCTGGGGAAAAATTAGTAAAAATAACAAGTACCTCCTTCTTTACTTTTGTGTTTGCCAAATTCGCCAACTTTGTCTAGATCAGCCAAACGACGACGATGTTTCCCCATTACTTTGGCTTAAAACGACTCTCCAAGTCACCTCCTAGTATTTTTCGGAAGTATTCTTACCCTACTTTACCTTCACCGAACTTCTACTACATTCTCCTTGTTTTGAAAGAATCTCGAGACCCATCTTTTAACAGAAGTGGAGGGGGCATTCCCCATCTTCACCCAAGACCACGCCACTGCTTCTGGATCTGCATGAACTAGATCACGGAAGGCAAGTGTTTTCGATTCGAGACACACACCCAATTTCACTCAACTTCAATTAAATACATGTCCCCATTGCACCATTATGAACAATCAAGTATCGCAAGCATCAACTCTGCAGCTACCGGGACCTTCCATATCACTTCAGTTTCTGAATCAGTGAAGATCAGACAAAACTGAAGATTTAACAAATGGCTCAAAAAAGTCTCTGAACTGAGACTAAAGACTTCGCTAAAGCGAGGCCTTCGAGAGGAGGTTTGGAAGTATGGAAGTTTGTGCAAAGCAATGATCTTTGCTTTGTGTGTCAAGTGAATTTCTGGGTCTTGCCCGGGCTCTTGCCCAATGGTCGTAAAATTCAAAGTTTTTCAATGGGCCCAGTCACTGGTGGGCTATTTCTCCTCAGGTGTGGAACAGCGTGAGAGCCTAGTGGGGCAAATGCTTTGATAGTACACATGTTAAACTAGCCTTTTCTTACATTTAAGAAGAAATGCGTGCACTTATAATTTTCTTCTAGCTTAGCTTTGGGGGCCCATATCTGAACGATTTTCAGGGGCCACCGGGACGATTTCCCGGTGTCCCGGTGGGCCACGCCGCCCCTGATTACAGTTTTGAATTTGCAGACAATTTTGCCACGGCCCCCCTAAAAATCAGTTCTAATGGACTGACGAGGCTACCGTGCCTAAATAAGTAAAAATGAATGAACAAATGAATGAATGAATGAATGAATGAATGAATGAATGAATGCTTAAAGTACACCTCAGACCGGAAACTTGCTCTTATCAAAAGATGTGCCGCTCGAACTTAAAGCCAGATTTCCGCTGGCTTCCAAGGTTTTTAGGGAAAATACACAAGCGCGATATACATACTTTTCTTGGGTAAATATCTTTAGCTTTCTTTGATCCCTCTTTTCCCTGTGCACTGTCCTGATTATCCTCATCATCATCATCATCATCATCATCGCTGTCAGAATCATCACTCCTTTCAGTTGGCAGAAAATGATCATTCAATTCTCCTACTTCATAAAGACGAATGCAAGCTTTCTGAGCAGCAGACTTTTTGGCCAGCTTCTTTTCTGGCATGGATTCCCCCTGATGAAAAAAGCATAAGGTCAGTGTGTCATTAACAACTACTGTTTTTAGTGGACAATATGCCAGTACTTAGACTAAGGTATACGACTGAATTAGCAGAAAATAAATTGAGAAATTGAAAACAAACACATTGAGGACCTTATTTGAACCCTTTTGAAGGTATTCAAATAATAATCTGAGGTTGGCAAGTGTGTTTAATGTGAAAAAAGTTCGGTTTGTTTGGAGCGAAAATGGGCCTAAGATGCAAATTCGAGAAACTTTCATCGCAGCATCGAATATAAAATGGCCCATTATTCTCCGAATTTCGGAGATAAATAGTAAATTATGGACGAAATGCGTAAAGAATATGGTTTTACGTCGAATTTTGACATGCCGCGGCCATTTACCCATCGCAAATCGGAGTTACCGCGCAAAATGGCGAACAGCCAATCAGATTGCCGAGCGGCCTCTTGTTTGCCAGAGTACAGGGAGACCAACAAACTGTCTCTGAGGACGAGATTGGAACAACACCGGTCAGTATCAACGCAGGGGTAATGGCCGTTATATCAAATTCAAGTCAAACTCAAATCAAGGAAATTTCTTACCCGGATTATCTCTTTTAGGGGACAATTTATCGGAAGTGTGATAACTCCTGTGAAATTTTCGTACTCATCTTTTTCAATGATACATTCTGGTTTCAAGATCGTGAAACGATCCGAGGGAAGCTTCGAACAGTACCTGAGAAATACGAGAGAAAGCTTAACACTTCTTAAAGCTCATGGATCTCTCCACAATTACCGTCGGTCCAAGATGAAGCATGGGTATTTAGACACTATAGTCAAGTAGAATGGCCAAGACCGATTAAAGCCAGTTAAATTACTCGAGGGGCATTTCACTCCCAAAAATCTCGTACACCTTTGGCAAAAATCCTTTTGTTTCCAAGAAAAATCAATCGAAAATCCGTATAAATCCTTTTGTTCTGAAAAAATCTCGTACGCTTTTTCCAATGAGTGAAGTGCCCCTCGAAATTACTGAACCCGATTGGACATATCGGAAATGAAGCAAGGTAGTTTTCAATATCATTGCTTTGATATTCAGGGGCGGGTGATATTACGGGGTGAGTGGCTGAGTGACTTATACAGTCTTGAGTCTTCGTCAGGTGACTGAAGTTAAGCTCGGTCGAGTGAGGTCAAAATTCGAATGGCTGACCTCTGAGGCCTGACCTCACTACTCACCTCGTCGTCCTTCGGAAGAGACGTTAAACTAGGGGTCCCATACCTGGATGCGGCATACACAGTGGGCCTAAATTAGCTTTCAGTAGCTAGAAATCCTGACAAGCCTACTCAAAACAAATTGAAAACAAGGGAGCAGCATTTTTTCAAACACCGGACCTTTCATTGACTCACCCGGTATGTGTACACTGCCTATATGAATGACACTTCAATGTTGCATGAGTCCAAATGGGTTACTTTATTCAACCTAGAAGGGCCTAATTCTAAATATGGAAGAGTAATTTGACTTACATATGCAACAGAGATATTGCATTGTCTTTAGTAATCCTGGCAGCCCCTTCTTCATTGCTGATCATGTAAGGTGGAATTAATTCTTCTTCTAGAGCTCTTAGCTCAGCAATTTCTTCCTCTGTTGGCACTCTTCGTTCTTCTCGACTTCTGGCAATCAAATATTTCTCAACTTCTTTCAGGATCTGCGGAAAACAAAAACGAAATCAAAATCACATCAGTTTTATACGTGTAAAAGGGTGGTTCATTAGACACCGCAATATAGACTGACGACGTGATTCCTTGTATTCGTTCAACATTTATAATCTGATGTTTTAATTTCACTCATACAAAGGACTCACGACCAAACAGATTCTAAACAGGGACTAAAATCTTACGAAAAATCAGAAGAAACTTAGAACATCTTCCATCCTTCGAACGTCGAAAGAAAAGTCGAACGTCCCTTCGAACGTCATTTCGAGCGTCGCTTCGCTTCGAGAAGTCGAACTTTGAACTAATGAGCCAATCAAACGCTACAAATAGGCACGTGGGTTGACCATAATAAGAAAGTAGCGATCTGATTGGTCGCGCCGTGAACGCGGCGGACTTGGCCTAATTAGTCCCTATTCTGAAGCGTAAGGACATAAGTCCCTCAACTGAAGCGATGACAACAACAACAACGAGCGTAAGTTAGAGGGACTTATGTAATGTAGTCTAACCGCAATAGACCTTTTAGCTATTCTAAAAAAGAGCCTGGATCGAGCGTTATTTTTATACATTTTTATACGCGAAGTTCGATCGAGTGGCGTTAGAGCTTCTACCACTATTGTGCACATTCGAAAATATTGTAGCAACATATCATTCGATTGAGATTCTTTTTCAGAATAGCTAAAAGGTCTATTATTCTTCAGCACATAAGCTCCTGATGAGGATAATTCTTGTCTTTTGGCGCAGGAGCTCTCGAATCTCTCACACCAGCTACTCCGTAGTAGTAAATAATTGTCCTCCGCAAAGAACAAAGCTGCAGCAATGAAGCGCAACTGCAGTGTCTAACTACCCACAGTAAAGGTTTCCTGTTTGAAATCATCTCAAAATTTGTACGTAGAGCCTTTAAAAATTTAGGGATAATGTTTAAGTTTGTAAGAATTGCACTAACATTGAAAGAAGGTAAATGCATATATAAATATGGTACTTTTTATAATGTTATCACAATATTCCAACAACAGCAGAGATGGAAACGCGTTTCCAAATCAAACACAAAGTCTTCACAAAACAGCGGGTATCAAAAAAATTCACCCTTGCGAAAACGAGGTTTTCAGTTGAAAAACATGAAGATGAGTCTGGTGTTTGGCGAGAAATTTGCACTGACTCGATTACTGTAGCCTGGGTACAAGCGATTACTGTAGCAATGGAAGCAAATTCGCATCGTTTTCAGAGTTTGGCAAAAGAAAACGAGGATCGCTCGAAGTCTGCCAAACCCTCTGCCTGTTTGGAGCAGAAAGTTCAGAAGGTCTTCCAAACCTGCCAAACCTGCCGTTTTCGGAATCGCGAAGTCAATTAAATACAAATTCTGAGTCTTCCAAGTCTACCGCTTTCAGAATCGGTATCAATCAAACAAACCCTTTTATTGACGAACTTATCATTGTTCAGTTTGACTTTTATTACCTCTATCCCAATGCGAACATCTTTCTCTTCACAACTTTCTGCGAGGACAAAAAATTGTGAATTTGGTGCTCTTGCTCTGCCTTTAGACTGCACATATTCTCTGTAATTGCTGATACCATCAAATCTCACAACAATATTGCATTTTCGTACATCTAGGCCTTCCTCAACGACACTTGTGGCCACAAGGACGTTGAACTCCCCTCTACGGAATCTTTTAAGAATTTCCTCTTGTTTTTTCGATGTCATTGTAAATCCGGTTTTATTCTTCATTAGTTCTACAAGGTTGTGCCCGTAAACATAATCACTAATGATTCCTGCGTAGTCTTGGTAACTTGTCACCATGTTGTTGATGAGATCGCTTAATACCTGTGCAGTTATACGTCTTTGAACGAATACAATTGCACAGAGATCTATAACAAAAAGGAGAGTAAATATAGTAAGTCAACGGGCACTTTGCCTGAATACTCTTTAGAGTCTTTCTAGGTTTCTTAGCTACTAACTTATCATTTAATCTGTAGAATAAAATGGCATTAAAAACTGGCATTTTCAGTTGTGTTGATGTTTTAGCTACCTTACATACGCCGTATATTGTATGTTGTGCGCATACTAATCGGTTTTGTGTTGTGCAGGAAAATATAAAGCCCAAGGTCTTAAAAGTACAAATCGACACCGAGGGCTTAATGTTTTCCTGTACAACGACAAAACCGGCAAGTATGAGTTTTATTACCTGACAGCTTCTGATTTTAGCTCGTTTCAGTTAGTCCAACACTTTTGGTTCTGTCATGTCGCTTGAGTTTATTGTAAATCTCACAGACCTAATGCAGTTGCTGTGATGACCAAAACGCATCCTTGTATCGTATTATACAAGGCTACGGGAAACCCGCGGGAAAAGTGCAATTAACCAGTAGGAGTGGCAGGATTCTGTTTTGCCTCGTTTTTGAAACTTCAATCAGGTGATAATAATTGATATAGCTTGAATTTTTTATCAAACGAAAATATGAAGTGAAATAATAAAAAGCTTGATCGCAAGCCCTGCGCAGGAGCTAGGAATATCAAGCACGAGTAAAGCAAGCGATTTTCCTTCAACCGATACCAGAGCCAAAAAAATATTACTTTAATTTTTGGCTTCGGCTCCGGTACCCAGGGTAAGGATAAATTCGAATGAATTAGATTCTGTAAATAGCAGAAAAACGAAAAACCAGTAGCCTGCGTGCAGACCCTTCTTTTTATATTATTTCTGTTAGTTTCCTTGCGTTTTATGGGCATCGAAAGCACAGAAAAAATGTGAGGAATTTTCTCCGTTTGCTGACATGACTAAAATAATTAATTGTAAAGAATCTTCTTACATAGAGCAGTACACTGATGGAATTCTTTCTCTCACTAGTTATAGGAAATACATTTTCAAACAAATAATGAAGTTTTTCAATCCATTGCATTGGCAAAAAAATGTGCAGACAATATCTCTTGTCAAAGGTTTTTCTTCTTACCATTTATATGGTAACTATCTGTGATTTCAGATTGACGTTTTTCTGGTTCATCTCTGGTAATGCATAAACAGTCAGAGACGTACGTAGACAAATGACGACGAGTCTCTTTTTTCCCTGTGCTCTTTGACTTGATGCTGGCAGTTCGGTCGGTAGAGACTCGAAGTATTACTATGAAAAACCTAGCCCTATTTAGGCCCAAACTTCGCAATTCCTCCAGTACCAATCAGATAGCGAGATTTGGCAAAGAACAATGCTGTCGAATTTTCAATTCGAGTGATGCAGTTGACTAGATTTTGAACGAAGTTGCTGCGGCAGGTTGTTGTAAATTGCTCTGGTTTGTTTTGGTCTTAAAAACATGGAAAATGTAGCGTTGAAAGACTTTTTTGGCAGTCACCAGGTAAAGTGAACTTCCTTCTTCAGATTTATACCAAGTTTCGTTCATTAAATGTCTGTTTAACGTGGTTTTTATTGCATTCTCTTTCCGAGGAGTGACTGTTCAACAGAGCTACGGCAATCGTCCGATCATGATTCGATCAATCGAATTCTTAAGATAGTGCCAGGTTTTTTGCTGTTGCATTATGAGTCCCTCTTGAGCAAGGTTTACTGCAGGGATACAAGGGACTCATCGTCATCAGTCAGCAACGTACGACCAATTTTACCATACCTGTCAAATTTTGTCTGAGAATATCCATCAAGCAAATAACTTTTGGCTTTATCAATGGTTCAGCAAGTAAGATGCATTCAGTTGGGCCGTATATTGGTGGTGCGAATTGTTCAAATCTGTCTATGACAATTTGAGCAATCATTTTCGTTCGATCAAGCCATTCTTTCTCTTCAGGAGAAGACCAGCTGCCATACTCTCTATCTATGATACATAAAAGGAATTTATTGACAGACTTTGATTGCTATTCTGATGTTAGTAGGTGACAGGAGAGGGATCTGACAAGTACTGAGTGTCTCAAAAAAATTATACAGATTTAGTCGACTCTAGCGAAGACTATATCGTGAATCAATCCGAAATAGCTTTTAAAGCATACCTCAATATGGTTTAGAGATGAAGGTGAATTTGTCCTTTGAAGATTAATATCTCCACTCTCAATTCACCAATAACAACAAGCGAGGTGTCTATGTTCAAGTTAGCTATCGAGGTATGTTTTTAACTTATTCCTGATTGACTCATGCTATATTCTTATGGCTAGGCTCGACCAAATCTGTATACTTTTCAGGACACCGGTACCGTAGACTTGAAGGATAATGAAAAATTTCAATATAATGGCTCTTAGAAGCAAAATCAACGATGTTTCATGTTACTATTTCAATCATGACAACTGAGAACAAAAAGAAGATTTTACGATAGCTTTCATAATCGAATTTTTGCGATTTTTAAAACGGGAGTACTTTTTTTGGGACACCCGGTACAAAACTTACACTGCGTTCATACTGACACAGTTGAGCATGGTTTATCAAACCAGGCTAAATTTCAACCAATCACATGCATTCGATTTGTTGGATTGACCAATCAGAAGGCCCCAGTTGATCCCAGGAGGTACTCTCCTAACTTTCAATACGGGGAGAGGGGGTCAATGCCACCATTTCTTCGCTGGATTCCAGATATTGAGTCTGATGTTTTAGAGACTCCAAATATTGTTACTGATTTCTGGAGCCCCTATGCAGAGCGAAATTTGTTGAATGGATCAATATAATGAATCACAGAGCACGATTCTTGCTTTCTTCAGATTTGTGAACCCCATATATTGAATTTTTGTTTTTGCTGTTATTCACAGACTCCAAATATTGATTTAACTCAAGATTTCGGACCCCATATATTGGCATGGCCCCCCATATTGAAAGTTAATGAGTACCCCCTGGGCATTCGATGACCTTGTTTAGTTTAAGCTGGTTTAACTCGTAAGCGAGCTCGTAAGTGTTAAATGAGATATTTGGAGATTTTTTAGACCCCAAAAATATGCTCATTGTACTCATTGCCACGTGTGGTATGAAAAACTAGACTGATGCCTTTTCGTCCCTTGTTTCCCTGCGTTCCTTGGTCAAGAGGGACTAATAACATTACTCTTAAAAAGTGGGCCCACTTTAGGCCCGCGTAGGGTGGTTCCGTATTCACCAATCAAATCGCTAGAATTCAGTTTTTAACCAATCAGGGGCCACTATTCAGAATGTTGTTGTTGTTGCTCTTAAAGAACGGTTGAAGCAGCCTGGAGTTCTCGCAGCTTCGATGGATCTATTTTGCTTCTACAGAGGAAGATTACTGCCTGAAACGTACGCATTTTGCGCTTTGTAGGTCAACACAACATCATTCTTTGTACTAAAAGTTTCCTTTTTTAATGTTCGAGCTCTTTAAACCAGATTTTGAAGCGATTTTGTTGAGTGTACGAGAACTCCCACCTATTTAGGCCATTTTGAAAAAGTGGGCCCATTAAACAAGTGTAATATTATGAGTCCCTATTGACCAAGTGATATCAGCAAGTCAAAGAACGCAGGGAAACAAAGGACGAAAAGCCATAAGTCTACCGCTTTGCAATATTCTTAGCTTTGCATTCAACTTGTCAAATTTTGCTCGAAAGAAACACGTAAAGAATATATACCAATGATTCACAAAGAAGCGTACACAAAGTCAGACTAAATTTCCAACCGCAATGATATCCTTTGACAGCTACGATAAAGTCTGCATTGCTTTATGTCAACAAATAATTTTGCAGCGAAGTTGTAGCAGAAGAATTTTACGATGTTTGGCATCAATTATTTGTTTCAAGGATACTTTTTGTTCTCCAATCAAGTTTCACTGGAACTGAAATAAGTATCTGAATCTGCTCCTTCTGAGAAATCTTACTAACCAAGTAAAAATATTCTAATCAAGAATTCTTGCAAAGAATCGTTTGCTTACCACAAGGTCAATTTGTTTTAAGCAAACAGTTACTAATGAACAAAAAATATCATAATCAAGAATTCTTGCCAAGATTTTTTTGCTTACCGCACGGACAAGTATAAATGTGCTTGTTTCCAGAACTTTTGTTCTTGAAACTAGTGTTTCATTTCTCAGTTTGAGAATGAGAAATTCGCTGTGTTATAGTGTCCATTGCCTTGAAGATCGTGCAAAATGACTGGCATTGACGAGCACCTTGATGGTAATTAACTGTATCTACCTGTATTCTCCTTCATCAACAATGCAGCCTTGTAAGTGCACCAGAGGCCAAGCGATTTATTGATTTCATCAAGGCCCTTGATTGCTTCACAATAGGTGTCATATGCAGCCTTTTCTGGATTCACCTTAGGTTTTCCTGCGAAGCAAAAAAATAACTTAAAAGAGTAAGTTATCGTCTCAAGCCTTGTTACTCTCACATTCTGTTTTTGATTAAATCAAAAGAGAATCGGAAAAGAACTTCTCTAGTGGTAGCCATAAAGAATTTATTTGTCTGGAGACTAGCAGTGCCCAGAAAAAAGTCAACCTTCCTTCGGATGCCAATTTTGATAGTTAAACACTCCTTGTTTTAGCAACTTAAAACAACCAGATTTTTCTCACTTCTCATTGTCATCAACTTCCTCATCTCTCATAACAATTGCTAAGCCTTCTTCAAATATAACATTCGCAAGCAACCCCTTCCTCCGGCTGACAGCCGTGGAAGCGTGACCTTTCCTGGACCTGAAGATTGGGGCTGGTTATATAAAAACATGCATGGTTAGCCTGATCTAGACTGACGACGTGATTCCATCATTCTTTCGTTATTTTTAATCTGATTTTTTTATTTTCGCTCATACAAGGACTCACAACCAAACGGATTCTAAACAAAGACTTAAACAGAGTCGTAATTTCGCTATTTGCCTGAACTGATATACCGCTGAAACTAAACAGGGACTAAACAAGGACTAAACAGTGACTAAACAAGGACTAAGCACGGACTAAACAAGGACTAAATAGGGACTAAAAGAGGACTAAACAAGGACTAAACAGGGACTAAAAAGGCACTAAACAGGGACTAAACAGGGACTAAAGGCATTAAAATCTTACAAAAAATCTAAAAGAACATCTAATGGGATGGTCCTTCTTGTAAATGCAGCGCTTGTAAATATAATCATACCCTATAAATTCTGTCCATTCACAATTCACATCCAAACTGTTTTTAGTATATATCATTGTAAGTATTTATTTCCTTAGTTATTTCCTTTCATTTGTAATATAGTAGATTAGTTTCGATTTAGATTAGTTATATATGTATATATTTGTATGTATATATGTATAGCTAGATAAAAAATTCGAAGTAAAATAAGATGACAAACAAACAAACAAAATCGAACGTCTTCTATCCTTCAGACTTTCAAAGGAAAGTCGAACGTCGCTAGGAACGTCACGCAGAACGTCGCTTCGCTTCGAAAAGTTGAGCTTTGAGCTAATCAGCCAATCAAACGCTAAGAATAGGCACGTGGGTTGACCATATAAAGAAAGTCGCGATCTGATTGGTCGCGCCGTAAACATGGCGGACTTGGCTTAAACTGGTCCCCGTTTGAAGCTGCCTTTTCATGAGTCTCAGTTTGAGCCATAAACATCATCCAGTTCGATGCAAAAACTGAGCCCCATGTAACCAGTCTAGGTCTGATCCAGAAATAGTTTGGTAAACGCTAAGGAGTACGAAGTTATCATTTCTAGTTTCTTTGCTTACGTCTTTCATTGTACCATCACCTCTGAGGGGACCATTATGGAAATAAGGTCAGCTTGATCCTTTAATGCTATCCCTGCCACTGCAATCAGGGGTGTTTTCCTTTATCTTTTTAACCTCATATATTTTATTGTATCTATTCTATTATATATATCATAAAACTTTTGAATATCCTTAATTGTGGCAAACGATACATACATGGCGGAGCGGAAACTGCGTAAAATGACGTCATCGAGGAATTTGAGATAAGGAAGTGTTCGGATAGATAAGCTTTTCGAAACGATAAATCAAGAGTTTAAGGCCCAAGGAACAAAACATAAAATGTTGCCGAATTTTGAGATATGTTGCAGGGAGATAGTGGGGCTCAAAGTTACGAGTTTTCGCGCATGCGTGTGCAGTTTCTGCTCTGTCTTCATACACACATTCATAAAAAGAAGGTACTTATCAGTTTCACACAAATTTTCTCCGCTTCCAGTGCACTTACTGGAAGTGTCAGGAACAAAAAGGCGCTCAATTTCCCTGTTTATATCGTCAATGTCTGGATCAAACTGTGCTGTTCTATAGACCTTTATTCTCTCAATGGGCTTTGCTGCGAACGGCAACGTAGAATCTTGATCTGTGCAAGTGAAACATACTGCTCTAAGCTTTCCTTCCAATGCTCTCATGCGTTGATCGAGGAGATCCCGTAGTGCTTGGCCTCGTTTCTTTGCTTTCTCATTGATGATGGAAGCCGTTAGTCCCATAACACGTGGCTGATCGCTGCTTTCCTCGACACGCTCCATGATTTTAGCATAAGGATGATTTTTGTCACAATGGTGACACTCGTCTAGTATAAGCAGGTTGATGTTCGATGCCTTGATGTATCCGTGGCTCAGCATATTAAGTAAGATTTGATGCGTCATTATCAAGACTTCGTTTTCGTTGAACTGCTTTTCCCAATCAGCCTTGTCCCAGAAGTCGACCCCCATATCTCCAGTGTACTTTCCAACTGTGAGATTAGTGTGATCTTCAATTGCTTTACCTTGTTGATATACAAGAGGAACTGCAAATGCAAAAATGAGGAAAATAAATCAATTCTCAAAGTTTTCTGCTGTTGCATAATATCTTGTGAAATACGAGGAATCTCGGTAGAATTGCGCTATTTCAAAATGGAATGAATCTGGGTGGATTACATTTAATGGAAAGAAATGGAAGGGGATATGTTTTTCTATATATACGCAAAATATCATTCAAAAACTTATGTGTGGTTCTGCTGCAAAATGAGGAAACAGTTGCTATCTTTTTGGCTCTGTCTACCTGGCGAGTACCCTCGGTACCAGAGTCTCAAAAAAAAACAATAAAATGAAAGAAGAAAGAAAAATGAGGTAATTTGTGTGCAATTTATAAGTACCTTCTTTTAATGAATGTATGTATGTATCGTTTGCCACAATTAAGAATATTCATAAGTTTTATGATATGTATAATAGAAAAAACATTTTCCTTTCTTCTTTTATTTATTTTTTTTGAGGCTCTGGTACCCAGGGTACCTGGCGAGTAAAAAAAGTTAAGATGCTTTGGCAGGCTGTTGAACAAAAAGTATGTATACAATAGTCAAAATGAAATACCAGTCTATCAGTCAAGAGCTAACTTAGATGTGAAGATTCTGTTTGGTAAAATCATTTTTCATACAGACCTATAAATTAGGAAGTATATTTCTACTTAGAGGTTTTCTTGAGAACTAAAACTCTATGCTCGATTGTGATCTATGATTTACTTGTCATTGCAATCTAAATTCAATACAATACACCATTATGCTAGAGATGACGGTTAGGACCTTTTACACAATATGCATTGCGTTCTAATTCTAATTACGAACCTTCAACGATTCTACAGAGATTCGAGTAAGGAACGCAACAATGCATCTTGGTAAAAAGTTTCCTGCTGCCATCTTAGAGGGAGTGCAAAGACCAACAGCCTTTGCCATCGTTTGCTTATGTTTTGGTGAATTTCATGCAGTCAGTTCTGGAAGCTGTGCAGAGAAAGTTGCTGAATTTGCGCAAAGCATGCTGGTCTTTGTACTCCCTTCAAGCACAATAATCTATTTTCAGCTTCGGAAATCGTATTTGAATTTGAATAGCAAGTAAATCATGGCCCCTTACCAGAATTTTTCTAATTTCTGAGTCTAAATGACAAGTGATTTTACAAACATATCTGCCTTTGACCGACACAAATTGACATTTGGGCTAAATAGAGCTTTTACCCTACCTGTAGTGACAAGGAAGAACGTTCGTTTTCCTCCTCCTTGAAGGGTTCCTTTGATCTGGTGTGCCAAATCCTTTATCAGCATCACACTAATGAATGTCTTTCCTGTGCCTGTACCCAAACAAACAATCACATTTTCTTTGCGAGCTTTTTCGAATATTTCCAACTGGTACGGTCTGGGAGTGAATTCTATGTTTCCTTCCCTTGAATCTTCAGCCATTTCGTAAATTTCTCCTGGCTGAAAGAAAAGAGGGGAAACATATAAACGTGAGCTTTAGCATGAAAGGGGATTTCGTACATGACATTGTTTGGTGCACGGCACTTCTTTTGCTGCTACAAAAGAGCTAATACCTTCAGCGTTCACCTAGCTTCAGTATCATGTTAGTGCAGCCCTGGTGCAGTATATTGAATTTGTTGTAGTTTTGTACACAAGGTATTGGTCGGAATTGGCGAGGAAAGTTAACAGATGAACACCTCTTCAAGAAATTTTGGAGAAGTTTTCTTGATACAAAATACAGTCATTTTTCTGAGAAACAGCTTAAGAAACAGTAGCAGGCTTAATTTTCTAAGCTGAAGAAATCAAGAAACTTAGTTTCTGAAAAATGAGTGTATTTGATTCCATCCAGTCTACTTATTATCGGTATCAATGTCTTATCTAAACTAAATTGAATTTCGTTATAATCTTGCATGTTTGGGTAAAGTATATTCATATATTTTCATTGTCGTTCATAGTGTCGTCGTTCATGGTGGAATCATGAGTTAGGCCAAAATCAGGTTAACGGATACTGTAGGGCAGTGCCATGGCCGAAGGATTCAAATTTTACAAGGGATAACAACTTCAAATAAGCTGAATAATGATGAATTTATATAGAAGAAATAAACTTACGATTTCTGCAAACTTTTTTCTTCTGTGGGAGTTGAAAACTCTCTCTTTGCCAATTCAAAGCGAGAATGCCGGTGAAAAACTGTTGATCTTGGAGTTATCTGATGTGATAAAATGATTTCTCAGAAATCAATCTGCGAGTTGACATTACGTCATTAGGAATGGTTGCTGTAGACTTATCCCACTGATCTCGACTTATCCAGAGTCGTAGTTTCGCTATTTGCCTAACTGATATACCGCTACAACTACTTGTCCTTGAACGGACCCTCCAATAAACGAACCTGAAGTTAGAAAACAAAAATTATTAAAAAGCTATTTACAATAACTTTCCAATGTTTACAATAACTGAAAGAGAAAATCTCAACCCTTCATTTCACGGAAAATGGTGGTACAGGGAGCATACAAGTCAAATCTTTCAATAGGGCACAGGGAAACCCATAAATCTTCCAATTTCACGCTTATCAGCCAATGGTGTTGCCGTATTCTCGTCACATGACCGAAAATAAGCTCTGTGAGACGAATTTTCGAGTACCCTTACGAAAATCAAAATGGACATTCGAGTAATAAAGATACAGAGCTGCTTTTGCCACAAGTCGATTCTACAGGCCCTATTCCATATTTCACATTTTGCATTTCAATAAAATCTCATCAGGGATCAGCACTACATCGAATTTCATGCATCCGAAAATAGGCCTATGTTCAAATATCATTTGGGAACGCAACAAATAAGATATAGCTTCCAAAATTTCACACCTTACGTGAATTATAATAAGGAATAAGCTGAAGATGTTTCTTTGCTTCAGTTTCCCAAATCCTTGACGAGTCTCAGCTATTTGCGACGAAGAAAGCTCTTGGGCCTACCTGCATCCACTTCATAATGCCATTATTCTGTTTCAAATCGGCT
This sequence comes from Aurelia sp. 3 sensu Dawson et al. (2005), assembly GCA_964020215.1. Classification (NCBI taxonomy): domain Eukaryota; kingdom Metazoa; phylum Cnidaria; class Scyphozoa; order Semaeostomeae; family Ulmaridae; genus Aurelia; species Aurelia sp. 3 sensu Dawson et al. (2005). Next base: position 24,562,970 of record OZ026574.1, on the reverse strand, counting down.
TCTTTGCTGTAGCAAGGTAGCAGAGCTATTCACCAACAACATAACACCAATTTCCATTATTCTCCACTGAAAAATTGCCATCAACTTTGGTAAAACGCGATGAACTTTCAACAGCTCTTCTCCACACTATCTAATCCAGTGTGCTCACGTGGAAAAAATTCTGCTATTGTCAAAGCGCTCATGATGTCATGGTCAAGAGGTAGGTCTCGTATCATTTCCTCTCTACAAAGATTGGCCTTTGTTTTAGTACGAAAAAGTGGAGGGGATTGAGGCCGGGCTTTCAAAATTATCTTTATTTTCTAAAAAAAGGAAAATGATGAATGCATATTTCAAATGAATTTGAATTATTCAAATGATAGGGGGCCTAGGTATCTTCGCAAGCTCCAATACCCTTTAACTTCCATGAAAAAACTCTCATATTCATTCAAATTATTTTGAAATATGCATTCAACATTTTCCTTTTTTTAAGAAATACAGATAATTTTGAAAGCCCGGCCTCAATCCCTTCCACTTTTCATACTAAAACAAAGGCCAAGTCTGAGAGAGGATGATACGAGACCTACCTCTTGACCATGACATCTTGAGCGCTTTTGACAATAACAGAATTTTCTCCACGTGAGCACACTGTTTCAAAACTTGGAATAGATAGTGTGGCGAAGAGCTGTTGAAAGTTCATCGCGTTTTACCAAGGTTGATGGCAATTTTTCAGCGGAGAATAGTGGAAATTGGTGTTATGTTGTTGGTGAATAGCTCTGCTACCTTGCTACAGCAAAGAAGCCGATTTGAAACAGAATAATAGCATTATGCAGTGGATGAAGGTAGGCCCCAATAGCTTTCTTCGTCGCAAATAGCCGAGACTCGTCAAGGATTTGGGAAACTGAAGCAAAGAAACATCTTCACCTTATTCCTTATTATAATTCACGTAAGGTGTGAAATTTTGGAACTTATATCTTATTTGTTGCGCTCCCAAATGATATTTGAATATAGGCCTATTTTCGGTTTCATGAAATTCGATGTAGCGCTGATCCCTGATGAGATTTTCTTTAAATGCAAAATGTGAAATATGGAATAGGGCCTGTAGAATCGACTCGTGGCAAAAGCAGCTCTGTATCTTTATTACTCGAATGTCCATTTTGATTTTCGTAAGAGTACTCGAAAATTCGTCTCAAAGAGCTTATTTTCGGTCATGTGACGAGAATACGGCAACACCATTGGCTGATAAACGTGAAATTGGAAGATTTATGGGTTTCCCTGTGCCCTATTGAAAGATTTGACTTGTATGCTGGTACAGGGTGGCCAAAGCACAGATTACGATCATGCCTCGTTCACATCTTCCACCTCGTTCTGGGACTTGGCACAAAACAACTCAACAACAGGACGGAAAATTGTACTTGCCATGCGCACAAGTTACAGGCAACCACAAGGCTACAAGAGTAAAGATTTGCAAAACAGGTCTTTCAGCTTTGCTTCCAGAAAATGTTTTAAATATAGAATAAGCTGATACGTGGAGCACTAGTGAGCGCCTTTGCCACTGGTGAAGGACAAGATCTGATCTCTTTCCTCGGGATGTTTTCATGTTTTGAAACAGTGGGCACCTGAAAAGGGATGGCCAGAAGGAATAAAGACATCAAAGGATCCAAAGAAGCAGAACACGACTGGCCTGTTTTTAGGCCACAGCCTCTGGCTAAAGTTTGCATGTTGATGGGTCAAGAACTGATCACCTTGATGTTTATCATCGCAGGACGCAGAGAGATGTATTTGATGGACAAGTGGATAACAGATGATAGATAAATACACTATTTTTGCTGGACACTGAGTTTCTGTCGTCGGACATTTAGCAACTCGATGAATGTCCAATGATGTGAGACTGGAACCTTCTGAAAATTCTTTGAAAAAACTTCTCTCGTTGGTCATGAAAACTGAACTGGCACAAAAGCAAGGATGCTCCTATCTAAATTGAAATGGCTACTTCCGATGGACCACGGCATTGAATGCTATTTTGACGATTTTCAGACTCGTAAATAAGTATGGCAGTAGGTAGGGTCTACAAGGTAAAATGCATGAAATGGGAGGGCAAACGAATTGAATTAATACGTTCCATGCGTTGATTCACGGACTTCTTTCTTGCTTTTGAACCTTCCTCCTGGATGCTAATCTTGAGAATACATGTTGACATTACAGTTAATATTGTTTCCAGATGTCAAAATTTGCCCATTTTACCCGCTGCAGACCCTATGCAACATTGTGTAAGCAATCTAGAAGCACTAGTACTTTTGGAAAACACATTAAAGTTTTATTGATATACTATATTTGTTCATGAGGTGCAGCTCTGGAATAAAGAAAGTTTTTTGTCTTGTTTTCTTTGCTTTGATTTTTATTCTTCAATATCAAAGTGATTTTGCAAATGCTCAACATTCTTGATGCAGCCTTTGGTTTAGAAAGGTGGGGGAGTGGCTAAGGCCATTTATTTGTTTCACTTGATATTTTTGCTCAAAAATTTTGGATGAAAATTATCATGAGTCCAGCCAGGTAACTAGATGTTAGTGACTTGGATGAAAGGTTAACAGACCAGATCTGCAAGGGGCAACATGGGCAGGCTGAGGTCAAATGGTTGGTGTTAGTGATAGGGAGTGATCATAAACTGCAAGTGATGTTTGTATATTTAATAGGCTATTTCAACAGTTGCAGCCAAAGAGCCTCTTTGAAGCATCATTTTACCAAGTTTATTCACATACACATATTTTTCATTAGAAACAAAGAATTTGGGCCAGTACTGAAGGGTTTTCAGAGATTGGGTTTTCTTACTGGTTTCTTAAAGACTCAATAATAATCTTCATGTTCAGTACCTGTCCCTTAGTGAACATTTCAAAACATGGTTTTTTAAAGGCCTTTCCAATGCATTGATGTTGCTCAAGTACCTTTCAAGTAAACATATAGGTATAAAACAAGTGAAAATAAAGACAAAATATGTTAAGAAGTTCTGTTGTCAAAATAAACAGTTTCTTAAGTCGTATATGCCAAGGGCTAGAGTTTCTTAATTTTTTGGCATTTGAGAGTTGAGTGTCTAAGGCCCTGTTTATATGAGGAAAAACACCTCACTTGCCAGACCCGGGGCTGAGAGGCGAGATTCCACCTTCCAATAGAATCCTTTGTATTTTCATTTCGCGTTTACATGATGAACGCAACACCACCGGTATAGTGAAATCCCACCTCACAAGAGGTGGAATCTCACCTGGGTGAGGTGAAATTTTTCCATATAAACGAAATACCACCGGTATTGTGAGGTGAAATGAAATTTTTCGTTGATTCTCATTGGTCAGTTCTTTCTGATTTCACGGAAGAGAGACCTCACCGGGGCTGACAGGCGAGGTGAAAAATCTCATATAAACAGTGACTGAAATTTACCTCGCCTGTCAGCCCCGGGTCTGGCAGGTGAGGTGTTTTTCCCCATATAAACAGGGCCTAACTCTCAGATGGCCAAAACATTATGAAAATCCTAACTAGTTTTTGCTTAATACCTTCACCTGTTTCCTGTATCACATTACTCGGAAGGTACTTGGGTAACGTCTAAGGCTTCAGGAAACATAGTCTTTAAATTTTCATGCGGGCACGGATAATAAACAGGAAGATTAGCTCCTAAGAAACTCCAACTATTACTCAAAAAACCTGATAATTTTAAGAAACTTGCATTACTAGCCCCAATTCTTCGATTTGAATAAACAAAAAAAAGGTCCAGAATTTGAAGCATTGCAAATTTCAATCTTGTGATGATTCAATTGACACTATGTTACTGTACTGTACATATATTTGATACTTTTCTATCTATACTTTTGAAACAGTCATGTTCCATATGTTTTGCATCAGTCTTCAGGCATGAAAACAACAAGCATTTATGGCCATGTCTTTGTTGTTGTCATTTTACTTCAAGGTTGGGCCTGAACAAAAGATGATCTTGTTCTGACGAGTCCTGAAATTAAACAAATTTTTAATGGATACATTTTCTGGTTAAAGATTCAGAGAAAATATTTTCCACAAGAATGCCAAATATCTGTAAGGTCTTGCTAACTGTTTGGCTTGTCTTTGAAATGGCATTGATGCTATTGTTCAAGCAGGTTCACACTTTGAGGTAGTTACTGCTTTAAAATAGTGGGACAATATTCATGTCAGATTCTGAACTATGCACAAAAAAATTCCAATAACTTTTTGCATGGAAATATTCCTTGATGATATTCTAAGATGGTCTGAAATAAGTTTCATGTTGCAGATATTAGGTTTTCCACATAAGAAATATTCATACGCAGGCAACTTTTAGCATTTTTTGTACACTAGCTCTCTTCAGGTATTGACCTAAAATAGGACATTTTCAACTAGCTGTACAAAAATTTTCCTAAACCCTTTTGTGTGAAAATCTTCCTTGATGAACATAGTAAAATGATTTGAAATAAAATTCATGTTGCAAAGACTAGATTTTCCTCAAGAAACATTAATATGCGGGCAATTTTTAGTATTTCCTTGCAACTTTATGCGAGTATTGACCAAGAATTGGACATTTTCAAGTCAAATTTTCAACCAGCTGTACAAAATTTTCCAAAACCCTTTTGTATGGAAATTTTCCTTGATGAATATAGTAAAATGATCTGAAATAAAATTCATGTTGCAAAGACTAGATTTTCCTCAAGAAATATTAATACGTGGGTGACTTTTAGCATTTTCTATGCTACTTTATGCTGGTATTGGTAAAAAATGGGACATTTGCAAGTCAAATTTTCAACTAGCTGTACAAAAATTTTCCAAAACCCTTTTGTATGGAAATCTTCCTTGATGAATGTAGTAAAATAATCTGAAATAAAATTCATGTTGCAAAGACTAGATTTTCCTCAAGAAATATTTATACGCGGGCGACTTTTAGCATTTTCTATGCTACTTTGTGCTGCCATTGATCAAAAATGGGACATTTTCAAGTCAAATTTTCAACCAGCTGTACAAAAATTTTCCAAAACCCTTTTGTATGGAAATCTTCCTTGATGAATATAGTAAAATAATCTGAAATAAAATTCATGTTGCAAAGACTAGATTTTCCTCAAGAAATATTTATACGCGGGCGACTTTTAGCATTTTCTATGCTACTTTATGCTGCCATTGATCAAAAATGGGACATTTTCAAGTCAAATTTTCAACCAGCTGTACAAAAATTTTCCAAAACCCTTTTGTATGGAAATCTTCCTTGATGAATGTAGTAAAATAATCTGAAATAAAATTCATGTTGCAAAGACTAGATTTTCCTCAAGAAATATTTATACGCGGGCGACTTTTAGCATTTTCTATGCTACTCTATGCTGCCATTGATCAAAAATGGGACATTTTCAAGTCAAATTTTCAACTAGCTGTACAAAAATTTTCCAAAACCCTTTTGTGTGGAAATCTTCCTTCATGAATATATTAAAATAATCTGAAATAAAATTCATGTTGCAAAGACTAGATTTTCCTCAAGAAATATTTATACGCGGGCGACTTTTAGCATTTTCTATGCTACTTTATGCTGCCATTGATCAAAAATGGGACATTTTCAAGTCAAATTTTCAACCAGCTGTACAAAAATTTTCCAAAACCCTTTTGTATGGAAATCTTCCTTGATGAATATAGTAAAATAATCTGAAATAAAATTCATGTTGCAAAGACTAGATTTTCCTCAAGAAATATTTATACGCGGGCGACTTTTAGCATTTTCTATGCTACTTTATGCTGCCATTGATCAAAAATGGGACATTTTCAAGTCAAATTTTCAACCAGCTGTACAAAAATTTTCCAAAACCCTTTTGTATGGAAATCTTCCTTGATGAATGTAGTAAAATAATCTGAAATAAAATTCATGTTGCAAAGACTAGATTTTCCTCAAGAAATATTTATACGCGGGCGACTTTTAGCATTTTCTATGCTACTTTATGCTGCCATTGATCAAAAATGGGACATTTTCAAGTCAAATTTTCAACTAGCTGTACAAAAATTTTCCAAAACCCTTTTGTGTGGAAATCTTCCTTCATGAATATATTAAAATAATCTGAAATAAAATTCATGTTGCAAAGACTAGATTTTCCTCAAGAAATATTTATACGTGGGTGACTTTTAGCATTTTCTACGCTACTTCATGCTGGTATATTGACCAAAAATGGGACATTTTCAAGTCAAATTTTCAACCAGCTGTACAAAAATTTTCCAAAACCCTTTTGTATGGAAATCTTCCTTGATGAATATAGTAAAATGATCTGAAATAAAATTCATGTTGCAAAGACTAGATTTTCCTCAAGAAATATTTATACGTGGGTGACTTTTAGCATTTTCTACGCTACTTTATGCTGGTATTGACCAAAAATGGGACATTTTCAAGTCAAATTTTCAACCAGCTGTACAAAAATTTTCCAAAACCCTTTTGTATGGAAATCTTCCTTGATGAATATAGTAAAATGATCTGAAATAAAATTCATGTTGCAAAGACTAGATTTTCCTCAAGAAATATTTATACGTGGGTGACTTTTAGCATTTTCTATGCTACTTTATGCTGGTATTGACCAAAAATGGGACATTTTCATGTCAAATTTTCAACCAGCTGTACAAAAATTTTCCAAAACCCTTTTGTGTGGAAATCTTCCTTGATGAATATAATAAAATAATCTGAAATAAAATTCATGTTGCAAAGACCAGATTTTCCTCAAGAAATATTCAAAGTCTGGCCAGAAGATTTAGCACTTTGGTATCATGTGCCATTTCATGTTTCGTTGTTCATTTTGGTGCGAATGTTATTGCTGCTTTACTGTCTACTTATTTATGGTAGTCCACTTAAAACTGATTACTTTCGCACATTCGGTAGGAGATTTTCATGTGAATAATAAAATCATGAAACACGTTGCGTGTAACACATAATGTAATAGTAAGAAAGATTTGAAAGAGATTTATTTTCATCGTTACGTTGTGCGCCGCATGCGTTGTGTTCACCGTTCATCACAAGGCTAGTTGGTGATGGAAAACAAATAAAAAATCAGTATTACCTGACGAAATTTAAATTTTCATTTCTCCCTGCCAATATTTTGCTTGCATTCTTAATGGTTTTTCTGTTTTTATGGAGTTTCTCGACGGCTGTTTGAGCTGGGTCTCACCAAAGGCCCCTTCTCTGGCAACTCAATCTCAGAAGTCTCATCTCTTCTGTTCTTGACTACTTTGAAAAAGCCACAGCAGCTTTGTTTCGGGTAATGAAAGCCGATCTCCTTCCAAGAACTGAAAACATCTTCCAGCAATTTGCCAAACAACATGCCTTCTCTTTGCCGCTCTTTGCAGCTCCAAGCTCCGTTCTCGCCTCGTGGGCTCGTTCGTGTTCATTTGTTCGAAGACTTTTCAGGAGCCGTTGTGCGCATGGCAAGTACAATTTTCCGTCCTGTTCAACTCAACTCAACTGAACTGAATAAACAAACACAAACACCCAGAGAAAGTCAAGAGATCGAGCTGCGAGCTGCCGTCCTGAAACGTCATCCTTGTGAAATATTTTTCAAAAGGTGGGTAAATATTCTTGCACAGTCTGAAAATGCACTGTATGCATTTGGCGAGGTACATATACCTAAAATAATGTAAGCGGTTGGAGGCAGCAACAAGCACCATGATGCTGCCTGCACCACCACCCACCACCCTCTTTCAGATGTAAGGACCAAAGGGCCTAATAAGCAAACTTGGGAGGAAATTTCATTGCCCAACGCAAGAGTACACAGGAGCATGTTGCGATGGATTCATGTAGAAAACAGGCAAATTTTATTAGCGAAACACATCTGCATAAGCTCATTATTTACGTAAGCAAGCGAGAACAGGTTGCCCCCCCCCACCCGAGATTTTTGCAAAAAAAAATTGTTTGAGTGCACACCTGAGTGATTTACAAAAAAACAACAGAGTAACAGAGCAAGATCTTAGATAGCCTACGTGCAGACTTTACTCATCACAATGGCAAAAAGTCTGCACGCTAGCCTTCGTACAGACTATACTGGAGAAAAATGCATAGTCTGCGTAATGCCACTCACTTTTGTGTAGTGCTTGCTTCAGCATTTATTTGATAACAAAGAAAGAGTATTGTTGTAACAGCCAATAACATCGCTTTCTTGCAAAACAAGGAAGCAATCAGATTGAGAACGGCTATCATGTGATTAAATCTCAGGTTTCCCTTTGTTCTCTAAGCAAATCATGTTAACAACACAATACTCTGGAATTTTAAATACCCTACGATAGGCAATACATAGACGCTAAGTAGAGTGGGCCATTGAAACTGTTATTGAAATGAAATGCTGACTCAATACAATGTGCAAAATTGAGCGGCATTGCATAGACTATACCTTTTCCTTGGGTATTGTCTGCATGCAGGCTATCTGCACGCTGGCTAGATCTTTGTGTGCATGCGTGAATCTTTGCAACTTTGAGCTCAACAGATCATGATCAGGGGATACACAAGAATAGCAGCATACAGTAGATGCAAGATTGACCAAAAGATTTGAGGAAAAAAGAATAAGAGTTCAGTTATGACTACTGATATGGAACAAGAAATTTACCAGTCACTTGAAAAACTTTCTATTTGAAAAGTTTCAAGATGTGCACACTTGCTAACCTTTGTACACTGTACACTTCAAATTTTTTCATGCACACCCGAGATCTCATCAAAAAGTGCCACACTTTCCATCTGCCCCCCCCCCTTTAGTTAACTTAACCCACAAGAAAAGGGTCTGCACAGCATGGACTATGGGTAATGCAGGGGGTAAAATTGGTAGGTCTATTTTGACTACAGTAGTGTCCCGCATATAAGAAGCAACATTTTCAATTTGAGGTCTGATATGTTTCTTATAAAATGAGATATAAACTTCCAATCAGGGTAAAGTTTCTTAAGTTTCTTAGTAGAAAAATCATGTAGTAACAATGAACTAATAAGACAAGAGCTTTATGATTGACATACAAAACACACATTTTTTGTATTTGTAAATCTTCACTACCAAGAAAGATTACATTTATTCCAGGAAGGTGATTTTTGCTTCATTTGCATGCAAATTTCTTGTTTTCATTTGAATAGGTAACGGCTGATTCAAAAGCAAAGCTTAATTTCTCATGTTTTTCGATTTTCTAATGAAAACATAGTTGTTTTGAATAAGAAACATGCCCTTTTCAGACCTGCACCAGTTTCTTATAGGAGGGGATATTATTTTGAAAATTAAGGTCTGATGTTTCTTAAATTCATGTTTCTTATATGCGGGACACTACTGTATGCTATGTTGGAAAACACAGACACCGTGAACTGAAAAATCAACATTTGTCATGTTATGGAGGGTAGCCCAAGCAGTTGCAGCCAGAGAAAAGCTCTGCTACTGGAAGCCTGTGAACAAAAATTCTAGCAAACTTGATCCACATTTTACTCCACCAATTTTACTCCAAACTTATCCTCCTATCCTAGAAGATCCTCCACATTTTGCATTAGCAAGTTCTGCCCCAGAAAATTCCACCTTTAGATTTTGGCTTTTCTTCAGGTCAATTCCACACAGCAAAATGAGCCGTGCTCACATGTTATATGATAACAAAGCTCTCGAGTCCATTCCTGTTAAAGTTACCAACTGGAGTTCATGGAACCAAGATGATATTTTTGCATTGAAAACCAGGTATGTCAGAGCAGCAAGGTGATCCTTTTTAATGTCATTTTCATTAATGTTTTCATCTACAACATAGGTGAAGTTGCGTTTTTCAATGCAAGGGCAGGTGTCACAGAAACAAGGCAGACCTACTGTAATCGAGTCCACGATGCTCAAGCTGTGAGGCCCTACCAAGTATCAGACCCACTCCACCTGACTGTTCTGGCTGCAAAGACTGTGGTTTACACCACTGTACCACAATGCCCACAAACCTTGATACTTGAATGACCTTTAACACCTTTCAGGATTCAACCCATAAGCTTATGGGTTAAGAAAAAATCTAGGGGGCTGCCAAACACAGAGCCCATTGTTTACCAAAGGACAAAATTTTGCCTGAGTATAGGGCTGATTTTAGAAAATTTCTTCAAAGCTGGGGGGAGCTAACCATCCCTGGCTCCTCTGCCTCATACGCTTACGATTCAACCATGGCATCCCTGTAAACTTGCAGAGACTGCTACACAAATACTGTACTGCTAAACAAATACAAATAGCAAAAAGTAACACAAACACTTGGACTGCTAAAAAAATAAATAAAAAGTAACACAAATACTTGGACTGCTAAAGGATAACTATACTAAAAGGCTTATGACATACAACCATTAAGTATTATGTTTCTTCTCCAAATTGTTGTCTTTCATCGCTTTACACGAGCTGTCCCAACTTCTATCCATAGTGCAATTTTGCATATTTACACACATACTGTATATTATATGATGGGGGAACAATAGAAATTCATAACTGTATGCTGAAGACTTGCAGGCCAAAGTTTGTTGAATGAAACCTGGAGATCTGCTCCCAAGGGGGGGGGTACACAACCTGAAGATGGATTGGGTCTCCCACCCAATTTTCTGAAAGCTACCCAAGATTTGCCCTTGCACTGTCTTCTATGATGAGTTTTGGTGGAGTCCATTTTCAGCCATTTTTTTTGCTGGTTTCAGCCAAACCAACCCTTGCATAAGGAAAGTTTGCCAAAAAATAAACCCTTGTTTAACAAATTTCTTGCAAAATCCACTCAGACTGTATGGGTGGTACAGTACATACCCATACTCTTTACATGTTATGTACCCCCAGACTCTGCCCATTTGTTTTGTCTAATGATCTCCTGGTATGACAATTTTGGCATACTTTTAGAAATACTGGCATCATTGGAGATGGGATATTGCTTGGTAAATCAAGGCATCTAATTATTGACAATGCAAATCAGAAAGTAAGTTTTTCATTTCAACACTTTTAGCGTCTGATATCTTTTTGTTTTTGCACATTCGTTGAACAAAAGTGGCACACTAGTAGCCCATAAGTTTGCTGGTGTTTTGGGGAAAGCGAAGCTGAGTGTTTTTAGCTTCAAGCTCTGTGATTACAGAAATAGGGAGACCTACTGTAATCTCACAATGAACTTTGTCATGATGCTCAAATAGAAGGGCTTTACCTCTGATCAAGCCCTTTCTGCCTGATAGTTGTTGCTGCAAAATCAAAGGGTTACACCACTGCGCCACAACGCTTTCTGTGAATTGGATCAGGTACTACCAAGTACTAGGTAAGACTAGGTAAGGCTTGCATGGGATTCAAATCAAATGTGCCAATGCGATAGTACTTCATAACTAAACAGCACCAGTTTCTTTGATTCGCTTTTTCTTCGATTCATAGAATCACTACATGATTTTTCACATCAGTGTTGCAAAGGCAAGCTGGAGAAAGTTTAATGGGAGTGGTGAAGAAATTCTACCAGATTTTGGTCTGAAACAGAAGGTCAACACTGGTTACCTTATGTCATCATATAGTAAGTGGTCACCTGATAGATATTATTCTTTGTAAAATAGATGCGCTGGAACAGTGGTGGGCACTTGGGGGGCAAGGGGGTGCAATCAGCCAATCACCCCTCAATGTTGGCTAGAACAAGGCTCTTTTGTTAGAAAACAATAGAAATAAACAATATTCTTTTTACTGAAACAATTGCTTCACCCCCAATACACGTTTTTTTTTATAAGAAACTAGGATCAGGCCATAGTACTAAAAGTTTCTTAATTTAACATGAAATTTTGTCCATTTTAGTACTAAAAGTTTCTCAATTGGTTTCTTATTTTTTGAATACATGAATTGTCAATGTGGTCGCTAACACTGCTGCAGATATGTTTCTTGATATTTAAAACATCATATAGGAATAAACAGTGTTCTGTTATGTTGAAAACACAAATGGTTAGATAATATTGCCCAATAATAAAAGTTAAACGATCTAGTTGCTATAAAATTCATGCCTTAGCTTTGAAAAGTTTCTTAGTACTTCTCAGACATAGTACTAGAGTTTCTTAAAATTTTGGCCATCTTAGTACTAGTTTCTTATAAACCAGTTTCTTATAAAAAAACGTGTATTTAGCAAAAAGTGTCCGCCACTTCACAGTAAAGATTTTATTTTGCGCTAGATTACATAAATTTGGTAGGCATTTGCAGGCTTGCAGGCACTACATTTGTAGTTGGGACCATTCCATTGTTTTATCAAAAGTTTAAACTCTTGGAATTTTCTGCTGACTTTATTTCGTTAGGTAGGACATTCCAAATCTATAGCGCAATAAACATCAAGCCATTGGACCGAGATGTTGTTTGGTTAGGCCTAACGTGGGCTAAGTTATTTGGATTTCTTAATCAATAATGTGAAGACCATAATTTAAAGATGTTCAACATAAAAGGTGGGTTTAACTGTTTCACTGTTTTGAATATTTCAATGCAAAGAATTCTTTGGCGAGCAACGAGCATCGTGCATTTATCTGACTTCAAAAGCAATTGATTATACGAGCTGATGTGATCATTATGGAGAAACTTGAGCACGTTCTTGCAACTGTTCGATTTTCTGTAATGATATTGATGAAGACGAAAAATACCAAACCAAGGGACATTAACTGAAATTAGAAAATGCAAAGCTCTGGACAAGAATCCCTTTCTCCTTGAAACCAGTAAAAGTTCTTAATCTTTTAACAACATTTAATTGTTTTGCAGCTTTTTTGCAAAGATTTGAAATATGTGGGTCGATATCAAGTCTATGATCCAACATACTTTGCTAAGGCCAAAAGGCGAAAGCTCTTTTGCCATGGAGGTAAATTTTAACTTTCAAGATTACTGTTCAGCGATGTCAGTTAACGAGGTATCTTCTGTCCAGGTCAGCTATCGAGGAACATTTTAAGAGAGAGAGAGAGAGAGAGAGTCATTAGCTATTGATTAATATCAAAACAAAGTTAAATTCGCATTGCTGAGTTGAAAATTCACAAGGGGATACCCGATACTTGTATTTTATTATTTACTTTGAATTTACTGAGCTTAAATTTCATTGCAGAGGCTGTTACCAAGGAAGGTAAAGATGTGCTAACAATGAGTGAGTTACAGAACCATGTCAGAGTTGAGGATCTGGAAAAATTAACAAAAGAGAAAGAGCAAACTTTCAGCAGCAGGAACATAATTTCTTTATGGTTCAATGAACGGGATTTTGATGGACTGGAATTCTATGATAATTCAGAGGTTAGATTTCGGACTAAAGGAGAAAATTGTTACATTGGTAAGCTCTTTATCATCGTTTTCCTTGTTTGTTTAACAAGAAAGAGCAGTGTGCCTAGTGCAGATCCTTGGGGGACACCATTTCTTATGTTATGCTATGTTCTGTTCTGTTATGTTATGTTATGTTATGTTATGTTATGTTATGTTATGTTATGTTATGTTTGTTATGTTACGATATGATTGTGTCTGGGACGTTTAAACAAAAAAAATATGTACGGAACAGAAGCTGGCAACCTGGTATTAACTGAAGCAGAGTTAAATGGCTCCTAAGATACTATTAAAAAACTAATCAACGCATCCAATTAATGTTGTTTGTATCCGCTTCATGCCATGTGCTTGACCTTGACCATAATGACCATATACTTGGAAAATCATTCCGTTATTCTTTGATACAATTATCCGCATCATGATTTTATGGTATGAAGTTTCAACATGTGTGAAAGGAAATTTCCTGTAGAGGACAATTATGTGATTTGAATTGGTTATAAGCAACGTTGTTAGCTGAATTGGCCTGTTTCAAATGCCTGCATTTTTTATGCCGATGTGGTCAAATTTTTAATAGAGATCAATAGGAGACTCAACAGCTACATATGCATGTCTCAAATTAGCCCGTAGACCCTTTTCGCTTTTCTAAAAATGAGTCTAGATCGAGTGATATCTTTGGGCATTTTTACACGAAACATGACGGTTCGCTTAAATGGTGTTAGGGCTTATTATCTCGAGCACAGAATAATCGTCCCCCCTCCGCTTATAATTTTTTGAAAAATTTTCAAAACCCCCCTACTTTTATTCCAACCCCCCCCCCTTTTATCAATTTTTTTTGAGGAATACAATGAAAGTAAATATAATTTCTGAATAAACGCAAGTAAAGTCTCAAGAAGTGTATTCAACAGAACCAGAGTTCATCAGTAAATGTATTAGTAACATCACTATTCACATAGATGTATTAAAGATACGTGTTTAACTAAGAAAGTGACCATTTTCAATTTCTCAAGCAAATCTCGCGTGAAACAAATCTCGATGTTCCACAAGGTTCCGTTCTGGGACCACTCTTATTCAACATATTTATAAATGACATGCTCTATCTGATGGAGGATGCCGAAATTTGCAATTACGCTGACGATACCACTATTTACGTTGTGAATGATAAAATAGATGATGTTGTGCGAAGATTAGAAGATGGCATTGCAGCCGTCTTAAACTGGTTTCCTAATAACTATATGAAACTTAACGAAGAAAAATGCCATGTAATGATTTTTGGTGGAATACATGACGATATACGTGTGAAAATTGGTACTTCTGTGATCAAAGAGACCAAGGAGCAAATGCTCTTAGGAATCAACATAGATAATAAACTAACATTTAAGTCCCACGTTGAAACGCTCTGTAAGAAGGCTGCCCAAAAATTACATGCTCTGGCTAGAATTGCGAATTACATGGAAACTGAACAGCTTGCATCATTGATGAATGCGTTCATCATGTCACATTTTAGTTATTGCCCATTGGTATGGATGTTTCATGATAGAAACATAAATAAAAAAGTCAATAAGATACAAGAGAGGGCCTTACGTATTGTATATAAAGATAATCACTCAGATTTTGAAACCCTTCTCGTGAATCAAAATTCGGCATCTGTCCATCAGAGAAATCTGCGGTTACTTCTAACTGAAATATATAAAACAAAATCAGGAAACGCCCCTAGCTTTCTGAAGGAGATTTTCATGGAAAAGGTGCCTTCATATGGACTGAGGGATGGCGGAAACATATGTTTACCGAAAGTTAAAACAATGAGGTTTGGAACAGAAACTGTGCGGTTCCTCGGGCAGAAGCTCTGGAGGACACTACCTACCGAAATAAAAGAATCAGAATCTCTTTCAGTGTTTAAAAGAAAAATTAAAACGTACACGGTTAGTTGTGACTGTAGACTATGCAAGCGATATGTGGAAAATTTAGGTTACATTTAATTTAGAAGAAAATTTAGGGTAAATTTAATTTCTTTATTTTCATTATCATGTTTTACATGATTGTAGTTGGCCTAAATTAGCACCATGTGCTATTAATTGTATTGTTTATATAGCCAACGTTAAATAAATTGAATAAAAAAAAAGACACCCACCACTGATTGTTCCAACCCCCCCCCATCGTTTATTTGGTACTCGAGAGTACCACTTTTGCGCAGATTTGAAAATTCTATAAATTTTATCAAATTAGACATCAACGTTCCATTCGAAATCTTTTGCAGAATAGCTAAAAGTCTATTGCAGTTATGATTTCGACAGTTGCATATTGGCTGTTTCACTGGAGGAACAATAGCTTGCTTAGGCATCTTCTTTGTCTCACTTTATAGATCATCCCTATACTTAGCTCCATAGCTATAACGGATAGCTATCGTCGCGTCTTTTTGCAAGTGACCGCCATCGGATAGGGCAACTGTTTATATTATACCGGATAGCTATCGTAGCGTCTTTTTGCAAGTGACCGCCATCGGATAGGGCAACTGTTTATATTATAACGGATAGCTATCGTCGCGTCTTTTTGCAAGTGACCGCCATCGGATAGGGCAACTGTTTATATTATACCGGATAGCGATCGTCGCGTCTTTTTGCAAGTGACCGCCATCGGATAGGGCAACTGTTTATATTATACCGGATAGCTATCGTCGCGTATTTTTGCAAGTGACCGCCATCGGATAGGGCAACTGTTTATATTATACCGGATAGCTATCGTCGCGTCTTTTTGCAAGTGACCGCCATCGGATAGGGCAACTGTTTATATTATACCGGATAGCTATCGTCGCGTCTTTTTGCAAGTGACCGCCATCGGATAGGGCAACTGTTTATATCATGGGAATAAATTGTGGAGCTCCTCAAGGCTCTTGTCTTGGTCCACTGTTGTTCCTGATCTACATCAATGACCTGCCCTTTTCCCTGCAAAAGTCTCATGTCAGCATGTATGCTGACGATACGACCATTTCGCTCTCTTCAAAAAGCATTGGTGACCTGCAAAATGACTGAAATTTAGATCTTCTGAAGCTACAAGATTGGCTGCATGCAAACAAACTTTCTTTGAACGTTGTGAAAACGCAGTCGCTTATCATAGGTTCTGGACCAAACATCCGTAAGATAGAAAGCCAGCCTGATGCTCAACCATCTTTTTCAATAGGTGATCAGGAAATTGAAATGATTGCCAATGCAAAATACTTAGGTGTTCAAGTAGATAGTCAACTAGACTGGGACAAACATGTCGATACTATCAAGACCAAGGCTAATCGAGCCCTTGGACTTATTAAGTATTCTAAGAAATATCTTCCATCTGATGTGCTCAACAAAATGTACAGAGGGATTGTCGAGCCCCATTTGAGTTACTGTAGCTCTGTTTGGGGCTGCTGTAGTAATTCAAAAATTAACGTCCTGCAGAAAATTCAAAACAGGGCTGCAAGAATTGTAACAAATAGCCCATACGATGCCTCTGCTGCTCCACTAATTCAGAACCTTGGCTGGCCGACTATCAACAATCTTATAAGAAAAGAGACCGCCACGCTAACATATAAATCTTTGAATTCACTTGCCCCAGTCTACATGAGAAAACTATTTACAAAATATTCAGATGATAGAGAACGGTCTTTGCGCTCAACAGAAACTGATCTAAGGTTACCGTTACTAAAGACTGTCAATGGCCAAAAGGCTTTTTCATATCGCGGTGCAAAACTTTGGAACAGTTTGGAAAAAGAAGCAAAATTGGCACCCTCCCTGAAAACTTTCAAGGAACGACTATGAGGGCGGTGTAACTTTATTTTCTACTTCATTTTTATTATGTTTTATTGTAAATTAGGTATTATAGCATTGTATATTGTAAATTAGGCATACAAATTTCTTTTGTTCTTAGTTTAGCCTATTTTCCTTTATTTTATGTTATTTTTTAACAGGTCAGTTTGAAAAACATGTGTAATATATGAAACTTATACCTGTATAAATATTTTAAAATGAATGAAATGAAAATGAATACCGGATAGCTATCGTCGCGTCTTTTTGCAAGTGACCGCCATCGGATAGGGCAACTGTTTATATTATACCGGATAGCTATCTTAGCGTCTTTTTGCAAGTGACCGCCATCGGATAGGGCAACTGTTTATATTATAACGGATAGCTATCGTTGCGTCTTTTTGCAAGTGACCGCCATCGGATAGAGCAACTGTTTATATTATACCGGATAGTGATCGTCGCGTCTTTTTACAAGTGACCGCCATCGGATAGGGCAACTGTTTATATTATACCGGATAGCTATCGTCGCGTCTTTTTGCAAGTGACCGCCATCGGATAGGGCAACTGTTTATATTATACCGGATAGCTATCGTCGCGTCTTTTTGCAAGTGACCGCCATCGGATAGGGCAACTGTTTATATAATACCGGATAGCTATCGTCGCGTCTTTTTGCAAGTGACCGCCATCGGATAGGGAAACTGTTTATATTATACCGGATAGCTATCGTCGCGTCTTTTTGCAAGTGACCGCCATCGGATAGGGCAACTGTTTATATTATACCGGATAGCTATCGTCGCGTCTTTTTGCAAGTGACCGCCTTCGGATAGGGCAACTGTTTATATCATACCGGATAGCTATCGTAGCGTCTTTTTGCAAGTGACCGCCATCGGATAGGGCAACTGTTTATATTATACCGGATAGCTATCATCTTGTGTTAACTTCCATGCCAGTTGGGCCTTGTGTTTACATCATGAGGAAACAATCCAACATTTTTTCTTAATTTTTTCGTAGAACGAAACGTCGGATAGCACCATTTACATCATGCCAAAACCATGCCAGACTGATTTTCATATCACCTACGAAGCGAAGTGATTTCTCCTCTGATTTGTGGAGCGTCTTGTGTCGGATAGCTTGGGTGTGATGTAGACAGCACCCCTATCCGATACAAAATTCGCGGCACGACGATAGATAGCTAGCCGGTATAATGTAAACGGGGGGGGGGGGGGGGACTAACTTTAAACATTGAATGAATGATTGATTTTCATTTCATTTATGCTGCAGAATCGATTACTCTCTTGAATCCAGAAACGAAGAATTTGACCAGCTACACAAGTGAGAAACCATTAGGTGGAACATGGACGGATAAAGTCATGTCTATGAAAGAGGATGGGGAAGATGGAGAAGCAAAACAGCAGACAACGAATCAAGGTGATGCCGCTGAGGATGATGAATGGGTACGTACTAGATTAGCGTCGGGATCAGGGAGCTGACTGTTCGAGAGTTTTGACTTTCTTTTATTTACCAACGGGAGCTCTATGCCCCACGTTCATAGTCTCGATGCAGGTATGTTTTTATAAAGAGCAGTGTCTAACAGACAAAAAATCTTCCGCCCCGTTACCCAGGATTAAAAATTACCGCTTCCTAAACGCAGAGCAGAAAAGGGGAGAAAAGATCACTCACATTCAATATACGGGACGACTGCACTTTAGCGGACCAGCTTTATGTCATATCTCTCAGGAACTAACCCTAACCTAACCCTAACTTAACCCTAACTTATCCTAACTAACCCTAATCCTAAACTAACCCTAACCCTAACCCTAAACTAACCCTAACTAACCCTAAACTAACCCTAACTAACCGTAATCCCCATTTCCAAAGCCTAACTCTGACCCTAACCCTTACACCATGACACATAGTGTGCCGATTTTGAAAGCTGGTCCGCTAAAGTGCAGACTAGCCCAATATACAATCTTACGACTCGCGCCGAGCAGATAGAGAGAGATAGAGAGGTAGATAGATAGATAGGCAGGCAGATAGATAGATAGATAGAGACTGGTTGTAGGTCCACTTTTATGCAAAATCTACATATCAGCCGGATATGATTATTCTTACTGCTCATCTTTTTCGTCTTCTCCCCGTCTTCTTACTAAGTACACTCAAATTCCTCTTCGTTTTTCTAAAGGATGACTGACGTGCTGTCACTCAAAGAATCTGCTGAATGAGTTGAAATCTACCCCATTGTACAGGCTAACTCTGTTGGTATGTTGGCACCTCTATTGGATGTGTTGTCAGTTCCATTCGTTGATATGTTAGTAACACAACTGGCTGGTATGTTGGCAACGGCAAATGCTTTATTTTGATTCTCAAGAGTTGGTCACCTGAACAACTGCTATGTATGATTTCCAAACTATCGCTGGTGTACCGTAAAAGATCGTTAAAGGCTTTGCAAAATCGTTGATTATCAATCAACTTCAGGGGATTTCCAGTCACACAACATTGAAATAGCAGATATTTTCGTCTTAGGATAAGTAGATGAACTCGGCTATTTTGAAATCATGGTTGTGCATTGTAAAGCGATTGTTGTGTGTCTGTTGCCGTAAATCATTTAGCTACGTATGATTAGGATTCTGTGGTCTGAAGATTAATAGGCTAAATTTAACAAGGTTAGACAGTAGACTAGACCAGACTAGACTTGTTGACGTGACTGGACATGACTTGATTAGACTTGACTTGGCTAGAACAAACTTGACTTGACTTGATTTGACTTGACCTGGATTGTCTTGACTTGATTAGACTTGAATTGATTAAACTTTAAACTTGACTTGGCTTGAACAAACTTGACTTGATTTGACTTGACTTGAATTGTCTTGGCTTGATTAGACTTGACTTGACTTTACTTTACTTGACTAGACCAAACTTAACTTGACTTGGATTGTCTTGACTTGACTTGATTCGACTTTACTTGAGAAAGTAAAGCAAATCCGTTGTCTTTTGGACTTGACTCTGAGAATAAACTAATGTACGGTGATTGGAGAAATCATTCAGGTATTGACTATAAGATTCAAAATTGCACAATCTCCATAATTCTTGCCTATGGGCGTTTCAACTACCGGGTGAGTCAAAAAAAATTTTAGGCGTTTGGAGGGCTGTGGAATAAAAAGTATGTGACTGATATTCAAAACTAAATTCTTAATCTATCACTCAAAGGCTAACTTAGATGAGAAAATTTTCTTTGGTAAAATCAAACATCTTTAAGACCCAACAACAATCAAAATGCTTGTGAGGGGTTTGTATGGGAATCGAGGATTCCACATACCAGCAATTTTGTAATTTCTGCGTCTGTAAGATGAGGGATACTACCAAACAAAATTTTCTCATCTAAGTTTACCTTTGACTGATAAATGAACATTTCAGTTTTGAATATCGGTCATATACTTGTTATTCCACAGCCCTCCAAACGCCTAAATTTTTTTTAGGAGGACCCCTGAGATTTTAAAGTTAATAAGAACACGGGATTACCACCTCAGGAAGGCCAAACGAAGTGGCAATGACAACGACTGGCATTTATACAGACAACACCGAAACAAAGTGAACGCAAGCATTAAGAAAAGTAAGGCCTCCTACAACAAAACTCTGCTGGAGGAGAATGCAAAAAATCCGAAACAATTTTGGTCGATTATCAAAAAGTTATATCCAATGAAAGAAAATACATCACCAGTTTTGTCAGCACTTGAAGTGGATGGCAAATTGGAAACTACAAAGCAAGGCATAGCCTCCACCTTCTGTAAATATTTTGCAACTTGTGCTGAAAAATTGTGCGGTAGTCTACAACAAAATTTTACCTGGCAAAATGACAATGGTTTAGGCCATGCGAACTTTACCTTTAAGTTTCAATCAGTCTCGAAGGAGAGGGTGTCAAGGGCTCTTGCTCAACTAAATCCATCAAAAGCTCCAGGTCAAGATAATTTTTCTCCACGATTTTTAAAGGATGGCGCAACTATGATAGCAGAACCTCTAGCTCACATAATAAATCTATCACTTAGGACATCTGTAGTCCCTGGGAAAATGAAGATTGCAAAGGTTATCCCACTCTTTAAATCTGGCAGTAAAACCAGTGTTGAAAATTATCGTCCAATTTCAGTACTGCCAGCTTTGTCGAAAGTTTTCGAAAGAATTGTCTACGATCAACTATCTAACTACTTGGAACACCACAATCTCATAACGTCATGTCAGTTTGGATTCAGAAAAAGGTATAACACCGAACTTGCCGTGACTTTGTTCACAGATCAAATCCGCCAGGCTATGGATCAAGGCAAGCTGACTGGTGCAGTCTTCATTGATTTGCAGAAGGCCTTCGATACAGTTGAACACTCTATACTGTTATCAAAGCTTCCTTTCTATGGCATCAAGGACACTGAACTTGCGTGGATAAAAAGTTATCTATCAAATCGTTATCAGTTTGTTCAGTGTGGCACTGCAAAATCCGAATCTCGAGTTGTCAAATATGGAGTACCCCAAGGCTCAATTCTTGGACCTTTGTTATTTTTGATCCATATAAACGATTTGACAATGAGTGTAAAGAATTGCAATATCCAAATATATGCCGATGACACAGTGATATCTTTTTCTCACAAAAATGTAAACGTCATAGAAGAGACTTTAACTGCTGAGATGTCAATCATTGCTAAATGGTTAGACAATAATAGATTAATAATAAATTTAAAAAAAGGGAAAACTGAATCAATGCTGTTTGGAACCGCGAAAAGGCTGTATTCACAAAGCAATTTGAAAGTTTCACTGAAAGAGCATCTCATCAATTTTGTAAGTGGATATAAATACTTGGGAGTGTCACTAGATCCATCACTTAACATGAATGACCATCTACAAAAGATCCTAAAGAACGTGGCCGTTCGAATAAGGCTCTTGAAGAGAATGAGATATTCACTGTCAGATTTTGCGGCTGAATCAGTCTACGAAGCTATTGTTCTTCCTAAAATATTATATTGTTCAACTCCTGTTCTCAAAGTCTCAGACACGATGGCGAATAAATTCGAACGATTACAAAGGAGCGCAATTAAGATCATTCATAAACAACCAAAGAGCTGCAAAGAGTGTGGACTCATGACCATACAAAATCAAAAGAAATTCAAGGCAGCAATACAGATTTTCAAATGTTTGCAAGGGACTGCCATCCCAAATCTTGCGGCATATATAGAGAAAGTGGATCACAAGTACAACACAAGAGGAAATTCATCAACGCTCCGCCTTCCAAAGGTCAGAACAGAGGCTGCAAGAAAATCATTTCGTTTTCAAGGTCCTTCTTGTTATAATGAAATTCCAATTGACATTCGGAAATTAACGTCGTTGGTTCAGTTCAAACATCACTTGAAAGAACATTTCTTGAACAACTAGTTCACTACAAAGTACATTATAAACGATTTTAGCTATTTGTTTTACATTTTAAGATAAGATTAGATAATTTAACATTGTACCTAACCCAAACTGCAATTACTTTCATTTTTAACAATGTATATACTTTTTTAAAAACAGGACCCTTATTGATAACAGTGCCTTTTGGCATTGAAAAGGCTTTAACCTGTATAAATATTTCTATTATTATTATTATTATTATTATTATTATTATTATTATTATTTGACTCACCCGGTACATCCAGTTGAAATTGTCTGTTCGCTATATCGTTATTGGTATTTTTCGTCTAACTCCATCATGGATATTTCTAAATGTTAATGCAGTAAATATAGCTTCATTGTCGCTTTTAGAATCACCTTGAAACATACTCAAGCAAACTCCATCGAAATTTAACTTTGTTCGATATTCTCCTAAATGAGAAAAGAACTCACAACATTTTAAAGTTGCGTGGATCAAGTAATATTGATCTTTCTCTAGAGTGACAGAATTTGTGAAGCTAACGTGAATATTTCGGAACATCCCAAGACAGGCATCGCGATTATTTTCAGCTTTAAATACTTTGTTTAAGCATTGTAATGGTCTTTGGTGCATATTTTTGCATTCACTCAATGTCAGTGCTACCTCCGTTGGGCCTCTTGAAATGCAGACTTCAAGTCCATCCAGTATTATCGATTGATCAACTTTGAAACGTAAAGTGTGAATAAAAGATCCTTGATGTTGTTTGTAATGATTTTGCATCATTTCATTTTTGCCAGGGCTGTTATTTTGCTTTCGTTTAGGTGTTTAGAATCATCATGTTTGCATCAGCGTCATATATTTTCATACCTGAACTGTGTTCCGTCAAGATTGTAGATATCACTGGATATGAAGAGACTTATAACTGATCAATGTTTCTGCTTTTACTTTTGTGGTCTTGCCATCATCTTACGTTTCATGCTGTAGTAAATATATCTACCTTGATTGTTGTACAGTTCTGGAATCATTTTTCAAATGTATCATATAATTGATAGGTATTCCTATATATTATCCTTTTGGAGTGTTAGAGCTTGTTTCATTATGACTGTGCATAGCATGGTATATAAGTACGTCTTTATAATTGATCAATGTTCTGTTTTGCACTTTTGTGGTTCGGCCATGCTTACCTTTCATGCAAGTCGTAAATATATTTATATATATATATATATATATATATATATATATATATATATATTGGCTGAGATTGTTGTACAGTTCTGTAGCTATAGTACTTTATTCCAATTCAATATTAGTAACTCACTTCCGTTAGAATCTTGCATTTTAAAAACCTGTGAAGAATGCTGTTACTTCCAATGTCATATTTGAATTCAAAAATAGGTCTTTTCAGCAAGCTTCAAGTATGGTGGACTTGCGACAAGTCTAGATTTTTTCGTCTTTCTGGTCATAGATGATAATTACAAGTATAAGTAGATAGAAAATAGTTTTTCGTCTTTATTCTCTTGAAGCTGGCAAGACTTTCGTTGCTTGCACGACGACTTTTTAGCCGTATAAATATTTCTTGCATCACATATATCAGGAGACAAGAACAATTCTTCTACATTATTTCCGTGGAATCAAACGTAGCTCTGGAAACTCCAGTTCTGCTTATCCAAATCCCAATAGAAAAGGATCTTCTTGAACGCATGACACTAAGTACACACTTCTTTTAATTTTTCTGGTTTAATTGTGCAAGCACGTTGAGTTATTTTGCTCCTTTTCTATGTTTAGTTGTGATCCTAAATACCAGCAGTATTGCGTGTTTTTCATAAATAAACTCAGCTGACTTGAGCGATAATGACACTGCTCCGACTTCATGTATCGTGTTTTCCCCCAGTTCTGTCAGTCAGCAACATAGCGAGGTTTTCATATATCAAAATTAGCCTATTGATACAGTTTAACGTCAACAGGCTGACTTCATTCTGTCGCAATGTATGTCATCCAAGCATGTTGGTTAGCTGTGCAATCAGATCTGTATCGACTATAACTAGGTCATAATTTAGACCCAGATTTTGATATCTTTGAACAAGACGAATTAAAAGACACATGCTAAATGCAAACATCACATACACCTGTTTTTATCTAAGATGTTGCGTAAATTTCTTCAATGTTAACCTCTACTAAGTAGATCTAAATTCTTATCAAAATGGTTTAGGACTCATCAATAGGACCTGCTTTCATTCACAGATTTCGGTAACCTCATTTGAAAACAACAGCTTGAATATTGGATCGATTCACTTGATTCGTTGCATATTCTCAACGAAGTTTAGAGAAAGTTCAAACCACTCTTAAAGAAGATCATTAGATATTATGCATTATTCATAGTATAAATTCAACTGGTTTATTCCAACGTGGAGTATTTCTTGACTGCATTCTTCTACAGAATGATGTTTGAGGAAATCACAATCAGTCCATGTTAATGTTATTCAGTCATTGTAAGGTTCTCTGGAAATTTCCCGGGGGAGGTACTTGACCTAAATTTTTGCAGGGATGTGCCCGTAAAAATCTTTTTTACCCGGCTCCAGAATTTTTGCCTTCAAATGATGCCCGATTCTAGAAAGATCAGTGAAAAGTATACTCCAAAACATAAAAATTGGTCTGAATAATAACCCGAGCAACAAAATTTCTCCTCGTGACATGTTTGACAACCGGCTCCAGTAAAATTGCCTTCTTTCGATACCCTATTCTAGAAAAAAATAGGCGAAAACGATACCCTGAAAAACGGCACGCCCCTGTCGGACAGATATACTAAGTAACCCCCACCCCCCCTCAGGGGAGTTTCCGGCTTGAATTCGTGTAAAGTTCTTGGAAAGATTGGTCAAGACTCTGCAAAAAAAGCCCAAAAAAAGCATAGCATTCGCTTTGAGAAAGCTCATTTTGAAATATTACATTGGTTGGGGGTTACTGAGTAATTGATAAATTTCTTGATAGGTGGAAAGAAGCTCATTCTAAAACAGTTTGTAGATTTCAGAAAAACTCCATTATCCTCTCAGCTTATCCGAAGGTTTTAATGAAAATTTTTGCAAGTGACACTTTATGTTCACGGAGACACTTGCAAATTTGAAAACAAAGGCATTCTTAGGGTAACCTACACGTATTTCTTTACACCGCCTGAACATTTCAAAACAAGGTGTTTTGAAGCCTTTTCAATGTTTTTTCGCAAGTATTTTCTGACCAATATGATATATGATACAAGAAACAAGCGAGAATAAAGAAAGACATGCACAAGTTTCTTAATTTTTGACGATTTGAGAGTCGGAGTGTCTTATAGGCAGATTCTTACACGTACAAAACATATGTTTACTCCAAAGCACACACTAGTAAACTTGTCGATTCATTATCCACAGGACCACAGGCAAATGCGACAGAATATGTGGAGCGCTTTGGAGCGCTTGCAAGCATGTGTGAAGCAACTCGTAACGTAGGTTGAAAAGGCGGATGTAGCTTTTTTCTTGAAAATTTGTGATTTGGAATCTTCATAGTCCCAAAATCCAGTGGATTGGTAAAGTGCGAGTTACGAGTTGCGAGTTGCGAGTTGCGAGTTGCGAGTTACGAGTTGCGAGCTGCTCCTGTTTTGCGAGTTGCGAGTTGCGAGTTAGTAGTGAAAAGTGCGAGTTGGTACATTTAAAACGCGAGTTGCGAGTTCCTAAAAAAAACTTCAAATTTTCATCTTTTGCAGCTAAAAAACTGCGATTTTTTGGACAGCCTTTTTAAAATCTGGGATTTACAGAAAAGTTTCTTAATGTTCATCATATCGAATTTCAGAATTCAGCATATTTCCCAAAGGGATGAAATCATATAAGCAAATTATTTTCTTTGATATTATATGAGCTAGTTACAAGCTTTATGTTGAAAACAATCTGCAACACATAACCAAGACCAGAGCGCAATTCTTTGACTGAAGTAAATGCAACAAGTCAGGCTGAAACTACTTCGGACAGGATGGCAACAATGCCTCAAAATTTGGAAAGCGAAAGGATCATACATAATTCACTGCAAGTTTTGAGCTCAACAATTAACATGGACTTGCCAAGTCGTCTTGAACGATAACGAATTCCCCTTTGATTTTCTTTCAAGACACCTTCTAGCAAGTTCCCAGTTTACAGTATTAAGTAATGTCTTTGAACGACAGGGGGGGGGGCCTGACGAAAAAGGCCTTTCTACAAAAGAAAACAGGCAACTCGCATTTTTGGTTTCAACTCGCACTTTTGAGTTTCCAACTCGCACCTTTCGTTCAACTCGCAACTCGCATAATAAGCGCAACTCGTAACTCGCACAATAAGTGCAACTCGTAAGTCGTAACTCGCAAAATATAAGCAACTCGCATCTGCAACTCGCAACTCGCACTTTACCATATCACAAAATCCATACTCATGCGCAACTGTATTTAGTTTCCCGTCCCCGTGGTTAAGCAAGGTAAAGTGCCTCATTGCTCGTTAAAAACCTTGAAAGGAAAGTGATAGATCCCCGATAGATCTCTTGTAGGAATGAAGAACCGTTCATGCTTGCAAGTGGTGCACAGCAACATCTGCCAATCGATAATCGATGGACCAGTTTTCCTGGTTCCCAGTCCTCAATTAGCTCTGCATTACGTCATATTCCGAGAATTGTTTTGAAAGAGCCTGCAGAACATTCAGCTCGTGTTGCGTGCTGCAATATTAGAGGTGAAATGAAAGAAAAACAGCCTCAAAGCTTCAAGGAAACGAAAACCTTATCATCAAGTTCAATGAACGCTGTTGAATGACACAAAATCTTTATCAAGGTCGCCCAGGCTAAGTTACCTTCGTGAAATTTGAGGAGGGAATCAAAACAGTAGCAAAGCAACATGGCTGGCGGAATTCGTATTGTACTTCCGGCTTTTCGTGCGCTCAATTTTACAATTTGTATTTTGGGATTCAGTGCTTTTGCTTCGACAACATATTCTCAGCTTTTGGAAGGAACGATGGTCAACAGCTGCGTGTGTAAAGTTGATGGAAAAATTTATAACCTGACTGCCCTTGGAGATGGAGGTCCGAGGTATGATGGATCTTAAGTGATCCAAGCCAGCTAGGCATGCATCGTAAAACTAAATTTGATACTTGTTATTTGATCCATTCTGTTACTTTATCTGTGAAGATGAGTTTTGGTTGGAGAAGGTGGGATGAAAGCATTGCTGTGTTATTATGGGAGGGGTTATTCTATAGGGGAAGGTGATTATTGTGGATTATTTTGTTATCAACGAACGAATGAACCTAAATAATTATTTTCAAAACTTTGCTTCTCTGGGGCGTATGAAAGAGTATGTAGTTAGATTTAACAATGCTTTTTCATGAATCATTATCATCATTTCCAGCCACTGCATGTATACGTGTACGTTTAGAAGAGGGCCTAACTACTACTCAAAAAACAGCCATTGTTTGGTCTTTAGCAAACTTTACTCTATATTGTATATCTAAATGCAACTTTTAATGTTGAGAAACTTTTATTTGTCATTTGCTGTTATTTTATTTTGAAGTCTTAAATTTCTGTTACCTATTTTTGATGACTTTTGGCTTGAGAATTTCCTCTTATCTTTGATCTTTTTACCATTACAGTGCCTTGAGTTTTGTCCAAACTCGAGAAACATATGACTACCTCATCAAGATCTGTACACCCTTCAATTATCCTCCATTAAAAGGTCATCAACCAATAAATGGTCAAAAGTCAAATGGTTTCACAAAAAAACAGTACCTCCAGCCTCTGTGCAAGAATGCATCGGTAAGGTGCTCCTTTGTTATCTACAGTACAGGTGCACACATTAACATTGTTTTGCTTTCTGAAAAGTTTTGAAAACTTTCCTTTTATGACAGATTATTGTTTGAAAAAATATACTGACTTTGGCTCAAGAATTTTTGTTATGATGTGAAGAATCCTTGAAAACTCAGAAATGCTTACAAATCCTTGACAATTCTTGTTGTGTTAATGTGTGCAAGGCCTGTGAAACAAGTAATATCTCTTTTCAAAGTCACATCTACAGTACATGCTCATCCTCCTAATTTGTGACTACTTTCATGCTGTTGCATAAAGGAGTATGAAACAGGGGGGGGCAGTGGCGGCGCCAGCCGCCAAAAAGTGGGGGGACTGAAGCAAAGGGGGGTCCGGGGGCGTAGCCCCTGGAAAAATTTTTTGGGGCCACGCCCTTTCCTCCTAGGAAACGCCCTTTTTCTCTTAGGTAACGCCCCTTTTTCTTCCAGATAACACTCTTTAATATACCATCTATTAAAAACGTTATCAGAACAGTGCAGTTTGATGTCTACCACTTGAAGTTGGAATTTATGAAGTTTTCCATCATACAAAAGATCAGATGACAAGTAACACCTCAGAAAACTGTCAAAGGGACACTTTATCGTAAACCTAACACATGGAGCTGTTCAAGTTCTAAATTGTCAGCATTTCTTACAATCCAGAAAACAACGTTCAAAATCGATGGCGTTGTTCTCTTAAATAATTACAAGCTTTGCTCCTCGGTTTGAGAGTAAATTGCTTTCGAAGGATTGGTAGATTATTGCATTCTTTTCATGTGGTAGCACAGTACACAGTACAGTAAGTAATGTGTTGATGGCATGCCTGACTGTGAAGGTCGGGTCGGTAAATCTAAACAACTGCACACATAATCTGCTTCTGACCGTTTAGAAAATGCACCCCCCCCCCCCGAGATTTTCTCATCAAATTTGCACGAATCTCAAGGACCATCCTCGGGAAAAAGTGGGTGGGACTAGTCCCTCCCATTCCCCCCCGTGGCTCCGCCACTGGGGGGGGGGGTTCTTCCATAGTAAAGGTACCTGGGGATGTGCCGCCCGCAAGGGTATGCTTTTTCAAACCTTCTAGTCTAGCCAAGGGTATGCTTTTTGCCAATTTTCGCCCATTTAGTCTGGGCAAGGGTATGCTTTTTGGCAATTTTGGTCAAAGAAATGTCAAACTTCGGTAATTCCTGCAAAGAAACCAACATTTTTTTCAAATTTTGGTCCTTAGAATGCAACAATTTGGCAAGTTTTGCCTAGAAAATGCCAACTCATGGCACTTTTGATGTTGAAACTAGTCTAGCCAAGGGTATCATTTTCAGAAAAATTGGTCTAGCCAACGGTGCCATTTTGAAACTGTGGGCGGCACACCCCTGCCCAAAATTTAGCCGAGAACCCCCCCAAATGGTATGAAACTACACTGACTTTATATTTGTAGAGTGTACTATTCTGTATCAATTGTTGTGAATTATGTACTTGGTACCATTTTTTCTTGATTTACACCCTCACTGACTCTGTATTTTAAATGATAGTTGCTACTGTAATTTTACCTCCCCCCAAGTTTTTAAAATGGCTGCAATGCTCCAGAAATGATTGGGAGCAGGAACACCAGATGGAACACAATTTTAGGGAGCAAACTGCACATTTGCGAGGAAATCAATAGGAAAAGAACATATTTAGTCCACCTTTGAGCAGCTGGGAGGTGTAGTCCTAGTGGCTGAGTAGGGGCCAGAGGGCAAAGGGCATTGGTGTCCAGGGGGACATCTGCTTTTCTGCTCCCATCTGCCTCATTTTGCTGTTTGGTCCCGGGCTCCCAGAGCCCTGGGGGGGGGGGGGTAACATAGCATGTTGAGGGTACGGTTATGTGCCACCCATATGGATGGGTTTTTGGTAAAAAAATTCTCTAAATAAGGGTCCCCTTGTTGGCAGATTTTCCTTAAACATGGGTGGGTTTTCCAGAAATTAGCAAAAAACTTTAAGAAATGGGTAGTTTTCTGCCAAAATTCATCATAAATTGTGGTTATGATGGCAGTTGTCGGTAATTAGAAGTTGGCAGCTTTCTGAAAACCAGGCAGCAGACCCCTGTCCATCCGCAAGTCATGTACCCCCCTGGGTCCAAGGCTGGGATAGTTACCCCCTGCCCCCACCTCTGATGTTCCTGACTGCAAGACTGCCCACTCTAATGAGATTATTCTAATTAGAGTAAGCTATTAAGCATTTCAAAATTCAGCAAAGTAATGGCTAATGCAGTGATGAGTAATACATATGATGGCTGACCTGCAAAAGACTTTGATCACTTGCTCTATTAATTTTACAGCTCTGTCAACTTGATTTGTATGGCTCACAAAGGCATTACAAAATAGTAACATCTCAGCAGATAAAGAACAATGAACTTCGCTGCTTCAAGAACAGCACAACTGGAAGTATACAGTGGAAGTACAAAGGTGTCAGTCCGTAAGTAACATGGGGGCCTAACATGAATTTTGTTGTAAAGACTGGTTTCCATACGAACTTTTAATCCTCCCTGAGAAATTTAAAAGAGTGGCCCCCCAAGCGGGGCCTCTCATCACGCCATCACGTCAATTTTTTCACCGTTTCACGCCATCACGCTGAAATATTTTCCATATCACGTTCACGTACACAATTTCCCAGTTATCTTTTCCAAAGATGAAATTTTTAGAAGAGCTGATGAAGTTTGAGCATAACTATTGCAGTAAGATTCATTCACAAACACGGTGTCCAAAAAATATCTAGGTTGCCAATATTTTCAGGCAAATATGGGACGATGACTTTCTAACGGGGTTTATTGATTCCTTTTTCTTCCATCTCAGTTTCTCTCAGGTAATGCTCTACGGGTCTACCATACCTTCATTGCGTTCTTTTTCTAATTCTTTCATCACGTTGTCACAATATTTCAGTCCTCCTTCACGTCATCACGCGTTCAAAAATCAGTTTTCACGCGCACGCAAGCAACGTGGATCACGCCATAACGTGCGGAAAAAGCAGCTTTCACGCCATCACGAGCCCAGGGGGGTAACTTGAGTTTCCAAGATACGGGGTTGTGCCATTCAAATCGTAAAAGTACCACCCATAAATCCGGAGAAATTTCTCAAAAGTATACCCATAAATCTGGAGAATTTTCTGAAAATCATACCCATAAATCCGGAAATGCCAAAACAGCTCACCAATAAATGAATTCTTACCAAAAACTATACCCATAAATCCGGAAAATGCAAAAAATTGTTGAAAACCATACCCATAAATCCGGAATCTATCATGAAAAAGGTACCCTAAAAAATGGCACAACCCCGTACCATGGAAAAGTTAAGTTACCCCCCCGGGATCACGAGCAATAAATCGGCTAATCTCGCATCACGCCAGATCACTTGGGGGGCCACAAAAGAAAGTTGAAGGTTTCTAAATGAAAGTGCAAAATTGTGCCATAAGGCAGTGATGACACAGGAAGACCAAACCAAATGACCCGGTTAGTGGAAGTGGACCAGGGACTCGGGACCGGGGAGCGGAGGTAAGTGACTTTCCACACTCTACTGCCTGGTTTGAAAGGGTCCCCACTCACATGACCAACCGTGGACTAACCCTCATATTAGACTAGAGCCTGATCTCCAATAGACGATTTTCTGGACGATGGTGTCAAAAATTCACCGCGAAAAGTTGTTTTCATTTCCACATGGGTTGATTTTGTCGCGAGAATGCGGTAAAGAACTCCTCCTTTCCAAAACATAATTTTAGCGAGGCTGGAGAAATCCTGCGATTTGATTGGTCAAAGAATTCATTGAATAAAATCATCAGACGAAAAGTAGAAACCATTCCAGCGAAGTTTTTCGATGCAGCGATCAGAAATTTTCCACTGGGCATGTGTCATCGCGAATCTCTTTGAGGATTGTCCAGAAAATCGTCTTGTGGAGAGCGGCCTTGACCCCCAAACGAACTTTGTCTGAACATGCCTATTTCCATTGTGACTATGCTATTTCAGAGCACTGACATTCATCGCTGAATTTTCATTCCAGATTATTCAGCAATGGGGGACTTGTCTTGACTTTGATTTGTGGCAAGGCTTCATCTAAGGGGCCATTTAAAGCAGTTTATGATGTTGATCGAAGGAAAGGAAATCCATGGAAGGTACGTACGATTTCCTTCTTAAAATGTTTGTTTCAAGCAGCATGCACGGCGTGTGTTATCTCTTCATCTTTTTTCGACTTCTGTTCACAGGAAGACCATATTACAGATTATTAGAAAATATTTTGCTCAAGAAGTTATTTTCTTTCTTTCATTATCATTGTGTGTTGTTCTCCTTTCGTTTACATTTACAGCCAACTGCCATGAATTCGCTCCCTTGTTTCCTTGTGCTCCTTTCAAAATTTTTTATTTCACAAATCACGGGTTGACTGGTTGGCTGTGAATCTAAACGAAAAGAGAACACCACACAATGATATGTGAAAGAAAAGAAAATAATTTCTTGAACAATATACTTTTCTAATGTAATATGGGCTTCCTGTGTCCTGTTGTTGCCATTTGCATGGACCATAAAAAAGCGACAACAGAAAGAGATGCTAGTTGACGCCTTACAACGAAATTTTTTTCACAGCAGAACGCAAAATTGCAGGGTCAGTGCTACTTATCTTTTTCTTTCCCGCCAAGAACGGCAACCTTTGTCCGCATTACTTTTAAAAGTGCAATCCAGATGTTTCCTAACGCTCGTGAAGAAACTTAATTTCACATAAAAAATTTCCGCTTTCTTTGTTAAAAGTTTCTTAATTTGTTTCTTCATTTTTGATCGTACACATTATCATTTAACGGGTGTCTTAGTAAAAAGTATTCCCGTGTTAAAACTCGCCAAAATTTGATGATCCAGATTTATTTAGAGGTGATAGAAAATTTGTTTGATTGCTTATAGAGCGTGATAGACATATTGGAAGACCTCGTTTTGAGCTATATTCTTCAAGCAACATCGTTGATATCGCCTAAGCACCATGAACTTGAGATTTTTTATAATCTTTCAAGTCTACTCTGATATTTTGCACTTCTTTCTGGCATCTATAGCCAACCTGAAAGCTTAATATTCAAAGGGGAATTAGCCTGGTAATGATCAATGCATTTGCAGCATGCTTCAAAGCCAGGCAGCCCTGCAAAGAGCTAACTTTAATGATTTTAAAGCCAATCAAATTAAATTCTTGTACTGTTTTTTTTATCAAAGGCTTATTTATGCTTTGATTCCCTTTAACTTGGAAAATTAAAACAAAATTTTTTATCTTTTTTATTATATTTCATAATAACATAAGAGCCTAGTTTAAAAATTAAATGTCATAATGAAGTTAGCCTGTGGGATCTGGAACACAGATTAAATAAAGTAAGTTTTCATAGAAAGAGTTTTAGCGCTATATCTAACTCTTCACTACATGTTTTAAGAGTTAAAAGTGCTCTCTTATCAATAGACAGCACTGTTAACCCTTTAAAAATTTTAGCAAAGATTTTAGTAGGACGATAGAACTTTACTTTATTTTGACATTGCAGGAGAACAATAGAAGTACTGTTTTGGAAGCAATCACTTATTTTACTTTGCTCTGCCACAAATCAGCAACCACTTGTCAGATTGATGACTTGTCACAAGGTCTGAAACTCTAAGTTGAAGCCTGACTTATGCAACTGTGCAAAAACCAAGATAACTGACTTTGCAGCTCACACAGAAGGGGCACAATCATTTTGGGATACCCTGTAGAAGAAAGCAAGTTATTAACATAGTGCTTTTCTTTTTCAGTATGTCAACGTCACACACAAATGTTGTTGTGCGAATAGTTGTCGATATGGTAAGTCCTATGATTGATTCATAAATGAGACGCAAATCATAGAAACAATAGTAGAAAATGCAGCAAGTTCATTTTAACACAGATGGTGTATTCACTGCTATTATATCCTTTATTGCTAATACCTTTTTAACCCGGCTGTAGAATTTTTCCCTCCAAATGATAGCCGGCTTTATATAATCGGCGAAATGCATTAATGTATGCTCCATACATTGGTAATTCTGCTGTTTCTCAAATGTAATTAAAGCAGGGCCCATAGCAGCCATGACTGCGTGGAGGGGGGGGGGAGCGAAAAGCCAAAATTTCCTGACCACAAAACCATCAACAACGACAACAGCAACAACAGTTTCAGGACAATACGTTGAATTTATGCACAATATGAGCAATCTCACTCTTCTGGAACTAAAATTTAGCCGTATGTTGCATTCCAACCTTGCAATCAACACAATTAGTGAATATCAATAAAAGATATGTCGTAATTTCTGCTCGAATTTATCTTTTAACGCCAATAGATTTATGCTTTTATGCATTATTTCTTCTCAAAATCCTCCAAAACTAGACATTCAAATCACAAAAATCCGACAAGACAGCAAAATTTTCCTGCAAATGTTCTCCTAGGGGAGGGGGGCCCTCCGCCCCCGGCCCCCATTGGCTTCAGCCCTGAATTAAAGCTTACTTTGCTGTTTTTGTTGGTATTTTCCCTTATTTCCTTGGTTTTTTGAGCCTCAACTGATATTACAAAGTGCCATTTCAATATGGCGGATGATGACTCGCACCTTCACGAGGCTCAAACAAAATTAAAGAAATAGAGGGAAATGCCCACAAGAACTGCAAAGCAAGCATTTTTTTCTATTTGAGAAGTAGTACTGACCATTCTGAAACGTTCTTCGCGTGTCAGGATCACCCATGCTCCGTAACGCAAAAAGCTCACTGAAGAACGAAGAAATAAGCTCTTTTCGACAACCGGCTCTAGAAAATTGGCCTTCTTTCGATACCCGGGTGCTAGAAGAAAATGGCAAGAGTGATACCCGGTAAGGAGTACACAACCTGTCAGCAAACTACACTAAATTCCCCCCCCCCCCCTGCCCCGGGAGTCAGAACAGAAGACCTCCTGATTCAAACCCCTGTATAACCTGATAATCAAGTGTTCCCCGCCTGGCTTTACATTTGTTTGCTTAAATCGCAACTTTTCTCTACAGTGCAACCAACGAACAAGCCAACGACTACCTCCCCACCGGAAAAGGAGGATCTTATACTAGAGATATGTCTTGGAGCAGGATTCTGTGTAATGATATTGCTGATCGTTGTAATAAAAAAATGCCAGAACCGTTTGCATGAAAGACAGCCCATTCTCCCAAAACAGCCAAACCAAGATCCATATGGTACATTCATACCTAATTCTCAATTACGAAAGAGAACGATTCCGTATGAAGAAATAACTAACATTCGAAAGTAAGTACATTTTAGTATAGAGTGATCCAAAGAAAATTGTTCGACGTTTGATTGAATATTGAAAAATAACGAAGTAATGAACGGGACCCGTGGTAAAGTAGCCCAGTTCCTGAGATCTTAAATTAGCTGTAGAGACCAGAATCTAAAAAAAAATTCGCTGAATATTCACGGAGCTACCACGAGGGGGGGGGGGGGCTCTTGGCTAAATTTCGGGTAGGGGTGTGCCGCCCACAGTTTCAAAATGGCACCGTTGGCTAGACCAATTTTTGTGAAAACGATACCCTTGGCTAGACTAATTTCTACATCAATAGTGCCATGAATGGCATTTTCTAGACGAAACTTGCCAAATTTTTGCATTCTCTGGACCAAAAATTTGAAAAAATTTTGGTTTCTTTACAGGAATTACCGAAGTTTGACATTTCTTTGACCGAAATTGCCAAAAAGCATACCTTGCCTAGACCAAAATCGACTGAAATTGCCAAAAAGCATACCCTTGCCTAGACTAAATGGACTAAAATTGGCAAAACGTATACCCTTGGCTAGACTAGAAAGCTTGAAAAAGTATACCCTTGCGGGCGGCACATCCCCAGGTACCTTTACTATGGAAGAACCCCCCCCCCCCCGTGGGAGCTACAAGCTGTTGAAGTACAAGTATGCTCGAAAAATGTCTCTAGACGTCTCTAAACAGAATTTGTGGTAAAATTAGCATCATTTCAATCGTTTCTTTTATTTCTCGTTTGGTTCGGAGCAAACCAAATGAGATTTGGAAATGAATATTTTCGATAACCTAACTTTCAAGGATAAGGTTGCTGCATAAGTATAAGCAAATGATCAGTCAAGAAACATTTGAGAAATTCCAAACTTTGATACATAACGTAATTCGCGAAGGTTTATTTCGTCATGTAAATTATTTGAATGTTAAACTTTGATTCGAAAATGGACTGGAAAAATCCGCGTATAAGAACCTAGTGATTAAAAACCTACAGGCTGAAAATTCTCAAATTAGACCCCCAATATATAGAGCCCATTCAGCCTGAAATTGGAAATAGGTTCTTATTTGTGGAGATCATCAAACTAAATCAAACTCTAGTTACTTTGTCATTGAGCCTATACGTACTGATTCTGTCATATGTGCAAATTGCAAAGAGCTCTAAAGATACTTTGAAAGCTTTCATTGTATTCTGTAAAATTTCTGATTCTTCCACAAACTGATGTTTTGAATAAGGCCTCATGAACTAAAAGTGTCTCTCAGCTGACAGTAAATAATGGGCTTGAAGTTTCAATCTGAACAAAAGAAATACCTGGAAGCCGAGAATGAAATAAGAACCAATTTAAGAACCCGAGCAGCCTAATTTCCCACTAAATACTCAATATATAAAAACCTAATCAGGCTGAGTTGCAAAATTGTAGGTTCTTATACGCGGATTTTTACTGTAGTTCGTGAAAGCTTCTTTCCACGTAATTTCAAATTTTGGGCGATTCGCCAAGCATTTTTCCAACTCGCGAAAGTCTCTTCCCCTAAAGTACGTCAAATCAAAAACCTTTCTTTTCATTATTTCAGAATTGGAGAAGGTGCATATGGTATTGTGTCAAAAGGAACATGGCGTGGTTCCGATGTTGCAGTTAAAAGAATAAAAGAACACGTGATTGATGAGGATATGGAATCTTTCATAAAGGAATCGACGTGGTTATGGTAAGAAGTCTTCAAATTTATCTAGCGCTTCAGGCCTGTTTTAAAGCATTCCGGAATAAAAAGATCTCATATAATCACTGTAAGAATGAGTTTTTAACAGCCCTGAAGAAGTCTTGCATGGCAGGACAAAAAATTGGCAAAACATATATAGTCATATATACACTCGTTAAACTGACTCATTCGCTGTTGTTTTCCGTCGTTTTGCGATGTTGTGTTATTTCATTGCTTTCCTATGATTTTTTTAAGGTTTTGGAGTATAATTTTCGCCGATTTTTTGTAAAGTTGGCTGTCGTTTCTATTGGAGGGAAAAATTCTCAAGCCGGCTGAAAAATTATTTATTGGAGTTACACACCCGTGCAATTGAAAGTCAAGTAGCCCCTCGAGCAATTTACGAATTTTTTGTTTCTTTCAAACATCTGGTCAATAAAATACTGGCACATGTAAGATTTCAGTCACTTTCTATTGCAAACACAACAATCTACAAACTGTAGTCAAACCGAGGTAAACTGGTACGAATTCTTCACTTCTTATGTATTTTAAATGGACTGATTGGTCCATAAATCTTCTGTCAGCTCCATCTTAACTGACTGCGCATGGTGCTGAGCAGTGTTTTATGGTGCTGCGCAGTGTTTTGCTTTATCACAGGTGATAAAGCAAAACACTGCGAAGCACCACGCGCAGATGGCGCTGACAGAAGATTTGACACTAAAACAACACAGGTTCGGTGAGTGTACATTATATGTTTCTTATTGCGCAGGATTGGTCGGCGTCATTTTGTAATCACTACGAACCAATTCCCTTTTGTTTAGCAATCTCGCAAATCGTCATATTGTCCAGTTCTATGGTATTTGCACGATCAGACCAAACATTTGCATCATCACAGAATATATGAAAGGGGGATCAGTTGCAGATATCATACACAAACAAAGGAAACAATTATCATGGGAAAAGAGGATAAAATGGGTAAGCTGTGATCGTATGTTGTGGCCAAGAGATTTATCAATCCTTTGTACGAAGATGAACTTGGAGATGAGCCCTTGGCTTTACGAATTAACCTTTGCTCGAGGTTCGGGGGGGGGGGGGAGGGCACTTCACTATTGGGTCATATGGGGATGTGCAGTCCAAGAATTTCTGTCATGATCCAATCGAATGATTTTAGTGGGATTTTTTGACCCAGTCCCAGAATATGGATGTGGTTTCTAACTAATGTTAGCACAAAAAACATTAGGAAAATTGTTGATTATTCCTAAGCTGGGCATTCCCAAAGTTTCTAGCAAAAATCAGACCCCGATCCCCAAGTTCTTCTTTAAGAGTTACACCCCATTCCTTGAGGTTTCGTGCCAAAACCACCCAAATTTGGTGGACATTCCCGTATGATCGGGTTCTGAAGTACCTCCCCCAGAGCTTGAAAGGGCTGACAGGGAGGTCTTTGGTAACGGTAGCAAACATAATAACTGAAAATGAATACAGTAGAGCCCTCTCGTCAATGTGAGAAATTCTGAAAGAGCTCTATTACAGTTCTTCGTGATACCAATGAGCAAGACAAAACCACACCTAAGCAGCTCACTGTCAAATCCAGTCTGGTTCCCACTTTGTTCTAGGAATTACAGAAACATCCATTGGCATTTAGCAAAATTTTTATTGGTACCTACCCATATATGCTGGATACTGGTACACCTTTTTGTAGTACCAGGCTCCATCCTTGCAGAATGCTGTACCAGGTACCACCTCTCCGGTACCGTGCTACCACTACTCTGTCACCCCACCTTGCTCATGCAAACGAATTTCAATCTGTGCAGATTTGTATGACTGTCGATAATTCCTTATTCATTGTAGTATACAAAATTCGTGGTAAACAAAAGTGACAGCATGAAACGACCAATCGAAAGGGTAGAAATCTTAATAATTGTAAATCATTCTTAGGCTTCTGATGCTGCGAAAGGAATGGCATTTTTACATAGTAATAAACCGCAAGTTATTCATCGGGACTTGAAGTCTGACAATTTGCTGGTGGATGAAAGAGATTTTGTCAAGGTATCTATCACCTGTATTTTCCTTGAATTTTTCTCATGAAGCAATTAGATTTAACTAAATAAGCTACAGTAGATTCGCTTGCAGTACAGCATATGCACAAAATTGTGATTGACTCACCACTTAGAAACATATCCAGGAATTGTGCCAATGGTGCTAAGTAAGAACAACACCAAATGCAAATTGGGGCCTGACGATTCCTACATTCTGTTCGTATCTAGCCCTGATCCAGGGTAGCCTAGCCCTTTTCTTTTTAGATTTTGAAATGATTGCATTTATAGTATTTAATTCAATTTCGCTTTTCAATGTTTCCTCTTTACCATTCATGGCCAATAATCCGTGCTTCTTCTCGGTCCTTATCTAATACATTTTTATGCAGCTGTTATTGTTGTATCAGGATGTATTGCATGAATACAATTGAATTAAGCCAGAGTTAACTCTGATTAAACTGAATTTTTTGCCAACTCTTACCATTCCTATGAATACCATTTAACATAAAGTTATTAGCGTTACGTATTCGGAATTTAGTCAGCTTTTGCAGGGGATATCATCCTTTATCTTTCACGTTGTAGATCGCTGATTTTGGTGCTCTGAAATTACTGAGGCCATTGATTTCACGACAGATCACTAGAGAGAACGAGAGACGGATAAATACTCCTGATATTCTTCAAGACCATGCTAACAGTAAGCATGTTATCATCACTTTGGTCATTTGTGCTGGGTTAAAGTTTTAGGGGGTTTAAGTTCACCCATGTTAGTCATTATGCAATACTGGCTGACTGTTTAAGGCCGGGGGGTACTTGACTAGGGAAGTGACGGGGGTGTGTGGCAAACCGCTTAACACCCTGTACCCTGTCGCATAAAAAATTGCCCAGAAGTATACCCTGTCGTATAAAAATTTTGCCAAAATCCATTGTTTCATCATAGCTCTAAAAGGTGTGCTTCCGCATGATACCCTGTCGCATAATTTTCTTATCAATTGTAATACCCTGTCGCATAATTTTTATCAAAAAAGGAAACCCTGTCGCATAATTTTTACCGTAAAAGGACACCCTGTTGAGCGGGACATCCCGTCAAGTCAGTGTGGGAGTACCCCCCCCCCCCCGGGGCTTAAGGTAGGCCATGTTTCTGTCACTTTAGTCAGAGATCAGCATAGAACATTGAAAATATCATGCTTCGATAAGTACCTATACCTGGGCCAAGGTAAAGGACGTCCCGTTCTCCGAATTCTAATCAAATTAAAGGGAGTTAGTGTTAAAGATAATGCGCTCTGGCAGGCTTCCACAAATTCTGTGCAAATCAGCCAATGACATCTTCCCCTGCAAACTCCAATCAAATTTAGAATTGTGTCCATTTTCTTGAAAAATCTTCATCATAAGTCATGTTTTCTTTATCAGGAAGTCATGATACATTATGGGCAGGAACACTTCGTTGGTCTGCACCCGAGGTCATACCCAGAAGAGGCGTGGAAACTGAAATAAAATATACAACGAAGAGTGATGTCTACTCCTTCGCAGTAACGATGTGGGAGATGATAACGAACAAACGTCCTTATCATTACCTTGAATGGGACTATCAGGTGAGATACCAGGCGTTGTAATTTTCGATGTTATGCCGTATTTAGGCTGAGTTCACACGATACCGTATTCATTTCGTACCGTATTACTTTTCAGACAAGATTGGCGATTGGCGTTCTGTGCACAAGGGAGGACCCAATCCTATAAGCGACGTATGCCTGAGACTTTTTGTCATTAGAACCAGCGTCAAAGAATGGTAACAGCAGTAATGTCAGTGCAACGCGAAAGAACAATTGTTTAGGCTACGTAGTGCGGAGCGCAGTGCGTCCGCATTGGTGATCTACGTGAGCAACATAACAACGTTTTCGTATCAGATGGGTCAGTGAATCCGGTATCGTGTGAACGCAGCCGTAAATGCCAAATCTGAGCTACTTGTTTGCCTGGAAAAAACCCGAAAATTTAGCTAATTTATGATGAGTCATATATGCAATGCAATGGAATGCAACATGAGAATTTACGTTTTCGCCTTGGTCCGCACTCGCTTTGCTTTTATGTCAGTAACAAAAAGATACCCCTTGTTTTATATTAGCTTAATCGTTGATCAAGTTTTTATGCTCATTTTAGCAACGAAATGTTCAAGAAAGCACATGAGATCCCGATAAAAATGACTCGACTCGAAGTTAGGAAAGCTTCTCAGATACATTGAAAATATTTTAGTAATCACAATCTGATGATCCAATTTCTTAGTTTCCCATAAAAAATTTATACATGTTGCCTGTCTCTATAAATCTGCTTTTTTTTACCATATATTTTTCTTTCAGATAATGAATGAAATTGAAAATGGAATCCCACCTGAAATACCAGAAGGCTGCCCTGAGAAAGTGGTTCAGCTTCTTGAAAACAGTTGGCACATAAATCCGGACAGAAGACCTGAAATCAGTGGCATTTTATTTGAGTTGCAAAAAGTTCGATTATCTGACAACCCAGCTAAACCAAGGACTATTTGAGCAGGGTATAATTTCAGAAAATATTCTGTTTGGTATCATATTTAGTTTCACAGATAATCAGATCAGTACCTCCTCCTTAGGCCCTGCTTAAGGCATGAACCTTAACTTGAAGAGATCAACAGCAGTTGCACTTGTACCTTCTCTACAGTCGAAGGATACCAGTTCCAATTGCTGCATCCGCTATGCGCTATCTATGGTCAAAGGAGTGAGAGCCAACGATTCTTTGACAAGGTCAGTTTCAGTTTCATATCATTTAAATTCCACTACATACAATTTATGAAATAACTAAACAGACAAGTAACTAAACTACATGAATATAAGATATAAGAAACTGATAGATCAGTAAAAAATTAATACAGTATACATTGAACAAGACAGAGAGAAAAGATAAATTGTATGGAGGGAATTACTTAAAGGAGGAGCCCTCTTAGTAGTCTGACTAATTGAGGAGAGAGCACCCCCTGATCAACTGTAGGTCAACGTCAACCGTAGAGCGTTGAAAGTACGATGCTATTTGATAATAGTGCATGATTTCGAAATCCTGCAAAGGTTTTAACAGTCACATGCACATGTAACAGAAATACATCTGCAATGGTTGAAGAGAGTATTCATCACTCTCGCGTCGAGCCCTGGAAATGTCAGTATCTCGAGGTGTATTTCTGATGTCACATCAATATCCCTTCGGGTATCCCTACTGTCCTTACTGGTAGATTACCCACCTGTGCCATGAGCGATGAGCGATAGATAAGTGTTTTCAATTCTGACCAGTGTATAATTCTGTCATGTAAACTATTGTTTTTTTTAATTTGACGATTGAAGTAATGAGAATATTTTTGATAATGAATGAATTAATGAATGAATGAATAGACAAAATGCAATTGATAGAATTTAGATCTTTGTTTCAGATATCCCATGATGATGGAAGGATAAATTTGTAAAATTGATTATTTTGGATGGCTTTTTTGTGAATTATTGTACACAGTGTTTCAATATATATGGTAAAAATTGTAACAGTATTTCTGTTATGTTCTCAATCTGGATTAAAGTATGTTTTGAGTGATAAACCACTGATGGTGACGATACGT
Organism: Aurelia sp. 3 sensu Dawson et al. (2005); assembly: GCA_964020215.1. Taxonomy (NCBI): domain Eukaryota; kingdom Metazoa; phylum Cnidaria; class Scyphozoa; order Semaeostomeae; family Ulmaridae; genus Aurelia; species Aurelia sp. 3 sensu Dawson et al. (2005). The sequence continues at coordinate 24,520,159 of OZ026574.1, read as the reverse complement.
GCACACCGCACACTGATCGCCAACGATCCTCGCTCGCACTGCACAGAAACAACAGCAACATTTTCTTGCAACATGCTGGCAGATCGAAAACGAGGTTCCAGGTTCCAAAACAAAAATGGCTGACGAAAATCAAGGTGAAGGGAAAGAAACGACGCTGAAAGTTGGCGTGCTGACCGGTGAGTATTTTTTTTATATCGACCATAAAAATGATTTTAGTGGGCTTACCTAATGCTAGGTTTTCATTAGGGTAAGATTTTGTCTTATTCTAAAGTGAAGTGACTTATCGATATGCAGCAGGACTAGAGTGGTTTCGGGTATTATGGGACATCGGGTGTTGTGGAAAATTTTTCAGAAAATGAAGCCTGGCGGCCTGGAAGTGAGATAAAAGCTCACCAATTGCACAAGCTGCAACTCTTCAATCATCCGTCGCCATATTTTTGTTAAAGTTAGGCTGCTCCACTTTTTGGTGTACTGTCTGTATCGCTGATAACGAAGGACATCCGATGATCGTGATTTCTGGTCGCCATTTTCTTGCGACGTTTGAAATAGAGGCCCGTATACAAACAAAAGAAAAACCTTGTTCCATAATACCCGACAGCGTTCCACAATGCCCGACTCGACCGGGGCTCAAGTTTTTGGCTCGCTTATCGACAACAATCGTTTGAGAAATAGAATGTGTTGATGAAACGTTAGAGCATACTTAGGCCTAATCGCTAATACCAAGTGTGGCCAAATTTGTCTTGAATTGAGGTGACGATTTAAGTTCTTCCCTTAAGTGTTCCATGATACCCGAAACTACTCTAGTAGGGCACTTTTCCCCTTTTTCCTTGACCTTAGCTATAAAGAAAAAGGGGCATTTTAAAAATAAAAAGGGCACTTCATTGTTTATTGCAAAACATTGGGGGGCACGTACCCCCAGTGCCCCCGGTTCCTACGTCTATGGGTTGATGCAATTTTTTGGTCCTAAACGTAAAAAAAGGCCTCTCTTTAATTTAAAGGTTAAGAGATCAGAAAGGTTTGTCAACTTTTTGGCTTGCACGAAAAGGTAGGGTGATTCGCACAATTTCTCCCTGCTTATGAAAAGTCTTTGGAATGTGTGAGCTTTAAAATAAGGCCTTATATCAGTTACTATGGTACGGTTGGTCAGACACAGGTGTGCAGAGTAATGGCCCAGGGTGGAAAATTTGCATTCACTCCCAACTATGAAATTATGTGAAACTTGCTGCACGTTAATAGCTTCTTGCATATGAGAACAAAAGATCTATTGTTGATTTTGCATCTCTTGCAGCTTTTTCTAGTCTACCTGCAGCTTGCACCTTCAAATTTATTTCACTTGCTAGTACGTGTAGGCCAAATCATGTTCCAACCTGGGGTATGGCACTTGCACACTGGAGATTCTCAATAGATCAATCAAAAGAGACAATAGCGAACAAAAGAAATTTCTCCTTGCACAACGGAGATCTTGTTGAAAAGCGCCATACTCTGCAGACTGCGTCGTAGACCAGTGCATTGCCCCTATTATGGTTGACGCTAGGGCTTTGAAACTCTGTATCTTTGAAAGCGCGTAGGGCTTCTCAAGCTGAAGTTTAACAATTGTGTTTCATCATGATTGTGCTGCATTTTATGAAACTTAAAGCTGGCAATCTAAGCAACTTTTTTACTTTTTCCAAGTCAGTGACAGCTGCTTCAATGGTGAAAATGAAGATAAAAGTGGCCCAAACCTTGTTTCATTGGTGAAGAAGGAACTGATCAGGTAAATACACTGTTCTACAGGATATCCCACAAACACGTGGACTGTTTGAATGGCTGCTGTGGAGTAGCCAAAAGTCCATCCTTTCCATTTTTAAGGTTTTTTGATCAAAGAGACTCCTACTTAATGGTTGACACCAAGTTTGAGTAAATCTGATCAGCAGTTGCTGATTTATGGAGCAAGAAAATCAAAATTGATGGCTTCCTCAAAACCAGAGAATTCATTGTTCTCCATTAAGTTAAAATCAAAGAAAAAGATTGAAAAACATTCCTAGCCAGGTTTTGTATGTTTATAAGAGAAAAAGATAGTGTTATGAAATGGATTTTGTGGTAACAAGAATTTGGAACATATCTAGGGTTGCTGGAAATGGTGATGTGCAGCACATGTGCGGCAGGCCTAGACATGTCCATCCAGTTATTTTGCTTCTCAAAGTTGATAGAATTGTTTTAAACCTGCAATAATGATTTCAGCAGGCTGTCTGGTTAATATTGTTGAATTATGTGGTCATTAATTGCTCCAAAATGTGTTTCCTGATGCAACTGTAAGTTACTGTAAAGTTTAGGTCCATTTGATGCAAAAATTCAAGGTATAGGTTTCAGTACAGAGATTGGTTTTGCAACAACCACTGATTTTGATCATCTTTCTTGATAAATCAGTTACTATTTGCGGCTGGTGTAATCTGCATAACGCAGGTTGCATAATGCAGGTTGCAGGTCATGTTTTATGGCCAAGGGCTGCATGGCTGTACCACTGGGCCACCTTGTTGATGACACTAAGCTTTTTAGTTTCAGGGGGTCTGGTTTCAAAGCTTACCCTTGGACGTCAAAAATTGCTGTTCTATGATATAATATTAGTCAGAGTTTCTTATGGAGCATGGAATAAATTCGATTATTAAAAGAAAATTCTCCTTGAACAATCATAAAACATTCATGACAATACACGAGGTTATTGGGCATACCATTACAATTGCATCATGTTAGGTATGCATATTGAATATGATCAATAGAATGATGTTACTCATTGATTCCCCGTTGATTTGACAACAATGGTTTTTGGTTATCAAAATCTGACTCAGAGGCAGTTAATCATTTGCAGCTAAGCGATCTATTTCATGATAATGATTTCCTAATCCTGTGGCATGTTCTTTTCAAAGGAACAGTAGTTGTTACATACCAGTAATTTACCATTCCCCCTGACAGGGAAATGTTAGCCTTCTGTGGGTGACAGCCCCTCGGTACAGCCATACTGCCTTTGGCCATTAAACATAACCTGCAGCCTGCATTATGCAACCTGCGTTATGCAGATTACACCAGCCGTACTATTTGTAAGATTTAGTCAAACCCCATGCCAAGCTCTAAGTTGAAGTTTTATCTAAAAAATTCAAAAATTTGGATCAATGGGGGGGGGGCTGGATTTATAGCTCCTTCACAGTAGCCATTTAAACCATGTGCATGTTTTTGAGACACCCTGCATATTTTTTAAGTGTTCTCTATAAGGTCAAATCTCAATGTGTAATTAGAACTAGGTACAGTGGAACCTCCATCAAGAGACACCTCCAGACAACAGGCAAATGTTTTCATTCCAAATACATTATGACAAAGATTACACCTCCTACCTCTCTTTTATGGACAATGAAATTGTTCCAAGAGGTGTATGTTAATTGGAGGTTCCCTTGTATTATGTACTCAGAAAAGTACATATATATTTATTCAATTATTTCCATGTAAGCCTTCAGCAGTGGTGTTCGCTATATACAGTAGGCTATACAGTTTCCAGCTTTTGAAGTATGTTGGGAGGTGAGAATAATCAATGTGAATGGAAATTGTTTGATATGATAATAACTGGGGGGACTAGAACAATTTGGGGGGGAGTTGAAAACATTGAAGGTAGTGCTTTCTTAGTTAAACACATATCTTCTTATATTTATTCAAAAATTGTTCTCTCTATGATCATTTCAATTTATCAAGAGTTAATAAAAAAAGGGGATTGGAATAACAGTGGGAGATTGGAAGGATTTTCAAATAAATAGTTACTGGGGGGATGATTGTTTGGTTCTTGAGAGTAGACTCAATATGTGTACATGTAACATGTGCAACCTTTTGATAGATACTCTTCATCATTTGTTGGCAATGCCTGAGAATAGAAGTGCTATCCATCTTTTTGCGTAAATGAAAAGTGCTTTCTATTCAACTGTCTCACTTTTCATCTTAGGGAGCAGAAATCTAATGTGTTGCAAGAGGTAGTTCCTGATGAAAAAGACACCATAAAGGTTGTTATGATAGTGTCAAATAATGTTTATCCAGACAAATTTTTGTTTGTTCATCTGTGCAGTCTATCTTATGGATTTATAATCTGATTCCCAAATGATCCAATCTGAGTATATTTGAGAGCGCGATTTAAGCATTTTGCACCGATTGGGCTAGCTTGCAGCATGCTCCCTCTGAACTGGAAGGCAAACTCAATCAAGCTTGATTGTAGCATGTTGTGTATGGCCTTGATCTGTTTATTTACTTGTACTGTATTACTTTCTGTTGATTACTGCAATGATTAACAGATTGTTTTCTGAAGAAATGTTTTGCATATGCAGGGAGTACTGACACAATGGGCCGATGAAGAACATAGCCATCTAATCTTCACAACTGGTGGAACTGGATTTGCAACCACAGATGTGACACCTGAGGTGTGTGCATCAGTATCTCTGTACTTTCAAAATGTAGAAGAAAACAAATAAAGCAGTTTTAAGTATTTATGATAGAGGTGAAACATAGAACCTATTATAATTTAGATAAACATAGATTCTGCAAGGAAAACTTAAGTTTGCAAGAATCATCACTGCCTAATTCCAAAGAATTTTTGACATGCAGTAACTGCAGCATTGTAAATGCAATAGTTTGTAGAAATAGTTACGCTGAAAGTAATCAGTTGTTCTTTCAATGAGACAGTTGCCTACCAACTTTATTAATCAACAGCACCTGTCAGGGACGACATTAGCCATGGTTTTGTACGGGGGTGAAGAATCGAAGTTTTCTGATGGTAAAAACATCAACAACGGCAGCAACAACAACAGATGTAGAAACATATGTTAAATCTATACATTATATGACAGAGTTAATTCCTCCGTAATCTAAATGAGCCATATTTCACAATCCATCCTTGCAATCAATATGATTAGTAAATATCAACCAACTATAAGCCGCAAATTCAGTAATTCATGTCAGAAATGATCTTTTAACGCTGATAAATCCATGCTTTGTGCATCATTTCTCCTACAGAATCTTCCAAAACTAGACCTGTCAATCTAAAAAAGTCCGACATGAGAGCAAAATTTTTAGTGTTTTGCCCCCTGTCCCCCACTGGCTTCAGCCCTGGCATCTAATCAGATGCAATCAATCAATCAATCAATTGATCAAGGACAGACAAAAGAATCGAATTTCTGTCGTAAACTTGTGGGCAGAAAAATGTAGTTTGTCATGTTAGATCAATGTGGTCCAAGCGAACCTTTCTGCATGCACAATACCGAAAAATCATTCAGCTTTACAACCATCACTGTGAAGTTATATAGTTCTTTTCTGAATATTTCAAACCTCTAGAAAATGTTTCTGCACATGGTACTGATAACTGTACTCAGCACTCTCTATTTTTGATAAGCATTGTATAATGACATATACTGTGATTAAGTTCCAGTTGATGAAGCCATTTTTAACTTTTGTCTCTCATTTGTTTTCAGGCAACTAGAGAAGTCATATCAAAAGAAGCTCCAGGTCTTGTGCATGCAATGATTGCAGGGTCATTGAATGTTACAAAACTTGCCATGCTTTCAAGGTAGTAATTTCAGTATCGAAGGAAAATTAGATCATTCGAAAATTCTTTGTACTTTGGTTTATACATTTTGATTCTATCATCGAAAAACTATGTTTTGTGGTCCTAGCTAAACACCGTATAGATTAGATTCATGAATGGAAAGATTGCAAGAAAAGTTTCAAGAAAACGTAAATTAAGGTAACTCAGTTCGAAATTTTACCTAGCAAATGTGTTTGCTAAGAAAGCAAACAGTGTATTTTAAGTTGCAATTGCTGAAATGTTGTTAATTCTATATCATACCAATTTGTTTCGAGACGTTTCATAGCATAGCATAGCCAGCTAGTTCAACGTCGTCAGTTCATCTTTGATCTGTGCCTTGACGATGTTCATTGTTCCTTTTTCACGTAAAGGCAAATTTGAAATCAGCTTTCCTGAGTTCAAGTCGCAAATGTTGAAAGAACTTTCATCAGGCGTTACTAATCAAGGATCCTAGCTGCCACTTCCTAGACCCACAAATACGATTGCCATTACTTCGCTGGTTGTTTGGGACAGCAGGCTGATTTTTCTTTTACTTTCATAGGCCAGTTTGTGGCATCCGGAATAAAACTCTCATTATCAATTTGCCCGGGAGTCCCAAAGGAGCTCAGGTACGTCATCATAAGGCTACGCTCTACAAGCAGGCTATTTTTTAACGTACTGGACCAGCGGAACATTATCCCAGGGGGCCCTTTTGCTTGTCCTAGCTCCCAGCAGTGAAGGGATAGTTAGTACTTCCAGTAGCCTAAGTTGACATATGCCCTTTTTTATTTCCCCTGTGAGCAAAACAATGTTATTTATGTTATTTTTTCATATAAAACCCCGGAAAGTTACTGATCACAACTGCAAAAGAAACATTTTGTTGAGAACAAAGATCTTTATTTGTTCTGGTCCCAAAGGCCTAAGCTGTAATTGAATTGGATTGTATAAGAACAATGGAGCTTTTTGTGTAAGCCCATATTGTAAAAATTTGCGGGCGCTTTTGGCTGATTTCCCTATTAATGAAAAATGACCCTGTCCGTAGGATCACTGAAAGAATCTTGATCTCTGGCGAGAAGTATACGTCGATTCGTATAAAGAATCGTATTCTATGAAGAAAAGGCTACTTGATACTATCGAATGCTTAAAGTCAAAACCTGTTTGCTGTTCCAAAATTGTTATCATTTTTCCAAAAAGTATCTCCTACATTGCTCCAATTACCGGAAATGGCAATTAAACTACCTCTGAGTTTGCTGTCATCATTCATTGGGGGAAATTTTGGTTAAAATCTCTTGCTTTAAAAAAAGTAAAAAAATTTCAGAAACTGTTTCTGTGATCATTGTGTCTTTATCTTGTGAGCGGAACAATGTCGTTACGTTTCAGGAATGCTTTAACTTTGTCCTTCCAGCTCTGCCACATGCATTAGGTAAGAAATTTGAACTTAATTTCTTCGCCACCTTTGTAGGTACTTTATCATTGAATGAGTACTTTATCAAAAATGGCACATCTTAGATTAAAATTATCTTTTACGCAGCACCTTACGATTTTTTCAGGAAAATTATGGTAAATGAGTCACATTCTACAGCCTGCGAATGCTGAAAACAGTTGAATAACTTTGCAGCTCACAGAAAATCTATTATTAGCAAAAGTACGATTTTCTCTGAGCGTGACCAATTTCAAAATAGGTTCTGTATCATTACTATATAGTACAACAACAACAAAGGCAACAACTAAGGCAACGACAGCCTATATTAAATATTTTAATCGACATTAAAAATTCAAAATTTTAATGCATCAGGCAAGACTCGAACTCGGTTCAACGAGTAGTAACCTCGTATAGTTTGACAGTAGCCATAATTCACCTTGTTTACTTGATATGTTTTATTTTGTGCAGTTTTCATATTGCAGATCTCTTGTCAGACATATGCCTTGCTTACTGTCTGATGCAAAACTTTTCGATCATTATCTTGTCAATGTTGATCGCATTTCAAAGGAATTATGAATTCTTGTATGACAAGGGAACCATTCAAGAACAAGATGCTCTCCCTGTCGTTCCAGACTTGCTTGGTGAAAACTTGCACATTGTGAAAAGACTCCATGCAATAATGCAGTCAGAAAGCAACTCTACACAGAAATCTGTTACCGTAAGTTACAAATGGTCATTTATTCATCACGGTAGAAGTGCTTGCAAATGATTTTGCGTCAGAATTTAATTGTGAAGCGATACATGTTTCGTAGATATGTGCAGGGTTTGATACAAGCTTACTTCATGCGGAGTGTCTTCTATAGATGGAATTTCGGCGCTTCCTGTATGGAATCTTTAGGAAGTAATTTTCTATACGAAAACGTGTCTAAACTTTCTGGAGATTTAAAGAATCTGTTTCAACCACTGTACTTTGCACATGTCGTCCCTGTTTTGTTTTATGGCCTCTGGAATTGGTGACAATAAAGGTCAACAAAGGAAAATTGCATGCGGCATGCATGTTAATTGGAACAAACTTTTTAAATCTATTCTGTAAATATGTTCACTTGGTATCATAGGAAAGTAATGCTTTCCTTGTACACAGTGCTTTTGTTGATAGCTCCAACGACATTTTGTTGTTATGTTTTTGAGTTATATTTATTCTTGTGAAAGATATTTGAAATCGTTTTCAGGCTAAAGCCACAGCTGCTACCGGCCACGTTTGTCCCCACAAGTTAAAAGACAAGACTTTATCGGAAAAGGAAGCAAAAAGTTGGTATTACACAAATCAGCATTTTGATTACTTCGTCATTTTATACCCCATTCACACTGGCAAGCTAAACCAGCTTTGTCTAAACGAGGTTAGATTTCAACCAATCAAATGCATTCAATTTTTTGGATAGACCAACTTGAAGGTTCCATTCGATAACCTGGTTTAGTTTGAACTGGTTTAACATGCCAATGTGAATTGGGTATTAGTTTTACTATCTTACCTTGTGCGGCGTTGATAGGCAAAGTATTTTTCAGTTTTTTTTTTACCATCAACAAATAGATATCCTAAAATAAGTGTCCCCGTGGTGGAGCTCTTACTCTAGCTTTCTTGTAGCATTAGATAGCAACTACTTGACTAGTTTATTCTAACAAATGTTTAAAGCCCTCTGGAAAATGAAGTGCATTTGCTTATTGCTTTCTGTGATGCGATTCCTCGTCCATTTTCACGCATTTCGAAAGAAAATCATCTTTATTAATCCAACTTTACCTTTGTGTACAATGCTCAGAAAAGTGAAGAAAAAATCACCAAAATACTTCAGGGTTTTGGCTGTCAGTCAAACTTTGATTGATGCTGGTACTACTGGTATTATCCGCATAGCAAATTTAGAAATATGTGAAGATCTTTTTGGTCATCCGGTATTTTTTATTCTATCATCATTTGCGCTGTAATAATAATAAGCATCTTCTCTTTCATACAACAGAGCTACGATATTACGAGTACATAGCAGAGAGAGACAGGAAATCACCTTACCCAATGATGTCTATGGCTGAAGCAATACCACTTGTACTGAAAAATTCTCATGTCTTAGGTGTTACTGAGCAAGTACCAATTGCCGGTAGGTTTAGCTACATCAATACATTTTGTTGATATTTACTTCATTTTCAAGAGCTGACCTCCGCCCAAAACAGTGTCACAATACAATATCTCAATTCTTATGAAAATAAAGAAACTGCAAAGTGAATTAACTAAATAAATTTCATAACAAGAAACTAAATTGAGTAGAAACCTGATTATAGCGTTAGAAATAGCAATGAACGATGCAACATCTGCTAAGTCTTAACCAAGAGGATATTCATTAAGTTTCCACCTCCCATGAAAACATTTTGCCCGTTGAGAAAATTCTCGTCCTTAAGTCTGATTTATTGCAATATAAATATCAAATGCAAATATCTTGAAACGCGTTTATATTGTTGCTTTATCTATCAAGTTGTTAAGATGTATATAAATGCAGACTATTAAGTGCAGATTTGCTCCTGTTGTTTTCCATTACAGCATGGCATTGTGACGGCCTAAGGATCTCAAACAGCTATATTCCTTTGTGGAGACATTCAAATCAAGAACAACTATTAGTTGTAGAAAGTACAGGTTCGATTGCTCTCGCCATAGGGTTGGCTCTACTTTGAACAAGAGTTTGCAGTTCTTGCAGTTATATTATACTTTACAGTAAGTTACAGACGTGCGCAGTTATTATTCATGAGTAATCTATTAACTTATTATCTCCGAACAGATGCGCTTGGATCATTCCTCGGAGAAGATGTAATTGCACCTGAGCATCACCCTCCATTTCCTGCTTCAATCAAAGATGGATATGCAGTTATTGGTATGTCACATTTGCATGATGCTATCTTTCCTTCCATGTATAAAGATAAATAAGATATGTAATCATTTTGATTGAAAGACAAATGTCCTAGCAATGTTGCCATGCAAAATAAACGCAAACATATTGCTGCCACAGCTGCGCTTGTTAGTACTTCTGTTTCTAGTGCCAGCCTTATCAATGTGCGTGAGGGCACGAGTGCCGATCTCTGTCACAAAATATTATCAGATATTAGTTGCTGGATCTTTTACTGTGCTGAGGGTGATTTGATTGCAGGCATATTTTGCCAAACGAGTTGCTCACGGGCACAGAAAAGTGAGGCCTGCCCCAGTTCCCTGTAGGTAGTCCATTTCCTTGTTGTTATGAAGTGCACCATCATGGGCGTTCTTTAATCCATAAGACAGTCTAATTATTGGTTGTAATTGTGATAAAATTTTCTCACTGCAGCTGATGATGGAGTTGGTGACAGAACTGTAATGGATCAAGTAACAGCTGGGAACGTGGTATTCACTTTTTTGTTCATAGATTTCTGAATAAGACCCTTGGAGGCTGACAGCTTGTTTTTTGCAGCGGTAATTGCAAAACCACGATAAGTCCTCTGTCAAGGTTGGCTGCAGACAATGTTTTTGAAATCCTAGTAGATGTTCTGACAGTTAAATGAAGCTGTGAAGAAATTATTGAAAGATGCATGTTAAATACCTTCACTGCCGCACTAAACTAGACCATTTGAGATAAACTCGTATTAGTTATTATTTCGATGGCCAAAAAACATTGATTTTCTCTGTTTCCAAATTTATCCAACATTCTCGGGGAATTGAAGGTTGTCTAAACCTTACTTAAGTTGATATAAAACTTGTGCTACCACCATCTTTTTGTAATTTCAGATCGTCTTCCTCATTTGATCATCTTTCGAAGAGTTCCGGAACGAACTTTGATCTTTTTCAGTTTCGACTGATTTTGGTTTCTTCCCTCTTAGATGATAAATCATAAGTTCCTATTACATAACTATATAGATTTGATAAAGTGGTTCACAAATGTATATGATTTGCGTTGCATGTTGTTTTTGTGCGAAGACCAGAAAGATTTCTCTGAAGTTGTATTGTTACTAAATTCGTTCTTTATTCTCTGCCCAGATTTCGAAAAGTTTGAAACCTGGAACATGTTGTAGGATAACAACTGGTGCACCTATACCTCCTGGTGCTGATGCCGTAATTCAGGTTGAAGATACTGAGCTTGTGGAGAGTGCAAATGAGGTAACTGGAATTTATCCTCAAAACAGTCTTCACCATTTAAAAATGGCTTAGAAATATCTGCACAAAGACAAATCACCTTTGATTTACACTCCCTTCGTAGTAGCCTGCGTGCAGACTTTACATAAATAAGTGAAATTTGCGTAATGACGCAAAGTTTACTATTTTGAAGAGTCAGTAGAGCCAGTCCCGCACATATCTACCGGTAAAAGAACAATGCTTTGAGGATGCAGAAACAATCAGCTATACAGGGGCACCATCGGGAACAATGCGTTCTACTGAAAAATGCTTTTGAAAACAATGCTTTGAGAAATGCAAAACATATTTTCATTGGCTATGGGACAATGAGGGTCGCGTGGCACACAAAAGCATTGTTTTTCAAAGAAAAACAATAAATCAGGCCTCGTTACGCAGACTTTACCGATCTCTGTATCTTGTGATTATGACGCAGGCTACGTTAGTAGTAGTATATCAACCGTGGATGCTGTTAAAAAGTAAATCTGATCGATGTTTGAAATTCATGAGACGAATTTAAATATGACCATGCGTTAAGTAAAGAATTAATGTAGAGTAAACCGCCCCTTGAAAACTCACACGCAGAATTTTTGTGAGGACAACAGGAAGACAATGGGCTTGTCAAGGGAGGGCAATAGGCATATGTAATACAGTGGGTTTCTTAAAGGCGCGACTTTACTGAAGTAGATTGTTTTCCAAACAGTTAGTTATATAGACACCCAGACAAAAGGGAGCAAATCGGTCTTAAAGTTCTTTCGGAAAAGGATATGGTGTGAAGAGATCGAAACAGCCATCTACTGTGCCCCGTTCAGCCTCTGGACATACAGCTTACTGTTGTGAAGCCTGACAGAACATTGGATATGTAGATGCAATATACAGTATACATCAAGTAAGACGAAATAGTGTAGCAGAGGCTTGTCTCTCTATAATGCACATTCAATCAATGTGATATTTAAATATTATTGATTCTATTTTTACGTCACGTGTTGTATTTTTCAGGGTCGCAAAGAAACGAAGATAAGAGTGCTACAGTCCGTCACAGCTGGACAGGATATCAGGTGAGAAAATATTTGAATGAATAACTTCACTACATTATTACAAACCATGAAATAGTTTCAAATTTCAGGCTGAATGGTTTCTTGTATATTGGGGGTCTAATTTCAGAATTTTCAGCCTGTAGGTTCTTAATCACTAGGTTCTTATACGCGTGTTTTTACTGTATGCATGAACATCTGACCAGTGGTCGTGTGATTATAAAAAAGCTATGTCCCTTCTTCCTCAGGTCAGTTGGATTTGATATCCCAAGAGGGGGCTTGATATTATCAAGGGGCGATTTTCTTGGCCCTGCCGAACTGGGATTACTTGCAACTGCTGGCGTTACTAAGGTAAATGATCCTCATGTGAATTTAGTCAGAACTTGCATCTTGTGTAGCGCTAATTATTTGTATCATCACGAAATTTCAGGGTCTCACATTGATTAGCTGTTTTTCTCTAGCTACTGGTTATTCCTGTACAGGACTTACTCTCGGATGCCTAATGCAAGGGGGAGGCTTATTGATTTTGAAAAATTTTTCCCACCCCCAGGTACTTATTAAGGCCTATCGGTTTGTCGATTTTGGCAAAACAGTGTCCTAGGCTCAATATGATTTTTATACGAATTTTTGTTCAAAAGATAAGAAGTCATTGCAGTGTACTCATAAATAATTGGAATGTTTTTTTTTAGAAAAACAGTTTCTGACCCCTTGTTTATTAATGTTTTAAAAAGATTTCCACCCCCTCCACCGTTTATTCAGACCCCCTTGTATTAGGCGCCCGAGACTACCAGTTTCATTTCCATACATTACGATATCTAATGTTGCTTTTTTGGGTTATTGCGATGAGTCCGTTTTTTAAAGCAATCTTTGAATCTCAGCCAGGCTATGGAAACGCCTGCTGGCGCTGTCTGCGATGTGATATGCGACCTCGTTTCCATTGACGTAGCAACGGAGCAATTATAATTAGGTTTGCCTAGCAACGAAATCTTTGCTGTGGAGAACGACCGAGATGGATTTGAAATATATTCATTTGAGGTTTCACAGGATTTCAACTTTCCTCATTATTTCATACACCGTTCGACTCCCATTCGATTGATCTGAATAACTCGAAATTGCGAAAGTTTCGAATCGGTTGCCGTCTCTGAAAGTCGTTGAAGCGCGAGAATGGGCCTAAAGCAGAACCGGTGCAAGTACCCCGAAAGAAAACTAAAATATCTCGCGAGTCTCATACTATCTCAGAAAAATTTTTCGCTTGATTTATTGCCAATAGTCATCCAAAAGCATCTTCGATTGCTCAAAGTTGGGCGGGGTTGGGCAGAGTGAAATTTTTACGAGTGCGTGCTTGGAGCGTGACAAAGAGGTTGAAGTGGCCTAAGCTACCGCTGAAGAAACTTAGCCGCTGCAGCTAATTCATGATTTCTAACGGCTAAACGAGTCTCGCTATCGAAAGGTAAACATTTAAAAGTCACATAAATGTCTAAACTAGCCTAAAATGCTTACCACTGTTGTAGAAATCCAATCCAAAAACGCGATGCACTTATCCGTCCAAACTTCAGTTTCCATCTTGGTTTCACTACGAAGGCGCGATCCGCTGCGAAGGAGGCGCATATCACATCGCAGAATGCAACTCAATGCGCGATTCCTCTCCCGTGTTTAGCTCCCTGATCTCAGCTATGATTAGTGTTATCGACCGGTTTTTAAACAGATTCTTTGCGAATTAATGAGGTAAAACTTTATCTTGAAATGAAAAACATCGTCGTCATTTTTATGCACCTTTTTACATTGCTCTGCAACTGAAATTTTTTGTTTCTATTAGGTTAGCATCTTCAGAAAGCCCATCGTATCAGTTCTTTCGACTGGGAATGAGGTTTGTGACTTGTGTTATATCTTACAATAAGTCATTTTTGCGATTTCACTGCAAAGCTACAAGTGAATGTTCAAATGGTTTTTGTGGCATTCTATGGTATCATGATAAATATTTTATGATTTTACGATTTATGATGGCAAATGTAATGCAAAATAGGCCCACCAAGCTCCCTTATATGACCCAGCCTTATCGCTAAAGTAAGTTTATTGCTCTGCCTCTGCCCTGGAATAGAAGTGGCCGTTCTACAATTTGATTGGCTATTTGAAAAAGAATAGCAAACATAAGTTATTTTTCTCGAAACTACCTAATTATTCGAATAACAACTGTGCAATCTTCTCACCATACATCATTACAATGTTGCTTCATTGATTGGAATCGAGACCGCATAATCATCGCTACCTAGCCAACCGGAAAATCCATAATACCTGCTAATCTGTCCACTTTTTTGACAAATATGCGCAGAAATGTCCCAAGATGGGTGTTCACTCGGCTTGGTAATCAATGTATGACGTAAGAACACTCTGGGACCCTGGGAACGAGTTTGTTTATGACCTTGCAAATTATCGAAGAGGATCTTCAAGTAGTAACAAGTAAAGTGCACTCCAAAATTTTTCGCTCTAGATTGTGAATCCAGGACAAGCAAGGAAACCAGGCCAAATATACGATGCAAATAAAACGTCATTATTGGCTGCAATAAAATCGGAGGGATTTGATGCAAAGGATGGTGGCATTGCTGTTGACAGGTATGTAGTCTTAAGCAGAACACACTGCCCAGCTTTCGATCATAGATATTTTTGTTCTCTACAGAACTATGGTATATTTGAGTGACGCTTTTTGCAAAGTTTCAGCATAGGTGCCATATATTTTGTCGCTTTCTAAGGTGGATACTTCGATCCTGCCTAATCTTGACAGATCAATGAGACTTTTAAATTTCGTTGGGATGCGCAAAAGATACTGGTTATCACAAATTTTGCTTAAATTTACCAACCTTCATAAAATCAATAAGAACACGAAGGTACTTGAAATTGCTGGAAATTGTTTGAAGAGACCCATTCTGCAATTCTGCAGATGTTAACGCCTGTTCAAAGAGCATTGTAAATGTATTAAAGTCTCAGGAAGTTGTGGAGTCTCCGATCGACCAAAATGAAGGCTTTCATACCTAAGTCTTTGTATTTGTTATATTTCGTAGACCAAATGATCTATACAACAAGCTGCGTGCAGCTGCGAAAATCTCAGATATTGTTATAACGACTGGAGGAGTTTCTATGGGTGAGATGGTATGTGTGGCTCGACATGGATAAATTTTGTAATACAATGTGGCAGCTGTCTAGCATAACAAAGCGATTTGCTTTCCTAAAGAATAGATTTTACACCTCTGTGTGCACTCAGTTGAATCAAGATAAACAGAGAGAGCAAAGCATCGTGGCTGCGCAGAAGGTGTTAAGTCTTTTCCTCTGGAAGGAAAATTGTTCTGTTATATCAGAGAGTTGAATCTCTTATTTTGGGAAATTCACCCTTGCTGTTTAGTTCTTGAAATTTGGCAATTGATTTGTGAATCAAGTTCAGCACAATTGAATTCGATCAAATATGATAACATTGTCAACACTTTGTCATTTCAATTTCTTACTTAGATGTTTTGGCATCCTGATAAATTTCAGTTTTGATAACTTCTTACAGAATGAAAAAAAATTAGATGTGTTATCGGATGAAAGTGGATCTGAACAGTGATGCAATTACAAGGGACAGGAATGATTCTTCTTAGGAAAAGTGACCGCTTAGTGGTTCTAAGTAATTTTGTTATAAGATTTGTTACAAAGTGATCGATTTCTAATGCCAAATCCACAGTTGCTCAGTGGGCTTGATTTGCTCTTCCATTATGGTGTATTGATTGCCTTGTTGTACTAACGGTCAAGGATGCCTGGTGTAGCCAGTTTCACTGTCTCAAGTTCCTTTCTATTTAAAGATGCACCGTTTTACACTGTCGACATGGAATGCAGTGGAGTGTACCGGACTTGTGTAGGAGATTATAGGTTGTATTGTTTGGGAATGATATTTACTCCAATGCATGTTGCTGCGAGCCAATTTTTATTCATTTATTCATTTGAACAGGATATTTTAAAGCCTGTGCTACAGGAAAGTCTTTCTGCCAAGATTCATTTTGGGAGAGTACATATGAAGCCTGGGTATGTACATATTTGTCAGTTATCTTAAAGGAAGATATTTTTATGGAAGCTATGTTCTCCTCGTTTGATTTGATTTCAAATTTTAACGAGGGTATCCCTTCAGCAAATGCTGATTTTCAAGGGGTCCTCGATGACCCCCACTGGCTCCTTACAGAGGCTTAGCAGAGTGCCCCCAACCCTATACTGGTAATTTCATTCGAAGGACTGTAAGCCCGGGGAGGGGGGGGTAACTCGAGTCTTGGGATGACGGGGACGTGCCGCCCATGATTTTAGGGGAAGGCCCATAATCAAGGATTTTTGGAGAATTTCCATGCCCATTTTTATGGATTTTTGGGAGACAAAACCTGTTGAACATCCCAGAAAGCAAGTTTCATATCACTTTAAATGCACAATATGAACTTAAAGTTTAAATGCTACCCATTTCTAGTGGAAAATTCAAATTCTAAGACCCATATTTAAGGATTTTCGAGGTTCTAAACCCATCCTTATGGGCGGCACGTACCCGTCGCTCCATATATGGAAGTTACCCCCTCCCCTGGGACGTCAAGCGGAGACAGTGGACGTGATTCCCCTGGTGGCACTCTAATAAGACTTGAAGCAACAACCTACGGAACAGAAGGCGAAATGCTAGGCGTTCGGCCACCTCCCACTCCCACCATACCCTTGATACCCATTATGACAATTTTTAAGTGATTGCCTTTATGAGAAGATATTTTTCAGTTGTGTGACGAGTACTTCCTGGTTTATTTTATATTTCAAATTTTGTTTGTTGAATTAACAGAAAACCGACAACGTTTGCAACTGGAAAGATCGGAGGCGTTGAGAAGCTCTTTTTCGCCTTACCAGGTATGTACCAGACCTCTCTGCTAGGTTTTTACTTTAACATCAATCGTAGATTTCGTTTTCCTTTTTGCAAGGAATTCAGTGATAAAACATGGTTTTGAAGCTAAGATTTCAATGCATCAAACACCGAATCAATCAATTCAAACGACCTTCTCACTTTTTAAGATAGAATTTAATTCTATAGTGTTTTGAACTTCAGCGTTTTTCATGATAATACACAGCTCAAAGTGTCAGGGTTTGGGGGAGGGAGAGGAAAATTTGCCCAAAGTCACCACAACGCTCTTTAACTCCACCCTTTCCCTGCTGCCCCCATCTTGATTTTAGCCATGGCTTTGTTTGTTCCATTTTTTTGTCAGGAATTAAAGTTTCATCATTGTTCATGCTTTGACTGACATTGTTTTTTAAAGTCATCATGACTCCACTTTCATGGGAATGCCATCTTTGAAAGAGAATTTCATTATTAAGAGATACGTAGTACTGTAAACAAGGGCAGATTTTGTAATACAATAGCATCAGTCGCTTTAGTTCACACCTCAATTCAAAGCGATTAACCAATGCAGACAAAAGAAATTCTCTCAAGCAGAAATTGAAAACAAACGAGGCCGCAAAGTTGTCCTGAAACCGGTACGGCGAACTCTCGTTTGGTGCGGGCGAAGGGAGGTTTTTAAGAGATGTAATGTGCTCATAATGAAAGAAGAAGGGTAAATCTAAAGTTCTGTCTTGGGCATTTTGTTTACTTGATTCAGGAGCTGAGCAGTGACTGCGTATATTTGAGCAATAAATGTGCTAAAATTGTAATGCCCTCTGCTCGGTTTTTGAGTCAAATAAACAAAATGCCCCAGACAGAACTTTAGATTTACCCTTCTTCTTTCATTATGAGCACATTACATCTCTTAAAAACCTCCCTTCGCCCGCACCAAACGAGAGTTCGCCGTACTGGTTTCAGGGCAATTTTGCGGCTTCGTTTGTTTTCAATTTCTGCTTGAGAGAATTTCTTTTGTCTGTATCCGCTAATCGCTTTGAATTGAGGTGTGAACCAAAGCGACTGATGCTATTGTATTACAAAATCTGCCCTTGCTAGTACTGTACGTTTGCTAGATCTACCGGGTGTCTCAAAAAAAGTACCCCCTTTTGACTGGAAATAGGAACGAAGCGATAAGATATCATTAGTCTCCGAGTAGTTAGCTATTTAAGAATCGTCCACCAAACACCAGAGATGCAAGCTTGCAAAGACAAAATTTACAGTGCACCCAAAACCAGAGGTTTTTTAAAAGGGCCTAGCCATGATTTGTATTATGGATCTTTTCCAAAGCACCTGTAAACTTTAACTTTCAGTTTTTCGCGTTTGAAAAGAATAAAAAAGACTCATGGAAATCGCCCTGATTAAACAAATATAGCAAAAATGTGGTAAGAATTATGAAGTCGTGCAACATCTCCCAAATGAGCAAGCATGCGTTCCTTTTCTTCTTCTTTGACACTTGGAGTGGAATGCAATGCACGGATTGATTCCTCAAAGGAATAACTATTTGTAGAACAATTGACGCATTTCAAGGTATAATTCTTTTCAATGTAGAAAGCTAAAGGTCAAAGTCGAAATTCCTGTGCAACATGCCTGTGATAGCAAATCATGGCTAGGCCCTTTTACAAAACCTCTGGTTTCGGGTGCACTGTAAATTTTGACTTTGCAAGCATGTATCTCCAGTGTTTGGTGGCCAATTTTTAAATGCAAGGTATGTGGATCTAAGTTGAAGATTGATAAATTTAGCTGTCCACTCGGAGAGTAATGATATCTTATCGTTTCGTTCCTATTTCCAGTCAAAAGGGGGTACTTTTTTGAGACACCCGGTAGTTAAGACATCTAGGAGCTGATATCACTTCTCTTGCTTCCAACAGATGATTACAGGGAGCGCCGGATGATTACGTCCATGAAGCGCCATTTAGTATGTTCTAACTTATGAATAGTTATTAATCGCATCTATTTTTTCTTCGTAGGCAACCCAGTCTCCGCTGTGGTTACCTTCTACTTATTTGTACTGCCGGCTATGAGGAAAATGGCTGGATACATGGATCCAAATTTACGGAAAATTACAGCAAAGGTTTGCATAATTTGAAATTAATTCCTGTCATTAATTTTGAGTACACTGGAGATCACCGTCAAATTTACATCACTGCAAGGTTGTAACGATGATCATTATGTAGTTACTAGTTCATTTCAAACATCCTTCGCTGAATGTTTTCCTCATAATGATGTTGGAATGTATGAAACCTGTTTCTTGTTCATATTTGATCAAGAATTAAGATGGCTTCTTAACCCAGTGGTTCATAGTAAATCGTTATCAAGTTTAGGCTTCAAAATCTTTCTCAAACAAATGCATGTTTGCTTGAAATCATTTATTGTTTGATAAAATTCAGCAAACATAAATAGTTGGCAGCAAAACCAATCTTGCTAACACTATGGACGTCAAAACATTGCTCAGAAGCATACGGTAATTTTTGTTATCTTTATCGAAGCTACGATAACGAACGCAGTGTACAAGACGATACCAGAAGAAGCATGAGAAGACGTAGCAATCCCGTGTTAAACTATTTGGCCTACCCTGGGGACAAGACAAACTGCTTCTTCTCGTGGACTGACATTTTTGATAATATCATGGGTAGTAGAAGACTGCTGTGTTGGCCCCTACCAAAATATCATAAAGAATTGCTTCAAAAATAGTTATTTTATTTCTTTCTCAAATATGGAGAAGGGGAAATACACAGTATTATAAGTTTAAGTGAATATATTGAAGCAATTCTTTATGATAACTTGGTGGAGGCCAACACATGAGTCTCCTACCACCCATGATAACTGTTGATTTATACGATCTTCTTTTCAGCTTGGCTTCAAAGTAAAGTTAGATCCAAGACCAGAATATCATCGAGCAGTATTAAGATGGCACGATGATGATGATGATGGAATTCCAACTGCCCATTCCACAGGGAGTCAATGCAGTAGTCGACTACTGAGCATGCGTTCTGCCAATTCCCTTCTTATACTACCTGGACGCACAGAAGAATTGACTGAAATTGAAAGTGGAACAGTGGTAGATGCATATGTCATTGGTAGCTTATGATCCATTTCCAAAGATTGAAGTGAATTGAGACAAATACACGTACAAATGTTGGAGTGAGTGGGCACAATTCTTCCCTGATGTGGACTGTGTTCAAAGGCTGGAAAAAACTGTGCTATAAAATTGCCAGCGTCATCTAGATGGCTATATGAAGCAACAAAGGTGCATATCAAGTTCTTCCCTTTCTGAATACAGATTACATCATGTTTCGTTGTGAAATTATTCCCTGTTACTTTGCAATCAAAACGAAGAATCAAATTTCAAATTGCGATATCGTGTGAAGGATATTGGCAGCTTCATGTTAAGGTCATTTGATGTTATGATAGAAACTGTCAGCGTATGAAACAGAACAAACCAAATCATTTTTGTAGTTGAACGTTTGTTAGTTCGAGTCTTGTGAGAACTAGATATTAAATAGCATCACATTTGATTTTGAATTAAATAGATTAGTTCCTGCCAAGTCGAAATATTGACAAGAGAATGTTGAAAGAACACTTCTTCTGATTTTGTCCTTCAGAAAATTTTTCTGTTAACAACATTTGTTCTTTGCAAATGGTTGGTAAATATGGAGAAGAAACGAGTGGGCAGTTTTAGCGTTGGAAGCAGAATGGTACAGTGGCGTTCTGGGCGTATTGATCCCAGTATTGGTCACACCATTGATAGGGAGTCTGGGACAAGATAAACTCGCGCTGAAATTTACTGCAAAAGGTGCAACAATATCTGCGAAATTTACGTCACCCGTAGTATCTTTCTCATGGCTGCTGAAAACGAGTTTTTCAGAGGGCAGGTTGCACAACCTGCTAGGTACTGTACGGTGCACAATTATAATCACGTCGACATGGTTCAATGAGCAAGGGCGACCAGAACAAAACAAAACATTTCTGGGCCTAGTCCCTGATCTTTTTGGGCATAATATTTAAAAGATATGTTTGTTTGCTGTTTAGCGTTGATGCTGTAAGAATGCCTCGTAAATATTGCAGTTGTCAAGCACTGAATACAGCTTACTTGATAAAGGAATATCGAAGCATGCTGGGACAAGGTGCAGGAACATTTCAGTGTAGAAAGTAGGACACTTATGAAGTATTCATTTGAAAAAGTGCTGCGACTTGCTTTGATTTTTATTTATATTAAGTGTGGATGTAGAAAGTTAGCTTTTGTAATTATCTACGAACTTGTAAGCATTCGTTGGGATTACGTATCTCGCACTTCATCTAATTTTGTGAATTCCCCACTATATCAGTGTTAGAATTTGCAGAGAAGAATCTAACAGATTCTGTTGGCGGGAGACAGTAGCGAGTTTCGGTATTATTCGGACAACAAGCGAAGAATTTTCATAGAAGATGCAATCAAGGATTGAAGAAGCAAATGTTTATTCTTGCAACAAAGATTTTACGCTGTTTTTAGCCACAGTACCAACGAGGCCTTTCAAAATCGTTGCCCAGCATTGCATCGTTTTAGTCGCTTTTCCTGACTGCAAAAATGGAAACCTTTTCGACATTTATTTCCTTTCATCGTGAAACTAAATACAAATTAAACTTTGGCGTCTCTTTTCATATACTTTTCTTACTAGTACTATCAAGAAGGCTTGTATTTGCTGCTAAACAGCCTCCACACATTATACTAGCAATTGCAGATGACCTGGGATGGGCCGATCTTGGATATCAAAACTTGTCCAAAATACGCACACCATTTATTGACAAACTAGCGAAAGAAGGTATCATTCTAACGAACCATTACGTTCAGCCTTTATGTTCCCCGTCTAGAGCAAGCTTACTGACTGGTAGATATGCCATTCATCTAGGAGCAGGGCTAAATGAGAATGTTTTCTCGCCAGATGAAGATGCCGGTCTACCATTGCAAGAGACCTTGCTGCCAGAGAAATTGCAAGATCTAGGCTACAAGACTGCGTTATTTGGAAAATGGCATTTGGGATCATCAAAACCTGGGTATTTGCCAACAAGAAGAGGATTCGATAGATTTTATGGATTTTACTCCGGAGCTATTGACTATTATACGCATAATCAGACTGCTCATCGATGTAAAACACGGACTGCAACTTATTTGGATTTTAGGAACCAAGAGGAAATAGTGCGGAACAGACAAGGTGAGTACAGTCAAGGGATATTCAACGAAGAGGCAGTTAATTTTGTCAAAAATCATGACACCAACAAACCGCTTTTCTTGATGATGTCATTTCAAAGCGTCCATGATCCCCTGCAAGTACCGTCACAATACTCATCTATGTACAAGGACATAGAAGATACGGAGCGCAGGACATATGCGGGTATGACCTCGTATTTAGATGATTCAATGCGTAATTTAACAAACGCGGTTAAAAACGCAGGAATTTGGGAGAATACTGTTATGATTTTTATGTCAGATAATGGCGGAAATCCAACCTCTGCGGGATACAACTGGCCGCTGCGAGGAGCTAAAGGCACGGTGTGGGAAGGAGGGATACGGTCGGCGTCATTTCTAAGTGGTGGATTTTTAAAGGAGTCTGGCTTCGAATCAAGTGCTCTTACACATATATCGGACTGGTTTCCAACTCTGCTGAATTTAGCAAAAAATAGACGGAAGAAAAAACGGGAGAGACGTTTGTTGCTGGATGGCAACAAAATAGATGAACTCGTTAATAGCAGTTTGCCGACTTCGAAGTCAACGGTTAGTAATATTCCCACTTCGCAAAAAGAATTTCAGCAAAGTGATTCGAGAAATTTCGAAGCTCTACAGAATTTGGGAGTACTAAATAAAAGTAAGAGACCAATTGGCGCTCGAAGCAAGCGCGCAAAAAGTCAACTAGATGGCGTAAACGTATGGAAAGCCATAACTAATAGAAATCATGATTCACCGCGCGAATTTATCATTCACAACATCAACAACCAAAGTTATGCCGTGCGGAAAGGGCGGTGGAAACTGATATCAGAACTCGACATGGGTTGGCTCAAACCACCCGAAGGTACTCCTGGATTCGCTTTTACAATCAAAGGTCGACCGTTAGACCCAAAGAAATTCAATGGCTATCTTCTTGACCCTAAGTTACCAAGGATTAGAAAAGGGTTATTTGATATATCAGTGGATGAAGAAGAGCGAAATGATCTAAGCAAACAAAGACCAGATCTTGTTAAAGAGTTGTATGAGCTAGTAGAACGTTACAAGAAGACGATAGTTCCTTATGAAAGGACTTACACTTGTAATCAGAAAGCTGTTGAAAAGGCAAAGGACGAAAATGCATGGGGGCCGTTTTCAAGCTAGAATCGTTTGAAAAAATCCGAATTTTACAAATTCTGCTAAATGGAATTATATACAAAAGTATCATATGTATCTTTTAGAGCCTGACTACATGAGAGTTTTCAGCCCCGGGGTTGAGTTTCAACCCAACCCGTCTGACTGAGTTGAAATGAACTTCCATGCGTATTTTCACCACCGGTTATGAAAAAGCGACCCATAACATTTCACCCCCGGGCGGGGATGGAAGAGTGCGTCATGTTCAATGTGCCACGCATGCGTCAATAGCAATTCAACCCCGGGGTCGAAACAAGATTGCGATTACAAGGACATTCAAACTTAAAAAACGATGGGGATTAGCGCCTAAGAAATTTCACCTCGGCAAGCTCAAGGTGGGTTGAAATTTCAGCCCCGAGTATGATTTCATCCCCGGGGTTTAGATTTCTCTATGTAATTTCTAAGTAATTGAGGGTTGAAATCAATAAAAGAATGAATGGAGGCATGGGATGGAATTTCAACTCGGCAAGGTGGGTTGAAACTCAACCCCGGGGTTGAAAACTCTCATGTAATCAGGCCCTTAGCGCCCGATTTTTGATTTTCAAAAGCCACATGGCAGCCACTTGCCGGGTTTGTAGCAGTTGTTTGAAAATTGTTCTCGTGGTGGTACAAAATTTATGAAACTTGGGTCGAGAAGGGAAGCATATCACGAAACCAGCACCAGGCAAAGGTGACGCCACAAAAACAACTTTCTACGTTACACACAAATCTCATGCCTGCTTTTTATGACACAATCATGTTTTTCAACTCTACAGCATACAATAACTAAAAAATATATGTTCAGTCCGTAGCAATGGTCTCATCATCAACGTTTTCGCGTAAATCTCAACAGTTTAGTTCATATCAAATTTTTAAACGTGTCCACCTCTCTGAGATTTCTAGGGGTCTGCTTGTAAAATGTATCAATATTTGCCAGATATTTCTACGGCAAAGTTTGAAAACACTATTGAACAATCTTTTGAAACGTGTATCGAAATATAGAACATTTTGCCACTCTGCAAGATTTTGAATCGAACGATATTTGATAGATAGATTTTGCAAAAGTTTTGAATGTGAATAACAGTGATAGAATCTCTAACCAATGGTGTTAAGAAAAAGATGTTTTGACTGATTATTTATTTACCTTATTTTGATACTTGTGCCTTGTTTTCTTGTCTTGTTTTCTGTTCTGTTTTGTCTTCAAACTGACGTGTGTAACTGAACGTGGGTTTTGAGCCCAAATGCTTTCAAATTGTTCGAATATCACTCCCTTGTATTTCGAAGGCGCACTAAGACACAGAAATACAAGGAAGTAATATTCGAACAGTTTCCCACGTTCAGTATCACACATCAGTTTGAAGACGAAACAGAGCAGAAAACAAGACAAGAAAACAAGGCACAAGGATCAAAACAAGGTAAATGAATAATCAATCAAAACATCCGTGTCCCAACACCGTTGCTCTAATGCCACTCACTTGCACCTTTGGTATAAAATATGTAAAAATATGGCTCGATGCAGACTCTTTTCGATAATAGCTAAAAGGTTTATTGTCACGCAAAACACTTTGTCGCACTCAATGACAATTCATCTCACAGTTTACGCAAAACTGTTCTCGTGTGACAAGAACATTGCTATTGACTTCAAATTAAATGCAACCTTAGCCTCACAGTTCATTTGTACAATAAAATCAAGACTGATTATATGGCCGTAGTCATCGCCGGTAGAGGCCGCCGGACGCCGGTCTCGGTTTGATGTAATAGTCTCGTTTTAAATAGCAATTATTGCGACTCATCGTAATCAATCTCAAAGTAAAACCATGTATAAAAGGCGGTTTATTTTTCATTTTACGATAGGCTGCCTAGTGGCAGGATGGGAACAATCCCGGGCACTGGTAACAGAAAAGGAAAAAATTCATGTATATTGGTAATGCCGGTTCCTGTTCTACTGGTGTGGTACCTAGCGAAGATTGGAATTTCCTTGCCAGTAAAAACTTATTATTTTCATCTTATATTGGATGACCTAGTAAACCTAAAATGCCTCTATATTCTTGGACTAATTTGATATCAAAAATGAAGTTCAGTCAGTTCTTGCGAAAATTTCCGCTGCTTGTTTAGTAGCAGTTTGTTCAGCTTAACTTTGTAATTACTATCGAAAAAATCTGATTTAGAAATATGGGGTTTTGGTGCTAATTTCGACAAAAAGCCATGCTTTTTCAACCAAGGTTTTCAAATTAAAGGACATATGTCATATTAGCAATTGGTTAATGCAAGAAACAAATTTTGAGTGAAAATCTACTGTTTCGTCACGTTCTATGCAGTCTCAATTCCTTGCTTTGTAACAAACAAAGGAGAGAATAGTACTGGATGAACCAATCAGGTTCATGGCTACCCTGGGAACCAGACTCTCTCGAAAAAGAAAATAAGATCTCATTTTATGAGATTTTACGAGAGAGTCTGGTACCCACGGTAGTGCATGACATATGCCCAAGACACAATGGCGGAAAAGATCGATTTAAGATTCGTATAGAAAAAAAACGGGAATCCTGCTGAGTCGGTCGCCCAAAACTATAGGTACGCAAAGTCCGCCTTACATAGATGTGGGACGAAATATCCGCGAATAAAATATTTAAGAAGTTTTGAATGGTCACTTTTACGTTGTCACATATCGGACCAGACATCTTATGTGAGGCAGACTTTAAATAGAATGATGATGCAATGATGATGCATCGTAAGCATCAACAATGATGCAGTAATGATGCACCGTACGCCATTTTTTAAATGGGCTTCAAACTTTACAGAATTTTACCTAGAGATCCATTAAAAACCCACTATCAACATCTACAGCGCAGAGTGAATGATGCCATCATGGCCCTGCGGTAATAGAAGGAACTAAAACCGGTCCCACATTGGATATCAGGCGAAAATATCCGCGAATAAAAACATTTGAAGAGTTTTGGATGAGCATTTTTACGGCCGTCGCAAATTTCACCTGACAACTTATGTGAGACAGAATTTAGGTAGAATGTTTATGACGATGATGCATTGATGATGCACCATAAGCCATTTTAGTTCAGTTTTAAAATTTACAGAATTTTACATAAATATACGAAAGAGCTAACCAAATAAGTTATGGCAATACCCAACACCATTGTTTAGCAGTTTCCTTTTTGTAGTGGCTCTATTTCACAAACGCTTCTGGAGGTATCTTTCCTTCTCTCTGTAAAGATCAAAATATTTTAAATACACACAGGCTCTAAAATTTGTATTGCCTTCGAAGATAACAATGCAAATAGCGGAGCATTCGAGAAATTTTAAAGACCCTTCCTTGCTAAAAACTGATCGATACAACAGCAGAAATTTTTATTTTCATTGCTAGCACCTTCGATACTATCCCACATCAGACTTTTAATGTAATGGGTGCGCACAACGATTCAGATTTTCTAAAGATTCGATATAAATGGACAAAGAAAAAACTTCGTGGTGATTTGGGAATTTAGAAATCTTTTACAGTTAAGGCCGCGAATTCAAGGAACCTCTATTTCGCATCTTATCTTAAAATCTACGATACTTTTCATAAGTCCTGGGAAAATAGTTCACAACAGAAAGGGCCTAATTATAGTTCTATTAGCTTTATGTGCATGTTATCAATGATTGTCGAGAACATCAATTAAAATTTCGGATAAAATCTGTCAGATCTAAGATTTCTTGGAAGCAATCTCTTATGAACATTGCATAGCGAGGAATGCTCCAAGATCATCAGACTAGGACCTACCTGTCATTTTGGTTGTGAGGCTCAAGAGTCTCTTTGAGTAAGGGGGGCTAATCATTTTCGTTAGCCTAATAGTTTTTTTCATGTGGTTTATTTACTATAATTATAAGCTGTTAAAGGAGCAATTTCCGTCAACAATTAATTGTTCTTTGGCACACATGGTCGGTAAAACAGGACTGCTAGCAGTTACCTGAAGATTCGTGAAAACCTCCCCTGCTTTCTTGAAATCCCACTCGTTCTGCTGCAGACATCTATGGCAAAATACTTTTAATTACTGACTTGAAAACTGAAAGCATCACTTTGCAATTTGAGGAATTATAGAGATCTCCATATTCCCAAGCTAAACCTTGACATAACCAAGAAAGGATTTCATTACTCGGGGATTAAGGCTTGGAATGATACCCCAGTTAAGATCAGAGAACTGCGATCACTACAACTGTTTGAAATACATCTGAAAAGGCATTTGATGAGCCTTGATAATTAATTCCAGCCCCCTCAAGAACGACTCCCTGGAAGATAAGGTTTATTTAGCTAAAATATTTATTTTTTGGTATACTGAAGGGATATCGTTGTAAAGAGAATTATATATATTTTTTATAGAGCTAGTTCACAGCGAGTTGTGTTTTGAGATGAGCCACTCAAAAGAAGCATTTCAAGACTTTTTAATCAGCACATCTTATTACACACAACTTTATCCTTCTCCAAAAAATGAATGTTAACTGGGAAGGTTTAAGTGAACGAGAGAATTGAATGTGGGAGTATAAAACAACTTCATAGTTGCTTGGATTGCCTTTCGAGTCAACAGTGTTATAAATATCTTTATACCGGATACGTCGGACAAAAGGAGTTGGGCGTTCAACAAGCCATAGTTGGGTAAAAACAAATCAAATCGGATGTGTTGTCGTTAGACTCACGACATTGTCCCAGTTATCGCAACAACAATAGCAACACCAATGACAACAACAACAACATTTTTTATTTTTGCTAAACTGGAACTTATCAGACTTTCATATAAAAATTTGAGACCACAATGAAAACGTTTAGGTGTGGTCTATGGAACGACGTTAAGGTGTAGTCTCGGACGCGAGGCAAGCAACCCTCGACAATTCTCATTGCTGTGGTGAAGTTCATGGAAGCTAACACCGCATTTTATTAAAATCACTCGAAATTATGGAGCAGAAAAACAGATTTCGACCAAACAAACTTCCGCTGTCTAAGTCGGTCATTTTTCTATGTAATGAATTTCAAAGAAATGAATTTACAAAGAAAAGAACCTAGCAAACATCCCACGTTTTTTACTTATCTGGTGCTGTGCATTGGGATTAATTCTCAAGATTCGAGAACACCATTCCCAGTGTCAAAGGACTTAATTTCAAGGGCTTAAAATAAAGATCGCCCACGGGCTACATCATAGTATAAAAATAACAACATAGCCATACTTACTGCACACTGAAATGCAGATTCATTTTACTTGCTTCAGAAAACTTTTTGACCAGTTCCTGTTGCTGAAAGATGACAAAACATATGAGGATAAGGTCGCGAGCAATGCCAATTGCTATTGGACTTGCCCAAGTCTCTCCCGCGTTTATACCTAAAAATACTGAGGAAGGAAGAGGGTTGTCCCCTTCGCAGAGGTCACTATTTCGTTTTTGATGCAGAAGAGACCTTGGCAAGTCCATATTGCTATAAAATGTAATAATGTAAAATCGAATTCTTACACGGTCGTTAAGGTAAAGGCGACGTTGCGGTTCTTTGAGCCAAGCGCCGTGATCACAAAAATCATAGAATCAAGCGCTGTGATCACGAAAATCACAGAATCTAGCACTGTGATCACAGAAGACCCCTAATCGAGTCCACGACCCATGGTCATGATGCTCCAGTGGTGGGGCCTTACCAGGTATCGAGCCTTGTCCAACTGACTGTCATGGCCGCAAAGTCAGAGGACTACACCACTGCGCCACAAAACGTTTAGGTGCCATTATCATAAAAAATGTTTTAAATCCTTCAAATACCATTAAAAGGAAACAGCCTCTTGGTAGGAGCTCCAAGAGAATAATGTAAATTTGATTATATCATCAATAAAATTTCACCCGGAAACTTCAATCTACAGTAAGTCCCAAACATCACCTTGGTATCCGCTGGGCCACATACAGTTTTGAAGAGCCTGTTCAATTGAACGATAAGTAATTTGATACTATACTGACCTCATCTGTAAGAGATCCTTGCGATTGTTGTTGAGTAACTTCAGGAGACGAAACTGTCGCTGCCTGTGAAGGCTAAACAATAACAAATAATTAGGATTACTAGAAAACCTCTAACGCAGACACTGCATATTTTGCAGCTAATTAATTTTGCTAAGTTCTGCTTCTTCCGGCAGACTGTTATGTGTACAACAGTTGCATTATTTTCACTGAGAAACCCTGCTGTCTCTGCCAGACCCTGCCCAATCGTTTTACCTTTTCAACTCTCTGAACATTTTGCTTATATTCAGTTGTAATATTCCAAATACACCTCAGATAATTTTCAGAATGGTTTTCGAGAAATAGATTATATTTTTGACCAGGCCCGGGTCAACTTTTAACCATGTCGATTCCATTTAAGGTTTGAGCTACCTGCAGAATTTCTCTGTAGCAATAACGATTCAAATACTGAAATTTTTACAAACCTGCTGTGGATCCCTAATTGGATTTCGGATGTGCAATTGATCATTCATAATTCTCATGCTAAAAATGAAAAATCCATAAGAAAGAAATCATAGTTTTTCACACATCAGCAAAACTGTAAAACTTGGTACAGGAAGGTGCGTGCCCTGCAATACATAGCTATTGAAATGATTTTCCTAAAAATCGTTTATAATTCTGACTGTAAAGATGGATATTAACGGGCTGAGCTGTTAAAGATTATATGAGATCCCAAAACACAAACAAATTTCGTCCATATTTCTATCTTACAGCAATGATTGGAACACGATTTGCATGTGAAGTCCACTTGGGGGGGGGGGAGGATGTGAAAGTCTCCCCTAGTATGAGAAACGTACTCAGAGAGATTCTCTTCTCCTTTGAGGACAAAATTTATCCTGGTGTATGCATGTATTATTGTGGACAGGAAGGAAAACCGATGGCTTTTTGATTGCCGTTTCACTCGTTTTTGCAGGTTTTTGAAAGGGGATTTCTGCAGGGGAATCTCCCATATCCACAGGAAGGAATGACCGATTTAAGCCGGGTAAGTTACCAAAATAAACTGAATATATTGGATGTGAAACAAGACGGGTTTCAATACTGTTGCTTCGATATCCTGGGAGCAGTGTCTTTCAAACACCGGCATATTTTTCAACTCATCCGATAAATACCAAACCTAGAGCCGTAGTGCAGCCTGTCGAGTTTTATAAACTCTGATACACCATTTGTCAGCACAACTCTATCGACTTCAAGGCAACGTAGCAATGAAAAGGGAATTATTAATACTGTACCTTTTGTCAGGAGCTATCAGAAGTACGAATGTTCTTGAGAATGATCTTGGAACATCACGCATATCACCTGAGTAAAAATCATTGACTGAGTATTTTCTGGACAACATCAGGAGAAATTAATATATGAAAATTAGTAAAATGGTTGGTACATGGTCTTTTTCGTGACATTAGGGCATTCTAAGCTGGTTAAGAGTCAATCTCATACGCTGATCACTAAGCCAAATGAACACCATGTTACACTTCAATCAAATGGACCCAGAAAATGGGTGCAGTAGCAGCATTATGGATTTACAGTTTGCTGGGCAACGCTAATTATGCGACCTCGATTCCAAACAGCAAAACAGCATTGCAATTGTTGTTACCTAGTTACAATATTACATTGCTGTTATTCGAGAAATTAGGCAGTTTTCAAGAAATAATTTACTTTCTCTATTGCTTAGCCAATCAAATTGCAGGATGGCCCCTTGCATCCCAGAGTTGAGGCAGATCAACGAACTCACTCTGGGGACAAGATTGGTTACGAATCAGAATTTGAAGATGAACTGGCGTAAACCACATACATGTGATTTATGTCTTTTAAAGAAGTTCCTATTTCTAGGAAACTATCAAGACAAGATCAATTGAAAGGAAAGCTTAAAGTTGATCTGAAGTGAAAATTTTTATTGATGCCGTTGAATATAGTGCTGATGAATGATGCAAACTTTTATTAAGACTTCTTTGATACCTTGTTTCGTTTTCGAGTTATCCATTATTTTGTAGGATCGGATGATGACGTCATTTTGTTTGCACAAAGTGAGGAAAGTACACAAGGTTGACTATGCTTCCAAAGATAAGTCCGATCAAAAATTTGTTTCAATCAGTATGCGTTTCTAAATATCATACAAATTCACTAGACTACTCTTATTTGATCTGTGTAGCAAAGCTGCAAAGTTCTTCACATCTTTAACCTTCCAAAGATAAGATGCTGCTATATTTCCCTATAGTATGTTAGTAATTTGCAAACAAATTGACGTCATCAGTCGCTACCTGAAATCAGTCGATAACTTCAAAACGAAATGAGATATCAAAAAATTTCAAATGGGATCTTCTAACATTTAACATTGCTATTTCATTTGGAACAATAACAATTTTCGCTTCATGCCACCTTTAATGTGAAATTTCGGTACCAAAACCAAAATAACGAGTATACTGGCTAAAGTGGTAAAAAACAAAGCCATCATATATGAATTACCTTCGAAGAAATACCCACGAACTGTAAAGCAGATAAATGATGTCTAAAAAAAGAACATCAACGATAAACTAAGTTTCTCAAATGACTTTCGTCCATCTTAAATGCACACTGCGGGGTGAGTGGCCGAGTGGCTTATACAGTCTTCGTCAGGTGACTGAAGTTAAGCTCGGTCGAGTGAGGTCAAACTCTGGATGGGTGACCTCGGAGGTCTGACCTCACAACTCACCTCATCGTCCTTCGGAAGGGACGTTAAACTAGGGGTCCCATGTCTGGATGCGGCATGCACAGTGGGTCTAAATTAGCTTTCAGTAGCTAGAAATCCTGACAAGCCCACTCAAAACAAATTGAAAACAAAACAAACAAACAAACAAACACTGTCACGTCTGAACTAACTGGGCAAGGGATTACTTAGCTTGAATCGTAATATTTACAGCCAAAAGCAACCTATGTCTTACTAAATAAGACATTTACCCAAAGATCATGCAAAGCTACTGTGGGATCAAATAGCAACGGAAAATACAGTACTCGACCTGTTTCAAAGTTTTCTTTATTTTCCTAAGGCCTAATCAAACGAAAAGTTATTTCCGAGCTTTTGGGATTTGCTTGCCTGAAAGATTTGCTTGGAAGTTCAAAAAGAGAAATGGTATATGCAGGTAGGTAATTAGTTTACTGCAATGCTTTAATAAAAGTGAAGCAAAGAAAAATGATATCATTATGAGTTACTCTTGAGTCATGTAAATTCTTTGGTACCGTGGAAGCAAAAAGCCAGAGCGAAACACTCACAGTGGCCATGTTGACATCCAAAGCGAATGACTGCAAATCGTGTCTTGTTCGTGGAAGTTCATTTAAGAAAGCAACTGCAGTCAATTTTGTGTGCTTTATCAAAGATGCCCGCTTGCCTGAAAAACAAACAGCTAATTTACATAACAGTCACTTAAGCCTACTTTCCACTAGGCGGAAAATTACTCTCGCAAAAATCTTCCTTTGTTTGCAAGCACGATTCCGCTCGAAAGTTGAATGGGTTTCTACTTTTGAGCGACGTCGCTTTTCCGCAAGCCAATCAGATTGCTGGAAAAGGTCGCTGCGAGCGGAATATTCCGCCTAATGGAAATCAGGCCTTACAGCGGAACAGGACACAAATCAATTCCATATAAGAATAAAAGTCAACAAAAATTCGGAAAGAAATACTGTTGATCTAAATTGAGATCTGAGAGTTGAAACTCTTGCGTCGTAGGCTCTTACCATTATGTATAATCTTACCGGTGAATTAATATCTTTTTTCTCACACAACCCAAGTGAAATTGCACTAGTAATATCTTTCCGCGAAAGAAACTATTTCAAGACTCTCTTGTTAGAGATCATACGTTGTAAGGCTGTAGAACAGTACGACATTTCAGAATATATTATATTACAAAACCATTTGCAGAAAATGTTCGCTACGCATTTAACGAGGCAGTACAGGTGAAGGTGAAGTTGCGATTTTTAGCGCAAATCGCTGAGATCAAAGAGTCCACGACCCCTTGTCATGATGCTCGAATAGTTGGGTTCTACCTGAGATCGAACCTTGGCCACCTGACAGTCATTGCTGTGATGTCAGAGGATTACACTTTCACTTTCAGTTTTCACTGACAAATACATCGAAATACATGACACAAATATATACAATTGAATTTACCTATATCAATTAAAACAATCAAGACACATGACAATCGCAACTACAAAATACATCCACGTCAGACACAGAAGAAAGTAAAAAGGTTTCGGAAGCAACTGTGCCTACACTACTGCGCCACAACACCTTCAAATCGTCATACAAGATGCAATTTTAATTCATATATTGACAATAAGTTACTTGATACCGGCAATCAAACTTTAAGATGCATTAATTACGATGTGGATTCGTTTTGAAGGAGTACACATGGAGATTTCTGGTTACCTTTGTCTCGTAAACGCTTCAGATTTCGGCTTGTCATAAAATATTCGTTCAAGGGTTGAGCACTGTTGGGTAAGAAAAACAATGCAAATTAATAAGCATAACAACTGCTGTAGTTGAAAGAAAAGAGAATTAGTAATAACTGATATGCTCAACTGTTGACTCATGAAAGTCATGCAATGTCACTGAAATGCATTAATCATTGAGATGCAAAAGCAAGGGTGCAAGGAAATGTTACAAAACATACCGCTCTCTACCATACTCTTTAGAATGCACGTTGCTGTTAACACAAATTGACACGGTGGCCTATGAAAGAACAAAACACAATGCGAAAAGTAAAACACAACGATACAGCAGCGTAATATATAGTGGCCCTATACAGAAAGTTATCACTTGCATCTGACTTGGTGAAACAAGTCACATTTACTGAAGATGAGGTGCACCATACCCTGGGATACAAGCGATTTACCAAATTTAATGGCAAATGTGTTGCCTGGCAAGTTTCGTTCACTTTTGCGGGACAAAATAAGCTTAAATGTCATACCTCGTCATGATATAATTCCAGTAGTCCTTGTCGGTTGTCAAGATCATACACTTGGAAGTATCTTGAAGAAAAAGCAATAAACACAAAAGACATTTTTAGTCGATCCGATGTTCGTGGCCCTTGAGATTTGTAATAACCGAAAGGTCCAGGTAAGCCCTTCTGACTATAAATCAAAGATTGTTAAGACTTCTTCACAGCATGCATAATAAACCGTTAATAGAAACCTTGCCTCGGGGTGAGTGGCCGAGTGGCTTATACAGTCTTCGTCAGGTGACTGAAGTTAAGCTTGACCTCTGAGGACTGACCTCGCAACTCACCTCGTCGTCCTTCGGAAGGGACGTTAAACTAGGGGTCCCATGCCTGGATGCGGCATGCACAGTGGGCCTAAATTAGCTTTCAGTAGCTAGAAATCCTGACAAGTCCACTCAAAACAAATTGAAAACAAATTTCACTTTTCAACGACATTCATGTAAAGACCTTAAGCAACATGAACACAGACAGTGACAAACGAGTTTCCTTGCTAAGAACAAACAGTCACTCACTTTATAGTTAATGATTTTAATGCTGTTTCCAATTAATTTCCAAAAATGACTACGAATGGCTCTCGCAACCCACTTAAGATGATGATGCACCATAAGACTTTCATCTCAATCTGCTTTATCTAAGTGCATGTAATGACACTGAGTTCCTTTCGAACATGTTATGCCCTGTTCACACTGCAGGTTCATATCGAATGGGGCCTTCTTATTGGTTAATCCAGCAAATCCAATGCATTTGATTGGTTGAAATTTAACCTGGTTTAGGTAGAACTGGTTTAACTGTGTTAGTGTGAATGCAGTATTATGGTGCAATTTGGTATCAGCTGTCAAAATGCGATTTTAGGATATTTTACCCATTGTCTGTATGCTTTAGTTCGTTCATTTGCAAAGCTTTTATTCATTGAAACGTTTAGTTTACTCATTAATTCATCCATTTATTCAGACTCCAGGGAATCTTAATTTCTATCATTAATTCAAAAATCAGCGAGCTTACATACTCTCTAAAACCTTGCCTCTCTTTCAAAACATTCGGAAAAAATAGACTGAAATTTTGAAGAGCAACAACAACAGTTAAATATATCCAAATTGTTGGTTTCAAGTTTGAATCTAGCTGCAGAGAACAGAGGGCAATTTCGCATAATAAAATACGGAGAATACCTCTCGAGAACTCCAAAAAATCATTTGGCAGTTTGAAATTAAATTACACATGAAAAAGGATAATTTTCCAAATAAATTGCTGGTAGCAATATAGTCAGTACAACAGCGAGAGAGGAGAGATTTTCAATGGGACAGAGTTCAAAAACGTCGCACGAGACTTTATGAAGTAGCTAAACTAAAATCGAGGCACAGTAGAGTTAAGATTTTGAAGCACTGGCAACGCAAAAAAAGCTTTACCTAGTAATACAAAAAGAGAAAAGCAAATTGACAGAGGGTGTGGAATCATTACAACAGCATTCATGTACCATGGTGTTCATGGATGCAATTTTTGATGGCAGGGTGTCATCTGCTTGCCGTGACTTTCCTCTGCCATATGGCAACAAGTAAGCCGGGTTTTATTGATGATAATATACCCTTAAATGCTTCACTTGGCCTAGCCGAAACTCCAAAAGGCACATTTTTGTTACTCATTCACAAATGTGCACGGTAGAATTATTAAGGGGTGTGGAATGATCAAAAGGGCGCGCAGATAAAAAACACACAAAAATTAAACGAGAGTTGAATCAACAGCACGTTAAACTCGAAATGAAATTAAAGTTGGACTGCCAAAAAACATTTCGTTGCATATAACCAGAGAAAGCATGCAGTTGAGAATATCTTCCGACATAGTTCAAAACCGGAGAGACTCCTTGATTTAACGATGAGCCAGTCAGCGGAGGTATATTTTTCACTAGTTGTTGCAAAGTTGAGCACAGTCAAGTCAAAAAGAAAGGCAAGGTCAGAGAGAGAGAGAGAGCCGAAAGCCTATTTATTCCACAAGGTCAATTGACTTTATGAAATCTATCAATGTTATAAATTTCTAAACAAAATCATTATTCACTCTCTGTATCTCTATTCATCATGAACTTATCCATCAATGAGCCCTCATTTTTGGTTATTTTTTCATAGTTATGAAATGTTAATTTAATTCAATCTTCTTGCTCTTTCTTCCTTCCAGTTTCCTCCCTTTTCTCTCACGAAAGATTCCACAACCATTGCAAAAGATGTAGCAACCCTCGAGATCGAGACCCCAATGGCCTAATGACTGCATGGCATTTTCTACACGTAAATTCGCTTTCCTATGGGACCTGGATCCTAAGAACTAAGAACTTTCTTGAATGGTTTTCAATCAAAAACATCTTTCTCCAAGAAAATTTACACCATCATCAGCTTTATGATCACAATTGGTGCTTGCCAGAAAGTTCTGAATCGTACAAAGAATAAGAAATAATAACTTCAACAAAATAGAATTTAAATTTCTGCCATACTGTTGTAAAAACTGAGTGATCTTGGACTGCATCTCAGAATTTGGAATATGGTTCTCCTGAAAAGAAAATAACAAACTGTAGGCATCTGTGGTAGAATTGTCCTCAAGACAACAAGGAAGGAACAACTGTGTCGAGCAAGGGAAATGAGATTTTGTGGAAATCGGGGAGAAGTGTTAGCGAAGACAACGGATGATTTTCATTACATATAGCACTCACAAAATAACTCAACACTTGTATCTTATATTACATCATCTTCTACAGAAAAAACTTGCGATATTTTCAATACATCTTGAACCGGTCAATACTTTGTCAATATTCGATTCTCAAAAGGGAAGGCTGGTTCCACTATCTCCTGTACTCAATCGCATATAACGAGAAATGGCGTGAAACTTTTCGAATCAAAAATTGTTGCGGGCTCTGGCTTTCACTGAGAAGAATCCAAAAACAAATTCATCCAAAAGAAGATGGATCAACTCTTATTGAAAAATCTTAAAGTTTCATCAGTAAATATCCATATTTTGTTAGTTCCAATACTCTCTAGACCCCTAAAACACTAAAAGAATATCCTGTGATGAATTTGGTAGAATTTATGAGATATTTTTGGCAATTTTGTGACAAATGGCAAAATGGAAAAACTCACTGTCGTTACACTTTTTCATCCCGTGATCAACATGTACAGAACAATTGATTTACATTACAAAAATCAGAAAAAGGTTCAACGTATAACAGCCGAGGTCGACTGACCTTCACAGATGGAAGTGACGTAGCTGATGGTAGATCAAATAATATTGGTGGAGGCAACTGAACACCATCCTGAAAAGGAAGACCTTCTTATTACAGAAAAAAGACTGCAAAGGAATAATTTTTGAATGAACATTAGTATCAATCTGTGCCTTGCAGAATCATCAAAATAGGTGCGTATGCATAAATGACAAAGACGATTCTGAATGCATCATCAAAACGAATACGGATCTCCAAGTGGTGGCGTCTAAATCATTTTATTTAAGCCGGTGTTCATCTTAGGAGAGACCGTCAGGAACTTTGGTATTGCCTGTAGTATCTCTGTACAGTTCATTGTTGAGGTCAGAGGATAGCCATGCCTGTCATGCTTCTATCGGTATTGTCTTTGTAAATAAGCCTTTGTTTTCTTGTAAATTTTTCGAATGTGTATATACAAAAACATGCGCAAAGATAAAAATACCTGTGGAGTTGAAGTTGCAGCAATTGCAGGGTTTTCTCGAAACAGTTGTCCCCCATTTGTGTGGCTGCTTTGGAGGGGCTGTCAAATCAATTGTCCCATTCCTTACACAGTTGAAAAGGGCAAGCTTCAACTCGGAGTTTTAGACCTTGTTTGAGTCAATCTGACATATAGTTGCTGATTAATGCCACGGCAAAGCCCAAATATTGCTTCAAAGACAGCACTCACCTTGTTCTTCAGTGATGTTATAACATAACGGAAACTGAAGCTACCGCCCTTCCACAGCAGCCAAACAAATGGGTCATTCTTTAGGACACCCTGTAGGAATCTACATTGACTAATGACGATGTATCCCAGCTTGCTTGTTGACCGAAGTGCCATCATCACGGCCACGAGTACAAGAAAACAAGGGAATCCAGGTCATAAGTCTAGAATATACATACAAAGTTTGAACTTACCAACATTTCGACTTTTGGGAGCTTGCTACGAACATCTCTGAAATAGAATTTAAAGTGATTAAAGCTACGAGTTTTTGTCACCCTTTCTTGGCAAAATGCCAGGATTGCATGACATCGTAAACAAGCAGCAGAACAGTACCAGCAAACGTTTAGCATGAACAAACAGTTAAACAAAGTTTTCATTTATCTCAATATGTAAGAAACTAAGCTTGTCAACAGAAGGCTATCATCAATACACTTCTGTAAGGTAAATAGAAGTATCCGTGCTGGCCTTCTGTTAGCTCGCCTAGTTTCGTACCCCTTGAGGTGAATGAAACTTTTTTTTAACAGCTTGTTTATGCCAAATTGCAGAAGAGCATAATTCAAATAGCATACCGTTTCAGACTTTTGGGATTTCCGTGATGTTTCGAGCGGTTTCCACTAATAGACCTTTTAGCTATTCTGGAAAAGAATCTCAATCGAACGATACTTAGCTACATTTTGTAGAATTTTCGAATGTGCATAATAGTGATAGAAGCTCTAACGCCACTCGATTGAATCTAGCGTATAAAAATGTATAAAAATGGATAAAAATGACGCTCGATCCAGGCTCTTTTCCTGAATAGGCTAGCTAAAAGGTCTATTCACTGGTTACGAAGCAAGGCCCTGGCAACAGGATACAATGATGGAAACTCTAAGAAAAGTTTCAACATACCGAGTGCCGAGTAAAAAAGTACCTGGCCGATGTTAAAAACTTAAATGTTAATCTATCAGGCAAAGGCTACCTTAGATGTGGAAACTTTGTTTTGATAAAAAACACGCATTACTACAACTGGAAATTACAAGAATATTGGTAAGGGGTTTGTATATGAATGTACCGAAGTTGAATTTCAATAGCAAGGAAATCATAGACCAGGATACAATGCGGAAGTTTCGTTCAATAAAAAACCCCTTACCAGCATTTTTCTAACTTCAAGAACCAAACGATAAGTGATTTTACCACAAAAAAGTTTTACATCTAAGTTAGCCTTTGACTGATGGATAAACCTTTTAGTTTTGAATACCCACCAAACGTGTTAACTTTTTGACTCAGCTGGTTAAATTGCATACCTATGATAACATACCTTTTCAAGCTCTCTGGGTTCCCTTGATATCTCGAGCAGAATGGGTTTCCCTCAATTAGTAAGTGTTTCAACGATTCGATTGGTACAAGTCGCTCTAATTCTTCTAAACTTTGAATCTAAAAGGAGTCAGTTATAATATATAACTTAATGTATAATGTATAACTTTATTTCTTCTGCTTTGACTATTGACTTTCTGTCTGAGAATTCTATCCAGTTGGTGACTCATCAAGCATATTCACCTGGTTTGGAGTCTTGTAACTCCTCTCTCTTCCCAACAGTGAAAGGAAAAATTCGTGCAAACAAGTCCGACTGCTACAATGACGCAATTTGCGCCTTCAAAGATGCTATTTCTGACCTGATCGAGGAAAATGGGCCCATTGTTTTGAGATGTTGTTTTTCTTGCATGAGATTGTGTGCCTTTGAATGTGTCTCGCAAGGCTATAGGAGAGTATTTTGAAAATAAGTGTAAAAATTTGGATGCGATGTGACACAAAAGTTGAGAACGAAAAAAATGATATAAATAATACGACAAATAATACGACCAACAACTACGGTACAGAATGAAGAAAGATGCTGCACTGCAGATCAACTGACGACTTAGATAGGCAAAAAAGACATATCAACTTAGGTACCTAAGTACTAACTACACGATAACTCTTATGAAGTTCACATTGTCTGAGGAAACCAGATGTTAAGTAGTTTTGCAAGACACTTCTGAATCGGTCACATGGGGCCACTGTTACTGCTAGTCAAACGGAAATGGTCTGCCAACACCAGTCAGCACGGAGTCAAAATTTATATAAATGCTGTATCCTTCTGCTCCCTTATCTTTTTATTAGTTTTGATTTTGCTATGACAAAATTGGCAGCGTTTTAGTATGATAATTATTTTCTCCAATTCTCGGTAATGTGCGGTTACCACGTTTAGTGCATTTGACAGAAAGAATGGAAACGACGATCACTGTAAAAAGAGACAAGTCCATGAAGATTACTGACGAGAATCCAGTAAATAGACCTTTTAGCTATTCTGAAAAAGAATCTCAATCGAACGATACTCTTCTACATTTTGTACAATTTTCGAATGTGCACAATAGTGATAGAACGTCTAACGCCACTCGATCGAGCCTCGTGTATAAAAATGTATAAAAATAACTCTCGATCCAGGCTCTTTTGCTGAATAGCTAACAGGTCTGTCAAGACTGTGCTTCCCACCTTGCGGTTTAATATTTAGTAAACTTGGTGTAAAGGGATGTTTTAAGTAAACATTCTCATATGGCCTTAAGTAGCGAACTCATCTGAATAAACCATGGACGCACAATAAACTTGTATCCTGTAAGAAAATACTATCAACTCCTGTAAAAGAACAGCAATAATATAAGATAAACCTGTAACTGGAAAGAAAGCTGTTAAACCTGCAAGAAATTGTGCGTCCATGGTTTATTCAGATGAGTCCGCTACTTAAGGCCATATTAAAATTTTGTACCAATAATCATTTGCTTAAACATTCTCAATTGGAAACCTTCCATACCTCATTATCTTTGAGAGAAAGGATCTGAAGTTGTGGCAGCTTATCAGGAATGCTTCTAAGAACATCCAGATTTCGTATCCTATTACCAGATATGTCGAGGCCAGTAAGCTGTAAAGCGTGACATATGTTAATCATGATCATAAAATCCATATCACGAGGGTTCTAAACAAAACCGTGACAAATGAGCCATAAGGTAATTCAAAATAGTGCAATAAAGAGGGTTTATGCAACTGAAAAGGCACATAACACAGTATGCTCTCAGCCTTTGATAGCTTGTGACATTGTTGCATTTTTAACTAGAATTTGAATCATTCAAATTCCCAAAGTCCTCTTGATGCTCTGAATTTTCAGAAGTGCACTTTTTTCCAGCTCGCCCGGTATACATTTGTTAGTTATCATGAAATCAAGGAAAACGAAACACATGATTGCAATGCATGACAATTACTTAAAAGCCTTTAAGTTTATTGCTACATGTTCAGGGAAGAACTTGGGATGAAAGAGATAAACTTAACTATTTCCATAAAGGTTCTCTACTTTTATCGTAACTGAACAGTATGACTAAAGGTTTTATCCACCGGCTGGTTTTCATGGCAAACAGCATATTGTATCAAGTCAAATCTGTTCTGATGGACCTTCAATGAAGGTTCTCTTTTAACAAAAATCTTACCTCTGGTCGAATTTTGTGAATGATTTCAACAAAAGCTGACATCAGCCAAGGCTTGTTTAAATTCCCTTGGATGTTATTTGATGTTAAACCTGAAAACACATAATATCGATTCAACATAGTTGCACAACTCAAAACAATAACTGGAAGAGCAAAAAATTGGCTAGCTTGCGTCTACCGCAACATCTTTTAAAGACTTTAACTTCTTCTACTCACTTGAATCCTCTGATAATTTGCTTAGGTTAACAGAATTTGTTTCTGCAGTGAATCTTTGAGCCAGACAACTCTGCAAAAAAGAAAAATCAAGTTTAATTCAGTCACGCTTCCATACTGAAAATGTGATTTTCAGGTGTAGCTCTTGCGTCAGGAGAAAATTTTGAACTAAAATTTGAAACATGGTCCAACCAGTGGTGGGGAACATAAACAGTTACACTTTCAGAAAATGACAGAAGTGTAAACATTGTAACTCATTTTCATTGATTCTCTTTTACAAATTTGTAATCTAACTTAGTCAAAATTTAATTTAATTTCTCTTTAGGTTTCAGACCTATATGTAATGATGCCATATGGCATTGTGAAGTATTCTTTTGGATGTAAATGTCATCAGCATTTCAACTTTCTGAAACTATCATATTTGTGATGTAACTCCGACAGAACTATTCAGTGTATGAACATACAAATACATACCGTAAGTATTTGTTCTGTTTCGCTATCAAGAACTTTTGGCGAAGGAGCAGAGCTACCTCCAGAGGAGGAGCCTCCAGATCGATCTCTAATTCTTGGTGGATCGCTAGGCTTTACAAGAATGACAAGCTGTAAAGCAATGAGAGGGTGGTCAGTGTATTAGATATTCCAAAAGGAAAATATCAAGCCTTTCAAATAGCATTCTAAAGTACAACCAAAAAATATGTAGAGTAAAATTGTTTCTGGCCATGGAACCACGATTACTTTCCAAAAAATCCAGAATAAATATCATCTGAAAGAGGTCTGCAAGCAGAAATGATCCTTGCAAGTGTTTTAAACTTTTTGCAACTGGCAGCTTTAGTCCTTTGGGAAGTTTGGGAAGGGTTTTTGCTTCACAGATCTTTCCAACCTCCTATGCATCATTCGAAAGCGCAGGACTCTGCAAACAGTAAAATGAAGTTAGATTTTGCATAGAGTGACTAGTTTGACTGTTGCCTGTCACAGAATGCAATGTGGTCAGTTTTTTCACTCCAATACTTTCTTAATAAAATTTGGCAGAAATAACCTTGACTAGGAGGGGCTATTGTTTCATTAGGAACAATTCTTTCAACTCTCCGCCTGCAGATTCCTAATCAGAAGGCATCACAATTTCATAAAACAATAAATTCATTTTGCAGTCTTGATGAGCAACAAACAAAATTTCTTGACAAACAAACAGTCAACAAAATTTCATATCGCTTGAAAGATCTAAGTTCTCCTCTCACATCTGTTTTAAATGATACCTACAATGGTATGCAGTAATTTGCAATATACAGTAGTTGCATTTCCATGACCAAAAAGAATATACATCATTCTACATAGTTGTTGGTTGTAACTTAGACAAAACATAAGATTTCTATGATCTGAGGATAAACACTGCACACTACATTTAAGTTTGATATTGTTCTGTGGAGAATGGAGCAAAGGATACAGGAAATCTTCTTATAAAAATGGATGTGCTCTTGATGCTCTTGGGGCCCTTGATATGACGTGCTTTAAGAGCCCCAACAAATAAACCAGAACATGTTCTGAAATACCTCATCAATGCTGAAAAAATCTTGGCAATTCTCAAATAAAATGGTTGAGTTAATCAAGCTCTGCACCCCTGTGGAACTTGCTTCATATTTGTGGGACAATGCTTCTTAGTATCTCTGCTCAAGTTTAAGATATAATTCATTGAGACATCAATTACCTTGGATCCATCACGACAAGTAATTCTGTGACTTTTGCTTTTAAGTGCATCTGCTACAGTTTTGTCATCCACAAAGAAACAAGCAGTGTCTCCCATATGATGAAACTAAAAAGATAAAGGATTGTCTTGATCTACGAATTTTTAAAACTGACAACAGAACTCTTAGCTATTCTGAAAATGAAACTGAAGCAATCAAGATTCTATGAACCATATTTTATTACTAGCCTTCCTGGAGAGTAAAGCTTTGGGAGCAAAAAGTTTGATGGTTAAAATGATACATGAAAGAAGTTCTGCATCAAAAAGCAACAATTTAAAAACAGGGCTACAATTTGCTACTGTACATTCTGTAACAGCCACCAATGACTTGCAACATCTTAAAAGGATTTGAAATATAATTTGACATTTGTAACTGGCCAGCTTACCTCAACACATTCAAATGGCTCTGTAATTAAATTCTTGAGCTTTGTTATCAACCAATTTCTTTCATGTTTCTTGCCACCAGGAATCTAGAAAAAAGAGCATCAACGTCTGGAAGTTGAAATGTTTGCATAGACTAAAATAAACAGGCTTGTAATCAATCAAAAATATTTATGACATGTCTAACCCTGTGAGATACTTTACAAATCTTTCAAACAGATATAACCTTCAACTGATAAAAAATTTTTTGTCTGCACAAATAATTGTTGTCAAAGCCATTGAGTATTTTCAAATAGTTTGGAAGTTAAATGAATACAAAACACTGCAATAACGGTATTTGCTAAGGAAGTACTGTATGTAAATAAATAGTAACAGCAGAGCTACAATTATTCTAATTAAGTCTTTTCAAATTCAAAACAAGTTTACTCTTTAGCTACAT
Organism: Aurelia sp. 3 sensu Dawson et al. (2005); assembly: GCA_964020215.1. Lineage (NCBI taxonomy): Eukaryota > Metazoa > Cnidaria > Scyphozoa > Semaeostomeae > Ulmaridae > Aurelia > Aurelia sp. 3 sensu Dawson et al. (2005). Next base: position 24,475,525 of record OZ026574.1, on the reverse strand, counting down.
GTAAAATCAGCAATGCTGGAAAATAGTTTTCTTCCTCCAAGCAAAAGGATCAATGCAAATTTCCTGTGAAAAGATGTTCATTTTTTTTGCTAAATCTTTTTCCAAATATCCCAAAGAGTAATTATGATATCAGGATAATGTAGTATTTCTAAGCATTATGTAGTATATGTAGTATATCTTTGATAGATACTGAAATGACAGCATTATATACTTACAATGACTTTAAACCATCTGGAATCAAAAGATTCTCTTTGATTACCAAAATCCCTGTGTCCTCTGTTATTATAGCCTCTTCTGCTGTTACGTCTTCCACCATATGGTGTACTAAAATGAAATTGTTATCTTTATCTTTCAGTATATGCTTGGCGACAATGAAAGATGCATAACTGGAAATATCAAAGTCTCTGAAAGATTTCTTTGGAAAAGTGATTCATGATGGTCAGAACATTCTTTCTAAAGTAGACTTCAATTGATGCAATGAAAAAATGTAGCAACTTCTAGTACTAAGCGAGGAAATTTCATGCAAAATTAGAAACATTCTGAGAGCTAGTCTGATCTAAGCTCCTGATAAAAGGTTAGTGGCCTGAACAAAAGAGCATAAAGCTTTATACTTTAGCCATACTACCTTTAAGGTACTGTACAAGTAATGATAGAGCAGACTGATGACTTTTGTCCAGTTGTGCTCCATTGAATTGCTATTATACTGTTATAGTCATTTCGCTAAAACTCCATTGAGGCGGAATGGATATTGTGGGGGTATTGCTGGGGTTAATGGAGTGAAAACAAGGACTCATGTAATAAGTCCGATGCCAGAGTGCAACAACAGTATACAGTAAATGATTAAACAATTACCTGAAGTGAATCATGTAATGTACCATTAAGTTCTGGTTATTTTACTTTTACGGTACTGCAAATTACAGTAGAGCTTGTACAGTGATGAGAATGTTTTTGGTTAAACTGCTATTAAGTTGAAGTTATCCTACTGTTGCACAAGCTAAACATCTGAAAAATTTGGCCATAATACTGCTGAACTATGGTCTGACCATTTTGTACATGGGTGGTTCTCAACAAAGCTCTTGTAAGATCATTGTTGCCTATGTTAATCCTATTCTTGTAGGGGAGGGGGGGAATTTAATATGTGACTAAAATCTATCGGTCCTCATTATTGTTAGAAGAAAAAATTTTTTTGACACGTGACATAAATATGACGTCATCACTCATACAGTACAGTATGTGACCCAATTTTTGGAAAAATGAACTTTTGTTTAATTCCGTTGTGTGGTAAAGCATTCGAAAGCTAATAGAAAGAGGACTAAAATAAGCTACAAATTTAGCCTCAGCAGCTGTTTTTACGGGAGTTAAGTCCATTTTTGTCATGTGTGACTGAATCATGACGTCATTGAAAACATGCAAAAAATGTGGTTAAAAATGAGATAAAGTCCACATAGTACTAATATTTCAACTACATACATGTGATTTATTTCATCAATAACTTTGCAATTATCCAAACATTTATTGAATTAGAGGCATTATTCACTGTGGGGAAAACTTCCCCCCTCAACAGGAATGTGAGCTACCGTGTGACCCTATTGTAATGGGGTTAACACCTCTGAATTCTAGCATAATCAAAATAAGCAGAAATACACACTATCTGTTTCCTGTTTGGTATCCGGTACCCATAGAGACATCCTCATCATCCCCATCATCTGATTCCAAGAGTCTTGAATAAGGTGTCACATTGTTTCTGCCTCTACCTCTTCCTCTGTCATTATATCTTCCAATACCTATAAAGTAGAGTAAAAGGAAATACAAGGAAAGTCCATAGCATGCCTTTGACTAGGATCACAAAAATACTAACAATGAAGGCTGACCTCCACTACAGAGTTGACCAGCCACAAGGCACACTTTTCAGTCTAGCATGCTTGTGTGGTATGCATGATCTCTTGCATGCATGATCGCATGAAATTATTATTCACTTGTTCGGTTTTTGTTTTGGCATGAATTGTGTTTTTTGTTGTGTCTTTTATGCTGAATGTAAAAAAAATTCAAATCTACCGTACCGTTTTTTGCCCTGATACAGTTTTACATTTGTTTCCTACTTGGGAAGCTGTTTCCCAATCAGGCAACAGAAGTGCAATAGATTGTTTCCCAAGTGGGAAACGTTTGCCTGATTGGGCAACATTTCCCAAAGAGAGCTGAACTCTGTTTTCGAAATTATTTTGGTGCACGCCAGCAGTATCTGCATGCAGAACATGCCTGCACTGCAGAAAAAGAAATGTTGATCCGTTGAATACGTAGTTTTAACGATTTTTGGGACGATGCATGGTTTCCTGCAGCAGTACTGAGAGTTCATTTCGGGCCCATGCTAAAAATGCTGCGCCTTACCACCGCCGCCACTATGTCCACGATTTCGACTCCTTCCCCTCGATCGCCCACGATAACTATTCCCTCCTCTGTAAGGTTCGTTTTCCTCTCTATCCATGTGTGCGTTTCCGCCGATCCTCCTCGTTCCATCTCTATTTGTAGTTACTGATATTTTAGCATCATTTATCGCCTTCAGAAAATTTGACGCCATGTTCCTTCTTTCCAACATTCATAAAGAACTGCATTGTACCTCTGCGAAGGAAAAATGATCTTGAGGCTATTTCATTCACTTCAATAGGACTGTGTTGAAATATATAATGGCGGGAAAAGTTCTTCTCCTCTGAAGTGGGCAGCACAACCCGAGGACGGACGTTATGGAAGGGCAAGATAAAGTAAGCACGGTAAGGAAAATTTGTTGTTAAGCTTTATTTTGAAGAGTAGATGATTGTACACAGAATGGCCTGACCGCCAGAAGGCCCAGGCCACCTAAGCTACTTAGCTGATAAGTTTGCAAAGTATGTAAAGTCAAAGTGCACATCGTGTGGAGTCCCGCCCTGTTTTTCTGAAAACCACGAATTTTTTGTGTTCTTCTCCGGTTGTTATACTTAAGCAATGAAATTAATTCATTCAAAAATTATTTACCTGCATATTTTAAATGAAAAGTTATAAAAGTTTAAAATCTTAACGTAAGATCTCCTTAGGTTACCTAGTCAAGGAAGGTCAAGGACCTCTGTACATACTACATAACAAGCAGTCTTGTACTCAACTTGCATGTCAATGATGGGATTGACAAGTTTTCTACCCAATTTCTTCTATACATCGACCAATCTGTTAAACTAAGGAATAATATCCTCCAGTCAGACAGAAAAGATGTAAGGAGATGGACACTGAGAGACAGCAAATTCTGATGAGCGTATGGGGATTTTGGTGAAATCAGCAATTCTGGTCATTTTCAATAGTCCATTCAGAAGAGACGGCAAAGAATGAAGGAAATACGTCATGCACACTTTGGAACTTCATTGAGAAGTGCAATGCTCTGCAGAGACTCCATTGTTGTCCAGTGTAGAAAGTTTGTTTTTGTTTTGCCAAAGGTTTACGCCATGCCAATTGTCTAAAGACAATTAACCTATTGTTTTTCATTGTTCTTGATGTTGCTCCAAGCCAAAGATATTTGGCATAACATACATATTTTCCAGCGTGGGTTGTTGTTGCCATTATTGTTTTGCTCAGTGGTGTGCTCTCTTTGTTACCAGCCTTTGCAACTGAAATGATTTTGCTTGACGACAAACATGTCAATTGGTCTCATGTAAATGGGAAGCCTAAGTGGACTACTTTTAGTACGGTACCATGTAAATGCATTTAAGCGTACTAATTTGGGTCCATATGAACATTCAGCCGCTACCGTGTAAACAGGGTCTTACGTAACAAATAATATGTTAATGAATAAACAGTATTTAACACTTCAAAAAAAATTGCATGCTGAAGATTAATCACCATCATGACATTACCAGGGCATGTACTGTATCTGCATGCTCAAGTGCTCTTTGCATGTCCCAATGAAAGCCCTGCAGTGTGTAGCTCTATGTATTCATTATTCCATAAGGTAGCAAAGTCAGTGACAGTGTAATATTGCTGTTGATATACTTTTCAATACCAGGTTAAAGCTCTCATAACTGATCTTCAAGATATGAAGAAAAGACAGCTGATCCAGCTGCAGAGATTGCCTACATTACAATACAAGGATCTCTTGGAAAAGAATGATGAAATCATTGACGATGAGAAATCACATAAATTGATATCTTCCTTGGGTGCCTTTCGTGATCAGAGGTATTCAGTATCACTGAATTAAAAGATTTTTTTGAATGGACATCCTTCATATGATGCCAATGTACAGCAAAAACTTCATAGGCTGAAAAAGACAGCACAGGTCTCAGCATGTTAACTTAGATCTCCTGCTTAGAATTCTTGCTTTTAATTTACATTTGCTTTTGATATGGCACATGAATTCTTATAATTATAACATGAAGGATTCTTCAAAATTCTTAAGAATACTTGTTGTGCTAATGTGTGCAAGGCCTGCACTATAATTCCTGAGTGAAATTTATCACTGTTGATGTTTCAAAATAGAATTTCTATATGCACAAGACTGTTTGATTTGAATAGACAATGCAAGAAATTTGGCCAGCAACGCTTTCAGCATAGCTGAAGAAATTTTCTTGGAAGTTTCAATGAATCAGTAAATACCAAATGTTGTATTCATTCTGATGTATTTTGGAGGAGAAAAGGGCAGTTTTTAAAGGACCTTAGTAGCTAATTTTCCTTGAGGCAGCCAACAACAATTTGTTACATTTAGATGTATTGTGATTACATTGAAACACTGTGACTTATCAGTTCTTGAAAATTGCTTGCTTGCTTGCTTTATTAACAATTATGTCACTGTTTGACTGATAAATTAAGGTTCAGACCAATCAAAATACTGTACACTTAAATCACCTTCCAAGGACAAGACTCTTGTGCAAGCTGGCCTTTGATGTGAATGATCTTTCTGTTGCTTTGGAGAAGAAGTCAACAGCTGAACTGACAAGGAAAATAAGAAGAAAGTATTTCCTACAAGGAGGTGATATTCCAATTTCATTTTCTTCTAAAGGTTTAAGGCTACAATCTTGCAACGAAAAACATTTTTGCAATCTGAACACTGTAAGGGATTAGTATGGTGGATTTCTGCATGAGCGTTTACGCGCTTACAAAAGATTTTGCAATGTGAATGCAGCCTAAGTTGTGTTGTAAACAGAAATTTTATATCAGTTGGTTTTAACTAAGAGCCATATGATTTTGATCTAAACTTTCAATGGAATTCTTTATCAACTTTACATCCAAAACTAAAGTGAGTGCATTTCACATGATTATGGATTGTTTTCTCATAAAAATCTTTCCGTGTTGGTTTACTTTATCTCTTCACATCATTGGTATGGTCCTGAGGGAGATCATTTATCATACTATTCCAATGTTTTCTTTTGTCAGACTTTCTCTAACAGGGAACTCCTACACCTATAACAAAAAGTTTCACTACCAAACCAAGATAAAAACGTCCAAAATATCACCGGACTTGAATGAAACATTGGACTTGCTAACAAGTTTCCCTTTCTTCTCAGCACAAGCCATAAGATGTACCGGGTGACCCAAAAAAGCTTCACGAGCTAGATCATAACTAGCTCGCTGAAATCAAAAGCTATTGCTAAATGCTTTCTATCGAAATTTAGTTGAAAGGCTTAGCTATCTTTTGAGATGCTGCATGGTCATTTTAAGCAATGATTACCATCTGAAAAACCCGATTCAATGAAAAATTTCGAATCCAGGATTCCTCATTTTGAGTGGGATAATCGCCATCATTTTCTAGTAAACATTTTGTGAAAACTCGACATAGCGATAGATTAGAAGTCATCTGGGGAAATTTTTTGCTTGAAAAATGATTGACCTCAGTTCCTCATTCAAATTTCATGCTCCAAAACAAAGTTGAAGTTCGGCTTTTTTCAAACTTTCCCAGAAGATAGACTGGAAAGCGAGGGAATGGTCCGAGAAATGAATGAATTGCCATATTTTTAACTGTTTTTTCGGACAGTACGTGTATCTTAAACTGACCAAGCAACATCTCAAGAGATAGTGGAGCCTTTCAGCTACATGCTGATACCTCGATTGTCTTCATAACATTTGCTTCAAGAAAATATGTGCAATCAAGCTCGTAAAGTTTTTTTTGGGTCACCGGGTACAATGTGAGTGAGCTCTCTATGCCTGTCTTCCTCCCTCTTTCTCCCCTGTGTTTATCTTTTGCATCTTGTACTGATAAGAGAGAGAATAGTAGCAACTCCAAAGAACGTATACAATATTCTAAAATGTGTCTTGTACAAGATCTTTGAAAATCATTCTTGTTCTAGATGATTTTCTGATAAAGAGTATTCCAGTACATCCATTGCTTCTGGAATGGTGTTTAGAGTTGAAGAAGCACTGCAAGGAGTCAGGTAATGTTTTTATCCAGTTTTGATAGCATCTTTGACGAGTTAAGCGACTTGATTTTGAGGCCTAAATCATGGACCAGAATAGAAGGTGGAATTTTTCATTCCGATGCAACCCCTTAAAAGGCGTTTGTCTAATTTCGTTTCTTAAATGATGACTGGTTTTATCAAGCAAACTTTTCTTAAATATCTAAATTAGCCTTTGAATGATAGATTAACAGTTCAGTTTTGAACATCAGCGCCGTGCTTTTTATTCCAGAGCCTGCCAAAAAACTTTTTGACTGACCTGGAACAACTTTCTTGCATTGACTAAATTTTCATACTCTTGCTGCAAATAGTCTTGTCTGACTTTTTTATTTTCGATTCTGTTTGCAGGAAAAGAAGTAATTGCTGACACCAGCCCATTTGCACTGCCAGACAAGGAAGCGTACGATATCAAGTACGAGCCTTTTTGTTCAAATTGCAAAGAAACAATTGGTCTTGCAGATGCAAAGAATTGCATGCCATATCCCTTGGACGGACATCGAACAGCATTACTTGGTTTCTCTTCATGTCGCAATGGAGTCTGTTGCAGAATTCGTATTGAATGCAAGTGCAAAATTTGTCCCGTGGAAAGGTAATTGTTATTCACCGTACTATAGAATTGCAACCAAAATCGAGAAATTGAGGAAAATTTAGACCTGTAATTGGTGACGTGATTTCGTCTTTGTTCTGTTGACAGAGTCGAATCAAACTTCAAGTGAGAAATGTGATAACGCAAGGTTACTCAACTGCAACTCTTGTATCATTATTAGTCGCTGGCGTATTACGTGACATCGAAGTTGAGAAAAACTACAATCAACTGATTTCAAAGATTCTAGCATTTAAATGTCACAAAGGTATTCTAGATTCAAAAAAATTAAGAATGATAAAAAGTTTTAGGCTCTGGTATGCAAGGTATTACAAGGAGTATTGCAAAGGACGTCCGAAAATGAGAGCAATTTTATAACATATATCGGCCTCAGGGACAATCTCGACTAACTGCGTGTAGTTGCGCTCCTTGATAAACTGATAATTGCTATAACTTTGTGCGACAATTTTGGCCAGATTTTCAATCAGTTTGATTGTCAGTCCCAGTTGAAGCGTAGTGTCGTCATCCACTGAACTGAACTGAACTGAACTGAACTGAACTGAACGATGTGGAAACTGGGACTGAGGTAGTTAGTCTAGGGACAGTTCTGATCAGCGTCTTACCCGTTACACAGTCCTCAGCCTTCTTTATCTTTCTTTCCAGTCCTGATGGCAATAGTAACTTTGCATCAAATCAGTTTGAAGAGAACAACATCCAGGTGACTATTGATCCATGGCATACCGAACTGAGCAACGTTGCCTTTATCAATCAATGCAAACAATACACAGCATTACGATTTGTAAGGGAGCAGGTATGGACATCTATTGACAATCGATTAAAATTGGGAGAGGGTCCGTGATAGCCTCCTAATTGTAGTTACCTCCTAATTAATGATTCCATCTTATAGTTTCAACTGCTAGTGAGTGGCAGTGGCAGCACCTTGTCCTTTGCGATAGCCTCACTCGATTAGGACCCTCAAGTTACGTTCATCTCATTTACTTGATTTGTTGTTGTTGTCGCTTCGCTAAGGGCCGTTTTCCCCAGAGCTGTAAAAATGACAACCCAGCTTTATGGTAGAGCAGTTTTAGAAAACTGATTTTGAAGGAATTTTGGACCCAGTGGTTGTGACAAAAATGTAGCAGATGACTTTAGGACAACAAGTCTACAGAGGCAGCGAAACGAGAGACTTTTGGAATAAGTCTAGAGAGTCAATATGGAGTGAGGCTATCAAAGGCACATAAATAGCTAAAGGGAACAAGTCCTAATCATTCAATCATTTTCAGAAATATCCGTTGCTCTAATTATTGTTCCATACTCTAATTACACCATTCGTTAAAACTTTCTTTCCGTAATAAATCAAAGATTAGTTGCTCAAAGTTTACAATAGTCACTTTCATGAGCAACCAAGGACCTCTTGATATCTTGAATGTTTCTGCAACCTGTAAATGAAAAAAGAGAGAAATAATTGTTGAGACCGAGACCATGTCAAATAACACACACGAGGCTGCAATAAAGCAGTGTTTAATAGTTAAGCGATTCTCTAACTTTACAGTCAGATCAGTTGAGAAGGATGGAGCTTGGGCTACACCACACCACATTAACGCTATGACAAGTGACTGCAGACTCGATAAGTAATTCATTTGCCGTTAAAAACCAATTCCCATCCCTTTCACATTCAAAGGTAAAGACTTGATTGAATCTGATTGAATATAGGAAGGCTGGGGATTGCTCGAAGGCTGCATCGACAAGGCTTTCCTTCTAGTAATCTTGCTGGAAAATGGCAAATAAGAAAAGCGGCTAGACCAATAAGTGTCTCAAATGACGTACCATCGTTTGCAAGTGGTCAATCAGGAGTTGTGAATCGATTGCAATGATCTTCCAATCAATTTGTAACGGAAAGACAAACTTAGACGTAAAAAAACTCCAGAAAGAGGGAAGTCTTGAAACAAGCAAATAAATTGATGAAAACTAGAAAATACTATCAAATGAAATATCATGCAAGTTTACCTGATAGTTGCATGGCTCTTTCAAATTCATTTTTAAGCAGCTCTAGCACTAGCTTGACACCAGCTTCTCCCTGAAATAAAGAGAAGAGATAGTTGATTTTCAGCATTGGCATGTAACAGATTTCGCGCCCAGAGCTTACAAAACAAAGTTGCGAGGTAAGCTGTTGAAAACAATCGCAAAAGCGCTCAGGGCTACCATGCTAAAACTTAGTGTGGTTCAATTGGAAGCCTCGCTGTACAGTATCGTTTCATCCCAAACTATGGAAGTCGAGGCCGATACCAGCCATGAGTGCCTAGGCGGGAGGGGGGACGAAAAACCAAAATTTTCCGACGATAAAACCATCAACAACAACAGCAACAACAACAATTGTAGGAACATACGTTAACTTAATGCATTATATGACCGATCTAACTCCTCAGTAACTAAAATTTGGCCATATTTCGCAATCCAACCTTGACATCAACACAATTAGTTAATATCAATCAAAATTATGCCATAAATTCGATAATTTCTGTTGGAATTTACGTTTTAACACTAATAAACTCCTTAGCTGATTATGTCTATTAGCAACATTTAAAAATTATTTGATTCTTTTCGTCTGACAGTCTGTTGTTGGTCCAGATTACTTTTATCCATCAAAATACAAACCCCGATGAATTGAAGTTTACTTACATCATAAGAGAGACCCCAAAGAACAGGTCTTCCAATGAAAACAGCCCTTGCTCCCAATGCAATAGCCTTAAATGCATCAGTGCCAAGTCGTATTCCTCCATCTAAGAATACTTCAATTTTACCATTGACTGCTTCGATGACTTCTGGCAAAGCTTCGATCTATATAAAAATGTGCACTAAATTTTGTAAAGGAGAACCAGCTTAAAAAGTTATAGGGAGGAACATCTTAAAAAGTTACAAATGACTCCACTGAATGTCGTTATTTCACCCTTCCATGGCATTAAATCCTGGTGACAGCGAAAATGAAAAAATGACTCAGTGGCTCTAAATGAGAGAAGAGAGGACTTTAAAGATGCATTGTCAAATTTTCTGAAAGTAGTCTAAAGTCTGATTGCCACTGGGCAGACTTTTTCATGTGAAGCGACTGTTCTCTAGCTAAATCCACAAAGTGGTGTCTATTGGCGAATGTTTTGCAACTCGTCCGGCATAAGCTAGCTTTATCCTAAAGCTGAAAATCCAACTTCGTGAACATCTAATTTTTTGCAAGTCGTCGAACTTCATTTTGCAGCGAAATTTTGTAAAATTATGCTCATGCTGAAGGCTGAGAGAGCTCGGATCGCGTGAATAGAAGCGTTCAGGGGAAATCAAGAATCCCAACAACCAATACCCTAAGCGTATATACTCGTTAGTGAGTGGTAGCTAAGTAATATACAGATACAGACCCGGGGATGCACTACATATATTTTGGGTACAGGGACGTGCCATTGGGAAGGGTTTCGATTTTCCATACAGTATATTGGTATAAGGAACGCTATCGAATTTTACAATTTTGGTATAAGGAACAGTACCAATTTCAAGCACTTTGTATGAAATGTCAGGTCAGGTATACTTTTTCGAAAAATTTGTATATGGTCGATATACTTGTTCAAAAAATTGATATAAGGAACAGGTATGTTTTTGACCACTCGATGGTAGGTCTCCGAACAAAAGTTGGTCAAGTGCACCCCCTGGGGATAAAGATACAGATAAAGATATAGAAAACAACGTGAGATTTTCTTACCGTTGATGTAACTCCATCCAGCTGGCGTGCACCATGATTAGAAACAATAATTCCGTCGACACCATGCTCCAAAGCCTCCACCGCAGCCTCTCTAGTCAAAACTCCTTTCACTAGCACTGGCAATGTTGTTATTGTCTTTACCCACTTAATATGCTCCCAATTCAATGATGGATCAATCAGGCTTTTCACGTACGCTGCAAGGCCAGAATCTTTGTCACTTTTGACTCCTTCAGCGTGTGCATCCTCTTCTTTGTAGTTGGCCAATGACAGATGCGATGGCAGCTTAAATTTGTAACGAACATCGTTCAATCTTTGACCAAGAATCGGTGTATCCACAGTAATGGCTATGGCTTTGTACCCAGCCTTCTCCGCTCGCTTTACTAGGTCGATGACAACATCACGGTCTTTGTAAATATATAATTGGAACCAACGCAAGGCTCCTGGGGCTGCATTGTTTACTTCTTCAATACTGGTTGTGGACCATGAGCTTAAAGTCATGCATGTACCAAAATTTGCAGCAGCTGTGAAAGGTCAAAGTCTTGTAAGAAATTGTCACAAAGCGAAAGATCAATATCTAGAGAATATGCAGCTACACAGACTAAGTTCAAGAGAGTTTGCTGGCAAGATCCTCTTTCTCTACACTGTAAACAAACAAAATTCTAACACCGTCTAAAATTTTTATGTGAAAGTCCATAAGTCCCAGTTTCAGCAAAAGTAAATTGTTGTTGTTGTTGTTGTTGTTGTTGCTGTTGTCAAACTATGGAATAAGCCAAAACGATTCAAAACGACCCAAAACGAGCCATAACGAGCCATAACGACCCAAAACAAGCCGTAACCACCCCAAAACGAGGAGAAATTACCAAGAACAACGCGAAAGCGAGCCAAAATGACCCATAACACAACGAAAACTAGCCAAAATGATTCAAGATGACCCTGAAGACAATTCCCTCTCTGCACACCTCTCTGTTCTGTGTCTCGTTTTGATGATGAACAGAAACTATATCATTGACTATAATACACCTAGGCCAGCGTAATTTATGAAATTAAAGCCCACTTAAACCCCCCCCCCCCCTGAGCCCAACAGAACCCAGCTGAACCTGTGGACCACTCAAGTCGTGAAATGATCCCTCGATCGATGTCATTTTTTAATGATTAATCAACAGATAACTAGATACTTGAGACATTTTTTCACTTGGCAAAGGCACGCCCTCACATGTTATAACCACTGGGTAGAGTAGATACAATGACCCCAGACTGGAAGGATTCCTGCCATAGAGAGGGGGTACTTAAGCCAGGTCTCTATATGACCCTTCCTGTCATTCCCGTCTCTTAAAAACTTTCTGGCAACACGAACGATGCAATCGATGGGCGTGCTCGAGTTGTTTCCATATGATCACTGCTGTCCTCCCTGTCGCTGAAGTTGATGTACGCTACACTCCTGTTCACTGATTGGATCAGTTTCGGTCGTTTTTGGGTCGTTCTGGGTCATTTCGGCTCGTTATTGGGTAGTTATGGCACGTTTTGGGTCGTTATGGCTTGTTTTGGCTGCTTCCACAGTTTAGTAAAACCGAAAAGATACAGTCTACCAGAGGAAGGCAAACAGTCTACCTTTGAATTGAAATTTAACCACGAGCATAGCAGGGGTTGGTATGGGCATTTTTGTGCAGCATAGTACTATTCTTCATTTTTTATGAATTTTGGTGTTTTGGAGCACTGATTTTGTGGATCACACTTTTTTCATGGAGGGTATTTTCATGCATTTTGAAAATGCAAACTGATTTTACCATGCTACAACCTACTGTACAGTGGGTCCATCATAGGATGTCCGATATCCGCATAACCACGCTTTTTCAGCTCTGATATCTGTTAACCAAGCAATTTTGTCGGCCATACCTGTAACCGTAGCTATTCTGCAACAATCCGTGGCCATTAACAGCACTAAAATGTGGAAAATATCCGCTAACTGCACTCAAATTTAGGCCAAATCCGCATATTCACAAAACATATAATGGACCCACTCTACAGTGTTGTCATCAATTTTACGATTTATAGTCATGGTGCGAACTCACCCTTAGCAGTTGCCAGCTCCCCATCTGGATGTGCCATCTTCTGCATGGCTGTTGGTGCTATGCAAATGGGAAATTCAACCCTTTCACCCAGGATTGTAGTTGACATATCAATATTGCTTACATCTTTCAGTATCATTGGTCGTAATCGTAACCTGGAAATGAGAGCAATTCAAAAGGCTATGTGGTACACTGTACTGTATGTAATGTAAACCATAATTTTTATAGATTAACAAGGCAAATAAACCCTTTTGATGGCCATAAATTTGTAAACAACAATTCTGAAACTGTTTAAAATCAAAATAGAACAACTTTGAATGCATTTTGTATTGATATTGCAGCAGAGATTCTCTCCTTCAGGAAATGTTCAGCTTGCAACATGCTTGTGCAAGCTTGAGAGAAATTTTGGCTTGAAAGGAGCTTGAATATAGAATTTGGACACAATTTTGGCCAGTTCGCAAGTATGTTTAGAGCTTAATCAAGCTTGTCAATAATCCCATGTTAAAATTATTTGCAAATATCCTACAATCAAGCTTGATTGAGTTTGCCTTTAATTAGGATCATGCATGGTGCAAGCAGTTCACAATTCTTATTTGAAGCTCTCAAACATACTCAGATCATATTCAAAACAAATTAGTATCTGGCTTGAATCATGGTATGAACATACTCAATATTTAGCTAAGGGTTTTACAATATGTTCCCAAGAGTTAAAACTTGAATGGCAACAACAAAGTATCTGACCTGTTGCAAATAGCTCCTGATACAGTACTTACCTTTTATATGCACTAACATTTTCTTGGAGGGTTTGTTGGTCATCTGCTCCTGATGAATAGTAGTTATATGCATTTCTTGGTAATGTCTTCTTGGCAAATTCTTCCAAGTCTTTTATGCAAACTGGATTACTGTTGTTGGACATCTTTATTAATTTGAAATGAGATCTGAAATGAAAGCCAAATTGCAATATGGTTTAAACAAGCTTGCTTTTCCTAAGAATCATCAAGGCACAATTTGCAACAGTGGCGGAAATTCAGCTTTTTGAGTGGGGGGGCAAGGGCCATCAATTTTCCAAGTTGGGAGAAATGCTTTTGTTTGACGTATTTTGCTAGAAGATCTGACGTATAAAGGGTCCTTAAATGTGCTGGCGAAATAGGTATATCAGATTTCACAACTATCTGTATTCAGCAAAAGTTGATAGAAAAAACAAAAACATACCATAAGGGTAAGTCAAACAGCTTTCAGGAATCTGGGGGCGAAGCCCTCAGGAAAATTTTTGAGGACACGCCCTCTACTTTTGCCTAGAATGCATCTCACGACCCAATGTTTACCGGTATTGAATTTGGATTTTGACAATTTTGTAACAGTTTTTGTAGAGTAGCAGCCCCATGAAATTCTTTGAGCATGAGCAAACACAATTTACTTTCGCTAAGAAGAACTCTTGGATCCTTCATCTGCCAGTGAAAAACTTGAATATTTGACAAGTATTAGTAGGTATTTTTCAAACAAAATTTGCGTAAAGAACCTCTACTTTGTCTTAGAACGCTTTTCGCCATCCAATTATTGCCTGCCCCAAACATAGACATGGAAACTTTGACAATTCTTGGATCGTTCGTCTTGTAGTTAGCGTCCCAAGGAAAATTTTGAAAATTCCAGCCTTTACATTGGCTTAGAACACCTCTCCCAATCACGCTCCAACGCCTCGCGGAAATATCAATATGTGCCCAACCTATACCCAACCACTTTCTTCTCATTTTTGAAAGGGATGTTAGCGCATAAAAACTTAAAAACACGCTGCAGATAGAGCGTGAGCATTTTTTGTTGCTCATTCAAAATGGAAACTCCTTCTCAACGGCAACTCGTTTCTTCACTGCAGTTTCAATCCCACCTTCAAAATTTCTGATTTGTACAGAAAATTTCCGAGTCTTGTTGAATTGGGGGGGCAGTTGCCCCCCCAACCCCCTCATAATTTCCGCCACTGATTTGCAATTTGAAAGTGAGTGGTTAGTACACATTTACTTGAAAATTTACTCAGAATTTTCCCATTTTGGCATGTTCTGATGCCACGGTAAGTGTAAGCAATTCATTTCCAGAAAGTGACATCTTTTGTATTTTGCTTTATATTAAAATTTCTTTGCAGCAGTTAAAAATGGAACGGTCTAAGGCATTGTTACAACAGACAATAGTGCTAAAGACAGCAGACTGATTACATGAGTCTCAGTTTTTCACTTAACACTTGATAATGTTTATGGCATCAAACTAAGACTCATGACAAGACAGCTTACTGATTTAGGACCAAGTCTGCCACATTTACCGTATGGCCAATTCTTGGGGATTGCTTGGGCATCGACCTTCTGAAGCAAAGCAACATTCAAAGTGACATTTGAAGCAATGTTCAACCTTCCTTTCAACATTTGATGTTTCTTCCAATCCAGTCTGCAGAGTATGGCTTGTGCACACCGTAGATATTTTCCTCCCAAAACTTTTGCACACCAGTTAGATTTGGGTGTGGCAATGTAGATGGGAGTGGTCAGGGTGTGGTCCTATTGAATTACCATTACCTATGAACTCAAGATAGGCCAGGCAGGACATGCCCTCTACTTTTGCTCTGAACACCTCTGCCAATCCTGTGTTTGCTCGTTTCGTACTCCAAATTTTTGAATATTTTAAGCAGTAGAAACATTGGTCTACTTGCAAATAGATTTTGCAGACAAAAGTATTCATCATTTTGAGTCTCTAGAATATCATTGAAATGTAGAAATGTACAATAACTTTCTCAAATTTTAACCACAATGGTTTGGTGTACACCAGCACACCAGAAGTTTGAGCTGATGCACACCTGCACACCGGCAATTTTGCCCTTGCACACCGGAGATCTCGTCGAAAAGTGCCATACTCTGCAGACTGGCTTCCAATCAGATTTTTTTGGGAAATTTCAGTCTGTATTTTGAATCTAGTTGGTTGTGAGTCCTTGTATATGAGTGACAATAAAACATCAGATTAAACACACTGAATGAATACACATAATCAAATCATCAGTCTGTACCTTGATGTTTTACAGCAAATTGAATTTTGATTGCTTTAATTGGTTGATTTCTTGCAGCAAAGGATCTTGGAAAAATTCAATAACTCATCTCAAGGAACATTCCACCTAAAGGAAATCAGGATCTAAGTAGTTTGTCTCGTAGAATTTTATATATTGAATATAGAAAGGTACTTTTTACTAGTGGATGTTTAATTAATACCTGCTAGTGTTTGAGGATGAGTACAACAGTTAATGACACAAATACGTCTAATTGTGCAGAATCATGAATGGTTGCTTGTCGGTAGGCCACTGCAATCACCTTGCATTTCAAGCGATCTCCATTCCAAATTTTTAACCTCTTGACGTCCGTGAACTGTGATGTGACATCAGAATTTACTTCCGCTTTCTCTGGTTGCTGTTTCTTGTGAAATTGCCGTTGTTGTACTTTTGTTGTTGTTGCTGTAAAACTGTTGTTGCTGCTGCAACTTTGTTGAAAACGAGGCTACAACATTTCTTCGGCAAAAAATGGCGATATTTCAGTGGTCAGGAAATTTACTCAAAGCAGTCTCCACGTTACGTATTTGCCAATGCGGATTCACCAGCAGCACAAGAATATTTCCACTGACTTCTCAAGGAAGAAAAATAATAATAGCACCACCACACAGAATCACAAACGTTGCAAGATACTATGAAAAGCCGAAAGACAAGAAAGGGCCTACTCCTGGCAGCTGGGCCTTCTTGGTCGGAGCATCGTCGGGACTTTTGATAGGAGCTGTGGTACTTTTAGGTAATGATGCCCATTTGTATATCATTATAAATTTAACTGGTTGATGATTTAAATTAGCAAAGTTCGAGGACAGAAGCTTTTATTTTTTTTTAAAGTTTTTAAAACTGTGATTGAGTGTCTAAGGCCAAGGGGTCATCGACAAACAATTTTCGTCACAGTTAACGGAATTGGGCCGTTAACTGCTTGACCCCCCCCCTCCCCCCTTCTTAACGGACCACTAAGTTCATGGCTACATTTCTCTTGTCGCAAGCGTCCCACAGACTCTTGTTATAGGCCTATTTTGTGTCCTTGGTTGGGGCCTAAGCCGACTGCAACTTCTTCGTGCAGATCGCAACATCAAATTTAAGTAGCGCGAGGCCGAAAACTTTACTGCTACGAGTTATTCTTTCAGGATTGATAATAAAACATTCCTTATTTCAATTTTCGTCACAAAAGTCAAAATTTTAACGGATTTGAGCTGGACCCCCTCCCCCCCTAACGGCCCAATTCCGTTAACTGTGACGAAAATCGTTTGTCGATGACCCCTAATTTTACCAGATTGGAAAGTTTGCATGCGCAGGGGATTTTTGCTCCTTCATCCAAATTGCTTGCGCAGCTGTATTTGTGTCACTAAACAATAGACCTATTGTTTTCTTTTGTTCTTTAACGAAACTTTCATGGCTGGCTGCAGGCAACTCTAAAATTTAAAGTGCACAGGCACAGAAAATGGCTGCTGCGTAAGGCAAACTTTCCAATCAGATCTAATTAAGGGTCATCGACAAAAGATTTTTGTCCCTGTTAACGGATTTTGTCCATTAACTTCTGAACCCCCTCCCCCCCTCGTTAACGGACAAAAATTTTCTGGCCTCTTTTAAGCAGCCTTGGCCCGGAATACACCTGGCATAGGCCCACCATGAATGGCATGGCCTAGCTAGCATGTCTGTCGCATACCAACACATTTTAATATGAGGTAAGTTTCACACCTGAAATCCACTCATTTATTTCAAACTTCAGTTAACTTTGTTCGTGATTTGACACATTCTCGTGAAATATTTATGCAACATTTCTTATCAAGATTTTCGTCCCTAATATGACAATTTTAACGGATTCAGGTGAGACCCCCTCCCCCCTAACGGACAAAATCCGTTAACGGGGATGAAAATCTTTTGTTGATGACCCCTTATGACGGTGCTAAAACTATGTTTTTGCACAAGTTTAATGACAAAAGTAAATTTAATGTGTGGTGACATTAACAGGTAAAAGCAGTAGAAAAAGATTGTAATTGTTCTTTTTCATTCAAAATGAACAGCCTAGTCAGCAAGCAAAATTTAGTTTTCTTGCATGCAAGTTATCTTGTGCCCATGCATGGCAGACATTCTATTCTGGGGTTAAAACAAAATAAATATCTTGTTACGCATTCCTATATGTTCACTTATGTGTGTAGATGAGGGATTACCTCGTAATTCCAATTTCATTCTTATTTTGCAGGACGTCCTGACCCTTTGGATCCTGTAAGTATTTCAAGTTCCTAGGGAAATTCATGCTTCTCTTTTTAATAGCACAAAAAAATCACCCCAACACAGCATTGTTTCCTAGTGAGACAAAAATCTTATTGTTAGGCCATCCTTTGTTATCTTAGTTTGCAACTTCAATTTGAATGGGATATTTTTAGATTTTCTGCTCCCCGCAAATGCAAGCTTTTAACCTTGGACAAACCCTTTAAAATTGGATGTTATGATTTTATTTACCTGATAGCACTAGGGGTTGTTATCCTTCATATCAGGCAATGTCTCCTCAGAGTGGATTGGGTCATAAAGTAAAAAGTAGGAGTACAAAGGGTAAAGAGAGGTAAAAGAAATTGACATTTGCCTTGAGTTTGGTCTCTGGCAGGCTATCTGTTAAATGGCAGAGGAATGCTGTGTTCTTTTTCGAACTTGATGATGATAGAGAGATGCCAAGATCCTAGATTGATTGCATTTATCATGTTTACAGTAATTTGTCTTTTAACTCTTGCACTCTTTTTCCCAGAATGATGATCTTTACAAGAATGGTAAGGCTTCTATTCCTTGCATGTTTCAAATTGTGCATATGGTGCATTGATAGCACCACAGGGGGGATTGCTGGGGCTTGTCACCCCCCCCCACCACATTCCAAAATTTGGCAACGAAAAAGGACACAAAATTGGTTGGGTATCCCTTTAGACAGAAATACTGTACAATATTACATCAGAATCCCTCCAGATCTTTCAATTTTTTAGAGTTGGCACTGCCATTGATATGGTGATGAGCATTTGGTGGTAAAGTAATGTGCTCACCCCCTCAGTGTTGGCTAGAACAAAGTTCCTTATGGTGATGACTGATTTTTGATTGAAACAATAGCTTTGCCCCCTCCCAATATTTGGCAAAGTATCTACCACTACTGTACATACACATTGACCAAGGAGAACTGTAACTTTTGAAAACCATCATTAAGATGCATGAAAGTTGCTTCATATTTTAACTATCAACATTGTTTGGAAATATGCTATGAAACTGTTAGAGGTTTTTCATTCAAATGAAAAATTGGCATTATGAGAATTACAAGATTTTTGTCCTGATCAGTCACATGAAATTGTATTAACTACTACAGAAGGCAAATGTCATTCCACACTTGATGAAGTTTATTCTTAAACTTGAAATGGTTTGTGGCAACTTTCATTATCTTTTAACAATTTTGTAAATGTTTGCTATTCTAGAGCCAATCCCAATGGCATACATATACAGAGCAAGGGACAGGATCCGTGATTTCACTGAGGTTTGTCATTTTGTTGCTAAAATTTACTTTTGAAAAACACAACTATTTTCTGTCAGCCAGACAAAATGATAGTTATAAAAGCTGCAATTTAAAAGTTTTGTGGTTCATCAAAAGCTATACTGTTTGTAAAGTGTTACAGTAAGAGGCCATAAAAGCATTCTCTGCCAGATGAGCCAGAAAAAGTGCTCACTTTTGAAAATTCATAGGATGAAGAATACATCACAGATTTGAATGATTCAAATTCCAGTTAAAACCACAAACATCAAAGTATTTTTGTAACTTTTATTGTTGTCTTATCAGCACCAGAAGTATAAGTGAATTCAACTTTATAAAATTTCATGGTTGCAAAATCACTCAAAAAGGGCCTTAAACGTTGATCAAATTGTTAGGACTCTTTTCACACAGAACAATAGGCAAAATAGGCAATTTTTGTGGTGCTGCACATTCAAGCACTTTGCTTTTTTAGAATGCTCTGATGTAAAATGTATATTCTTCTCTCTCACAAGGCCTGATTGATTTAAATCTACACTCTACAATATTGCTTTCCAAAATGGCTCAGCCCAAGGCAGAGATAAATTTATCATCTTACTCTGTAGATCATGTCGAAAATGTAAATTTTCCTTTTCTAAAATCTCTATTGCAGACGTTTGCAGAACCATCATCTGAAAGTTTACTCCCTGACCCATTACCAGAGCCATACATTCAACCACCTTATACGTTAGTGTTAGAAATGACTGATGTTTTAGTTCACCCAGAATATGATGTGAGTATTTATCTAATCAATGCTATGAATCAATGAATTTTTTTAATGGAGTTTATCATATGCAGGGTGTCCCAAAAAATTATGCTGTGTTTGTCTGGCTGCTGTGAAGGAGCTGTAAATTCAATTAGCTCAGATTTTGCTCAGTTGTTTAGTTTTGGCTTTAACTTGGAATTTGAGATGTTGTACGAGTTAATCTGAGAAATGGTTGCTGATATATGACAAAGAAAAGGCAAAATACAGTACGTGGTTCTCCAAAAACAGCACTCCTATTGTTCTCCAGCAATGTCAAAATGAAATAATTTTTCAAAAAAAGGGTTCCAATGTTGTATCAAAGTTTTTACAAAGTTTTTTTTAAATTCTAAATCAAATTTTTAGATTTAAAAAAGGGTTAGCAGTGTTGTCTTTTCATGGTGAGCACTTTCTACTTTTTTAAGAAATGTATTGAAAATTTTGATACGATGCCAGAACTCTTTCTTTGAAAACTTGCTTAATTTAACATTGCTGGAAAACAAAAGGAAGTGCTTTTGAAGCAAATACTGATTTTGTCTTTTTCTGCCATAAATCAGCAACCACATGTCAGATTGACTCTTGCAAGATCTCAAACTTTAAGATTCGACTTGATTAGAATATATCAAACTCCATCCTAAGCTTTTCAACCACCATAGCCTCTTTAGCAAATTTTTGTTGTTGTAGTCACGTGTATTGTTTGATTTATTCTTTCTTTCGTCTCGTTTTAACGTCAGTAGTTTTTACCTTTATGTTTTGGCTGCAGGGTAGACTAAATGCTTTTGCTCCTTGCGGTATCGTTCTAGTAGTATAGTAGAGTAATTTTGTAAGTAGAGTAGTTAGTAAAGTAATTTTGTTAGTAGAGTATTAAGTAAAATATCATTGTAAACTTTTATTGGAATATAAAAAAAAAAAAACTTTAAGTTGAATACTGATCTATGCAACTAGACTTATGCCTTTTCGTCCCTCGTTTCCTTGCGTTTTTTGACTTGCTGATATCACTTGGTCAATAGGGACTCATAATATTACGCTTATATAATGGACCCACTTTTTCAAAATGGCCTAAAAAAGTGGGAGTTCTCGTACACTCAACAAAATCGCTTCAAAATCTTGTTTAAAGAGCTTGAACATTGAAAAGCGAAGTTTTAGTACAAAGAATGATGTTGTGTTGACCTACAAAGCGCAAAATGCTTACATTTCAGGCGGTAATCTTCCTCTGTAGAAGCAAAATAGATCCATCGAAGCTGCGAGAACTCCAGGCTGCTTCAACCGTTCTTTAAGAGCAACAACAACAACATTCTGAATAGCAGCCCCTGATTGGTTAAAAACTGAATTCTAGCGATTTGATTGGTGAATACGGAACCACCCTACGCGGGCCTAAAGTGGGCCCACTTTTTAAGAGTAATGTTATTAGTCCCTCTTGACCAAGGAACGCAGGGAAACAAGGGACGAAAAGGCATCAGTCTACTATGCAACTGTGTAAAAACCTAGATAATTAAATCTACATCTTCTCCACAGTAGCCACACAAACAGGGCACAATTATTTTGTACTGTATATCCAACAGAAGGTAATGAAAGCATTTTTGTTGTTTCTTCTATGTTTATATTAACAAGAGGTGACCTGCAGTTAATATTTGAACAAAAGTGTTGTAATGAACAGTTAGTGCTGGCTTAGAAATCTTGCAGTGTCTTTGTTTAGCATTTCCTATTCAAGCAAGTCTCAAGTTTAGATGATTTTAGCATAGTTGACTTTAGAGCTGTGCTTTATCTTTTTGCTATTTTTTGTCAAAGAAACTGCCCAGACTCTCATAGAAGAAAAGTAACTGATAGGCATTTAGTTAAGATTCTCACCCAAATCTTAACTGACTTTCTTGAAAATAATTGATGACATACACTGACGGTTAATTTGTCTATAAACAATCTCATTCTGTTTCAAACCATTTTCCAGAGCTTTCCATGAAAAACTAGAAATGTAAGAAACTTTTAGGCTCAAAAATCACGGACTACCATACATATAAGCAACACTTCAGGCTGAGGTCTAAAAAATTGGTTTCTTAAATGCAGGGCCTTCTTGTATTCCTGAGGGAAGGTCAAATTATGATCCTATCTTTCAACCACTGATAAAATGTTTAATCTTCAAAATCATTCCCTTTTGATTTTTGTAACTTGGCCAGTCAAAGTGGGATAGCCTATTGTTCTTCTTTTTTTGGATGTCAACTTTATAACAACTTTCTATTCATTTATAAGTAAACTTTTTTACCCGTAGAGAAACAGTGGATGGAGATTTCGGAAAAGACCTGGTGTCGACAAATTCTTGTCATCATTATCAGCACCATACTTTGAAATTGTGATTTATACACATGAGAATGGATTTGTAAGTCTAATATATCATTTTGATACTTTTACATTTTGATCAGGGACCAGTATTATTGCCAAAAATCTAAATTCTTCCGTACACAGAGGACTATATCTTGCTGCTTTATTTTTGGTTTTTTTCCAAACACACCGCTAGTGTTGGGCTGCTCCAGTATAAATTTCCACTAATCAAAATTATGATGCTATTGACACATCATTTAGATGGTACCAGAATTGGTGGTTTTGATAATAAGACAGCGGATGAAGCAAGGTGAAACAACCTGTTCAGAACAAGTTAATCAGTTTATTTCCTATGAAGTTATGGCTTGTATAATTATGAGTTGTTTCAATGCTCCTAAGTAAGATCTGATGAAGGTGCCAGATCAATGTATTGAAAATAAGTTTACCTTTTTCTACATTCGACATCAAATTTAGGCTTCTGGTCGATCGTCTTAAGTCACATACGGTACTCCGCTAAATGCAGCTATTCTGTCAAATGTTTGTTGGCATCATGATGTGTTTGTTTAAATTCATGTCGTCTTCGTGTTGCAGAGTGCTTCACCAGTTGTTGATGGCCTTGATCCAGAGGGATATATAATGTATCGTCTATTTCGAGATGCTACAAAGTATGATAAAGGAACACATTTGAAGGTTAGTTTTATCTAGTTAAGCTAACTCAGTTGTGCAATGCAATTTTATCTTCGTTGATTTGAGATAACGTTGTCTATTCTTTCAACATGGAGACTATGGTGATGCACTATCGCAAAGGAGTTTTTCTCTTAAATGTATATACAATTATCATTTACCTACTAAGGAGCTACACTTCGCTTTGTAATGAAAAGGCTAGTTTGTATTTTGAAATTTTTCTCCACCAAATGTTATCATACAATCGAAATTCATCATTTCACAAGACATTGCACCATGAAGTACCTGAATATCTACAAGGTCTGTTTACTAGGGTCTCTGATAAATGCGTCAGGGAATTACGCAATTCCAAACTAGATTTGAACCTTCCGCTGTTGAAAACACCCTTTGGACAAAAGAGCTTTTCATTCAGGGGAGCAAAGCTTTGGAACAAATTAGGATCCGAAGCCAAAACTACGAGTAGCTTTTCTGCTTTTAAGAAAGCTGTCACGCAAAATTGACTCCATATATTCTTTTACTTTTACTCTATTTTTTTTTCTTATACGTTAGCTGCGACATAAAATTGTAAATAGGTTTTTTTTTCAATATTATTTTGTTTAGTTGACAGGGCAAGCTGTAAAGCAGTAACTTTAGTTATTGAAGTTTTTACCCTGTATAAAGAATTAAAAATGAAATGAAAAAATGAAATGAAATGAAAAATCATGCCTTTTTTGTTATGCTGAAATGAAGTAGAAAGGTCGAGCAATTTTTATGCAAGGACAATTCCAGGGTTGATATGATTAATAATAAAATGCAAGTTTATACTGTTATGAATAGTGCATCACTACTTTTCCCACCACTATTCATCTTGACCGTGCAAATAGCGTATTCAAATAAGCGACCAGAGCATGGTGACATCGTGAAGCGTGAAGAATCTATGCTTTTTTGATGCTGTGCTCAACGAAAACAAGGCAGCCACATTGTTTTCTTTCCTGTTAATAGACCTGTTTCACAATTAAATTCAATTCGAGGTAAAAGATGTGATTCCATCTTCAGCAAGAAATCTGCATCATACCATTATGTTGCAAAGACACGTACAAAAGTATTTCATGCGTTGCTGAGAGCAATGCACGCTTTTGAGATTTAGATTCACATGATATCGAGGCAAGTGATGTTCCTGGAAGTATTTCAAAATATAAGAATTAATGCAACGAATGATACGAATGATATAAGAATTGATGTCATTGTGAAAGTGGTCTATTGCTGCTAGCCTCTTTACTGTGTTCTGATGGAAGAAATGGTGACCAATTCCAACGGTATTTGGCTTAAACTCGCAGAATGTTTCAGGGATTTACAGTCGTTGCAAACTTCAAAATGTGAGCAAAAAATGATAGCTTAAGGTAGTAGTTTGTAAGTCTGTCTTCTAGCATAAATTGTTCAAACACTGGAATTGTCCTTTGAACAATTATAACATGAAGCAAAATCTGCAAAGCAGAAAAAAATGTTAAATCTGCTTCCTTAGCTTGAAAATGATAAGCACGACTGATGTTACTTTTTAAAGTAAAGATCACGTCATCATTTATCATCGTTCTGAAGCTAAACACTGAGCAAATGTTGATTGAGTTTTTAGTTCTTTTCCTGAGCATTTCCGGAAACATCTTTCAAACAAATGACACAACTTGAAAATGCAATAGTAAATTTAAACGAAATCACCTTTGGTTCGCTGAAATAAAGGCTTGAAAAGTTATCATTTGTATTTCCTCACAGCTATTTTTTACTAATCCACACATTTATTTGTTAGAAAATTCGATTTCGCTTTAGCAATACAATATTAGCCTGTTTCCCAGATCCCAGTTCCATAAAGAAGAGTCTGTGTAACCATCGCAGCTTGGTTCTGGAACAGAGGCTACACAATCATAGCAATACAAAGTTAAGCATTTCCCTTCTTTTCCAGGATTTGCCTCACATTAATAGAGATTTATCAAGAGTCATTCTACTTGATTGCAACGCTACAGCAGGGAGCATAACTCCAAGAAATTCATTAATCATCAAGAAATGGGAAGGTGACCCACGCGACACAACCCTGACAGATCTCATTCCTTTTTTCCAAGGTATGTTAAAAGCCAAGTCTGGGGTTGTATGATTAATGCTAGAAAACAAATTTACCAACTGCTCTTACGAATATGGCACTTCTTTCCACATAATGACGTTCGTAATATAGCTAAATATTCTGCAAATTTAGGCAAACATTGTCACCAGTTTTTATCAAAACACAATAAAGAGGCTGGCAGCAATTAAGAGGTAAGAGGTCTCCCTTTCATTGAGCTTGACGTCAGAAAAGGGCAAATTTGTTGCCTTAATGACGTCACTATCCTCTGGTTGCTTATTTAAATACACAATTTCGCAGATTAAAGATGAAAAGTAGTGGGAAAAAGTAAGATACACCATTCGTAACAGTATAACCTTGTATTTTATATACCAATCGTGGACTTGATATTTTTGTGTCGTATGTAGTATTATACTGATTATGTATCTCTATTTAGCATTGTTAGTAATGCATGAAAGAATGGATTCTAGCGTCATATTGAAAATTATCTGCATTTTTAAAAGTGTTGCTGGTGTTGAAAATTCTCTGCATATTTAAAAGTTTTGCTGGTGTTGTCTTATAAATGAAAATAACTTTTAACCCTTTTATAAGTGCAGAGCAAATTAAAATACAGTTTTTTGGTCCAGTTTTTTGAAATTTTACGCAAAAGGGCCACCGTTTTTAGGATACCATGTAGTAATCTGTTGAAAAGTTGACAAAGTAAAGAGTCATGAACGCCTGAACCTTTCCCGACTCATCTGTCATATTGATGGAATTAGAAACAAGAAAGAAGGGAATTTGATTAGACTGTTTACTGAAAAGATTTAGACAGTGGAGACAAGTGCTTGGATACATAAGCAAATTATGGATTACAATGTTTAGAGGTCTAGTATTCAGTTTGAAGGAGTGTAGCAAATTTGAACAACCCCTAAATCCAAAACAGACCTGTAGATGGATTACTGGTAGATAGAATGTTGTTTGCAAGTCTGTAATCTTCTGCTATTTGTATGAGTTGTAACTAATTAAAAACTGGAAGAATTCTAGAAGAATGCAAATATTCGTTCATTGTAAACTACGTATTTTCTATCCCCTCAACAAGAATAAACTTGTTTCTTACAGTTGTGCTGTGGTTTTTACAGAATTTCAGTACGCAAGGGATGTTGTTCTAGTGGGAGATGTTTACAATATTGCACTCAGCTAGGATGGAACCTTCGGTGTGTGGGCTGATTGCTGTCTGTGAATTTCAATGAGTTGAATTTGAGAAATAGTGCTGACTTAAAGCTGCAAAAGTTTGTAATTCGTAGCAGCCATGCAATTCAAAGCCGTTCTGACAATGTACGGCATTGACGATTTTTATAACACAGCTCTGGGCATGATTTCTGTGCTTTGAAATGTCACTATGTCGAAGACCTAACAAACAAAATGAGTTTACTCTATAATTAGAGCATTACAAATGAAAAGCTTTTCCGACAATTTTGTTTATTTCATCATACCAGCCGTAGTGAAGAACAAGCCAAGTCTTGTTGCGAAACAGGAAAGCCTGAGCTTACATTTAGCGAATATTTGCATTCTTCTGTGATTCGTAAGGTTTTAATTTGTTGCAACTAATTCATCCAGTAAGATGGGACAGGCTCAGAAAGAATAGTCTGGCCAATGGTGATTTATATTCAAGTCTATTTCAGACTTAAAGATTGTTCAAATTTGCTCTTTTTCTTGAGACGGAATAGCAGGCGTTTAAACTTCGTGATCCATAATTTGCTAATGAAAAATCTGTGATGGCAAATTGAAGGCGATAAGTTTCGCCGCTTCAAGCAAATGAAGCCCGTTTACACGATAACATTCTGTGATCACATGGAAAGTATGAAGCAAATTTTACGTTAATGTAATTGTGTTAACCAGTCTTTACAAAATTGATCTTCAAGGTCGAAAAGTGGGGCACTTACATTCTATTGAGGAACTCTATTCTGGATTACATATTCAGACGAGGAAAAATTCAGATGAAAGTTCAACGTAATTGAAGACGAAAATGAATCCACAGGGACCCCTGGAAATTGTATACACCCCCCCCCAATGATAAAAATCTCTGCTTTGCAGCCTCCTTTGTGATTGCAAAGCTATTACTTAATGCATTAAGAGAGAAATCATAAGCGAGGCATGCGATCGAAATGCGAGAAAAGAGAAGAAGAGTCCTTTCTTCTCTTCTCTCTTTCTTCGTAATCGCTTCTTTTTTTATTTCGTTTGCTCCGAAGCATATTGTTTATTTACTTTTTTCTTGCTAGCAATTGTTGCATCGGGAATAGATGATGTTCGGGACGTACTTGATTTTTATCGAGGAGAAGAAGATGTTGTAGCAGCTTTTAAAAGAAATCAAGAGGCGCTAAGGAGACAACAAGAAGAACAATTAATGCAGATGCAGCAGAAAGCATCTGGGAGGTGGTCCTTTTTTGGAAGGGTAGGTAACTTTATTGTGTGTAGGACCTTAACAGCCATCAGCGCAGTTCGTGATTGGTTAACTGTATGATAATTTTTGATCAGTGAACCATATTGTTTTGCTGCTAAAATCATTTTTTGTATTCTTAAATGAGTGAGCATTGAAGGTGTTGTAGCGCATTGGTGTAATTCTCTGACTGGTGCTCCCTACTTCTGACTTTGCTGCAAGAAGGGTCAGGCGGACAGGATCGGATACCAGATAGAGCCCCGTCATTTTAGTGACATGACAAGGGGTCTTGGACTCAAGAAGGTCTTCTCTACTTTTGCGATCTCAGTGTTTGGCACTTCACCTTCACCGTCACACCAGCCTAATTCCAATATTTTTCTTGCAGTTATATATACCTTAAGTTCTTATTACAGTGTACAACCACTGATTTTAAAACATTGTCAGTATTGATTAAAGGCAGTGTGTTGATAAATAAGTAAGTTGCATGCATGAACCATGAAACTTCTGACACGATGCTGACATGCATCCAACTGTTCGAGAATTTGATTGGTTAAGAGCCCGCTGTTTTAAACTGATCACTGGAAAGTGAGAGCCTCGCTGTCGAAACCATACGAGTAATGGCGGAATGGCGTCAAAGCAAGCTTCCATCAAGCGAACATCTTTGATGCTTTGCTATGACAGTGATGAAACGCAGTTAGTTTCAAAGTATCTTATAGCAGGAGGGATAAACAGGGACTGTAAAGCAATGTCGAATGAACGAAACTATTGCCACTGATAACTCAGGAAGACAGAAGTGGTGGACTCGAGAGTGTGGCGATTTAAAAAGAAATTCAGGGCCTAAACCTAAACAACAACTGGTCATATGAAAACACGATGAAAAATCACATGTTTCTGAGACACCCTCGAAGCCTTCTACAAACATGGACACACTGCCTTTAAAATAATGGGTACTGCTATTGCTTGACTTCTTTGAACAATCCATTAATTATAGCTGACCTGGTAGGGTACTTGCGGCATTGCTCAGGGAGCGGAAAGTATCGGACAGTTTGCTTTTTAACATCCAGAAACGGCCTTCAAATATTTTAAAAGCAGAATTGAATTTATTGAAGCCTTCATCACTATTTCTCTTCCATTCTACACCATAATAATTTCGACTGCTTTTTCATCTAGCGGTAACAGCAAACAGACGAACAGCGATTACCAAAGATTAGCATTCCAGCAAAGAGCTATTCATCTCAGTATTTCGAAGACAGCAAGGCTACTGGCAAAGACAGCTTGAGAGGCGTCATAAAACGAGTGAAGGTAACTCCTTGGACAATTTTACTGAGAGATGGCTCGTATCAATGGTATTATTTTATGTTTTGTAGTAGGCAGTCTGCATTATTACATATATAATTCAATGAAGAATGCATGATGCATTGTTTGCCTCCAGCTTCTATTGAAAAAGTATGTCACGTGAATGTTTCTGATACTGATTTTTGCTTCTTGATACGTACACAGGCTCTTCGTCTCATTCAGGAAACAAGTTGTTAAGATCTACGTTGATTTGTTATTTATGCATGACAATTGAAATCTCCACGCCAGTGAAGATTGGTCCTTGCGTCTTCAACATTATAGCAAGGATACCTGCATGCTTTATGGCTCAACCAATATGAAAAAGTAGTGTGCAAAAAAGTGATTTCAAAGTATTTATGTTGGTGAACAACTAGCCAGCAACGAGATGAGTTTTGAATTTTGGATATCATATCCTAGCAAGGCTTGAATCTGTACTAAGAATGGGGAAGTCTTAGCAAGTCAGAGTTCATCGATTTTGATCATCTCAAGGAGTACAAAGCAGTAAAGAATGGAAAAGACAACCCAAACATAATTACCCAAGGTATGCAGGTCATTCTCAAACATCTCATAATTGCCGTTGTTTTGAGAGCGTTCCGTGCTTTTCATTGGATGAGTTATGTTACGAAAGTATCATAGATTTCCATAAAGAGTATTCTCGAATATTATTTTTGGGCATTGATCGTTGCTGACGTTGACCGAATAACACAGCCAATATCAGCCAAATTTTCATTGGGAGATGAATTTGTTTTCACTTTAAATTAGAATTTTCAAGGCAAAGATTCGAGCCACTGGATTTTGTTCAAAGTTTGAATTTAGCCTGGTTCTCAACTTCACCATTTGAGCTATGCAGCAGGTCTGCCTGCTGTTTGAGGTTAACAATGTGAGTTAAGCAGCAGGCTATTGACTGAAATGTTTTTCATATAATATCTGGCCAAGTGGACGGCCTTCTTTGAACAATATTTTATCAAGGTAAGACTCAAAGTTTGAAGAGTATTAGTGGCTATTAGAAAGTTGACTAAGTGATCCTACACTAACTTAATAAATATATTTGATACAATAAAACCCTTCGGTACACTTGTGCTAAGTTGTAACAGCTTATTTTATAGTTTGAAGCTACCACAATAGAATGCTTCCAATACTGTGTGCTACCACTAAACTTTGGTGTTTGCTACAGAATTTGCGCTTTTGGTAAGACTGTAAATGTTTGATTAGTGTCAGTGGCAGCTCTTTGGGAATTGGAAATTCTGATCTTACCGCCTCATGCGCTGTCTTTGGTTGTTTCAGAGGTCATTTGCTACCGTTGACCGGCTCATGCGCTCTACCGCCGTAATTTTAGCTGTGCTTTGTGTCGTCCTGTTGTATATATACATGAATGAATGGATAAATGAATGAATGAATGAATGATGTTGTTGTTGATGTTGTTGATGTTGTTATTGTTGTTATTGTTGATGTTGTTGTTCATGATGATGATGATGATGATGATGATGATGATGATGATGATTATGATTATGATTATGGTTATGATTACAATGATTATGATTATGTGGTCGTTGGTTTTGTCTCAAATAGAATTCATGGATTTGATTTGATTCAACATCAACATATTCATTTATTCATTCATTCATTCATTCATTCACTCATTCATTCATTCATTCATTCATTCATTCATTCATTCATTCATTCATTCATTCATTCATTTATCTATAAAGCAGGAGGACACAAAACAGTAGCTAAATTTATAGCGGTAGCGCAGCGGTCAACGGTAGTGAATGAGCTCTTTAACAAAGGCAGTGAGAAATATAACATTTGCGGTGAGTGGCCGACCGTCAGGTGACTGAAGTTAAGCTCCACCGGGTGAGGTCAAACTCCGGATTGGTGACATCTTGAAGGCCTGACCTCGCAACTTACTTCGCCGTCTTGCAGAAAGGACGTTAAGCCAGGGGTCCCATGCCTGGATGTGGCATGCATAGTGGGCCTACACTGGCTTTGGATAGCTAGAAATTGTTCTAGCCCACTCAGAATAAATGACTGAAAAAATCATGAAACTGCCTTCCCTTCATGCAAAATGAAATTAGACGTCCTTTACATAAAGTGCTACTATTCAGCCGGTGCCCAGAAACCTTTAAATCAATAGACTGTGTTGAAATCTACAGTTCAGTTCTTCTCCATCTCCTCTCCATATCGAGGCTCAGTTTGCCTGCAATGATTTCAGATAGAGCACCTTTTAACCTATAGATTTGTTTCCTTCCTGTTGGTGAATCGTTGTTAATTTGTATAAAGGTTATGTATGCGATTGTAGATATGTCTTCGCTGTGTGATCAAAATTAATCCACTAGGTTTTCTGTGTTATGATTTCAGATGGGACGAGAGGGGGGGGGGGAGGGGCGGACAATTTGAAGAGTCATTCGGTAGACACACTCCGGGAGTGTGATGTTGCCGTGAACTTTGGCCACAGAATAGGACAGTTTCATCTGAGAATTGCTTCTGCGAAAGAGAGTACAAGAAAGCACCATTTGGCGACACTTGTATATTTGTTTCGGAATATATTTTGACACAAGATCTTGATAAAGACTGCAAATGATTATCCCGGTGTCAAAATGAAGTGCCAACCTTAGTCATTTTCTCCAGTTACTTGAAGTATTCGACGATCATTCGTTATTTGGGATTGGTCGTCTGTCGTGGTGAAAACGATCCTTTGTTTACTCCTAATAGTTCAGCCATCATGATACTCTGATCTAGGTAGAGGGACTTTGGAAGACTTGCAGTGGTCTTTACAACAACGGTTCTCATTCGTCAGCATAAAACCAGTATTTTTGCCCTATTATTGAAACTACAGGACGAATTTACAGCAAAAGACCTTTAGCTATTCTAATAGAGAGCCTGGATTGCCCGATATTTTTAGTTAATTGAATTCTAGACATTCGATAGAGCGGCGCTGAGGCTGCTATCGCGAGTTAGACTTATGCCTTTTCGTCCCTTGTTTCCCTGCGTTCTTTGGTTTGCTGATATCACGTGGTCAGTAGGGACTCATAATATTACTCTTAATCAGTGGGCCCACTTTTTCAAAAAGGTGTAAAGTAGCGGGAGGTGTCGTACACGCCACAAAATCGCTTCAAAGTTTGGTCTAAGGAGCTTGGACATTGAAAAGGAAACTTTTAGTTTTAGTACAAAGAATGATGTTTTCCTGATATACAAATCGCATACAAATCGCAAAATTCATACCTTTCTGGCAGTAGTCGTCCTCTGTAGAAACGAAATAGATCCATCGCAGCTGCAAGAAAGCTGGGCCTCATCAACCACTTTTTGTATGCAGAAACAGCAATTGTCCAAATAGCGCCTCCTGATTGGTTAAAAACTAAATTGTAGCAGTTTGCTTAGTGAATACGGAATCACTTTTCGCGGGCCTAAAGTGGGCCCACTTTTTAAGAGTAATATTATGAGTCCGATATCGGAAGATCAAAGAAAGCAGGGAAACAAGGGACGAAAAGGCAGAAGCCTAGCAAGTGGCCTAAAGTAGCCTTCAAAGTTCAAATTTCACACTTGGAGAGCTTCAAAGAGAACATTATGCTAACGATGGCACGATCGATGTTTTAAGCATGGTTCTATGCATCTCCGAAGAATTTTGAATGACATCATTGGTTTATCTAGCCTGATTCACAGTGAATCAGGCTATGGTTTATCCATCTTGAAACGTAAAGGATCATGGGAGACTGATTGCAAGCTGTAGTTTCGCTCCTCCTCCAGGTGAGCGATAACTAGGACTCGTTGTAAGCAGTCTAGGATCACGGTTGAAACTTTAATGACGGCATCTTGAGCTCAGAAATGTCTGTTGATACCTTTGAATAGCTGTTTTATTTCATATTCTCATATTTCGATTTATTGAGTTCAACATGTACTACGAAAATGCCCCTAAAGAGCTTACAAAAATGTTTCAAGGGCAGCACACACAGAGAGGACGCAATAAAGACAATATTGTATGCTTGTAATGCAAAGACCAAGAACTGAACACGGAAGAAATAGTCTAAGATATCGAGGGCCTCTAACGTGGAAGCTTATGTCACCTGAAGCAAAATCATGTCATTAGGGAGGCACATTTTCAAGAAAGTTATAAGATTGTTAATTAGATAATATTTGTCATTGTGAGGAAGCGTCAATAGGAACCAATAAAGACAAGCATTCTGCTTTATTTTGTCTTTAATTTTTATGCTATAGTGCATTTGTTTTAGTATTTTCTGCAGGTCCACATCAGCTCTTCTGAGTTGCCTTAAGACCTGCATTATCAAAGAAATCTAAGCATTTATGTGTATGTATAGGCGACCCTTCAGCCTAATGGCTGATTTTCAAGAGAACCTCCACATAAAAACTTGCAAATAGAAAACAAAACATCTAAGAGTTACTTCAGGTGCGTAGAAAGCATCTCAAACTTGGGGGGCATGACACTTCGAGGGCACTTTTTTCCTTTAGAAGAAGGGGGCATTTTCTGAAAATAGAAGGGGCAATTTTCTATGTTTATTGGAAAATCTTGAGAGCAGGTCCCCCCAGTGCCCCCCCCCCCCCCGGTGCCTACGTCTATGAGTTACTTGTAATGCAATGTTATACAACTATAACTATGAAAAATGGAAGAAAAGTGCATAAAGCCAATGACGGCAAAACATTTAGGAGTGCTATATATAGGCTCCAATTACATTTTGTATTAGCAAAACAGACTTCCATGAAACTATATTTCCGTCTGAAAAGGCCCTTGTAAGCCACGTGAAGCTGTTGGAAAACAAAATGTAGACTGTTTACAATGAAGCAAATTCAAGGTGGGCAAGGTTTGGAGAAGCTCTTATGCGAGGGATTAGACAGTGTGGGCACTTCAAGCTTAGTCCATTGGAATGAAACAAATTTGAACGACCTTTAGATCCGAAGATCTGAAACTGTTGAACAGATCACTTATCTTGGGATTGAATAAGAATTCTTTGTCAGTCCAGCTACCAATTAACTTGGAAATAACTGACCGTTACCACGAAGGATCGAACAAGAATGCAAATATTCGTTCATTCTATGTTTAATTTTATTATTCCATTTTTGAGTGAACTAAATTTTGAATGGTTGATCCCCATTGCCAATTGACTTCCTGAAGTGAATTTATTTTTGATAAATACCTATCGCCTTTGGTAGTATGGAAGAGCGTCGTATGTAGAACACAAGATGTTCAAAAGAAGAACTGTTATCGGTATTTCATTTGATCTGCATTGGGATGTTGAATGCGGGGAATCTGAAAATAGGGGTATGGATAGTGAATCCCCCCCCCCAATGTCTTCAAAATGACCAAATTTTCTGGCAAATTAAGGGGAAACTAATGGCAACCTTGGACAGCGCTGTTGTGTTAGCGTTGCTTTATTATGTCAAGATTTCATCAATTTCGATTTTATCATTGCGTTTGTATGTTTGCGTGCTAAACTCTCTGAAACCAGCATATGTATAATTTCATTTACTCGAACGTTGCACCGAGAAAATTCTGGCAAAATTTGAGGAAATTTTTCCAATAGAACTGGCAAATTAATTCCAATACCTTTCGACCATAGTGTCCACGCATGGGGTAAGGACACTTAGGATACAATTAGGTTGAATTAGATCGGAGTAGATTCTTTGCCAACCTTGATATGCCATTTAATGCACTCCCTTGACATTAGCAGCCTTTCTCAGCCATATATTTTCTGGCCTTGAACTGAAGTTTGATTTCGAGACCACTGCGTATGACAATAATGCGCAGGAGATGCCTAAGGGCAACTTACGCCTAAACATTCCAAAAAGCATATATGACGGAGCTCTTCAGTTCAAGGCCATGAAATATGGCTGAGCAAGGCTGACAATGTCAAGGAAGAGAATTTTATGCCATTTCAAGATAGGCAGAGAATCTAATCCGATCCAGTTCAACCTAATTGTGCCCTACCACTCATGATCCATCTTCCACACCTCCCCACAAGGTAAATCTGCCTCTGGCGTTGCCTTCGGCACATCAGTGTCAATTCTAAGTATATTTGGAGAAGGTCATACCGCTTTCCTAAATATCTTTGGCAATTTTATGATTCATCAGCTCTTTAAACAGACATTAAAATTTACCAGATATTCATAATTTCAGTCTCAAGGTATTAGCTTTCTAGACGTATGACGACGAGTCCCTTGTTTCCCTGCAGTAAGCCTTGCTCAACGGGGACTCATAATGAAAAAGTGAAAAAGCTGACCCTATTTTCTGTAATCATCAATGGAACTATGATGGAATCACGGCTTCAAATATCAGATCCCGTGAGAATGTGATCAGTTATTCAATCGAATCGAAAATCCTGTCACGTTTGCTGTAACCATAATCATCAAAGCTCGCAATCTGATTGATACTATGGAATTGATACTATAGGAGGCTCAGAGTTTTGGGCCTAAGGGTCAGGTTTTTCTGAGTAATAATGTTATGAGTCTCAGTTGACCGAAGAGCCATCATCAAGTCCCGGGCAAATCATTTCAAATCAAAGATAAATGTTAGTAGCTATGTAATAGTTGCAGCAGGTACAATGTTT
Source organism: Aurelia sp. 3 sensu Dawson et al. (2005) (assembly GCA_964020215.1). NCBI lineage: Eukaryota > Metazoa > Cnidaria > Scyphozoa > Semaeostomeae > Ulmaridae > Aurelia > Aurelia sp. 3 sensu Dawson et al. (2005). Next base: position 24,439,995 of record OZ026574.1, on the reverse strand, counting down.
TTCGTTGCTACTTAGCTAGACTGATTATATGGCCGTAGATATCGCTGTTGAAAGGCTGCCGGACGCTCCTAACTACGACTCATAATCAATAATCAAACACCATTATTTTGAAATGATCATATTTGCCTCGTTTCGATTGTCTTGTTTCGATACGAGACTGTATCAGGACTAAAAGTGTCTAGTTTAAAGGGTTTGTGTAAGCTTGTTCAGTGTCCACCTACAAAGTGCAGAAGATGCAAAAACCATACCATTCAAATCGAAGTTGCATACGCATCATCGAGAACAAGCGATACCCAAAGAAAAATGCTGCGCTTTAGTAGGTTTTTTTTGTTCCATTTATAGAGAAGCTTCTTTACAAAATAATATAATCAGAACTAGACTCAATCCATTCGTTCCAATGTTTTCACTCCATTCCATTTTTACGATCACAGCAGCGGAGATACGTTGTTGCGCAGGAGCATAAAAATTGTCCAACAACAACAACAATTCAATTCGATTCAATTATAAAAATGTTGTTGTTGTTGTTTTAACTGGGACTTTGTTTTCAGTCTAAGTCAGAATCAGCAAGGGCAACTTTGTACTGTGTTGGACAAAAGATTCCCAAAAGAAAAATTGATTTGCCTCTCCGAAGATCACACCTCTGAGTGCACTCAATCAAATCATAATAAACAGAGAAAGCAAAGCATTAGACTTATGCCTTTTCGTCCCTTGTTTCCCTGCGTTCTTTGATTTGCTGATATCACTTGGTCAATAGGGACTCATAATATTACGCTTATATGATGGGCCCACTTTTTCAAAATGGCCTAAGTAGGCGGGAGTTCTCGTACACTCAACAAAATCGCTTCAAAATCTGGTTTAAAGAGCTCGAACATTGAAAAGGAAACTTTTAGTACAAAGAATGATGTTGTCTTGACCTACAACACGCAAAATGCATACCTTTCAGACAGTAATCTTCCTCTGTAGAAGCAAAATAGATCCATCGAAGCTGCGAGAACGCCAGGCTTCTTCAACCGTTCTTTAAGAGCAACAACAACAACATCCTGAATAGCGGCCCCTGATTGGTTAAAAACTGAATTCTAGCGATTTGATTGGTGAATACGGAACCACCCTACGCGGGCCTAAAGTGGGCCCACTATTTCAGAGTAATGTTATTAGTCCCTCTTGACCAAGGAACGCAGGGAAACAAGGGACGAAAAGGCATCAGTCTAGCAAAGCATGCTGAATTCCTTTGTCTTTAACAGAGCTCCATCCTTTGTTTTGCAAGAAGCCCAACAAAGCCTTGATCCCAGTATGTTTAGCTGTACTTAGTTGTACTTAGCTATGGACCAAGATATGCCATCATAGCTCACTTTTTTAGCCGTAATGTTAATTTGCAAACTTCACTTACCAAACAATATTATCCAACAGTAAAATAAAATGGAGTGAGAGGATCAGTAGTGAGTATTGCTTATTAATCTTTTTGCTATATTTGCTGACAGGTCAAACCAGAAAGCGGTGGAATTTAATTGTTTTTCGTCCCAATAGATTTTCATGTCAGTGTTAATATATATCTTGAATTTATATATGATCAGTTTGCTTGCCTAGTTTCGTATTCCTTGGTATATAAGCGCTCTGACGTTGTATGAAGACGATTAGATAAGTAATCTAAACATAGAATTCATTTGATGCCTTTGACTGAGAGTGATCTGGGAAGGGATCATTTGTTGTGTTAGTGAAAGTTCAGTTAGATTTTCTGTGCAAAACAACGACGAATTCTTTAAAACAAAAGATAGGGTCTACTGGGGTAAACTTGGTAAGTTTGGGCTAAAATTGCTGAGGAGAAAAATTATGATAAATGTTGCTAACGTTTTTAATGACAGTGTTTCCCTCTAGCTACTACCTAAACTTGTCTCAAGTCTATCTCGTCAAAAAAGCTTGGGAAGGGAAGAGCGAAATATTGTCTGCTGTGTTCGTCTTTAACTTTCAGACAGACTTATTACAAACGACGAAATAGAACTGGGGCAAGTCTAGCTACTACCTGTCAAACTTAACCTCTTTGATTTGATGAATATTGATTTATCCATGATATATATGAGTTAAAGTCTACTGTATCTTAGCAATCAAAGCTGCCCATTTTATTTTATTTTTATTTTTGTGATACTTTATCTAACTTTGGATACATATCTAGGTTAATCATAAATAAATGCAATCAGCTAATTGATACCAACTAACAGAACAACAACAAGTATAAATTGACATCATGAGCGATAGGACACCCAGTGTGTAGCAGTTTAAATTTACATCAGTAGCGAGCCACCTTAACTTATTGTTTTTTTTTGTGTCGTGAACTTATTTTTACTTCGTACACAACCACCTTTCAGTGTTTCGTAATTCTGAAATTTTCAGTAGTGAGCCACCTTAAGTGAAGATCCACCTTAACTCGTAAAACTCTTACCTGAAAATTTCAAAATTACGAAACATTGAAAGGTGGTTGTGTGCAAAGTAAAAACAAGTTCAAGACACAAGAAAAACTATAAGTTAAGGTGGCTCGCTACTGATATGAATTTAAACTGCTACACACTGGGTGTCCTATCGCTCGTGTCGACATATACTAAACCACGTTCAAGTATAATATTATTCTATGTGATGTATCCCAGGTTTGGTATACACATATTTTTTATAAGAAACCAGAGTCAATTGACTCTGAAGAAACCAAGAATTTGGGCCAGACTAAAAGTTACTTAAAATTATCAAATTTTGAGTACTCAGAGTTTCTTACGAGTTTTTTAAGGGTTCCATAATAATCTTCATGTTCACTACCTGTTCCCGCAAGAACATTTCAAAGCAAGGCTTTTTGAAGCTTTTCTAATGTTTAGACTGTACTCAAGTTGCAAGTAATGTGATACAAGAAACAAGTGGAAATAAAGTAAATTATGATAAGGATTCCTAAATAGTTTCTTTTCCAAGTACTGGAGTTTCTTAATTTTTTGGGTATCTGAGATTTTAGTTTCTTAAAAGCAGTTTCTTATATAAGAAATACGTGTATACTGGTTGCATAATTACCCTGGGTAACAGTTTCTCTCTAAAAAAGAAAATTCTTTTTAGAGAGAGTCTGGTACCCAAGGTAGTGCATAATTTGCAGGAACATGGATTATGGAATCGTTATTTGTTTTATTTGTCTTATGAAGATTTCTAGATTGTTTCCATTTCTTATTTCAGTGGGTAAGTTATTCCAGATCTAACTATATTTGTAAGAAACTGTTTCAGTTCCATAAATAATGGCTTTTTAGAAGAATATTCTTCATTTCTGAGGTCATAAGAAGATTGATGAAATTTGAAATAGTCATTCAAAAAATCTGGATTTTGGTTAATCTTTGCTTTATACATTTCGATGGCTAGTCTCTGCAAGTTTTGTTGATGTATTGTTGTTAGCATGATCTTTAGAAAGCAGAGCTTACCCCCAGTCTACCCGTTTTACCGCTGCATACCGTACAGATTTGCAAGAAACAAGTGGAAATAAAGTAAAATTATGATGAGGATTCCTTTATAGAAATAAGTTTCTTAAGGTATATTTTCCCAGTACTGGGGCTCCTTAAATTTTTGGCGATCTGAAAGTTGAGTTTCTTATAAGCAGTTTCTTATTAAGAGAATACGTGCATGCAGCCCTGGAGTTGCTATTCATCTCTGTCAACTAAAGCCCTGGCAAAACGACTGGACATTTGCACTGAACATGCACTGGACAAATGTCCAGTGCAAAATGTTGCGTCGTTTTGCCACCTTGTCCAATCTTGTTCAGTCGTGTTCAGCGATTTTGAGAGCTGCTCAGTCGATTTTGAAGGCAGTCAAAAATGTTCAGTGGACAAGATTAAATTTCTTTTGTTTGAAGAAAATGTTCAGTCGTTTTGCCACCCCACTGAACATTGTCCAGTTCGCGGAAGCGCATTGCAAATGCAAGAAAGGAGAGTTCCGTCATGACGGGGAAGAAATGGAGTCATCAGCATTAATTAGTTCTATGAATAGCAGGGAAAGGTATTCAGGCAGTAACGAGGATTCCTCTGACAAGATCAATTGCAGTTCTGATGACCAGAGCGATCGCAGAGAACGAGGATACGATGACATTGATGGGACAAGCAGCAGGCCTAATCGATCTTCAATTTTTCTCTTAAAATCGATGATCGTTGATGTCACAATTTTGGCAGCAGATTTTATGTTTTCATCCCCTTGGCGTCCTGTAATCAGTTTACCCCGGGCTCCTAAAACAAAAGTCCAGACCCCAAAAATCGCGCGCACTTTATCGCAGAGAAAATGTTCACTGGACAATGTTTAGTCGTTTTGCCACCCCCAAAAAATTTTCATGTGTTCACACACTGGACAGGGTGAGCAATGTCCAGTCAATGTTCAGTGCAAATGTCCAGTCGTTTTGCCAGGGCTTAAGTTTAATTGTCATCCTTGATATGAAATTTTGTAGTCAGTGGCCAGGCTTCAAAATGATACGAAAAGGAAGAAGAGAGCTTATAGGAACAGGATACAATTTTAATTCCATATACTTGATCTGAGGTACAAAAGGCCATTGTTATTTGTTCCAAATTTTAATACTACAAGTGATGAGGACGGTATTATTGATCAATCTTACCAGTTGCTATTCAGATAAATTAGTGTGGGACTTTAAAATGTCAATTTCAAGGAAAAATGACAAAGAAGGCCATATACCTCAAATCGTGCATATTGTTTTAGACTGACGACGTGCTTCCTTGTATTCGTTCAACATTTGTAATCTGATGTTTTAATTTCACTCATACAAAGGACTCACAACCAAGCGGATTCTAAACAGGCACTAAAATCTTATGAAAAATCAGAAGAAACTTAGAACATTTTCCATCCTACGAACGTCGAAAGAAAATTCGAGCGTCCCTTTCGCTTCGAGAAGTCGAACTTTGAACTAATGAGCCAATCGAACGCTACAAATAGGCACGTGGGTTGACCATATTAAGAAAGTAGCGATCTGAATGGTCGCGCCGTGAGCGCGGCGGACTTGGCCTAATTAGTCCTGGTATTGAAGCGTAAGGACGTAAGTCTCTCAACTGAAGCGATAACAACAACAACAACAACAACAACAACAACAACAAGCGTAAGTTAGAGGGACTTATGTGATTTAGTCTACATATTTTTACAGGCCCTTTCCTCTCTTTCTCTCCTCCGCAGCTCCCAAATAAGACCTGTTCACAAGTTAAATTATTTGCTGAAAGCAGTTCAAGTCACTCCAATTACTAAAATATGAAATTAATGTCAAAACAAACACGGAAACCAGATAAGGTTCTCTAAGCTTAACCCCTTCTTATGAGACGTTTTGATTAAGTGTCACCTATCGCATGTCTCTTTTGTCATCTCGTTTAGCTCATTGATATCTTATCATCTTTAACCAGATAGGCATTCCAGCCAAATTGGGGATTTGTGCACGAGGTAGCTTTTACGTGGAAGCAAAACATATCCGTAGTTCTTTTGAGCATAGGTTTCAAATCTTTAAATCTACGAAAAAAGGCGGCTGTAAAATTCAATGACCTATGTCTTTAAACTTCAATTTCAATTTCAATTTTCAATTTTATATAATAACATTGCTACACTTTACAGGAGCGTCGTTATACTAACATAACATAACAAAACAAATGGATTACAACTTAACTGAATAAGCTAAACTAATATCAAAGAAGTAAACGAATATCAAATGCATGACTAAACTGAATGACTCGAAAGAAACTTTAACCACTTTTCTATGATTCTACCGTTGGACTTTTCAGAAATCTTGAATATTCGTCGAAATTGCAACCTATTTTATTTTTCAGCTCATTTTGTGATGTGACTTCATCAAATTTCTAAATCACAAACCAGAAGAGTGAAAGAGTTTTGCTTGATACCATATTGTAGGCATACATGAACTATGGTTTTCTTGAAAGTTATTTGATCTTTTGTCAACAGCTTTAGAGATTACTATAGTTTTAAGTTTTTTTTCGAAAATTTTCTTGAATTCTTAAAAAAGAAGAAAAACACTGTAATTCTGAAAATATTGAAGATTTCAGAGAAGTCCAACCGCAGATTTACTGTAAAATAGTTCAAGTTTTTTTTTTGAAGCCGTTTATTTCAAAGAAATAGGTCATCGAATTTTACACCCAGCTTTTAAAGATTTGAAACCTATGCTGTTCTTTTGTAATGGGGACCCCTCAATGAATGAATCAACTTTTTCTGCTGGTTTCACAGGAGTAAAAGTGCTCGCTTCACTCGCGCCACAGTATTCTTCGCTGCTGCGGAGGGCTGATGAAGTAGCCCACGTGCAGAAGTCGACAAAAAGAAATAATGATCGAGAGTTTCTGCTTGCAGGCTATGATAACGCAGACTTTAAAGTCAGCAGTCTCTGATACATTCGAGCACGTACCTTCATGGGCAATAAAATGAACCGTTTATGCTGTCTATAGTATGCTAAAAATGCAATCATGTCTATCATTTCGTTTCTTTTCCACGGGATTACGAGAAAAACTTTATAGTGTTGCTTTTTTCGTTCTTTTCTCCACACATAACTTCGATTGAATCCCCAATGCCGCCATTATTCACAAATTTCACGCTGTATTTCGCACTTGAGCTCCTATGTAGCGATTCTCCTCATCTCGAACTATTGGCTTTCAAAATGAAATGATACAGGTTCGGTAGGTGAATTTGTCAACAGTGGTCACAGCACCTATCATTTGTGTGAAAATTTCTTAGAATAGCAAGTGTGACTTTGGGAACAGTGAACAATAATTGAATCTAAATTTGAACTGCTCCATAATTCAAGATATAATACTACGTAGTTATCAAAGATTGCGTCAATGGTATTACTTAAGAAGTTTCAATTTTCTTTCAAATCTTTTTCACAATAAGACATCTACGCACGTATATTACTGTCTTAGAATGTAGAATATTTTTGATTAGGTACACTGTTAGAACAGATGTACAAGTATTTATTTTTATAAGAAACTGAGAATTTGGGCCAGCACTGAAAGTTTCTTAAAATTATCAGATTTTTTGAGTACTCAGAGTTTCTAACGAGTTTCTTAAAGGTTCCGTAACAATCTTTTGTTCACTAAGTATTCCCTCAAGAAAATTTCAAAACACTGTTTTTGAAGCCTGTCCAATGTCTACACATCACTCAATTACCTAAGTACTATTATGCAAGAAACAAGTGGAAATAACGTAAAAATATGTTAAGGACTTATTTTATGACAATAAATAGTTTCTTAAGTTATATGGTGCATGCTGGGTAATCAGGATCGATATCTCGCACGTGTTGTATTGTTTCTATTGTGTTCACCTATTCTCTCGCCCTTGGAAGTTGTTTCTCGAAAGGTTTTCGACGAGTTTACTCAACTAAACAAGGTAAGAAACTTCTGCCGTATATTTTCAACACTTTTACGTACTTGTTCTTGACTTTTTGGTGAATTTTCACTATGAAATATGATGAAGGGCTTCGTTGATTGCAGGCGTAGCGGACCTTAGGCCTATACTCCCTGTATTTGCCAGTTGCAAACAGCATATCTTCGCTACAGCACTTCTTTCACACATTACTTTTTACATTGACAAGATTCTTTAAAGCTTTTTCTGTAGCCCATTAGCCAAGACATTGATTCAAGTAAGAAAAAGCAAAAAAACTTCTCCCTTTTAATTCAGGCGTGAATGAAAATCAAAGGTTTGTAAAGTCAACTGGCAGTTGTTTGTTTACACGAGCAAGTGAACAGTTTGTTTACATTCACGTCAGCCCGCACAAATTTATCACAACGCAAAGGTTGAAAGGAAGAGGCATTTTCTTTTCCTTTTGCTTGAATTAATGTCTTAGTTAGTTAGGTACAGTAAGAGCTTTTCAAGAGTCTTGTCAATTTATAAGGTAAAGTATGAAAGTAATAATGGCGCGACGATATGCTATTTACCACTTGAAAGCGCGCTTGAAAGTGCAGGGACTCTAGGCCTTTGGCCTTCTGCATCTGTTATCAACGATGCCCTGTATCGTATTTCAGAGTGAAACACCACCAAAAAGTCAAGAAAAAGTAGCTAAAAGTGTGGAATGCATACGAGAGAAGTTTCTTACCTCGTTTAATTGAGTAAAATCGTCATAAACCGCTCGAGAAACAACTTCCAAGGGCGAGAGAATAGGCGAACACAATAGAAACAATACAACGCGTGCGAGAGATCGATCCTGATTACCCAGCATGCACCGTTTTGTTGAAAGGGCGTATTAGTTTGATATGAAATTACTTGATTATGCATTCCCTCGAAAAAGGTATCAAATTATGGCGGTTTTTATTTCTGAGATTTTCAAATTTATTTTTGATATTTGGGTTGCATAAGCCAAAAAGTACTAAGCTAAAAGAGTAACACATTTCATAACGATAGCATTTGTTGACTTTGATTTCCACTGCCGATTAATTTGGGGTACAAATTTAAATAAGCAAGCTGCTTTAAATGCTTGAAACTTTGAAAGGGTGGCTCATTGAAGGTGCAAATAGGTCTATCAAGAGAGGATAGGGTTTATGTTGAAGGTAGAAAGTTAAATGTATGCATCCCCCTTCAAAAGTTTATCAAACTAACGTTTAGAAGCTCAAAGCATGCAAGCCTTTGATAAAAGTAAAGTAGCCGTGCGAAAAGATAGGCCTTGACATGCTTGGAACCATTTTTGGTTAACTGACAGAAATACGCATATCAATAGAAATATTCATATCTGTTTAACTAGGATTTGGCTATAAATGGTCTGAGCCACTGCCATAAGCTCAGATTCCCTCCAAAGTTGTTGGTGGAATCCATTGTTAAAGGCAACCGTAAAGTTTTACTGCCCCCTTCTTGATCTTGCAATAATAGACCTTTTAGCTATTCTACAAAAGAGCCTGGATCGAGCGATATTCAATAGCATGATCGAGCGATATACAATTTTATACGCGAGGTTCGATAGAGTGGTGTTAGAGCTTCGATCGCAATTGTGCACATTCGAAAATTCTACAAATTGTAATGAAATATCGTTCGATCCGCATTCGCTTTCAGAATATTGTGGAATTTGGTAGAATTTGAAGCAAAGGAAGTTGTTTCAAGACACTTGGACATATCAGTTTTCATACTTTATTAGCATACTATGTCATCCTGTCAAGTATCGCCTTACCACCTTCTCAAACATTCGTTCTGTGATTATGTTCTTCATTTATTCGGTAGGGAATTGACTTGTTCAACTGTCAGTCCCGTCCGATCGTTCACACTGGCGAGTCGAGTGAGTGAGCGCAGTGGGCGAATGAGAGGAGCAATTGAATTGAACAAGTCAAGGAGGGGAATAAATTGATAAATTGTAATGAATACAACTATTCATCCTACCGTCAAATAATTAATAGGATGTAGATCGATTGCTAATGGCCTGACAATGTTTTGATATGTTGTCAATCGGCTGAAACAGTCGTCGGCGAAACCATTGTGTGTAACGGTAATGAGTCTATAAGTAACAGTATCCCTTCGATACATGACAGTGGGGGTTAACTTCATGGGGCTTCCGCATGATGTAACTTAGGGTTACGTCATATTTCATCATGGTTCCGTTACGCTAGAACCTCGGTCGGTCGTTCCTCAGCTAGGAAATTTTTCTGCCAAGTAATCATTAGTGAATGCCCTGGAGGTGTGTGGCGCTTGTCTATAAATAGGACTTTCGTTGGCTCTGCTTTCTTTCGCCACGAGCGGGATTATCAAATACAATAGGCTATTTATAAACTTATGCGATCTCATCTTTTAACTCAGGTTATTCACTTTAATCATTCCAATCCAAGTATTCATTCCTTTGTTCGCTTCAAGGTATTCTTATACGTGTAAGGTATTCTTTAGGTATTCTTTAATGTTAAAACCAGCAAGAATGTTCTCAACCTTGTATGTCAACCTGCCTTTCTTATCCAAACTGTCGAAGTGTTTGTATTGTTTAGTTTTGATGACCAAAATGTGAGCACAGGAGCATATAGCAGGAACAAAACTGCAAAGGGTACGGGAATTTAGGGGGCACACAAATCTTTTGGAAATACGAAGAAGCTGGGAAATTCATTCCAGTTTCGAAGGGAACAAGTGCAAGTGCGCCCCCCCCCTCTATCAGAGCATGTTTACTTTTGAGACCCTTCGTTTGATGAATGACTCTGCTAGGATGCTTAATGAGTAGGTAAACTCGAAAGCTTGTAACAATTCATCGTTTTTATACATGGCCTGGTCAGATTTTGAAAGAAATAACTGCTTGATCGAAACGATGTACAACAAGCACAACAACATTGTTTTCTGGAGCCCTTTTCTTCTCGGTCTTTTGTCAAACGCTACTTGTTGCTGAGGTGTGTCCACTAAAAGCCTACGGAAATTTTGAATACTCATTAGCAGTTTTAAAAAGGCCTATCAATCATCAGTGACTTAAGACTTACATGAACTCGCTCCATATTCTTTTAGTGCGAGAAATATTTGGTTTCATGTCCTTTGGCGTTTCAGTCAATCAAAAGTTGAGTTGGTTAAAAACGCTGCAAAAGCGAATTAAATACCGTAAAAGCTCTATTAAGCCCCCGGGGGGGGGGCTTATTTAATTTTGGACCTTCCAGAGGGGGCTTAATAGAGAGGGGGCTTATTAGAGAGGGGGGGGCTTATTCACAAAATCAAGCGAAAAGGATATATTTGGTAGCTTTTCAGTTCCTTTATTCCATATTTTGCGGATTCAACACACAAGGCTCAAATACACAAATTCGACTCAGTTTTTATCCCAAACCATACTAAAATTAACATGTAAGTTTGTATTGCTAAATAAACGGAAAATATTTTGTAAATTCTTGTATAAGTGGGGGGGAGGCTTAATAGAGAGGGGGGCTTATTTCAAATTTTGACTCAGAGGGTAGGGGCTTATTAGAGAGGGGGGCTTAATAGAGAGGGGGGCTTAATGGAGCTTTTACGGTAGTCTATTGTGTGATAGTTGGATGAATATTTCGAGGGGCAATTCACTGATTTTTTTTCGTACACCTCCCTTGAAATCACAAAAAAATCACATACAAAATCACAAGAAAAATCACATACAAAAAGCACCAAAAATCACAAATCACTGAAAAATTACTGAAAAATCACACGAAAAAATCACTAGAAATCACTAAAATCACAAAAATCAGAGAAAAAAAATCATGTGATTTCAAAATCACAAAAATCACGTACGCTATTTTGAGAAGTGATTTGCCCCTCGGAATATCTAGCGAAAGGTTACATCGGTCCAAGTCGACAGAACATGGAAGCTGTACTCTTTGGGCAATGTTTTGGCTATACAGAGACCGTTACAGAGACCAAGGTGTACCACAAGATCGCCTCTTGATTACAGACTAACGTCGCCCAACGTAGGTCTGGTGCAGAATTAATGATATTGAAAGTATCGATGAGCATAGATCGATAATCACAGGATGATTGAAGATAATCCTTATGTCTGAATTGAGATAAAATCACAGAAATTATGGAGCACATTCTAATGGATTTTTGATGTGATATAGTAGGATTCACAAATTCGTTATTGAATGGAAAAAGTTCAAATTCGTCATTTTCTATAAATAGATTCGAACAGGAACTCCGCCGAAATACTGTAGCTACTGCAGCTGCTACCAAATCAGCGCACAATGAATAGGCCTATCTCCGTCTCCGAAACATAGTCAGGAGAATTTTGTCTCTAATAGCAAGAAATAAGCTGGACTAATAAGAAAAGTAATGTTGAATTGTCGAGGTCAATGAACACAGAGAAGGAGCTGCTAAAGGGAATCAAAAGCAATAATTGGAGTATTTCGGACACATAATTAGGGAAGGAAACATGGAAGAATTACTAACAACAGAACAGGAAGAACTGAGGGCACAAGGGACAGAGGGAGAGAAAGAAGAAAACAGTTGGACAACATCAGAGATTGGTTACAGCTGGACAGGTATGGCAAGCGGATGTCACCATAGTCAGAAAAACCCACTTTTTCTCAGATAAACTGGGTTTTTCTGGAGAAAAACCCACTCTATCTGAGAAAAACTCACTTTTTCTGGAGAAAAACCCACTTTATCTGATAAACCCACTTTTTCTGGCAGATAAAGTCGGTTTATCTGAAAAACCCACTTTTTCTACTGATAAAGTGGGTTTTTCTCAGATAGAGTGGGTTTTTCCTCCGAAACACACATGCAGTTTCGACGAAAACAAAACGAAAAAAGAAAGGCCCACGTCGTCCTCGACCGAAAGTGTTGGCTATGAAGCTGTACCATCTTCCTGAGGCATCTCAGGTGCCTTTTTTCTCTTTTCGTTTTGTTTACGTCGGAACTGCTTGTGTCTCAAGTTTTCAACATCAGAAATTGCCTCCCGAAGAAAATCGTTAAAGCTATCTTCACTGTCCATATTCAAAAAAATAAACGAAATCGAATAGCTAGCTATTCTGAAAATCAAGGGAACACGTGCAAAACAGTCATCGAACGCCCACTGTAACTGGGAAAAATCCACTTTATCTGAGAAAAACCCACTTTATCTGAGAAAAGCCCACTTTATCTGAGAAAAACCCACTTTATCAGTAGAAAAAGTGGGTTTTTCAGATAAACCGACTTTATCTGCCAGAAAAAGTGGGTTTAACAGATAAAGTGGGTTTTCTCCAGAAAAAGTGAGTTTTTCCAGAAAAAGTGGGTTTTTCTCCAGAAAAACCCAGTTTATCTAAGAAAAAGTGGGTTTTTCTGACTATGGTGACATCCGCTTGCCATAGACAGGAGCTGCGAAGTGATTCACAGTTGCCGAGATCGAGAGAAGTAGAAGTCCATGATCGCCCAAGCTATACGGCACGGCATCTGAAGAGAAAGAAGCTATCATTCCCTACGTTCAAGAATATCGGCAAATATTCCCAAGAAGCCCTATATTCAGTACTGCATAGAGCAGAGGTTCAGATCCAGCTTGTAAGCACAGTTTTGTTTGTTCCAGGGGCGGATCCAGACCGAAGTTGAAGGGGGGCAACTTGGAGAGGGGGCGCCAAAAACACAGTGAAAGATGAGCGCGCCGAAGGCGCGCGAAAATTTTTGGGGCATTATTCGGGAAAATTCTCTGGTTTTTCTACTGAATAACGCCTTAGTTTATATGTTTCGCCGCAAATAGAACGAATCACTGAAAAAAGACTGCATTTGGGTCAGGATAAGGGGCGCTTTTCTTGCCAAAAAGGGGGCACCAAAGCTGAATTTTCATCGTGAAGGGGGGGGGGGGGGCAGTTGCCCCCTTCTGGCCCCCTAAATGCGCCACTGGTTTGTTCTTTGTTTCCTAGTGATGTTGCATATCCTGTGGAGGCGCCAACGGCTACTTGCCTAAAGTGACTGAACAACAGTAAAGTATTATGCCACTCAGACTCTGCTGTAGACTCGCGACATAGTCCCAGTTATCGGAACAGCAACAGCAACAACAACGACGACAAGGACAACAACATTATGAGTTTGAGTGCTCAAACTATCGCGATAACTGCGATTATGTAATCAGTCTAACTCAAATGCATGCGTTTTAGACTGCGTTTGTCGGCACCAAATCGCCCTTCTTGCATCTGCCAATACGAGGCGAAATCAGGAAGGACCATCGGGCACCGTCGCAGGAGGACAATGCGAAGAGAAACTACAGTTTATATGCAATTCATTCACTCCCATTGCACATAAAAGAGAGTCGTATAGTGTTAAGCAGAATAGTTAAACATTGAAGATCAACAGCCTAAGTCTGAGCCTAAGTAGCAAAATGAAAATTAGAAATATTTTGAATCTTTCAGCTTTGACTCTAAGATCATTTTAGATCCAATCACTCACTAGAAATGTCCTTCCAATCAACCTCGTCCTAAAGGGCTTGTCAAAATATGACAAAAGGCCCTGGCCTGGGGACGAGGTTGTTTTCAAATACTTCTTTTCACTTTTCATATTATTGAATGTCAAAGCAATTTGTGCCGCTCTTGAAGTTATGATTTACGTAAAGAATGTCTAAAATTCTTACTGCAGAAAAGATCAATTTCAGGAATACACCAAAGAACATAATTCCTTTTGGTTTGGTCTAAATCAATATGGCTCCCCAGATATTTGCTCACTTAATCTGTTCCAATATTTAGCTATCAATTTCGGGAGAAAGCAAGCATATGTTAGCCTATTTAGCGTTGGAATCATGCCCACTCTCTACTCGAAAGACTTTTTGGCCCACTTTGAATAAAATGACCGTCTAAAGATTGTTTGGAAACCGTTAGAGAAAAAGGTTAGGATTTTGATGAATCTGTTTCAATGTGCCATCGTCTGCCTTCTTTGATTGGCTTGTTGCTGCTTTTTCGTAGGCCATGAAAATTCTTCATATGTGGTCATTTGAATTAAGCAAAATTAGCAGGCCTAAGCATGATCCTTGAGGTATCCTTGCGTAAAGGGCATCTTTACCTGGTAGATCTGTATTACAAGGTAATTTATCGATTTATGTTGATTCATTTGTAGAGTTGTCTTCTCTGTTTACAAAACTAGAGAGCTGCAAATAGCATAGAATATTCCTTTGGAATGGATCATTAGAAGCAGACAAAATTAGCAGACCTAAGCAAGATCCTTGGGGGATCGCGACAAAGATAGCATCAAGAACAGATTAGATCTAGTGATTTACTCATTTATGCTGATCTACTTAGTGATTTACTCATTTATGCTGATCTACTTATCGAGTTGTTTTCCCCTTTAAAACAAACCAGAGAGCTGCAAATAGCTATGAAAATGCTTTTAGACTCGTTCATCAGAATCAACCTAAACTAGCAGGCCTAAGCAGAAGGCTTGAGTCCCAATTATATCGAATCGGCGCTTCTCTTTCATTGAGGAATCCCTGCATGTATAATAACCATACTTGTTGCCTTCGTATTGCAGCATGATTTATGGATTTATGTTGATTTATTTGTCGATTTGTTTTCTCTGTTTACAAGACTAAAGAGATGCAAATATAAAGGAAAATGCTTGTTTCTTACCGCAAATTATCAAAAATTTAGTTTCAAATCTTCGTAACGTGATAGCTTCGGCGTCATTTGAAAGATTCGAGGTGTTGAATTCACGTAGGTGAAGTTGGCCTACTTCTATAGCTTGAAAGCCCGCAAGCAGTTGCTTACCTGTGCATTATTCAGACGCACTAATGCTGACAATTACCGGTCATAATCCATAATCATTTCAAAAATGTCAAATTACGTTGTTAACATTCATGTAGGTCTTCGTGCAGCAAGGGGGGACTTGTAAGTTACCAAAATGTCATGTTTAGCTGGAGGGTGCATTTCACTCAGATTTGCAAGCTTGCACTAGAAGAGCAAGCAGGGTATTTTAAACATACTGACTTGTGGGACATTGGTCCCAGTTGGCCCTTCTGCTAGCCAGGAAAAAATAAGTAGCCACTGTTACCATAGTAGTCTCAGTCAAAATGGCGAACAAAGCTATGATATTGATATTGTTAGCTCATGATCTATCAAGATTTTTTCGACTACAGAATGTGATTTTTTCTAACTTTATACCAGCGTTCAAGATTTTTCATGATAGACAGAGCCATACATAGCCCTCCTAATATGTTCTTGAGAGGAGAAATGCTCAGTCCACGGTCAAGACCAGGGATAACCAGCATTATTATTATTATTATTATTATTATTATTATTATTATTATTGTTATTATTATCATCATTATTATTATTATTATTATCATTATTATTATCAATTTATTTATAGTAGGCGTTAAGGATAGCTACTACAGCTAATTGATGCCTACTAAGTATACTATTTATGCTTGGTCAAACCAACCCTGACAGGAATACACTGTTACTGTTTCATTGCAAGTAAAAATCTTCCCGAGGCAAGCTAATAGAAAACTCAAGAATTCGAGGAATCTTAGTCAGGGACGTCGGAGTGATAGTAGGGCAAGGGAGTCGGAGGGGAACGCAAGGGCACTCCAGACTGAAGGCAAGCGAAGTGAGGCGAAAATTTGGGAGTCCGGGAGTACTCCCTGGAACATTTTTGGGGCCACGCCCTTTAAATTGGCTCAAAACGCTGTCAAAGCAACAAAGCTGAGAAAGCAACAAAGTAAACCAGTAATATCGGCATAATAAACTTTGATTTTTTTAGCTACAAGTTCGGTGCATCATTGCCCATGGTCGATAACGAGTACATTCTTGAAACGTCGTGTTGTTTAGCATCTTAGCTATCTTTGGTACTAAAAATGTTTATTTATTCATTTTCTTGTAATAATTCCTGTTTAAAGTTTCAATTTTGTTATTGCAACTCTCAATTTTACGTCATGATTTAGCAAACAATTTTAAAACTTGGGGCAGTTTCAAATTTTCGTGTCAACTTTGCTTTTAAAACTCTTAACGTCAAAAAGAGTGGAATTTGACCTCATCAGTGTTATGGGACGGAGGAGGAGAGGTCATTTTGACAATGTTTTGTCCAAGTTCACTTCAAGGAGAGATGTTTGAACAGCACTTTGCAGCAGAAATATGAAACTCTCTCCATAAAAGCACATCCTGTTCTTTTTTGTACAATTTAATGATTTTTGAACATTGGAAATTGGAAGTGAAACTGATGGAGTTATAAGTACATGATGATACTCCTTATAAAGAACACGGAGGGTATTTCCTGATCGGTCTCTGATCTTGTCCATTATTCTTAAAACTCTGTATTTTTGTCACGAACTTTGTAATGATTGCCATTTTAATTAAGACTTTATTTTATTTGCTCAAAATACATACTTCGAGATTGAATCGGCGATCATATCGTCCAGTTTTGGTTGGATAGCATTGTCTTTCCTTGCACGTTTCGCTGAAGTTTGCAATTGCTTGAAACCCTTTATTCGGTTTTTGCAGTTATGCTGGTCAAAACAAGATCTTTAAAAACTTTTTAGGTATCTTACAAGCAACTTTCAAAACGCTTTTATCGGAAACAAGTTAAGACTAGCATACAAGTCAAATCTTTCAATAGGGCACAGGGAAACCCATAAATCCTCCAATTTCACGCTTATCAGCCAATGGTGTTGCCGTATTCTCGTCACATGACCGAAAATAAGCTCTTTGAGACGAATTTTCGAGTACCCTTACGAAAATCAAAATGGACATTCGAGTAATAAAGATACAGAGCTGCTTTTGCCACGAGTCGATTCTACAGGCCCTACTCCATATTTTACATTTTGCATTTCAAGAAAATCTCATCAGGGATCAGCACTACATTGAATTTCATGCAACCGAAAATAGGCCTATATTCAAATATCATTTGGGAACGCAACAAATAAGATATAGCTTCCAAAATTTCACACCTTACGTGAAATATAGCAAGGAATAAGCTGAAGATGTTTCTTTGCTTCAGTTTCCCAAATCCTTGACGAGTCTCAGCTATTTGCGACGAAGAAAGCTATTGGGCCTACCTTCATCCACTGCATAATGCCATTATTCTGTTTCAAATCGGCTTCTTTGCTGTAGCAAGGTAGCAGAGCTATTCACCAACAACATAACACCAATTTCCACTATTCTCCGCTGAAAAATTGCCATCAACTTTGGTAAAACGCGATGAACTTTCAACAGCTCTTCGCCACACTATCTATTCCAAGTTTTGAAACAGTGTGCTCACGTGGAAAAATTTCTGTTATTATGAAAGCGCTCATGATGTCATGGTCAAGAGGTAGGTCTCGTATCATCATATCTCTACAAAGACTTGGCCTTTGTTTTAGTATGAAAAAGTGGAAGGGATTGAGGCCGGGCTTTCAAAATTATCCGTATTTCTTAAAAAAAGGAAAATGGTGAATGCATATTTCAGAATAGTTTGAATGAATATGAGGGTTTTTTTCATGGAAGTTAAAGGGTATTGGAGCTTGCGAAGATACCTAGGCCCCCTGTCATTTGAATAATTCGAATTCATTTGAAATATGCATTCACTATTTTCCTTTTTTTAGAAAATAAAGGTAATTTTGAAAGCCCGGCCTCAATCCCTTCCACTTTTTCATACTAAAACAAAGGCCAAGTCTTTGTAGAGAGAGGGTGATACGAGACTTATCTCTTGACCATGACATCAAGAGCGCTTTCACAATAACAGAAATTTTTCCACGTGAGCACACTGTTTCAAAACTTGGAATCGATAGTGTGGCGAAGAGCTGTTGAAAGTTCATCGCGTTTTACCAAAGTTGATGGCAATTTTTCAGCGGAGAATAGTGGAAATTGGTGTTATGTTGTTGGTGAATAGCTCTGCTACCTTGCTACAGCAAAGAAGCCGATTTGAAACAGAATAATGGCATTATGCAGTGGATGAAGGTAGGCCCAATAGCTTTCTTCGTCGCAAATAGCTGAGACTCGTCAAGGATTTGGGAAACTGAAGCAAAGAAACATCTTCAGCTTATTCCTTGCTATATTTCACATAAGGTGTGAAATTTTGGAAGCTGTATCTTATTTGTTGCGTTCCCAAATGATATTTGAATATAGGCCTATTTTCGGTTGCATGAAATTCAATGTAGTGCTGATCCCTGATGAGATTTTCTTGAAATGCAAAATGTAAAATATGGAGTAAGGCCTGTAGAATCGACTCGTGGCAAAAGCAGCTCTGTATCTTTATTACTCGAATGTCCATTTTGATTTTCGTAAGGGTACTCGAAAATTCGTCTCAAAGAGCTTATTTTCGGTCATGTGACGAGAATACCCCGAGAATACGGCAACACCATTGGCTGATAAGCGTGAAATTGGAAGATTTATGGGTTTCCCTGTGCCCTATTGAAAGATTTGACTTGTATGCTGTTAAGACTGCGTTCACACGATGCCGGCATTTTTTGAAAACGGTGAAAAATTCGACGGATAGGCCTCCTGTTCACACGAAAACGGCACATTTTTTGCCGGCAGATTTTGAAAACGGCAGATTTTGAAAACGGAACTCTAATCGGCACATTTTAGAAACGGCATCGTGTAAACACTTTAAAATGATGAAAATAGAACATTTTCAGACGCTTTTGGAACGAGACTGAACAATTCTTAGGATTTAGGTTTACTTAATTGGCATCAAAGTCTTGCAACGAGCTTTTTACCGGCAAATTTCTGACCGTTTTCAAATTGTTTCGGCATCGTGTGAACGCTAGCTCAAATTTTGCTACCGTCACATTTTTCATCGTTTTCAAAATGTGCCGGTATCGTGTGAACGCAGTCTAATTCACCATTTAAAGTGTCAAAGAGTCACAGAACTCTTCAGAAAATTTTAGCGGCAAAAGTTTTAGTTGCAACAAATAGCTTAAAATGACATCAGCAACTGAAAAGGGACTTCTTTTGGAAAACTTTCATATGCCAGCAAGTCCTTGCAGCAATAACATGGCACGGGATGGTGCCAGTAGAATCTAGAAATAGCCTTGAATAAGAGGCTTATCGCTAGAACCAAAATGGCCAAATTGGCCTATGCTCCAGACTGTTACCGCAAATTTGTAGTCTGAGAGCTAGTTGCGTTTTCCTGGGAACTAGTTCTCAGGCCGTAACTTTCAAAGCGCGGTAACAGTTTGATTGCAACTTAGGCCACGACAAGCGACAGTAAGCAAGCCAGACAGTCCAAACTGCGAGCCAGAAGAGAAAGCATACTAGTTAGGACCAAAGAGGTAACTAATGACAACTTTTCATTCAGGCCCAGAAAAATCGTGTCCACGATTACCATGGTTTCTGATAAAAATACATGCATTTCTCATTCACACTCAGCTCGCCTGTGCCAAAAATCAAATCGGTACCATGCAGTTAAAGGTAAGAACATTTGCCGACCTGGTTATTTTCCCCGAAGTCGCATTATTTGAGCTTGATTAACGTGGCACACATTAAGCCGACGGTGCTATCAGCATCTTATTTGATAGCTTGAAGTCCCTTTCGGAAATCAATACATTAACACAACAAGCGACTAACGGTTACGGAAAAGAGGAGTTCTATGGACAGACGATTAGCACTTGTAATATTATACCCTGCCTTCACGTCTAAGGGATATCAGCTTATGGGGTTACAAGGTCAAACTAAGTCGTTCCTTGCCTTCTCAGTTTCTCAATGTGAATTTTCCAGTCAGGAGACGCTGTGCTGTGAAACTGCCGCGTGCTTAGGGAAGAGATTGCCCAAGAAGGACGTTCACTCAGTGCGTACAGTCATTGCAGATGAAGTATTATATGGCTATAGGTGATCAGCATCAATAGTCTTGTTATTATTTCAATGTATCATGCAACCAAAACCAGTCTGTAGAGCGTACAACAGCTTGTAACGTAACCACGTAGTGTTGATGGAAGTATAATCGTTCAACGGGCCACTCTAATCATCTTTCAACAAGTTTACAAGGACGCCGTGTCCAAAGAAAAAGCTCGTTTTTTATCTCGATATTTGTGGAGTTATTACACATCCCGTTGGAAATTTACAGAGGATTCACGGTAGATCCATGTTAAAGCATTATTTGTCTTCTTGTACAAACACACAAAAGATTACGGTTTACCGTAAAAGCGTGTACTGCAGTATATTGGAATGTGCTTATGTTATTCAGGAGAAAATACGGGCATTCACGTGAGATCTCTTAGCCAACAAGACATTAATTAATAGAGGAAGACAGAGGACTTAGCTCAAACAGCAGCCTGCAAAGCAGAGGAGAGTGGATTCCAGTAATATGGCCTTTGCGCTTGCGAAAATATTACAAAATGGACTGTTTGCAGTTCTCACTGGATTGGTATTGCAGGTGTGTGTGTGATCTTTTATTGTTTTCATTCTACTTTACATATTGATTGACTAAACTTTGTTTTAAGTAGCGTTTTATTCTTGTGGTTCATAATTTCAAGTGTGAAAAGTTTCAAGAATTCAATGACACAAGATCAAGTCCTCTTGACCTCAGTGTGTACATCACTCGAACCGCTTTTATCCGAGTTCCAAAATTTTGCTGTTTGGATCCAAAATAAATCCGCGAGTCATTATTCATGCGAGAAACGATCATTTATTATCAACGTGAAATGTTTCGATGTGCTAAATTACCCAACTCATTCATTTGTGCTATTCGATATCAATCGACTCGTCAGATCCTCTCTCAAATTCGGTACAGTATTCTCCTACTTCATAAACACAACGTTATAGTAACATTTTGCATAACATTACGAGGCATTACGAAGTGACGGTGTGCTGAAATGCCTCCCTATATCAAGTCTGCATAAGTGTCAGTAAGATATCTCGGAAAACCAAAGTTGTGCTATTCAACATCAGACGAGTCAGATGCTCTTATAAACAGAAAAACGGAACGTTTAGTAACATTTTTGCAGAATATTTCGAAGTGACAGTTTGGTGAAATGCCCCAGTAAGAATCGCACGAAAGTGTCAGTGAAGTATCTCGGCAAAGTTAAATTGTGCTATTCGACAGATGAGTCAGATCCTCGTTCAAATTCGACATGACAGAAAGAAACAACTTGAAGAACTATTTTTACAGAACATTACGAAGCGACTGTTTGGTGAGATGCCCCTGTATGAAGTGTACACAAAGTGTCAGTGAATCGTCTCGCAAAACTAATATTTTTCTTTTCGACATCAGACTAGTCAGATCTCCTTTCAAATTCGACATACCACTAAAAAACATCATTTTGGAAATACGTATGGGGCAAAACATAAAAACAAGAGAGTTCCGTGAAACAAATGTTTCCAGTTGACTACCCTGGGTACCAGAGCCAAAATATAATAAAAAGAAAAAATGAAGAAGGAAAGAAAGTTTCTTCCTCCTTTACACCCCCCAGTAACGACCCCGCTAAAACATTGCCCCGCCAAGGTTGAAGGATGACCCGCCAAGAAAACGCGTTTCCCCGCTAAGTTTTGAGCGTAAAGAGTTTCCCCGCCTTGTTTTTGTTGTTTCCCCGCTGAAATCCTTTGCTTCTCCGTCAAAATTATGCAAGTTCCATCATAGATAATAGCCTAAAATTTCAATTCCCCGTCATGATATTTCTAATCCCCGCTGAAAATGTATGTTTTCATAATTTCCCCGCTGCATTTACAAGGTCCGGCGGGGTCGTTACTGGGGGGTGTTCCTTTCTTCCTTCTCTCTTTTCCTTTCGTTTAAATTTTGAGGCTCTGGTACCCAGGGTACCAGTTGACATGGTAGCAGGCAGTTTGAAGCTTAAATGATTTCCTTGCATGCAATGTTTTGGTATGCTAAATTTGTCCCATTAGATATCAGAAACTACATAAAAAGCGAAGTTTCTTCTGTGCAGGGAGTACCGTAAAAGCTCTGTTAAGAGGGTGGTAAAGAGTATTTCGTAGGCCATATTTACTTGTCGTGAAACGTGAAAGCGCTATATTTCTTTAACGTGAAACGTGAAATTTAACATTTTATTTCTGTGATTCGTGATCAGGAGCCCCCCTTTTACCACCATCTGTTAAGCCCCTGTGGGACTTATTTAATTACAGACACTTAAGAGAACGGTTTATTTGAGAGGGCGCTTATTCACAAAAGCAAAGGACATGGATATATACGATAGCTTTTCAGTTGTTTTACCTCATATTATGGAGATTCAACACACAACTTTATGAGTCAAATGCTGGACTTGCTCAAGTCTCTCCCGTATGTTTATTTCTTCGAAAACTGCGACTTAAAAGTTGCCCGTGCGAAGTAGGTTTTCCGAAGTGGTGCGATATCTGGTTGTTATTGTGCGTAAGAGAGAAAGGAAGTCCCTCTCCTTCGAAGAGGTCATCATTTTGTATTTTGACTCGGAAGAGAAGTGGGAAACTCCAGTAAAATGCATAAATTCGACACAGTTTTATCCCAAACGCAAACCATTTCAAAGTTAGGATGCAAACTTATTCATTCAAAGAAATGGAAAATCTTTGGTAAATTCTGGACTTTGATATAAACAAAGATAATCTTTGATATAGATGGTGGGCTTAATAGAGGGGTGGGCTTAGTTATAATTTTGGTGCAGAGGGGATGGGGCTTATTTAGAGAGGGGAGCTTAATAGAGAGGATAAATCCAGCTTTTACGGTATATTGAGCAGCTTTTTAGGAAATTTGTTTGTGAAGCAAAATTACGAAAATGATGGGTTCTTGAATGTCTTGATATAAATTGTTGTCGCGTTCGGTACGCTAATTCTTTGCTGTTCCATATCAGATCTAGCCTTGCCCCAAGGCCCAAGTCTATGTTTTCAGCTGAGTCAAATTATGAAAATAATGTGCGAAAGAAGTCTGGAAGGTCTTGGCTCATGCAAGGTAAAGGACAAAATGAATATAGATATGATCAAAGTCCAGGAAAATTATTCACCAAAGTTATGCTAACGTGAATGAAATTCATACTTACAAAGATGTTGAGGCTGGAAATTCTAGGTCATAGAAAGACAGAAATGTCGACATTTGCAAATAAAGAGACTCAGACTCTGTCCAAAATTTACATCATGATAAAACATGATTCTGATAACATTTAGTTGAAAGAAAATTATGGAAGAGATTATGAATTTGTTCAACTTTACATGCCCATTTGTCCTCAAAGATTCGAGCTTATTCATAACCAGACGTAACTTTTTTTTAGGGAAGCAAATTGCTTTTGTAGAACCACGTTCGTTAGCTTTTATCTGAGGAAAATTTGTTACTTTCCAATGATTTATCGTAGTTATTGACCCAAGAAAATTAGGCCTACGTACGTAAAAATGCGTAGATACAAAACACTGACAAGCATTAATTTCGATGTCTTCTAAAGATTAAATCTCAATGAACGAGAAACTTTAAGTTTCCTTTTTCGCACGGTAAAATTTGTGTGGAAGCTTCTGATATATTTCGAAATCTAAGAGGCCCTTCAACAAAACTTTCGTGAATTTGTAAAGGAGAAATTGCAATCCACATGTGAGGCGTTGTACATAGAACGAAAGCATTTCTTTGCCAACCAATATTACAAGATCTACGCAACAGAAGAACCAGTTTTGATATTTCAGTTTCCCAGGCGTCGATCTGAAATTCGAAGTTCATTTAGCTACAATGTTTTGGAGTCTCATGAAGCGCTTGAGGTCGTCTGACTGTAAAGAATACACACAATGCTCAGAGATAAGAGAGAGCTTTCAACTGCAGAGTAAGTTTCATCTGGGACATAAAACTTGTGTCTCTGTATTGTCATCGATCGTCAGCAGTCTTTCATCCCTCGATCAAACCCGCGTCTTAATGCAAGGCCTTACCTACCCTGGGTACCAGAGCCTAATGTGGGGGAACGAGAATAAAATAAAAATAGAAAAGGGGGGATCCTGACGTTGGTATTTCCAGTAAAGAACCAATAAAAATTTCCTTGATCTCTTTGAAATATTCACCCTCTGGTGATACCTTATATATGGGATTAGTCCCAGAATTACTAAAGTCAAATCCGCATAGAAAACTCTTCTCTCTTTTGTAGATTTTCACCGGTGTTTCTGAACCTGCCATTTTGGAATGTGCTGCTTAATGTTTAAAAAGCGCGCGATTTCACAATTCAATTCATATGCTGATTATGATGCGATTTCACAATTCAATTCATATGCTGATTATGATCAATGATTACACGTGATTTCGAATCACCTTCGATCACAGATTTCACACATGAAAACGAGATTGCTGATTGATGGATCCAGAGCCTCTTCGTCTCTTCCCCCTTTTCTATTTTTATTTTATTCTCGTTCCCCCACACAGGCTCTGGTACCCAGGGTAGGCCTTACCTAGCAATTGATTTTGAGAATGTTTGTTCCATGAAGTATATTCTAAAGTCGTCATTTGATTATCGAATTGAAAACAATAATCTTTAAGATAAAGCGAAAGCTTAGATGTTTTTGCAATCCCTGAGAAATACATCGGAGCAAATCTCGTATGCTTGCATATGCTAAAGACTGCTCACTATATCCAGCGTTGTGAGCGGGCGGGCGCTGCGACTAAATAGAAGCACGCGCAGTTGATAAATTTTAACGCTCAATCTGATCGCAAGTGATCGATCCGCGGGGGCTTTGGGAGTAGGAACAAACTCGGGGGGGGGGGGGTATCCTAGTACTGTTCATGGTACGGGGACGTGCCATTTTTTAGGGGTACTTTTTTCAAACCATTACGGAATTATGGGTATCATTTTCACAATTTTTAGACATTTCACGGAATTATGGGTGCACTTTTCAATGGATTTTTGATAATTTCCGGAATTATGGCCCCAGATATTCATTGGATTCCTGGAATTATGGCCCTAAAATCCACCAGAATTTACGGAATTATGGGTACCAATTTTTCGGGGAAATGGCACGTCCCCATCACATAATAGGTTGAGTTACCCCCCCGAGGGAACAAATTCAACTCCCATCGCAGGTGCTTGCGATCGCTACGGACAGAACCATTCATGGCGATTCATGGTTGTAGTGCCCTCGCACTCAAAATTCTCCATCTGGAGAGCAGCCTTAGCTAAATTGTGGGCAGTGACCAATTCTTCAACGGTCGCTTCGGGTTCGTGTAAACGCTTGAAGAGATTTGACTGGAGAAGGACTGACTCTCTGCGGCTTGGTTGTAGCCAACCATTTGCGACTTTGTTGCTTGAGACGGTGAAACGTAACTTCAATTCTTCAAACATTGAGAGTTAGACTGATGATTGAGAACATCATTTCTTCTCCCTGACTCCTTCAAATACTGTAAACAAGGTAATGTTTTCATCTAATGGTGGTCATGGAAGACTGTATCAGACGAAACAAGGGCAAATTTCGTAAAATAAAAAAACTTAGGTTTTTACAGAGACAAAGTGATTTGCCTTTCAGAAGAATAGATTTAGACTGTGTTCACACGATGCCGGCAAAAATTTTGAAAAAAGGTGAAAAATGTGATGGATAGGCCTCTCGTTCACACGAAAACGGCACATGTACTGCCGGTGCCATATGCGTAACGGTCCACTCTGCAAGTGTCCTGTCTGAAACGCTTATGCGCTTCCACTTGAAACGCAATGCGCTACCGTGTGAAACGCTTTGCGCTTCCGTGTCACATCTGCGCTTCAGAATACTTACTAGGGAGGAACGTGTATAGCTGCTTGAGTTAAACCGTGTTTTGTAACGTGTGTCTTGCAATCAAGATGAAAAACACCCGCGGGCTGGGTTTCACTTAAGGGTGCAGTAGCCTACATATGTGTAAATGTTTTGGTGCAAACAGTTAAAAGGTTATCTTCTTTTCCCATAGACATTCGGATTTGGAGAGTCATTATCAATATTCCAGACAAGAATTTTGGCATTTTCAAACCCGACAAACAGAATTTCAAGGGGACAATGCTGCCGAACAAACACCCCAGCATCACCGCAGTGCAGAGATACATGCCAGACGAAATTTGAGCTTTGTTTGGATGATATGCATCTGAAAGAGCCTACCTGCATATTTGGAAGAGCCATTTCGCAAATATTTTCAGGCAGCAGTTTGAATTACGACAATTCGAGCTTGGCAAGGTGGCTAAATATTTCATCTTCAACGTCATGGCCAGTAAGTAAAGTTTACTTTATGATTTCCAAAGTTTGTTTATTTTGATTTGAATGTTTTGTTTAATGTCACAATAATGGCGCCGAATTTACTGTAAATATTTTCCAATGTATTTGTGATTACCACTGCAAATTAAACAGTTCATACAATGTTTTTAAAGGTATTATTGCGTTGCGTCTATCTTATGCATCTGAATGGGAACCATATCTGCATATAGCTAACATTCAAAAAGCAATTTTTGCGTTTTGCATACGGGAGCGTTTTGTGTTTTTGCGTTTTGCGTACGCTGCGCAGGAGCTTGTGGCTGCAAAATTGCATGAAGCGCAATTTGAATTTGGTTGATTCAGACGTCAACATCAGGCCGAGTAGAATTTAAGCAAACAACAAACTCTGCATTGTGAACGTGTTGACCAACATATTTTATCAAAAATGCAAACTCGTAATGAGGAAACGTCTCAAAATTTTGCCTGTTTGATGATAGAAGCCTTTTGCATTTATAAGCAGTTGCAATGTAAAAATCTTATGATTTTGTTACCTATCTGCAGTGTGGGCTGCAGTGTTTAGACTAATTGTTTAGGTGTTCTACAGTCAGAATATTCCCACCTCCCTAACTCGTGAAGCCACCAATCTATTTCGATGGACAAGATGCTAAAATGAAAGTTAGACCTTGAAAATTTTAATTTACACCTCGTAAAGCTCATTCTGTTTTCGCTTCTCCGCAAGACCCAATCAAAGCGGAACTCCTTTTTTGAGGGTGGGCATGGATCGTCGGATCCAAACAAATTTTGATACGGCTTTCACATTTTTGTAATGTCTTGTTCGGATCGCCATTGCATCGGACTTTGGATCGAACTTCAGATAGAAAATATATGAATGGATAAAGTGTTAACAGATGTCACTGAAATTGTATAAGTTTCTCGGATTCGACTACAACTCCCCTTCCCCCTCTCTTGGGAGACCCATAGAGCATAAAAAAGCAGCAAACAGATGATGCCTTCAAATTCAAAATAACGTTCTCCGAAATAATATTTTTCAAAAGGCTAGCGAAGCAAACAAGGCATCGTGATGCGCATTCTCAGACAATGTTTACACGATACATAACCCAATAGCATTTCCTGTTTACCAAAGAGCATGTATGTTGTGCCTATTTACGTTGACAATGCCATCGCTTTGCAATTTGTAAACATTATCATAATCATAAGGATTTTAGATCTTATAACCACTAACGGCACTGTGACTGGTTCGGAATAAAATATGCCACCATTTTCGAAAAACACGACTAAATTGCTTTGAAATGCTTGGCTGAACGTTATAAAATGCGGTCCCTGTTGTACGATCCTGCCCCTGCAAGATGTTTTGCCGTCTGTCGTCTGCAAATGTTCGTAAATGAGGTATCTTCATGTTGTGCAGTCAGCAAATTACAAAGTCCTATCTACTATAAAGCGACTTTTAAACAGTGGAGTGAGATGAAATAGCGAGGATGGAATTTATGAATGACTGCTTGTATGGGCAAGTAAATTTAATGTTTGTGCAAAGTATGTGTTTTCATAGTGCCATCGGCTATAATGTTCTATCAAAATCTTCGTGAATGAAAATTAAGCAAAGCTCTTTAAGGTGAGGGCGCTAATAATCCTTTTCTCTTTGTTGCTGCAAGCTACATTGCTACATTGAGAGACAACTCGTTGAAAAAAGTTGTGATGTGCCAAAACATGAATCTGAAATTAGACTACTTTTGAATGCAGTACTTCATTCGAATTAAGAGCTTCTGCAAGATAGCAAAGCATAAAATTTGCATATATTTTTTTTGCGTAAGGGACACTGCAAAGTTTATTTTATAACATAGCCGGTGCAAAATGTAACGGGGCAACTACTTTTTGGGCTAATACAGAACTGGTTCAACATTTTTACTAAGCAAATAGTTACGGGGTAGTAGCTTTTGTAAGCTCAAGATGAAGTTTGAAATATAAAATTATTCACTTTGTGGACAAAAATGTAAATCATGCAAGATGGAATGCTAGAAAGTATGTGTATGAAATTATGTGAAATTTTCTCAGTCAGTTTTTTGCAGGAACGATTCATCAGTCATGTCTCTATCTTCCAAGTCAATCTTTTCGTTGACAGAGACTCGTAAGGACAACAATTGATCGTTGGCTAATTCATCCGTAATCTTACACAACATTGTTGTTTAGTTGTTGTTTTACACAACAATTGTTGTTTATGAATACGTGGCTGGTACATGTTTTAAGGATAGCGCCATGGGGCACTTCGTTTTTTGCAATAATTTCATACGGAGCGAGCACATTTTTGGCAAGAATTTTTCTTCTCCACTGGTCATGTCATACAATGAATTTTGCCCTGTCCCTAAATGAAACGCTAAATGCTTTGCTTCTAAATTGGATGGTAAATGCCGGCAGCAGATGGCTAGATATATAGTTCTGTTTTCAATACATACTATAATGACTTCACTTAACAGCGCCTTTTTGCATGCACAAGGAGACACTTAGCCGCACAGATTCCGTTCCGGAATTGTTGGGTTGATTTGTTGCTTGGAATAATTCCCTTTGTATGTGATCAGCAATAGCTTTGAAATGATGTCAGTCACCTGTTTCGGACTTTTCTTGTATCTCGAAAACAACCCATACATCACCCAAAATATCTCATGTCATCGTAGGCCTGGAAGTTTTACTTCATATTTCTTGAAATTTTTCTACAAAGAGACGCAGGACGATCTGTGGATAGGGTGTGTTCGAGTAAAGCTGAGTGTTCCTGTCTAGACATGGTCCTAGGGAAGAGATCGCAAGGAATGTAAATAGTTAGCACTATGATAAGATAGCATAAGACGCAAATTTCAAATGCAATAGCGCAGAATTCTCTTGTTTAAAAAGTCCAGATACAGAACTTAGATAAGCTTTGTGGAGTCTGAGTGGTCTACCCCTTCGAAAAGAAAACGGCAGACTTTGCCAAAAATAAATATCGACACATTTGAACCTAAGTGGTCTAACCTGTGAATGTCTAGCTGTAAATTGCAATTGCGATTTTCTAAGGCCTGGTTCAAACGTCGTGCTTCTCATGTGCCGAACCTAACTCAGTTAAGAGCGACACTTGAGCATGTTTAGCGCGACTTTCGTTTCAAACGTCGAACTTAATCATGTCGCTCCTAATATGTTTTACAATTGTTACATGAAGTATCTAGTTCAGTTTATGGCGCGTAAACGCATGTATGTAAATGCACTTATGCGTTGAGTTCGGCACATGAGAAGTTCGACGTTTGAAACCAAGCCGTGCTTGAGTCGCACAGCACGGCAAGCCCTGCCGATCCAAAGTAGGTTGCCGCTCCTAACTCATCTGCCGTACCCAACTGATTCAAACGTCGTGCCCCTCATGTACTTAATTCTCGAGTTAAGTTCGGCACATGAGAAGCGCGACGTTTGAAACAGGCCTAACATTCTGATTTGAACACGATTTTAGATCTTTTTAATGGTTTAATGGATGCATTGTGTTCCCATAGACCTTTTAGCTATTCTAAAAAAGAATGTGGATCGAACGATATTTCATCACATTTTGTGGAATTTTCGAATGTGTACAATACTGATAGAAGGCTTAACGCCACTCAATCGAACCTCGTGTATAAAAATGTATAAAGGTAACGCTCGATCCAGGCTCTTTTGTAGAATAGCTAAAAGGTCTATTGTGTTCTTTATCGAATCCCAATAGAATCGGTAAAAGTTCGTTGCTGGACCGCAATGTATTTAGTGTAAATTTCTTTGCCACCACCTTCAAATTAATCATCCATTGAAGCAGTGTTGGCTCTTCTTGGTTCAAATCTAGAAAGTGTCTCAATATTTTTCTTGACTTCTTGTGCCCGAGACCAAAGGTAATGTCAGAAACATTGTAAGTCTTGAAATTGCTTCGAATGTGTGGGAATTGTTTGCCTTTCAGTTTTATTGATTCTCAATTATACTAAAAAATCATAAGAAATTGTTATCGAATAGAGTCTTTTTGCATCACTTCTCCCATTAAATCGCGTCCTTTACGAAACTTTATGTCATGAAAGACGTGAAATCTCTCACAAGAAGTGGCTTACAAGGCTTTAAATAACTCAGTCTAATTCCTATCAACCGTCCGTTTTATTATGAGTGACCCACGAAGCTTGGTCATTTGTTATTTCTTGGCAAAATGGAAGTATATTTCCCGCAAAGGTCTTCATTGTCGTACATCCAAGCAAAACTGCGTAGGCTGTAAATAGAACAATATTCACAACTGACCCAACCCACTTACCAGTTGGGAACCATCCAACTCATTTGCACCTTGTGAATTAAGTAATGATTCGATATCCTATTCAGATAATCCTCTCATAATTATGCATCCCCGTCGTATGTGAATGTTTTGTCAGTCACACTTTCGCACTAATCACATATGATCCCTGTTTTGTTCGTGTACAGTTCTTGAAGCTTCTTGCGCGCATAGAAGGCTGGCTTTCCCTAGCTCTACTTTTTATATAATGAAAGCACCCTTTCTTTGATTATTTACAT
Source organism: Aurelia sp. 3 sensu Dawson et al. (2005) (assembly GCA_964020215.1). Lineage (NCBI taxonomy): Eukaryota > Metazoa > Cnidaria > Scyphozoa > Semaeostomeae > Ulmaridae > Aurelia > Aurelia sp. 3 sensu Dawson et al. (2005). Next base: position 24,409,024 of record OZ026574.1, on the reverse strand, counting down.
ATGCATCCTCTTTTAGAATAAGCACCAGGCATCATTTAGAGCAACCTTTTGTCTACCTTCCAATTTCCCGACGAGGGGGATCTCTTTTATTCTTTTCTTTTGACAAAGAATCTGTCAGTACAGTACCTCGAGCTCACCATATGTTATAAATGACACAGATCTGTAAAACGTGATAAATGGCAATGTACCCTTGTTTCAAGAAGCGCCGCAAACAATGCGCCTTCATGCAAGCCCGTTCGTAAGCTTTGTTTATTTCCATGTCTCTCGGCTCATTTCTTGCATGTTTCACGAAACATTTCTTATCTTTTCTATTTTCCACAACCAACCCTTTGAAAACTTATTTAGGGCAGGAACAGATACACCATTTGGATCTTAAACAGTTTTGAAATATTCCGTTGCTTTCGACTGACACGCCAGCACAAAGCAATTGCAGGGATTTTTACGGGCTGTTGGCGAAGAAGCAAATGCTGATGAAGCAAGCTGTGAGTATCAGGCCTAAGTTAAGATTGGTAGCTCTGCTATTCGATTTGCTTGTGCAAAGGGATTGTCAAGTGAAAACATCGCTATACATCAAAGGTTACGTCAGACACCTGCCGCCGAAATGTTATTTATATTTGCAGCTCGATTAATCGGCCTCTTAAATTCCTTTCCTTGCAATTGCTACTTGCTTGTTCATTTCCTTTCATTTAATCTTTTTTAAATCGCTCTGTATTGGCATGTCAATCAAAATCACTGATACATGGACAGAAATTCTATACTTCAACTCTGAGAGATGTGGAAAAAGTTTCAGTTCAATATATGTAAATTCTCTTTTCAGGGAGTGTTTGGGATGAGGCTGACTGCTATCGACGATAGCTCAAAGCATCTACCTTCAAAAGGTATTCCATTTTCTTTTACTTTTACATGAGGTGGCGCTAAGGAGCTAGGACACTCTCCTTTGCAGCCTCAACAATTGTTTTTGTCCTTGCGGTAGAAAATTTCCCTTATTTGTTGTCATTTTCATTGGAAAGCTGAAAAATTTCTCTTGGCTCCACCTAAGTTCATTAAGCCTCCTGAGGGGGAGGGGACTTATTTAATTTCGGACACTCAAGAGAGGGCCTGTTAGAGACGGGGGGCATTTTCACTAAATCATATGACAAGGATATATATGATAGCTTTTCAGTTCTTTTACTCCATATTTTGCAGATACAACATACGACGTTGGAAGGCAAATATATAAATTCAACACAGTTTTTTTCTCACACCATTGCAAAATTAACATGCAAACTTGTTTAGCCAAATAAACGGAAAATCTTTGGTAACTTTTGGAATTTTTTTATAAAAGTGGAGAAGGACTTAGAGAAACGTGCTTTCTTGATTTTTTGGCTCTGAGGGTAGGAGCGTATAAGAGAGGAGTTAAAAGAGAGGGAGACTGAATAGTATACAATATATCTACCGTATATTGTATACTTTAATATACTATTGTATGCCACTGTATACTATTGTATATTATATTGTATATCTACTGTATGTCTCTAAAACCGATTTCATTAGAAAAGTTTTCCAAGGACAAATTGTCTTTCTGCTACATGATAAAGCTTCCGTTAACGGAATGGCGCGTATTCTTGCAAAATATAATTTTACCACTGAATGAACTATTTTTAGCACAAGACACTTAATAACGTATTTTGTTCCTTCTGTTCCTTCTCGTGTGTATTGCTTTGGCTCTACAGGAAGAATTAAAACGTAGCCGTGACATCAACTTTCAGAAGTATATCATTACTCTTTTTCTAATTTCAAGAAGTTAAAGAGCGCAAAAGTCAAACAACGTTTACCACTAATGACATTTTCGGTGGAATAACGATCATTTTGACATCAATCAGCTCGCCTATCATTCTCTTGTTACATCTTCTTTTTATCTAAAGTTTGTCATGTGCCTTTTTAAGTCACTCCTACATGTATGAATTAACTAATGGGTCTCACATTTAAGTTGATCATTGTGCAATTTATTGTGAAGTACCAGGTCAGAAATGACGCAACCGGTTTCAAAGGTACCCTCTTTCTTTGCCAAAAAATTCTCCATCATCCCATACAAGTTTGGTAGCTGTTTCAGTATATTTTGATTCTAGCCGGACATTCTAAGAAATAGCATCTATTGTTCAAATTGCAGTTATAGAGTGCAGAAACCAAACCTTTTCGGCAGATAATATAAGCTGCAAATGTGAATGCAAAACACAGGCTGCACGTTTGCTAGCTGTTTCAAAATATTTTGATTTCAGCCAGATGTTCTTAGAAGTAGCATCTATTGTTCAAATTGCAGTTATCGAGTGCAGGAACCAAACCTTTTCCGCAGATAACGTAAGCTGCAAATGTGAAGGCAAAAGACAGGCTGCCCAAGAACTGAAGCCCTGGCTGAACAATTCAATTTTTTACTCAATTCTTCTCTCGACATTCAGTCTCAAAATCGAGTGTAAGTCCAGCATACATGGCCAAATGATTCAATTTTTCACTCGACTTTTTCACTCGATTTTCGATTTTCATCTTTTCAAAGAGTTTCTTTTCAATGCTAAAGAACGCCAAATCCAGAAATCAGCGATTCAAAATGACTTGTTACTGCGCATGCTTTCGCTCAACTCACTCGACAAACTGGGGGAAACGATTCAATTTTCACTCGACAACACCTTTTTCATTCGACTTTTTAGATCAAGATCAAACGTCACTCGACTGCAGTCGACTTGCTCGACAAGGTGACCAAACGACTCGATTTTTCACTAGCTTTTTTGTCGAGTGAAAAATCGAGTACAAAATCGAGTCGCAGAGTCAGTGCTTTAGCCATAAATATCCTATGTGTACTTTTTATTCAACAGCCAACTAAACGTGTTGACGTTTTTTACTCACCTGGTAACGGCACGGGGGGGGGGGGTTCTCAGCTAAATTTCGGTTATGGGTGTGCCGCCCACAGTTTCAAAATGGAACCGTTGGCTAGGCCAATTTTTGTGAAAATGATACCCTTGGCTAGATTAATTTCTCCATTAAAAGTGCCCTGAAAAGACGTTTTCTAGACAAAACTTGCCAAATTTTCGCATTCTCAGGACAGAAATTGTTTTTCGGTTTTTTTACAGAAATTACCGAACTTTTACAGTTCTTTGACCAAAATTGCCAAAAAGCATACCCTTGCCTAGACTAAACTCGACTAAAATTGCCAAAAAGTATACCCTTGGCTAGACTAGAGGTCCAAAAAAGTCTACCCTTGTGGGCGGCACATCCCCAGGTACCTTTACTATGGAAGAACCCCCCCGTGGGTAGCAGTGCCATTGCTTTTTCTATCGAGGATAATTTTCAAGTAAACGAAAGTCTAATTTCCTTTTTGTGTTTCTATTCAGGGATAATACAATCAGTGGTATTTGTCGATAAAAGAACTCCAAGTCTTAACTGGTACTTCCGAAATGAGACAGGACCTGTTTCATCAATGGCATTCGGCTATCGCATATTGTGTGCTCGTGATTATTATGGGCCTAATTGCACTATATACTGCAATGCAAGAGATGATAGTCATGGTCATTATGGTTGCAATAGCCATGGAGATAAATACTGCTTAACGGGATGGACCAACATTAATAATTATTGCACAACACGTGAGTATGCCTTTTGGTACAGTTTTCCAGTAGCATTTCTAAACAAAATATCATCAATGCTTGTTGGCACCTTTTTGCATCGGAAGAAATAAAGGGAAATGACTGTACTTACAATTCATTAGATGCAGATTGCCACGCCTGCGACAGAGCCGAAACTGCGCACGCATGCGCGAAAACTCGCAACTTTGAGTCCTCCTAGCTCCCTGCAACTGATCCCAAAATTCGGCAACACTTGATATATCGTTCCTTGGGCCTTAAACTCTTGATTTATCATTTCAAAAAGCTTATCTGTCCAAACACTTCCTTATCTCAGATGGCCAGATGACGTCATTTTAGCAGTTTCTGCTCTGTCCACGCCTGCTCATTTGAACTGATTTGATTGGCCAATTCCAAGGAGACGTCAATCAAAGAACAGATTCTTTGCTACAGAACAACATGAATGTAGCGCGCATGAAATTTTGCACTAAATGGAGATCCAGCTCAATTGTTTCTCTTTCGGTTCATCTCTATCAGTGTTCTCTCAGAATCTAAGTGCCAGATGAAGCTTCTAAGCACATTATTCCGCTACACGCAACATGCAAAATTTCCCCAGCTCTTCTACCTTGTGAGGGAAAGAAGTATGAAGTCGGGCTGTGGAATGGAAAGTACGTGGCCGATATTCAAAACAGAATTGCTAATGCATCAGTAAAAGGCTAGTTTAGAAGTAAAAAATGTTGTTTGGTAAAATCACTGAGACCCTTAGACCCAGGAAAGTCCTTGTAAGGGGTTTGTATGGGAATGAAAATTCTTCGTTCTATTCTGGTCCATGATTTACTTCCATTGAAATTCAAATTATATCTCTGAAACTGAAAATGGTATTGAATTCAAATTTCAATAGCAAATGAGTCATGGAAAAAATTGGAATGTGGAACTTTCGTTCCCATACAAAGTCCTTGCAAGCATTTTCCTAATTTCTTGATCTAAAAGATTGGTGATTTTACCAAAAAGTTTTTGAATCCAAGTCAGCCGTTGACTAAGAGAATGAAATTTTTATTTTGAATATTGGCCTCGTATAATTTATTCCATAGTCCGCCAAACATCTAAACATGTTTGTTACTCACTCGGTACTTCTAAACACAAGAACTTGTAAGCCACCTTGAAATGATACTTTGTAAAGGAGAGACATTTTTGTAAAGAAACGTTCTAACCAAACCTTCCAATTTCATTTTAGCAATATGCAACCCATCTTGTCAGCATGGCACTTGTGAGGCACCAAATCGTTGTAGGTTTGTAGATACATATCTGCTAGATAACTTTGCCTCTGAAGATTTCTTTGCATTATTGTATTGTTTTGTGTAAAGTAAGATTTCAGTTTTTTCCGACCCTGAACGTTACCCTAAATAGAACTCTTTTTATAACCCTAAAATTAACCCTCGGCCTAATTGTACTTTAATGTTAACAGTAAATTTTGAGCCTGTTTATTCCAATGTTTTGATATATTAGAGTATATAGACGTAGGAACTGGGGGGCACTGGGGGCACGTGCCCCCTAAGATTTTGCAATAAACAAAGAAGTGCACCTTTAATTTCAGAAAATGCCCCTTTTTTCTTAAGGAAAAAGTGCCCTTGAAGGGTCGTGCCCCACAAGTTTGAGATGCTTCCTACGTCCCTGTTAGAGTACTTACGTATTTTCTATTCAAACAAATGATTTTAATGTGCAGAATTTGAACTTGGTCTTGAATAACGGACTCATCGCACTGAACGGATAAACGCAACAAAAACGCTAATCCGTAGGAAGAAATCTGTTAACTCCTGTAAGAGAACAACAACCAAAATATACTTGTAACTAGAGAGAAAACTGTTGAATCCTGCAAGAGAAAAACGAATTAGTCTTAAACCCTAAAAGGAAAGAAATAGTTAGAAGCTGCAATAAAGAGCAATGTTGAATAACCAAAAACGCGTTTCGTCGCACACTCATCAGTTCGGTTCGTTGATTTGTTCTTTGCACGAATCGAGTTGACGACTGTGCGACAAAACGTGTTTCTCGTTATTCAATTTTGTTCTTTACGGCAGTTTCTAACTTATTTCTTTCCTGTCAGGGTTTAAGATTAATATGTTTTTCTCTAGCAGAATTCAGCAGTTTTCTCTCTAGTTACAGGTTCAGTTTGGTTGTTATTCTCTTACTGAATGAAGCTAGCAACTTTCTTTCTACACATTGCAGTGTTTGTTGCGTATTTTGTTTATTTATTTTTTGATGCATAAAAACATGGAAGTAAGATTGTCATCTGTGGAAATGTGGTTTTAAATGGTGAATGCTAAGAGTATCATGGATATGGATGGATAAACTAAGTAATCAAACAATATTAGAAAGGGCAGAAACACACGAAACTTTAGTTACAACAATTACAAAGCGACAAATGTCATTTTTTGGTCATGTATGTAGAATAGGATATTTTGTCAGCACAGGGAAGTTTGAAGGGAAAAGAGCAAGTGGCAGGCAAAGACAATGTTATGTTGCTAGCATGAAAAGAAGAATGAAACAATCTTGACAGAGAATACAATCAAACAAAGTACAAAGGACAGAGATATTTGGACTACCACGATCGTCAACGTCGTTGGACATGACACTTAGATAGGTAGATTTGTTGATGCACAATAGCTCTGTTGCAATGTAACAAAGTCAATTTAATTCTTGATTATCCTGGCAAATCATCTTAGAAATTTCCGAACATAAACAAAGATACAAATTTCAGGTGATTAAGACTGCGTTCACACGATGCCGGCACATTTTGAAAACGATGAAAAATGTGACGGTAGCAAAATTTGAGCTAGCGTTCACACGATGCCGGAACAATTTGAAAACGGTTGGAAATTTGCCGGTAAAAAGCTCGTTGCAAGACTTTGATGCAAAAGAAGTGTGCCTAAACCCTAAGAATTGTTCAGTCTCGTTCCAAAAGCGTCTGAAAATGTTCTATTTTCATCACTTTTAAGTGTTTACACGATGCCGTTTCCAAAATGTGCCGATTAGAGTTCCGTTTTCAAAATCTACCGTTTTCAAAATCTTCCGGCAAAAAATGTGCCGTTTTCGTTTGAACGGGAGGCCTATCCGTCACATTTTTCACCGTTTTCAAAATGTGCCGGCATCGTGTGAACGCAGTCTAAATCAACCTTTCCTCTATGTTAGATGCGACAGAGGCTGGGATGGCCAACTCTGCTCGAAATGTGTAAGACAAGTGGGTTGCGTAAATGGCACATGTGTAGTACCTGGAGAATGTCGTTGCAACACTGGCTGGGGAGGAAACAATTGTGACCAAGGTATGTTCAACAAAATTATATTTTTCGCTTCAGAAGTATCATTATTTGAGTGAGACCAAGCAATTGGAATGAAAATTCATTTAGAGAGCTGTCATAAAGTATAGAACAGAGGGGGGGCGGAAGGGATTTGACAGGGTCACCAAAACTATTGGATGGAAAACGTTGGGATAACAAACTACTTAAGGTGATAAACATGGACCATTAAGCTATTTGTTTCAGGATCTGCTTCAATATTTTTACACATTTTTCAAGCATTGTCAGCGTCCATTTTGCTGTTCTCATAATCACTGATATTGTTCTCCATCTCAGTTTCTAATACAGTGGTATCTGCAGGTCTCCCTGCCTTATCAAAACGTTATGCCCGATTAATCATGAAGAAGCTTCTGAGCCACAGCGTGCATATCGGGTCATCAAATCATTTTTGCAGAAGTTTAGGGGCTACTTAAACAGTTTCTGTTTCTTGCATTGGGCTACATAATTTTACAGCGAATTTTTAAATCCCTTCCGCCCCCTCTGTTCCATTCTTTATGACAGCTCCCTTATCACGTTGAAAAAAGGGCTTGAGTGGGCCTGACAAGTGATTGCTAAGTTATGACCGAGTTATGACACAAGAGAATCAAAGTCAGAGGAAAATGATAAAAGCGTAAATCTGCCTGCTGCTTATGCTTTTAAGGCAGGCAAGAAGCTCTCATATTTGACATAGGTATCAATTAACGATGAAGCAAGAAGTGCTATAGGAAGATCTAATAACTCATTATTGAGGGAGGCATCAAAGTTTACCATCTGTTTTCAAGGCTCTATTTTACACCCCCCAGTAACGACCCCGCTGAAACATTGCCCCGCCAAAGTTGAAGGATGACCTGCCATGAAATTCAATTTCCCGCTCAGGTTTTATTTTAAACACTTTCCCCCGCCTTGTTTTTGCTGTTTCCCCGTTGAAATTTTTGTTTCTCAGTCAAAATTATACAATTTCCATCATAGATAATAGTCTTAAATTTAATTTCCCCGTCATGATGTTTCTATTCCCCGCTGAAAATGCATGTTTTTGTTATCTCCTCGCTGGTCGTTACTGGGGGATGTTATTTCATCTAGCAACTGCTTGTTAGATCCAAACAATTTAAAAACTGAGCTTTTATGCAATGATCTTTCTGTACGACAAATGCGATCCTGTAAATCTAATCGAGGTGACGTTAGCCGATGTCTATCGGTATTGTCGATATGACAAGTTTATCAAACAACCACAGCGTTATTTTTGAGTGCTATTCGCCCATATTTGGCTCTTGATTTATTCTACTCTCGAGAGCCGAATAATCGTCCCCCACTAATGATTTTTGAAAAATTTTCAGGCCCCCTCCACTTTTAGTCCAAACCCCATTTTATCAATTTTTGAAAACTGAAATGATAGTGAAATGATTTTTAAATGAATATGAAAAAGATACGTGTTTACGTATGAAAACGACTGTGTTCCATATTTCCAACCTCCCCTCGATTATTCCATGCCCCGATTAGTACTATATCGAACCGTTTCCAATCTCCTCAGTATTCTCACCCACACCACCCCCCCCCCCCGCTTATTCGGAAGTGGAGAGTACACAGCAAATTGTAGTCTCTGATTGGTGACCAACCTCGTCCCCAAGGCCTTTGTAAGAGGTTGATTGGTGACCCACGAAAATGGCTTGGCTGGCCATCTCGACGAAGATTTAGACTTTAAAACTATATCCTGCAAACATTCATTCATTTGTCGTGGAATCTATGAAACCGTTAAATTTCATACGCTTTGGTCATCATTTCTAGTCCCCTTTGAATGAAAACTATGAATACATCGGTGCTTTTTCATCTACCGTAGAAGTAGCTAGACTAATCCGTGAATGAAATGTCTTAGTGGGTGACTGAACATGATCCATCTCAATTCAAATATAGCCAGAGCAAGTAACAGTGATGGTTTTAGCTTGAGCATGATCTTTGAATAAGAGAAGCTTCTTGGTTGAATCGTACCTGTCATTTGAAATCCACGATTTACTGTGAAGATAGATGGCAGCTGCTGAAATGTCTCAATGAAGTGTTTTGATTTGTTTGTTACCTTGCGACATCTGAGGTCTATCACTCAGACTACTTTTGCAATTTTTCAAATATGTTCAAGTTTGTATCTTCCTTTTAGTGGAGAAAATCCGCGGATGACAAAAAATTGATGAAACAGGACAGTCTCAATGTTTCATCGGAATGTTTCTAGTTGTTTTTTTACCAAAAAAGTACAAGGCTTATTGCACCTGACTACTGTTGCAAATATCGAAAGAGTTACACAAGTCCTCATGATTGGCAAACTCTTTCTGACTTAGTGAAGTTAATAAATTATAAAAATACATAGGTCTCCATGTCCCAATGCAATATTTTGATTTGTTTCCTGCCTTAAGAAATTTGAAGCCTATTGACCAAGACATCACTCTTTGAAAGTGAAGGAAACAGAGCCAATTATATCTGAGTTTTCAGCTAAAAAAACCAAAAAAATCAACATTCGGGGATCGAATTCTTCACTTGAGAGCAAATCGTGGATTGCAAGTTATAAAAAATTCCCAAAACTTATGTTTAGGCCTCAGCGAGGCAAAAAAGTTGGCATTTTCGAATTCATGTAATAACTTTGCAGTATTATTTCTCTGACGCTGGATGCATTTTTTGACTCACCAATTGGATTTTTTCAAGCTGAGAATATATTACCTGTTTGCTGTGGAATGATAAATATCTTTCCCTTTCAGTGACGAATTATTGCAATTACATGAGGCCTTGCAAAAATGGTGGAATTTGCATAAATCAAGTAGTAAGAAACTACATATGTATTTGCCAGAATGGATTCACTGGAACAAACTGTGAACATCGTAAGATGACTTGCCTTGTGTTTTTGCAACATCATTTTATGTTTATCACACCGTACCTTTGTTTGAAAAAGGCATTTTTTTGGAAGATTTTTGTTGTAGATTAAACCCTGCATTGTATGGTAGAATTGTAACCACGAACTGTCTGCTGTAACATGCATATACATTTACTTGGTCTATAATCTCAACAAATTCATCTGGTACAGGAGATAACTGCTGTGTGGCACTTTAGGCCCCGGTTACACTGTACCGTTTTCAAATGGAAACGGTACGAAATCATGCCGTCTGGGCCTTCCGTTTACACTAAAACGTTTTCGTAACCGGAACAAATTGAAGATGATATTGAAAATGGAATGATTTATAAACGGCATGAAACGTTTTAGTATAAACACTTGAAAACGGAACGATATCTTACGGATTCAAAGAGAGACAAAGGAATAATCTGCCTCCCTTTCAATCAGAAACGAAATTGTTCCGTTTTCAAGCGTTTACACAGAAACGCTTCATGCCGTTTTCAAATCGTGCCGTTTTCAAAATCGTCTTCATTTGATGCCGGTTACGAAAACGTTTTAAAATAAACGGAACGCCAAACGACATGATTTCGTACCGTTTTCATTTGGAAACGGTATAGTGTAAACGGGGCCTTAATGAAATAGCGTATAAAACCGGTTTTCCAATAGGCGGATTTTTCCGCGCGCAGCGGAGCGGCTATTGTAATTGCATTGTTTATTTCTAACAATGGTCACTTCTGGTCGCTCCGCTACGCGCGTATTTGAAAGTCGGATTGACTTCAACTTTTCCGCCGCGTCCTATGGCGCCAACCAATCAAATCGCTCGAAGGCTCTGACACATGACTTCAGTATTCCACGAGAGGGGGAAAGCCACGGCTATTGACGAAAAACAGCTCTGAAAATATTCTTAAAAATTCTTGGTCATTGAATTTCTTGGAAATTGAACATCTTTGTTAGTACGCGTGCATTGTTTTAGAAACAACAGCCGCTCCGCTGCGCACGGAAAAATCCGTCTAGTGGAAAACCGGCTTAAAACAGTAACGTACGAATAGACCTAGCTTTCAAAAGTATAAGGGTCTACAAAATAAGGAGATAAAGCTTGCTACGGCTGCCCAATTAATTATGTTATTCCCCTATGCATCTATGACACGTGGTGAGCTTTACCTATCTTTTGACAGGTGTGACAGCTTGTACAAGTAACCCCTGTCTAAATGGAGGATCTTGTCAGGTAAGTCAATGTTTGCGATCAATGAAACTCGAAATGAGTTCAAATTCAATCGATAGTTTCACGAGGGAAGAGAAATTGATGGCTCGTTTAAAATCAGTTTTCTGCTTCTTGGAAAATTGAAACGCAAAGCGATGCCAATCCCAATTATTCAATGTTTAAAAGTGCCTGAACATTCTTTTTTAATCTTCCAGAGTTTATAGATGTTATGTTTGATAAGTTATTCCTCTCCTCGACGAATTAAACGTACACAAGAATTTGGAGCGATGTGTTTAGACTTCATATTCAGACAATGTAGACCAAGTAGAATATTGTGGTGGACGTATTTTGTCCATCAAGGGTTGTATTGAAATAAAGCATCGCTTCGCAATGAATAGCAGAAATGTTCAGTCTCAAGATCTACCCAAATATTTATCCCAAAATAAAGAACTGAAGAAAATGTCTGCATTATCAAATCACTGTTGTTACTTTTTTGTTTTTGTAGGTAGCTGGCAGTGGCTATGCATGTAATTGCACGGCACAGTACAGAGGAACACGTTGCGAGACATTTGTTGACTTGTGTGCTTCAGTGAATTGTAAGAATAATGGTTCGTGCTTGGTAGTGAACGATGTTCCAGAGTGTCAATGTAATTATCCGTACACCGGAAGGCGGTGTGAGTCTACCCAATCAAGCTCTACATTACCACACACAATTTCAGGTAGGTGGAAAGCGGTGCCTGCACACTTTTGGTGCAGCTGATTCCTTCTATTTGTGGCATTTACGCGTAGACCCATATTCCAAAAGAAGAAAGGGTCTACGAAACAAAGGCCGCCCAATTAATCATTCTTATCTTCTTTTAAAGTTATTTGTGAAGCGCTTCTAAACAAAGGCTGCATAAATTAAAGGCAGTGTGTCCATATATAAATAAGTTGCATGCACGAACCATGAAACTGCTGACACGCTGCTGACATACATGTAACTGTTCAAGAATTTGATTGGCTATGAGCCGGTTGCTTTAAACTGATCACATGAAAATAAGAGCCTCATTGTCAAGACCATACAAGCAATGGCGGAATGGCGGCAAAGCAAGCTTCGACCAAGCGAACGTCTTTGATGCTTGGCAATGATAGTGACGATACACAGTTAGTTTTAAAAACATTATCGCAGGAGGGATGAACAGAGATTGGAAAGCAATGTCAAGCTACCAAAACTATTCCCAATGACAACGCAGGTTGAGGCGGACAGTAGTGGTGGACTCAGGGTGTGTGGCGATTTGAAAACAAAGTCACGGCCTAAGCCTAAACAACTGGTCACATGAAAAAACGACAAAAGATCACATGTTTCCGATATACCCCCCCCCCCCCCAATCCAGAAACCTTGTAGCAAGCTTTTGCTCTTTGTTTCGTAGACCCTATTTTCTTTTGGAATAATGGGCCTACGCGTAGGCTAGTGATATACTGGGTGAATCAAGAAACGTTTACGGGTTTGAAGGGCTGTGGGATAAAAAGTATGTGACCGATATTCAAAACTAAAATTTTAATCTATCAATTAAAGGCTAACTTAGATGAGAAAATTGTATTTGGAAAATCACTCATCTTTAAGATCCAACATATAGAAAAATACCTGTAAGGGGTTTTATGGGAATAAAAAATTCCAGATTCCATTCTGGTCCATGATTTATGTGGCATTGAAATTTACATTGTCAGTTTCAGATATAGAATTTAATTTCAATGGCAAGTAAATTACAGGCCAGAATGGAATGTGGAATCCTTGTTCCCAAAATGCCCCTTACTGGCATTTTCCTAATTGCTGGGTCTAAAGGATGAGTGATTTCACCAAACAAAATTTTCTCATCAAAGTTAGCCTTCGACTGACAGAAAAACAATTCAGCTTTGATTATCGGCCCCATACTTTTTATTTCACAGCCTGGCCAAACGCGTTAGCTTCTATTGATGCACCCGGTACATGGATTTGTTATCAATTTTTTTCTGCCAACGATAACATTAAGAGTTGGCCAAGAGAAGGAGAGAACGAGTTTATAATAAAAATCAAATCTTGCAAAGTCATTTGAGAATTTGCAAATATTTTGCTAGATTGAAGCAAATAACTTTTAAATTTATAACTGAATTCTATCAACTGTGAATTTGATGAAAATGTTTGAGGATCTCCTTGGCAGCTTTTAAACTGACACATTTTTATAGTTGTTTAGAGTTTCAGCAAAAAGTGTTTTTGAAAATATTATCGAATGATCCAAAAGATGTTCGATTCTTCGACAGCCCTTTGAAATAAAACTTGAATCTAATATCACTAGCGGGCATTATTCAAAACACAGACATGTTTGTTTGTTAGGTGTCTTGTAAAGATTATTTATTTCATTTGAATACAGTTCAAAATATTGCAATAGTAGGTTGTTAAAAAGCTAAATCTATCTGGTGACCCAAAAAAAACTTCACGAGCTAGATTTAGCGTAGTTTCCGGAGAGCAATTATTATGAACACACACAAGGTATAAGCATGTAGCCGAAAGGATCAGCTGTCTTTTGAGATTCCACTTAGTCAGTTTAAGGTATGCCTACTGTCCGAAGAAACAGTTTCAAAAATACGGAAATTCATCCAGTCCTCGGACTATTCCTTCGTTTTCCATTAGAGATTTTGGAAGGTATGAAAAAATATTAATTCGAAATTTGCTTTGGAGCACAAAAGTTGAATTAGGAACAAAGTTAAATCATTTAGCAAACAAAAAACTTCCCCGGACGACTTCAAATTTATTGCTACGTCGATTTTCCACAAAATGTTGACTGGAAAAGGACGGTGATTATTTCACTCAAAAAGAAGAATCCAGGCTTCAAAATTTGTTTAAACCTGGTTTTTAGATAGCAATCATTGCTTAACGTGACCATGCAGCATTTCAAAAGATCGAGTCTGCCTTATTTATAGAAAGGACATCATGGTTTATCATCGGTAAAGGGTGAGCTTGTAGATATCTTTTTTATTCTTAAATCCAGATTTTCCTTTCTAATCCAGCATCAACACTTCTGGACATAGTTACATCATCTATCTACATTGCTGCATCGAGCATCAAGCCAACAGAAAGTTATGCAAGATCGTGGCAGGCAACATCAACAAGTAAAGATTCATATTCAAGTCGACGTCATAAAATGAGCTCTTCGAAGTCGCCTAGATCTACTTCATCAATATATCAATTAAGTACAACTCGGCTTACACAGCTTAGCCTTCCAAGCACAACTGTTAAGGCCGAAACTAAGAGGACTACATTTTCGTTTGATAGTTCTATGAGCCGTACAACAAAACCAAAATATAGTGTCGTCACTACAAAGTCGTCAGATTCCATGTCTTCTATAATAGCAAAAACAATATCTGCATCGTCATCAAGAATTGTGGTACCATCAAGAACAGTATCAAAAATTATTACATTGTCTTCACAATCTGATTTGATAGCTAGCACGATAGTGGCTAGTTCAAATGGCTATTCATCTTCAAGTAAGTGTACATTTGTTTCTGTTTTCTTACCTAGCATCTAAAGGCAGTTTTATGACACTGAGAAGCACAGTTTATCGAAGCACGGTCTTTGTCCTTCTTTTCGATCACGGTGGAGGCTTGAACTACTATAAATTGAGTGGAGAAAGAGCCACTATGGCAGGCTGTGCGTCGGATCTTTAGTCACGGATCTGTGGATCTTGCTTGGACCAAGATGCTTGCAGCGAAGAATTATTTAAATGTGAAGGCAGGAGCACAGCAAAACGACGCAGGAAAAGGTGACTGTGTTTAGGTTAGATATTGATTATATACATGCGAGCTAATATTTCGCCTCGGCATAGGAGGCTTCTTCTGTTTAGCCGAGGCAGAATATCAGCTCGCATGTATATAATCAATATCTAACCTAAAAAAGAGTCGTCTTTTTCTTGCGTCGTTTTGCTGTGTTCCTGCCTTCACATTTTTTGAACTATTATCCCTCAGATTGGTAGTCAAATGAGCTGCACTAAGCAATCCTCAGACCAGACAACACCTGAAATTATCTTCTCACTTTGATCTTTTGACCCTTAGTTGAGTTTTAGCTTCAGTGTGGGGGGTGTGCTGTTAAAGAACTTTTTGTGTCGACAGTTAAGGATTTGCACGCCTATTTTTACATGCTTTTATACACATTTATACATTTATACCTAACAAGTATTCTTTCATGTAGCTTTTATGGTTTCAGTATCAAGAAATTAGTTAAAGGGTCTGTTTCATCCAGCATGCCTTGCACGTACCGTTGCTTGGGTTGCCTTTGTTGTTGCCATTCAACCATTTAACAAAGGCCAACGAAGAGACCGCACGTGTTAGGAATGCTGGATGAAACAGACCCTTAAATACATCTTCTATTTTACAGTTGTAGACACTTGGGAGAAGAAAGGACGAAAACAAGGTATCCATCACATTTTTACATTATTTGGCTGCTCACATGGCAGTCTTCCTCTCCTCTAGCCTTCTTATTCTTTTTCTCAATGTTCGAAAGAATTGACATGGTTAAAAGCTGGGCCACAGGGTCATTGTGTAGGTTACTTCTCAACCTCTCAAGGTAAAGAATATTCTTAGATAGAAAGTTAGTAACGAAATGCCGTATCGAGTGCTCAAGTGACTGAAAATAGAGCTACTATTTGAACGATTAGCAAATTAGTTAGCTGTTGAGTATGAATGTGCAAAAATATCAAACGTTATTTTTAGCATCGATTTTATCCTCATGAATTTCATTAAATTTTGACTGAAAATTAAATCATGCTAAACTTATTGATTTTCTAAACCTTTTCTGTGACTGATGCATCATAGCCCTTTAGTTTTCGCCTCCATGTACGAAAGTGAATTAAGTTCTTTTTCTTTTTTCAGGATTGACACGTCGTACACTAGCCGTCGCAGTATCGACTTCCATCAGCGTTGTAGCCTTACTTGTCATAACATTCATTGTGATCTGGATCAAGTTATCAAATAGACGGGGGCAACATACTTTTCGGCGACCCTCCTCTGTCGCACCAACACCTTTAAATCATCCAAGAAATATCATAAACCCTGCTTCATACAATACGAAACACTCCTCAAGCTCTACCATCAATAATAACTATGAGCATTTTCACGAAACTCGAGAGAGTTCTTCAACAAATAGTGATAAATCTCAAGCAATAAGTAGTAAAGACATTTGTATAGAGAATCGCTCGATTCATATAGCAGAATCAAATGAAAATAATTCGAGCAGAGATTGCAATGAAAATAATAGCATATTAAATTGCGGATATTTATCAGAAGGAACTTCTGGCTATGGAAGTGGAAATAGTTCAGCACGGAGCTCTGCAAATTATCCTAAAAGAATATGGAAAAGGTAATATTTTTACCCTTCTTCTTTTAGCAGAACCTGCTAAACCTTTAATTTGATCCTGAGTGTTGAATCCAAGACTGTACTTATGTTTTTGTTTGTTTGCCATATATTATTTTAATTGTCGAAGCTTTCGCCTAACTTCTGAGGCCTCATCTGCAACTAAGCATCAGTTGAAAAGGTGAAAAGGTTGAAAAGGTGCTACAATATTTTTACCTTGTTGGGGAGATGAGAAAGGTTATATCCGAAGGAACCTATGTGTCCCCCCGTGCAGTGGGTTAGCGCTCATAGCATTTTGGGTTGCAGCTCTGAGCACTGCAGCTCCTAAACGCCACTGCGCATGAGCTTTAACCCACTGTACTGGGGGGCACGTAAGTTTCCTTGGACAAAGCCTATCTCATCTCCCCAACAATATCTCAGTTGAATTTAATAGACAAGATTTCACTATTTTAAAGATTTGTATTGCTAATTGCAGTACAGTAAAGCCCTGCAAACAAGAACATACCGGGTGAGCCAGAAAACAGTTCCCACTTCTGAAAATTCACAGCGTCAAGAGTGCTTCACAGATTTGAATGATTCAAATCCTGTTTAAAAGCTGAAAGAAAGAAGTACTTCTTGCGATTTTTCTGGCAGTCTTACTAGCACTAGATGTCTAGGTAAATTCAATTTCATAAAATATTTATGGTTGCAGAATGACTGAAAAAGGGCCCAAAACATTGATCCATTGGAGATTTTAAAGTATTTGGACTTAAAGAGAGTTTCTATAAATTAATTTGAGTCGATAATTCAACAAATGTTTAGATTCCAGGTATTTCCAGTGTGATTGGAATTTATAACTTTTGAGGCTGCTAAGGCTGATTGCTCGTAATAAGTGCGTCACCTTAAAGGGTCTGTTTCATTCAGCATGCCTTGCATGAGCTGTCTCTTGGTTGGTCTTTGTAGTCGCCATTTTCATTGCGCATGGCTTTCCCTTGGAAACCTCAGTGAATAAGAATGTTCAATGACTTCTTCATGCAGCGAAAACAAATTTCTATGAAGATACGATTCTATTTTGAATATTGAAAATAAAGGTGGTACACTTTTTCCGTTTGACTATAAAAACAAATATTTTTATAAATATTTCTCTTCAAGCCATGTTTTTCGCTACTCGAGGGGGGCTTTGACGTTTCACTGGTTGCGGGTTTGGCCAATTTTAACCCTAGGGTTTCGGGATTTACGTTTAAATCGTACGAGTTTTCGGGATTTTTTTGTACGGGTTTAGTGCTCTGGTTTCGGGCATTTCATTCAAAAGTCCATGCAGTTAACTGAGATCGAAAAACAAGCTTTCTAATGCTTGAAAAGAGGCGCAGAGAGTCGGTGAAAACGAAAATGTTGGAAATAATCGCCGATTTTACTGGAGATTTTTGTTCAGGCGTGCAACTTCCAGTTTTTGCTGTTTTGCTTGCAGGTTTTCGGGGTTTCACTAATTTGATCCGAAAGCTTCACGAATTCCACTAATAATGACATTATTTCTCTTTGTAGTGAACTGAGCCCAAATGTCTTAATCCTTGCCCCAAGTAGACTCTCTACAAGGCTGAACACTTCTGGTGATCTACCACATTGTATTGTTTATCAAGAAGAGCAAATATAGTTGAATATTTTGGAAATTGAATTACAATTATTTGGTAAGTCATTGAATATTGTCTATTCATCGCAAAACAAGGTCAACTTGCCCTGCACCTGAGCTGCACCTGCGCTGCACCCCTCATCCCCTTTTTATGGCGATTTGGTTCCTTCGAGTGAACAACAATCCAAAGGAGTTTTCTTGTGTGTATGGTATGGATCATTGCTATGGAAATCTAATTGCAAATATTCACTGATTCTTTGAATATCTGCGTTGTGTGTATCTCAAACCAGGTCTACTCGTTGGAGCCTTGCCTGCAGGTCCACCTCATGCGCCACGGAGACAACTTTCCCGTGATGGCTTCTTTTTTAAATCATGTCATTTCAATCTCCTTACTATGGTCGTAATCAAGGCCATTCCCTTACAACCAAAGAATTAATTTCTACATTGCTATGAATACTAGGGATATCTTTCAAAAAATATTGGAGAAATAAGGTCGAGCACTTTGAGGCTCATTTCCATGGAGCTGCATTTTCTGCTGGAGTGGTAAAATACTCGATAGCATTTCCGCGAAGCATGCGCATTAAGAAGAAGATAAGCCCATAGTCACAGCACCCAACGTAGTACCCTGGGTACCAGAGCCTCTGGTACCCAGGGTGCCAACGTAGCTTTGAGACTGATCAGAAATGAAAATTGAGCATTCCCTTGATGAAAAAGCATCCTTTTTAATGGTTTCTTCTCAGAGAACATGGTCCAAGGAATGTTGCCTGCTGAGACAAAAAATTGGTTGGGAAGCAAATTCTCACTTGGGATACCACGTTTTTTTTTTACAAGAAACTAGGATCAGGCCATAGCACTAAAAGTTTCTTAATTTAACATGAAATTTTGCCTATTTTAATACTAACTGTTTCTTAATTGGTTTCTTATTTTTTGAATGTAGAATTATCAATGTGGTCGCTAACACTGCGGCAGATATGTTTCTTGACATTTAAAACATCATATAGGAATAAACAGTGTTCCGTTATGTTGAAAACACATGGTTAGTTGATAGTGCTCAAGACTAAAGGTTCAACGATATATTTGCTATAATATCCATGCTTTTGACTTTTAAAAGTTTCTCAATGCTTCTCGGACATAGTACGAGAGTTTCTTAAATTTTGGTCATCTTAGTACTAGTTTCTTATAAACAAGTTTCTTATAAAAAACGTGTACCTTTTGAAGCTCTAAAGCTTTCAAGCTACGAATACGTTCGTTAAATGTTTTCTTTTCTGTCGTAGGAATAGTTGGAATATTTATTAGCAGCATATATTTGTACAGCAGAAGAAAGACACAGAAGAACTGTCGATTTAGAATATATCGTCCATCTCAAACGCCTTTTTACACAAATTTCTCGGACTTGCCCTAAAGGTTTCCTATAGGAATGAACCTTGCTACCAAAGTCTGTCTCAAATTCGATGTCATACTAGATTTGAGATAATGTTAAATAACTCATGCAAAATCACTTGATTGTTCTTATTTCGCGGATATTTTCAAGGGAGATCTAATTTGAGACAAACTTTAATCCTTTCTCAGCAAGTTTTTGAATGCATTCTCGTATGTTGTCTACCTCCTTTTCGCATGCAGCCCAGCGAGTTGGCCACTCATTTTTAGACCGTGGTGCTACATATTTGCTTTTGCGACCGAAAAAATCAGTCATCGAAAGCTTTAGCCAAGACCATTTATGTTATTACACTAAATTTGATCCTCCTATATTTATGTAACTGCACCAAAGGAATTTTGAATACAAGTGAAATATTTGGTTTCAAGCACTGAAGTTTGATGTGAACGTTTGAACGAAAGTATTTGTTTAGATGACCCGTGGCCAACTCAATACGACTTCTTCAAATAGCAAAATCCTGATACTGACACTTTGTTTTCATCAGTCCAGGTGTTTACCAGTCCAGGATACACAATAGACCTTTTAGCTATTCTGAAAAAGAATCTCAATCGAACGATACTTTGCTACATTTTGTAGAATTTTCGAATGTGCACAATAGTGATAGAAGCTTTAACGCCACTCGATCGAACCTCGTGTATAAAAATGTATAAAAATAACGCTCGATCCAGGCTCTTTTGCTGAATGGCTAAAAGGTCTATTCACTAACAGGTAAGGTTACCAAATATACATAGACGTAGGAACCGGGGGGCACTGGGGGCATGTGCCCCCAAGATTTTTCAACAAACAAAGAAGTGCCCTTTTTACTTTTAGAAAATTACCCTTTTTACTTAAGGAAAAAAGTGCCCTTAAATTGTCGTGTCCCCCCAAGTTTGAGATGCTTCCTACATCCCTGCAAATATAACAAGAATCTCAAACGTTGAATGACTAAGAAAACCATATTGAACGACGGGAAATTTGTGTGACAAGATGTTTGGGACATTTCCTACCGTTATTGCTTCAGTTGACAATATTTTTCTTGTGCAGATTGTAAATATTACATCAGGTTTTAAATATTCTTATAATGCATATACATTGATGGAAACTGGCTTTCTGTATGATTTTGCCTCTTTCTGATGTCAGTCTGCATTTCATTACATACGGCTCAAATCTCTAAAAAGGGTGGTTGTAAAAATTCTATTACATTTGTCTTTGAATTAAAGTCGTTGAAAGGAACTTTGGGTGATTTACTGTATATTTGCGGTGGCAAGTTTTTGATAGCTTGAGTACTTTCAAACTGGCAGCATTAATTATTTTTGAGGCTTTGACGTCATCAAATTTCCAAATCCTTAACCAGATGAGCTAAAGATTTCGGCCTAAAACCATAGTTTTCTTGAAGATTGCATCAATTTTCCTCAAGTAATTAAAGATTTACGATAATTTTGACTTTCTTCAAAATTTGTGATGCATTTTTACAAAAATGTTCCTATTGCTTTGACTGACACGCTACAGTGTAAAGTCATCAGCCACTGCAAACGAAGAGAATCCAACAGTAGACAAGCCAAATTGCAACATAGAGATGGGAAACTGCAAGAAACGACCTGTAAACCGAAATGCCTAATAAACTCGTTGTTAATGCGAAAAAAGAATTGTTCGAGGAAGTATACCCTGGGGTACCCAAAGCAGAGAGAGTATAAATTGAAAGTATAAAGAGAGACCGAAAATTATCATCTACGTATGATTTTATCTATTACACACAAAAATTTACGAGAATCGCGTTGCCAGCTGTTCAGCTCCTGACAGAGATATAAAATTCGAAGCAGAAGGTAGTTAGGACTATTAAACGATAATGCAAATGATTTAAGTACCAAGCGTAGCGTAGATGTTCAAAAAACGACGTTTCTAGCGTATACCCGTTATCAAGACTTCTTGATAACGAGTATAGGCTCGAAACGTCGTGTTTGTGTAACTCTATGTTTTCCTTAACATCCTTCATTCGCTTGCACAACGAGTCAGTTAGCCACCCCAGTTTCAGGGTACCTTTTGCAGTTTCCGTTGTTCCAAAGATCTTTTGCCTGTTGAAGTGTCAGGCGTTGAATTTCCTGTGTTTGTAATCATTAATCTTTAATCGACAGCAATGGAATTGACGCTACAAAATCTGCCTTTATTTTCTAATGGCAGCATGGGGAATAATGCACCGTGTTTGCAGCTAAAAAATTAAAGTTGATTACCTCGATATTACTGTTTATTTTGGTGCTTTCTCTTCGGCTGAAGCCTAACCAGAGCTAAGAATCAAATTCAGATGGCTCCTGGGCTTCTGAACAGTTAGTACCTACACAGCGTTCATCCTTGTTTCAATGAGGATGAACGCTGTGCGAGAGCCAACAGTTACATCGAGCTGATAAACTTTAATTTTAGCTACAAACACGGTGTATTATTGCCAATGATGGGAGGCAAAAGCTTAATTTGTCGAACGATAAACTGTGAAGCAGAAATATTTATGCCGCAAAAAAAAAGCAATGGGATATGCTTGTTTATCAAGTCATTTTTCTTCATATCAAATATAAATCAAAGACCAACAATTTCTAACGTGCCTCAAATTACACGAGAAATTTATCACATATTTAACCATGGGCAATAATGCACCGTGTTTGTAGCTAAGAAATTAAAGTTTATTACCTCGATATTTCTGTTCAACTTTATTGCTTTCTCTTCAGCTGAAGCCTAACCAGTGCTAGGAATCAAATTCAAATGGCTCCTGCGCGTCTGAACAATTAGTTCCTACACAGTGTTCATCCTCGTTTCAAACTTCCTCTTACAATTTTAGAGGTAGTTTGAAATGACGATGAACCCTGTGTAGAAGCCAACAGTTCAGACGCGCAGGAGCCATTTGAATTTGATTTCTAGCACTTGTTAGGCTTGGGCTAAAGGGAAAACAAAGAAGAAAACTACGGTAATAAAGAGGTAACATTTTTATTTCCAAGCTACAAACACAGTGCATTATCGGCCATGATTTAACTACCTTATACCATACATAAATACATTATTCAACACAAATAACAGACACAGTGCTATTTACATGGAAGCTAGTGGCAGTCTCTCAAACCTTACTGTGTATAACAAACCATAAAAATAGGCAACTAGCTATGGAACCGCTATGTTCTGACGCGGGTGCAAAAGTTTAGATCTTTTGTGTAAAAATATTTCTTGAAGATTTCAAGTCTGTTCCATGGGCCTACCGGTAGGGTCTGCAAGCGGTGGCAGGTCCTTTTCTTGTTGGTAATTTGTCAGAGTACCAGCAAATAGACGACTGCGCAAAAGATGGCTGAAAGGAACTTTGTACCAGGATGCTTTGCGCCCCATTAAATTTCGATCGATTTGACTAATTTTTCTATACCACAAGGATCTTCCTAAAATGCTTTAGCGCAATACCGGGCGAGCTAGAAAAAAGTTCCCATTTTTGAAAATTAATGGCACCAACATTATTTCATAGATATTAATGATTCAAATTCTGGTTAAAAGCTGAAAGACAGAAATATCTTTAGTGATTTTTTTTCGTTGTCTCATCAGCACTCGAAGTATCGGCAAGTTCAACTTTATGGAAACTTAATGGTTGCAAAATGACTGAAAAAGGGCCTAAAACATTGATCAAATTGAAGGTGCTATCCTTCCTCAGGACAATACGCAATAGACGTTTCACATCTCTTGATAGTTTTAAGACATCAGTTTTCAAGCAAATACAAAATATTTTCAGCCGCATTGCAAAAAATGTGCAGTGGATATCTCTCAACCATGAACAGTTGCATTTTCCTTCACCGCATTCACCGTTTTCAAAATGCGCCGGCATCATGTAAACACAGTCAAAGATGAAAATGACCAATAATATAGCTGAAAAACTATTTCGAAAAGATAGGAGCTTGCTATGTAAAGCAATTCGTTCAGTAACTTATATCATGCTCCAAGCTCTATATTTAACAGCAAGCAGAAAATCTGAAAATACAATATTTAACATTACATACGTAAAAGTCATTCAAAATACGCTTCACAAATATCTAAGAGACATCTACAAGCAAGTTACGTCACTAAAATTTGCTCCACATCACCTCCACGCCACAATAAATAATTTTTTGTCATTTCGAGTGTATTTGATTGGTGTCTGATTCACTTCTTGTGCACACATTAGACTCGTAATTCGCAATATACTATGTAAAACTCTAAAAACCGTTGAATCTGTAGAGCTCTTTAATAAACATTTTAAAACAGACTTAATTAGCGGACTCATCATAAGAACCCCAATGACATATAATAAACTTGTAACATATACGGAAGCACTATCAACTCCTGTAAAAGAACAATAATCAAAATGTAAGATAAACCTGTAACTGGAGAGAAAACTATTAAACCTGCAAGAAATCAAGTAATCACTTACTAACAACGTTATTATGCCACATTATTACACCAAATAGGCGCTACGTTCCACACTCAGTTTGTTTCATGCGAAGAACAGATAAATGACACTATGTAGGCCTCAATAGACCTTTTAGCTATTCTGAAAAAGAATCTCTTTCGAACGACGTTTGTTTACATTTTGAAGAATTTTCGAATGTGCACAATAGAGATAGAAGCCCTAACGCCACTCGATCGAACTACACGTATAAAAATGTATAAAAATATTGCTCGATCCAGACTCCTTTGTAGAATAGCTAAAAGGTCTATTAGCTGTAATTTAACTATTTGTTTTCAGTGTTTATTTAAACAAGTGATTTGTGGTGCAAAATTTTTAAATAGCCTTAATTGGAGAAGTCATGATAATAACCCGATTGATATACAAGAAACTTGTAACCTGTAGGGAAACACGATCAACTCCTGTAAAAGAGCAATTATCAAAATATTATTATTGCCCGATACCTTCATCATCATCATTAATTTATTTTAAGTAGGCTATAATGAAGTTTTATTCGTACAGACTTGAGGCCTTTAAATCTTCATTCCACACGTGTGCACACGTAGAAATCTTAGTCGAAAAGATGCTCAGATTCGAGTATGCTCTACACAAGAAGCTTAACAATTTGCACATACGAGATATGTGTTTTGATTGAAGATACAGTAAAAACTCTCATGAAAGAGCCTGCGAGAATCTGTACCTGGCTAGACTGATGACGATGAGTCCCTTGTATCCCTGCGGTAAACCTTGCTCAAGAGGGACACTCCTCGGAAAGAAAATGGGATGAAAACCACGTTAAGCAGACGTTTAATCAAGGATACTTTGTATAAATCTGAAGAAGAAAGTTCATTTTACCTGGTGAGTGCAAAATAAGTTTTTCAACGCTACATTTTCCATGCTTCTAAGACCAAAAGAAACCAGAACAATTTACAACAACCTGCCGCAGCAACTTCCTTCAAACTCTAGTCAACTGCATCATTCGAAATGAAAATTCGACAGCTTTGTTCTTGGCCAAATCTCGCAATCTGATTGGTGCTGAAGAAATTGCTCAGTTTGGGCCTAAATAGGGCCAGGTTTTTCATAGTAATACTATGAGTCTCTATTGACCGAAGCGCCATCATCAAGTCAAAGAGCACAGGGAAACAAGAGACTCATTGTCATAAGTCTAGTACCTGGCTGAAATACACTTTTTTTTGTATAAAAAGACCCTTGTTTGGCCAAAAATCAGTCTAGAGCTTCTTGATCTGCAATATTTCACTAAAATTTTAACGTCCTCAGAGAGAATTTATTGACAGCTTGTCAAACTTATAGCTAGCAGTATCAGTGTATAGCTGGATGATTATTCGACGATTTTGTCTATTTCTAAATATGCTTTATATGCTCTTTATCTTAAAGTTCCAAGATTCTCAATGCTTTTACATTGCCAGTCAATTTCGCTATCAAATAATAGCATTGCAAGCTGAAAGACAAAAAAAGAAGTTCCTGGGCTGGAAAATATTGCCCCCAAAAAGAGCCAAAATTTTTATTTCTATCTTTAACAATAGGTTATTTTTAAAAGTACTGACAGATGGGACATCTGCCCAGGGGTCCCTTTGCTTGCTCCAGCAGTGAAAAGAAAGTTTGTGCTTTTACCCCAGTGGCCCAAGTCAAAATGGGGCTTTGTGAATTTCCCTTGCGAAAAAAACAATGTTATTGATGTTTCCTAGCTGAAACAAAACCTCGGAAAATAGCAACAAAAAGAAACCAGAACCACAATCTTTCGTGCCAAAAAGGCCTAAAATTGATTGGATTGATTTGGATGAGAAAAATTGGAAATTTTGTCGTCAACTCATACTGTAAAAATAGGGGGCCCCTTTGGCTGTTTTCCCCACTGGTGGAAAATCCTTAAAAATACCCGGTTTTACAAAGCAACTTCATTTCAACCGATGACTCAACGTAAAGTTGTATCGAGACAGGGACATGTAGAATTTGACTACCAATCAAATACACCTTGATAACAGACTATCATTCTTACACCTCATGAAGCTTGTAAAACAGCGGCGGATGAGGATGCTTGGCTTGATTCTGGTATATGATACGATGCTGCAACAGACTGGACACTTGGCTGATGATGAATTGTGACGCTTTCATTTGTGGTACTAGCTTGGCTGTGAGGTTGTATGACATTTGCAGGGGACGCATATACCAAGCCACTCGGACCATTATACACCATTTGTACTGCCCCAGGTGGCAACTCAGCTGAACCACCACTCGGAACTATGATTATATTTTCATGAGAATGAGACGATGAGACAGGCACAGAAGTCGAACTTTGGGCATGGGCTCCATCTGCAATTACAACCTGACTACCCACATGATTTGGACTGATGATAATGTGGCCACCCTGCATCCCAGGCATGTTTCCAGATAACAGTATGTTTTGCGGGTGAATTTTATGCATCTGTAATTGGCCTTGGATAATCTAAAAAAGAACAAGGCATTTGGAGCTTTGACTAATGAACATGAAACACCTAGCTTTGTTCAATCAGGAATGAATAGACCTTCTCGCTGAGGACCATTCTGCAAACAAGGTCAATTCGACCTTGTAATGGTATCCTTTCCACTCCAGGGTGTTTCCACAGATATCTATTTAATTTGTACTATTCGCATACAACCAGTTTTCGGTTGTACAGAAAAACTAAAGCCCGAGGTCTTCAAAGCACAGAACGAGCTTGCGAGGTTAAGACCGAGGACTTAAAGGGGGTGTGCAATGGTAAATAAGCTTCTCTATAAATAGAACAAAGAAAATGCGCAAACACAGCACTTTTTCTTTTGCTATCAATTATTCCCAACACGTGTGGGAATATCGATTTCAATGGGCTATTTTTAGATTTTTCTGCTCTGTGCAAATGCAGGCTTTTAGCCTTGCACAAACCCTTTAACATTTTCCTGTACAACGACAAAACCGGTTAGTAATGCGATAGCGTCTAATTTTGACTCGTTTTATTTAGTCAAACACATTTTGTTACTGGCATGTCGTTGAAGTTTATTGTAAATCTCACAGGCCTAAAGCAGTTGCTGTGGCGACAAAAACGTATCGTATCATACAAGGCTGCGGGAAACCTGCATGAAATGTGCGATTAACCAATAGAAATGGCAGGATTCTGTATTGCCTCGTTTTTGAAACTTCAGTCAGGTAAGAATAAAATTGTAAGCTTTGAAAAAATTGTAAATTCTAATAATTCTTCAGTAACAAATTGATACTTACATACATAACTGAGTCTGGACTCAGCAATATTTTGATATTTTTATTCAAAAGATTTGATTAAGCGGCGTTTGCGCTTCTGTCACTATTTTTCTTCTATTCATATAAAATTATTACAATAGAGATCTTAACATTCTACTTTACTACCCAAATTACAGTACTACACTACGTGGACGACACCATGAGAAGCGAAAGATAATGACTACCCAATGGCCAATACATAAAGACGCACAACATTAAACACAGATAGAAAGAATGTAACTAAACAAGGTAAACTATACAAATACAAAGTGAACCGAAAAAAAGTAGGTGCAAATGTATGGGAGTTTGCAGCAATGGAGCATCTAAAAGCATTCTGAAGCATGAATGAATTTGAGGGTTGCCTCAAGTAGCATCAGTCAATATTGTACACATTCAAGAATGTGTCCAGTTTTTGCTAGCCTGCGTGCATATCTTTTTCAAGGAAAATTGAAAGAACGAGAAGATAGAAAGACTGTGCATTAGTAAATGACTTCCCGTAATTTGATGAATTAATCCATTGCGATACGAGTCAATTAGAGCCTGGTTGGAAATTTTCCGAACTGTGCTGGAAAAGCGCCTCATGGCATCTGGATACAGGTTAGCATTTCAATAAAGAAGTTGGAAGCTCCTACCTGAGGTTGTACAGCTGCTTGGTGCAACTGAACAGTTGGTCCAGAACTTGCGGAAGTTTGATTATTACCAGGTGCTAGAATCGCGGTCACACCCCCTGAAGGCACAGTCTGAAGTGAATAGGTTACTTGCTGAGCAGTTGAAGTCTTTGGTGTTGGTTGCGCTGGTTGCGGCGCTTGTGGGGCTGGCTGATGTAATGCAACTTGAGATGATGGTGGGGCAATGTATGTAGTAATTCCTTGTCCTCCTTGTGTGAATTGTATCCCAGTCATCATTGTTGGTGTGGCTTCACTTGCCTGAGGCTGAGAAAATAAGCAGCAGAAAATGTCAGGGCTTTCAGTGTGACACAGGCAATAACGCACATGTGAGGAGGCATGGGCCCTGGAAGTTATTAGTGTCACAAGAGTGATAAGTTGAAAGAGCAAAATTGCCAAGGGTGCACTTTGCTATATTTTGGTTGGGGGCATTCCATCCAAACTCATTCCTTTTACCAGTTTTTCTAAAAAGTGTACGGTGGAAACTCCATATAACGGACACCTATAGGACCAATTTTATTGTCCGTTGTAGAGAGGTGTCCGCTGTATGGAGGTGTCACCTTTTGCCATAGTGTATTTTGGGACAAAAATATTTGTCCGTTGTTCGGAGGTGTCCGTTGTATAGAGGTGTCCGTTAATGGAGGTTCCACTGCATCATACATTATACCAATTTTGCAGAAAAGCACACCCGACCTTGGACCAATTTTGCAAAAAAAGCATATTTACAGAGTATATATATATTCGTTCTTTATACCCAAATCGTGAAAATTGCTACTGCTCCTTATGCCAAAATCATGAAAATTGATAACTGTTTCTTATAAAAAATTGTGAAAATTGATACCATTCATGATGCCATGTCCCTATACCCAAAATACAGTATCGGCTGGCACAACTTTTTATTCCATAGCCTGCCAAACGTGCAGATTTTTTGGCTCACCCAGTAAAAATTTCAAAATGCAAAATTTTACCTTAATGTCTTCATCCCCAGCTGGATATTGTAAATCAGGTTCCTCATAGCCTGTTTGAGACATTCTCTGATCCGATGGATTTTGTGGAGCAAGTTGTGTCAGTAAAGGAGTTGGATCTGGAGAATTCAGACATGTTTGAATGAGCGCTTTTCCACTTTCAGAAGTGATCATTGGCTGCAATTTTCTTGTTGCAAATGTGTAAACATGTCCAGTTTCTGAAGCAACAAGCAGCATTACTTGTGTTCCTGTTAGCGTACTCAATTCATAAGCCTGTAAAAATTAAACAAGTGCAAGTGAATACAGTGTGGTTACGTCAATGTGAAAGTATCATTTATCTTTTAATAAATTGGCACTACATGTCAACAAACCTTAGTCCTGATATAATGTGTGGGCCAAAAAAGTAACCTCACATTGCTTTAGAGACATTCTTTTGTCAATTTACTGTATGCTTCTAATGGTTGGTGATTCTAATGGTAGCTTCCATGACCATCTTCTTTTCAAAAGCAAATTTCACTGCAAATACTGTATATACAGCTCATAAAAAGGGTTCATGGGAGGACATGCCCATCCAAAAAAAAACTTTGGAGCTAAATCTAAAAAACTGCTTGGTTTTAATAATTCTTGTAAAAACTAAAAGTTTAACATTGGGCTGTGAATTGAAAATGATATATTGTTGGCCTTCAGAAACATTACAATTAAGGAACATAGCATTTTGGATTGATCCAAATTTCTTTGAAATGATAAACCCCTACAAACATTTTTTAGAATTTTGATATGAAATGGTTGTGGTTCCGCTTTAATGAATTATACCAACCACACACCCTGATATGACCATGAAATGCCTAGAAGCGTCAGAAAGGCAAAACACCTTCAGGGACTTTCTGGTGGTCCTTTTTCTTGACTGGCACACCCAGGACCCAGTACCTTTAGAGTTGTAAGCAGTTGTCTTCATTTAACTTGTTGCACTCTAAACAGTACAATTTTTGGCTGATGCACAATGTTCATAATTGATTTCCATTTGCAATCTCTTGGTCTTACAAGGTTTATAAAGTCAAAGTCTATGTGTTGTAATACTGAGATACTGTATAATTGAGTCGCAAAGAAATAAATAAAATACAAGTACTCTCGGGTGCCTAATACAAGGGGAGGGGTCTTAATAAACGGGGGGGGGGGGGGGGTGGGAGCCGCTCAAAGAAACTAATACATGGAGGGGTCTTAAGAAATGGGGGGGGGTCAGAAATTGGCAAAAAGCGGGTTTTTACATTATCTACTGGAGGCAAGTGCAATAACTACAGTAAGCAGATGCAGATAAGTAAAAACAAGAACGTGTACCACTTTTACACTTTTGACAAAGAGACCTCTTTCTTCAACTGTCTTTGAAAGAAAACATTCAAATTTTAGTTTACGAGTACACTGCAATGACTTCTTTTTCTGAAAGAAGACATTCAAATTAGGCCCTGTCCACATGTATCCGGATCTTTTTGAAAACGCATCTTTTTTTATCTGTTTTGGGTTCCCATCCACACAGAGACGGCGTTTTCAGTCACCGAAAATGAAGATTTTCAAAAACGCTCTCCAGAGTGGATCTTTTTGAAAACGTCGTTTTCCTGTTCTCGTGTGGACGGGTAAAACGGAGCTTTTCGAAAACGCTGATGTCACAGCATCGATTTATGACGTATCAGAGCATGCGCTCGGTTCTTTGGGGATCACGCGAGGGCATCTTGCTTGTCTGTTTTCTTTTATCGAAGTTTGAATGCCGAATATCGTTATCCATTATGGAATTTTGTTGTCGAATATCGAATTGTGAGTGTCACAGCCTTTTCTTGTGGACGGGGATATTTTCGAAAAGCTCCTTGTGTGGACGCAAATCTTTTTGAAAACGGATAAAAAAAGATGCGTTTTCAAAAATATCCGGATACGTGTGGACGGGGCCTTAGCTTACGAAGTGCACTGCAATGACTTCTTTTCTAAAAGAAAACATTTGAATTAGTGTACGAGTACAATGCAATGGTTTATCTTTCGAACAAAATTTCGTATAAAAATCATATTGAGCTTTGGACATTTTTTTGCCAAAAAATTAATAAGGGCTGGGGGGTGGACAAAATTTTTGAAAATTAATAAGCGTCTCCCCTTGTGGCACCCGAGGGTAAAATAAACTACTGGTGAAAAGTACAAAACGTTTTGTTTGAGTTCAAAAACGCAGTTTGAGGTTTTCACAATTTTTCCTTCTTGGTTAGAAGACTATTAAAACACTCTTGCATGTTTACATGCATGCAGCTTCCGGTAAAATCTCCACCCACCCCAAAAATGAACCCCAGACAAACACTAGCCTACCAGTCACTGCTATTTATTACAGGCTTTGTGCTTGGCTCTACTTTGCCATCATCTGTTTGATGAAACAGTGCTCAAAATACAGCCAACGATCAAAACAGCATCGCAGATCCATGTATACAAGCCCCTCATTTAACATTTCCGCCTTATTGTTGTTTACTATGATCCCAGTTGTGGCCACAACAAACGCAATAAAAACTTTGAGTTATGGGCCTAAATGTTTGGGCGAGAAGCCAGCGCCTTCTAACAAACATACCTTCTTCATTATCCCCGTTTTCCTTTTACTGAACGTCGTATAACGCCTCAGCTTATTTTGAATGAACTCCATTCTTATTTTCACCCTTCCCCTTGTCTTTTTCTGTCGATCGCCTGATCCTCTAGGCACCTTTGAATCAGGTTCGCCATCGGAAGAATCCTCGTCAACGCCATCAACATAATGCTTCGTTTCGTCTTCGATTATCAGGCCAGGAAACTTGTTGCCTTCACTCGTTGTGTGTGGATGTTCATGTCTTGGGAATATCAGTTCTGGCTGGCCATGTTGTTGAATGTTTCGATGAGGTTGCAGTGTACTTGCTTGCATAGAAGACGATTCTAAAGTTTGCATTTTGCCGGTTTTGTAAAGAAGCAATACCTTTTATGGCGTCCTTCGTCAAATTTGGTAATACTGACTATCTTCCACTACCGTATTAAGAATGCTCCTTCGTAGTACGATAACTGAAACTCCAAATTTTTGCTCAAAATTTGGGTAGTAAATTTTCAACAAATTCAAATCTTGTATGTTAAGAATTGAAATATCATTGCATGTATTTCGCTTTCTAATATCTAATGATATATTTTGTAATCATTCTGATTGAATATTGGAGGATGTAGTGGCTAATTCATTTCTGCGACGCAAAATTTGTGTGACGTCACTTCTGAGCAAGCGGACCACTGTGCGCTCTGCCATTGGCTATTCTGACTCATAACTGAGGAACTTTTATTGTTTCATTGCACTTCACCGTGACTTCATCGTCATTCTTCTTTGGCATTTCGGGAAGAAATCAACACATACGCCCACCAACAACAAAAAATTCTCCTTCATGGCTTCCAAAACGAGTTAGAACATAATTTACACTAAAAATAGGAAGACAGTTTTGAGTGACCTGTCAGCGCAATGTACATTTTATAACATGGCTGGTGCGAAACGTAAAGGGGCAATTACTTTTGAGTTTGTACAGAACCTTGGTCAACACTTTTTATAAAGCAAAATTTAAAGGCATTGCATTTTACAAGCCCAATGGGCCTGTAATGGTAGAAATATAGAACTGTAAATTTTGAGGACAAAGTTTCAATAAATCACGTAACATGGGAAATGCTTGGAATGTTTATAGAATAAAAGTGACTCAAAATTTCCTCGTTCATCGCTGCTTGTAAAAACGATTCATCAGTCATGTCTCGTCATCTTCAAAGTTGATTTTTTCGTTGACAAAGTTTCAAAAGGACAAGAAAAATTGATTTTAACAGTGGTCTTTCTAATTCGTCGTTGGTATATAGTACGGTACTACAGTATATAATAGGTCATAACATATGGCATCTGTTGTTAATGAATATGGAACAAATACATTTTTAAGGAAAGGACGACGGAGCAGTATGTATCCTTGCATGCAATAATTTCATCCAGGCGAGCAGATTTTTTTGCAAAAGTGTTTCTTCTGCACTGGCCAGGTCATACAATAGATTTTCTACTGTCCCTTAGGGCAATTTGGCTTTTTAGAGTTTTTCTATAGATCTAACGTACAAGGGTTTCTGAATTCTAATATCATGACGAGTTTTTTTGAAACTGTCTTGTATTGTTGATCACTTCTGGGCAGGCAACAACAACAACCTTTCATTGTCTTACGAAGCAACAACAGCAACAGTAGTTATCACAGTGGAAAACAAAGATGGAGAGTGGAAAATGGCGATTGAGTCAGAAGAGTTACTTGCAACAAGCTTCGTTATTTTGGTTATACTTCTATTGCTCTCCTTGTTGATGCGATTTTATGGTTTGAATATTGCACTACAAACTCCTAACATGCAAAGGAGCAGTGAAAAGCCTCGTATCTATGACTCTGTCAGCGTCAAAAATCCGTTCAATGTCGAGATACACCGTCGTGAAACTTTGCTGGAAACAGGTAGTACTGATGTTTGCCTGGTAGGACAAGACAACTAGTCATAGATCCAATTAAATATGAGCTTATAAAGGATTGGTGTAACCTATGTTAGTGTCTAAACTGTTAATCGTGCCGAGAAAGCTCACAACAAAAAGCTTTCCACCTGTTAGACAGTTTTTTAAGTGGGTGTGAAAATAATAGTGAAAATTCACCAAATGAATGTGTGACTTCTGAGGCTAGGGATTATCCAGCAACATGTAGAAGTTTAAAGTTTTCTTCAATCATTGTTTTAAGTATCATTTCATACAGTATCAGCCAGCACTTGGCAAGAAGGTATGAGCTACAGTCAGCTCACACTCCCAGTTGTTTTTTCAAGTAAACATTTGATTTGATTCAACACTAGATTTGATTGAAAATAGGATTAAGACCTATATATTGTATTTTATTGAATTTCAGATGGCATATTAATAGAGATCAAAACAACCAAGAAATGCATGATAACATCATTTTGGGATGTTGATATTGCAAGAGCAAAAGAAATGTTCAATCCATCGGATTATGGAGATGAGGTATGTATGTGTTTGCCCTGCATTCTTCATATTTATTAATACATTTGGTTTAAAGTCTGGAAAAAATTTTAAATTCCAAATTTGCACCACCCAATTATTCAATGTACTGTATGCTGCTTTAAAGGAGTTGGTTTCAGTTCATTTTGATGAAGAAACAGAAAATTGACTTATAAGATTTACTTGGACAACTTATGATTCTTTTTGATAGCTTGAAATATTTTCACATGGTTCTACTCTAGTAGTATGCCTTTATGTATTTCTCCAGTCTCACATTTCATACCAACTGAGAAAACCATTGGTTTTTCAGGCAAGCCCTTCAAGTTTCATATGGCTACCAGACTTACTTGCAAAGCTTTCCATTGGCGGAAGTAGTGCAGAAACATTGTATCCTTTCATTCCCAGTGACGGCATTTAAACTTGGATCTTTGTGCCCAGGTTAGAAAATGCCCCTTTTTAACCCCCTTCATCCAAACTTTGCTACACTGTGCAAAAAAGGACACAAGAGATGAGGATCAAATCTTTGTGACCTTTAACCAAATTTAATTGCCTGTTATAATTGAAATGCATTTTTGATCACATGACCACAGTACACCATATCTGTATCTGGATAGTAGTCAACAGAAAACTGCTTTAAACATCCATTAATTTAAAGGCAGTCTGTCACGCATTTGATTGGGTGATTTCGACAATACAATAGGAAATTGCAATGGCTGCTAATTCTCCGACTTTCTATGGCCATAGAAATTCAAGACGGTTAGCCCTGCTTTGTTTCAAATGCGCATATCACAAAGAAATCTGTTGTGTTGAGCTCTGACTTTGTCGCGGCCAATCAGAGACGTGACAGACTGCCTTTAACATCTACAGTACAGTATGACCAACATCATCCCCAGGGCCATTTGATTTGTGACATTTTCATTAAATATGTCAATTCATTGAATAGGTAAGTCCTGGGGGGGGGGGTACATGACTTTTGGATTGATGGGGGGTCTGCCACCCAGTTTTCAGAAAGGTACCCCCTTCTACAGTAATTACCAAAACTTGCCTTTATACCCACTTTGCGATGAATTTTGATGGAAAACTACCCATTTTTAACAATTTTTGGCAAATTTCCAGCCAAATCCACCCATCTCTAAGGAGAACCTGTGGGAGAAAGGAACCCTGTTTAGGGAATTCTTGGGCCCAAAAGCCCACCCATATGGGTGACACATACTTGTAACGTCAACATGTTATATACCCCCCCCCCTGGGAGATGAGTATATTGATGAAGATTTTTTAGCTATATCTTGCTTTTTTCATTCATTTAAGCCAATCTAACAAAAACAACTATGAAAGCTGCAATGGTAAATATACCCAGGGAACAAAGAGCTAATTAAATTGCTTTTGAAATTGCTTCAAAGTATATAATTTGAATTTACCTTGCACTTGCTATCATTTAATACCATTTCCTGTAAACTGGCTGAAAAATTAATAGAATTTTTCTTTTGAAGAAGCTATACATTTTCCAATTTTCCTTTGTTTTGGTTCCTACAAATCACGTAATCACTTTATTGCCATTGTAATATTTAAAAATTTAATTCCCAAAGAACAATAGTGGAAAGTGCCATTGTCATATCCCTTG
Source organism: Aurelia sp. 3 sensu Dawson et al. (2005) (assembly GCA_964020215.1). Classification (NCBI taxonomy): domain Eukaryota; kingdom Metazoa; phylum Cnidaria; class Scyphozoa; order Semaeostomeae; family Ulmaridae; genus Aurelia; species Aurelia sp. 3 sensu Dawson et al. (2005). The sequence goes on along the minus strand of OZ026574.1, from coordinate 24,373,664 downwards.
TAGTTTCAGAGAAAGAGATGGGGCGGAAAAGGCCCCCCCCCATGCCAAATCATCAAAGAAATACCCCATGCAGGATAGGGTCAAACATCTCAGACTAAGTTGTCAAGGTTCTAAGTCCTAGGTTTTGGATTATTGAGAGTGCTTTGAAAGCCTCTGCCCATGCAGGTGTGATGGTCTCTGTCTCCAGTCTTTGAAACGCCTTGCTATACTTTGAGGAGTGTACCCGAGTTGAGTACTTTATTGCGACAATTGTTCGACCTGAATCTGGACTTTGACAAAAGTACCCATTTGTATTACAGAACATTCAAGAATTGCGAACCCTTTTGCTTGAATATCAGGAAGTTTCCAACCCATGTGCGTATATGAATCTTGTCTATTTGAGGATGATAAAGATTCTGAGAAGCTACCCATCTACCAGAATTAAGGTTAAAACAGACCCACACGTGGAGAACTTCAGATGAAAAAACCCACCCATGTGAGCGGCACGTCCAGGATCGTCCAGCAATCAAGTATCCCCCTGAGAGAGGGTATCACTTATTCAAAATATGTATCCCCCGTTGAAAAAGGACTTTTTGCCAAGGTTGTTGATAATTTTCAAGAAAAACAGTCTTTTTTAAACAAAGGCAAGCGATCTGTTCTTTAGTAGTAAAGTATGCTTCTTGTGTGGGCTGCTAGGAAAATAGACGTGCCGATTTATTCCGACTTAATGACTGGTTTCAGATATCCAACTGACACAGAAGGACATATTTATGCTTCCAAACCAGACATGGCCAATAGGATTTTGAATTCTGAGACATCAACTCGTATGGCAAAGGGAAGATGTCTTTTAGCAGTTGTCATAGAATTGGACAAAGAAACTCGCAGAGAAGCAGTTCTTGATGAAGATATTGTAAGTTTTCAAAAAATCTTCCCCGCTGTAATGCAATTTGTAAGATAAAATAAAAAAATGAAGTAAAATACAAGAACTTTGACATGATCTGAATTAAGCACGATATCATATCAATTTAAGTGCGACAGAACAGAAACAGCGCACGCATGCGCAAAAACTCGTAACTTTTAGCCCCCCCAGGCTCCCTGCAACAGATCCCGAAATTAGGCAACCTTGATATTTTCTTCCTTGGGCCTTATCATTTCAGAGAGCTTTTGATGACGTCTGCAACCCAACCCTAAAGCCCCCTCTTTTGGTAGCAATAGACTAGATCAATTTTAAACAAGAGGAGAAAAGTAACAAACTGCATGATAAATGTGAGCTCCGAAGTAATCTTCATTCATTTTAGGCAACGACAGTTCATTATTGAAACATCGGAGGAACGGTTTTAACCTGACTTCGGGCTGGTTCAAGCTCCTGTAAATTCTGGTTTATTTCTTTTGGAAAAATTTTTATGTTTTATGTTTAATATACAGGTTTGCCTTCTTTCTGTTATCGACACAAAATCTGGTGATGTCACAGAGAGGTGTAGTTGGTCCATTGATTATCAGTGCATTCAAACTGCCAATGGACGGATCATTCCATTAAAGGTAATAGAAAGATTCATTCCTTTTATGTCGAATTTAGGCCCGGTACGAGGCAGGGAGCTCCGTGCCAGCCTGGGGGCAGCTCAGTGAGTTGCATTTGTTGACACGTGGCGAATTAGCTTTTGTTTGCCATTTGTTTCATGATAACACGTTTTGTTCAAATGACCCCAATGGAACTGACCCGCCTTCACATGAGAAGTTCTACAAAAAGCCAACCTGCCTGTCCTGTTTACATGAGCCCGGGTTGGATACTACCCGTCGCAGAGGCTAAGCCCTTCTCTAGTCCGATCTCTTCAAGCGTTTACACTAACCCAGTAGCCAGCCTGGGTCAACCCTTCTAGACTGGTAACCCTTTTTGAGTTGTAGGGTTGACCCGCTGAGGCGGGCTAGCTTTTAGTCAAATTTGTCCATGTGAAGGCAGATCAGCCCAACCCGGGGTCATTTGAGCAAAAAGTATTATCGTGAAGACTAAAGGCAAACAAAAACCCAACTTGCCTCGTGTGAACTAATGCAACTCACAGAGTTGCCCTGGGCTGGCTATTTAACACACCACAGAGCTACCCCGAGCTCTTGTAAACAGCAATATTTTTAATGAGGCGGTACGAGCTTACCCGGAGTGAATACTTTCCCGGGATCGTGTAAACGGGGTCTCAAAGGGTCAACCCTACCATCGAGAAGGGCTGTCCGCCTTGGTAGGTTGTCCCGGGTTGGCTACTGGGTTCGTATGAACGCTTGAAAAGATTTGACTGGAGAAGGGCTGACACACTGTGGTGGGAGCCAACACAGGCTCGTGTAAACAGGCCCTTGGGGTTGATCAAGGCTAGAAATTTCAATGAATCATGAACTTAGTTTCAGTTTTCTTTGATCATAGAATTTGTAAGTTTTTATTAGACTTTAGCATTCTGGTTTTATGTTAAATTTGATTTGTCCCTAAGTATTTCTATATTCTAATTAATGTTTTTAGTTGAGACCTCCTTGAAAAGCTCCGGCTGAAGGACAATCCTTCTGAATAGAATCAAATATAAAGAGATATGTATCAAAATGCACCTGTCAAACTGTAGGTTTGATGACGTCAGATATCTTTGAATTCAACCAATTAATTTATGCTTCCCACACTTCGCACTTCAAGCTTTCTTCTTCTGTTTTTGCAAAAGCTTTTCTCTGTATCTTTATGGCGAAATAAATCTTGCGTTCAGATTATATGGTGTGGCCTTTCCACATACAATCACACCTATTTGCAGGATGGAGACCTCTAAAGTACAGCTGAATTCTACATAAGTGCCGTGTAATCTTCTTGGCGTTCTTCACGAGAAGAATAATTTTATTTTGAATTTGAACATTGTAATTTTCATCTCAGTTTCTTGATCTTTGTTTGCCTCTTAGTAGAAACATCGCCAAATGTTTAGTTCTAAACTTTGAACCTACACTCATGATTATCTACTGCAAGCTATCTTAACTTATAGCTTCATTTTCCGTCTTCATGCCAAAATCTGCCAAATTGTAATAGTGTATACCTTTACATATTTTGTACTCTTTTTGTGTACAGGGTAGTCATAGACAAATTATTTTGCTCCTTGTAGCTTGTTCTTTGTAGTACTGTAGCGTAGTCTGTAGATATTGTAACTGCTAACATCTCTTGTAAATTTGTCATTGAAGAATAAAAACATTTCTCCTTTCGCAGAACCTTTACTCATCCGGTGTGCCTGACCTGGAGGCAAATACAGAGGCTGCGACAGCCGATCAAACGCAAGATCTTTGCATCATCTGTCATTCATTTCCAGTTACAAGAGCCTTACTGCCTTGCCGGCATACATGCATCTGTGGGGTATGTTTTAGAAGGACTAAATTGTGCCCGATATGTAGGGACAGCATTGCGTCGTATATAGTCACATCCGATGAATCAAACTTACCAGTGCCAGTACCGGACGAAGAAGAGATCCGGGAACAGACAAGTGAAGGTTTGAGCAGTATGGGATTTATAGAGCTAGTTAAAGCCATATGGAATGCAAGTTAATCAAATACTCTTTGCTAGAATGATCCTTTGCGGTCCATTTTCATTTGATAGGAAATTCGTTTCTGGCCTAACTAGGACAGATTTCGTAATACATTAGCAACATCTGCTTTAGTTGACACCTTAATTCAAAGCGATTATTAAAGACAAAGGAAATTCTCTCAACCGGTAAATCAAAACAAACACGGCTGCGAAAGTTGCCTCGAAACCAGTAGGGCAAACTCTCGCTTTGTACAAGCGAAATGTGGTTTTCAAGAGATGTTATGTGCTTATAACGAAAGAAGAAGGGTAAATCTAAAGTTCTACCTCGCAGATTTTGTTTATTTGATTCAGGTGCTGTGTGGTAATCGTTTCATTTAAGCTTGAAATACCAGGGAATGATTATTCCTGCTGCTCGGCTTCTGAAGCAAATATACAAAATCCGCAAGAGAGGATTTTAGATTTGCCATTCTACTTTTGTCATAAGCACATAACTTCTCTTACCAACAACCTTTCGCTTGCACAAAGTGAGAGTTTGCCCTACTGGTTTTGGAGCAAGTTATGCGGTCATGTTTGTTTTGATTAACTGGTTGAGATAACTTCCTTTGTCTGCAGTCACTAATCGCTTTGAATTGAGGTGTCAATTAAAGCAGCTGTTGCTATTGTATTTTGGCCTAGGCTCTCTTTGTTTTGCTTTTCATTTGACGCAGTAAGGACCATGGTTGGTTCCAGGTCTTTTAAGTGTGGGCACAGTGTCTTTTGTATCGTTATGATGCCGTACTTTCTGACGTCAAAGATCAATTTCAAGAAAGTGAAACAATTTGGGATTAGCTGCCAGTGTGACTGCAGCCATTGTCCATGATGATGACCTATTTCTTTGAACTGTATGGCTTAAAAGAAACTTTAGCTATGTTACTATAATCCTACCATTGGATTTTTCAAAAATCGGCATCATTTCTCGAACTTACAGTGTATTTTATAGGGCTTTGACGGTTTCTACGAAGGAATTTTGGATTTAGAAATATTTGTCTTCGTGATTTGTTTTCGGTTTATTGTATAGACAAGATCTCAACTTAGATATTGCGACCTTGCTTGTCCAAATCGGGTTTGTATTCGCGCAGTATTTCATTTAAACAACCAAAATTTGTGAAGCAGCCGGAGACACATGGTTATTGAATTATGTAATTTGAAGAAAATTTCGAGTCAGCTCAACCATTAAAATTTCTGTCCTTAAAAATTTTCCGATCAATCAAATGATTGTATTGATCAGAGAAAACGTTTAGAAAAGATCCATACAGCGCAAACTTTTAGGACTTCCATGATCTTCAGATCCCAAGACTAAATAAAGAACATGCAAAAAGGACTTTAAATATTCGGCTCTAAAAATATAGAGTGATAGGCCTATTGATATACGAGAGACCTCAACTCTCTGTTGCTTTCAAAAACAATTAAAAGCGCACTATACTGATGTTGTGGCATTGGAGGCTCGAGCCGGCAACTTATGCCCATCCGCCATTTCCTTGAGTTCGTACAGTGTTGCTATGGTTTCCACATCTAGTTATGGAATCGAAAGGGGAAAGCTGCGCCCCAATTTTTAATGTGAAAGTCCATGAGTCGCAGTTTGAGCGCCCATGATTCTATCATCAATAGCGATAACTATACGAACATGCAATCAGTCTATGGTTTAGAGGTGGAGATAAATCTAGACTATCAAAATAAAAATCTCTACTCGCAATGCTCCAATATCAACGAACACGGTATCTGTTTTCAAGTTAACTTTCGAGGATAAGTTTAAAGATTATTTCCGACTGATTCAAGCTAGAGTAGTTTCGGGTATCATGGAACACTTAAGGGAAAAACTTAAATCGTCACCTCCATTCAAGACAAATTTGGCCACACTTGGTGTTAGCAATTAGGTCTAAGCATGCTCTAACGTTTCATCGATGCATTCTATTTCTCAAACGTTTGTTGTCGATAAGCGAGCCAAAAAATTGAGCCCCAGTCGAGTGGGGCATTGTAGAACACTGTCGGGTATTATGGAACAAGGTTTTTCTTTTGTTTGTATACGGGCCTCTATTTGAAACGTTGCAAGAAAATGGCGACCAGAAATCGCGTTCGTCGGGTGTCCTTCGTTATCAGCGATACAGACAGTACACCAAAAAGTGGAGCAGCCTAACTTTAACAAAAATATGGCGACGGATGTTTGAAGAGTTGCAGCATGTGCAACTGGTGAGCTTTTATCTCATTTCCAGGCCGCCAGGCTTCATTGTTTGAAAAATGTTCCACAACACCCGATGTCCCACAATACCCGAAACCACTCTAGATTCTTATCGCAAGCCCAGATCAAATCTGTTGCATTTTTTCTGAGACATCCGGTAGCTAAAGTTTCTTTGAATAAATTCAGGTCAAAGAAATAGATCACCAACCGCTTTCAAAGATTTTGAACCTATCCACTATTGTGAGTTGATGTGATTATGGCAGTTGGCAGTACAAAGCTGAATGACTTTGACATTCGGATGACAGTTCTGAGTAGTACACACGTGCTAGTGATAGTTAAAAATAGGAGAGCGATTTCATCTGCAATCAGATCAGTTTTTTCCGAAGCTATATTTAATTCACGAAGCAGCTGAGCGATTTTCTTTTCTTGCTGTTCATTATAATGATTCACCATCTCCCAAATTATGTGACCCTCCCATCTGTAGAAGTGTTTTTGTGTACTGCATTCGAAGAAATCTCATCTGATTTGGTGTATGCCTGCATTTCTATTCATTCTATGGCTAAGTGATAGGAATTTGACTGTAAAACAGAATGAAAAATGAATCACAAAACAGCAATCTCTGTTAAAAGGCAGATGATTTTGGAAGTTCTTCTGATTGCTTTTGTTGCGCGAAATCATCCATGAAGGTCATGGGAAATGCCTTACCTTTCCGCCAAATTTGCACGAATTTTCTGCTATTCTGCAACAAATGAGCATTAATCACGCGACGCAAATCTGTTGAATTCACATCCAAATCTAAGACATTGAAACTGCGAGGATGGCTCATTTGGTAACACACTCGACTTCAATCGGAAGGTTGGTGGTTCGAGTCCCCGCCCTGTCCAACCTGTTACGTAGGTTGAGGAGAGTCACCACCCCTCTGTAATTTCAAGCCAATGGAATCTAAAAACGGGGGGAGGGTTCTTCCGTAGTAAATGTAACTAGGGATGTGCTGCCCGCCAGGGTATACATTTTCGGAGTTCTAGTCTGGCCAATGGTATACTTCTTTGCAATTCAAGTTCTGGCAAGGGAATGCTTTTTGACAATTTTGGTCACAAAAAAAGTCAAATTTTGGAACTTCATCCTGTATAGGAACCCAAAATTTTGGTGATTTTGGTCTAGAGAAAACGAAAAGTTGGCAATTTTGGCTAGAAAACGCCAACTCATTTCTCATTCCTATGTAGGATTTAGTCTAGCAAGGGGTATCATTTTCATGAAAATTGTTCTAGCCAACGGTAACATTTTGAAGCTGTGGGTGGTACATCCCTACCCGAAATTTAGCCAAGAGCCCCTCCCCCCGTCATGGAATCACGAGGTGTGGGTCAAATGGAGAAGAAAAACCAGGGTACTGCTTCAATAAACTTGTTTAATCCTAGTGTCCTAAAGACTGCCTTCAGATGCAAGGTGAAATATAGAAATGTGATATCCTGACCTAGACCAGCCTAGACTGATTACGATCAGTCCCAGTAATCGCTATTCAAAACGAGATTACTACACCAAACCGAGACCGCTAGCGCCCGGCAGCCTTTCAATAGCGATATCTAGGCCATATAATCAGTCTAATCCTGACCGCTATATCGATGATGTTTACATTAGATTTGCCCAATTCGTCTTGAAACAAGGGAGGGAGTGAAAGACTTATGCCTTTTCGTTCCATATTTCCCTGCATTCTTTGATTAGCTGATATCACTTTGTCGAAAGGGACTAATAATATTACCACGCTAGCGAACCTATACGCACTACTGTGGTGGATACGCCATACGGAGCGACGTATTATGCTAACGTGGTGGGGTATTATGCTTGATGTGGTGAATACGCCATACAGAGGCGGATACGGAGGCATACACTAAACAAAATTGCTTCACAATCTAGTCTAAAGAGCTTGGACATTGAAAAGGAAACTTGTAGTACAAAGAATGATGTTATCTTGACCTACAAATCGCAACCTTTTAGGAAGTAATCTTCCTCGCTAGAAACAAAATAGATCCGTTGAAGCTGCGGGAATTCTAGACCTCATCAACGGTTTTTTGTATACAACAACAACAACTCTCTGAATAGCGCTTCCTGATTGGTTGAAAACTAAATTCTAGCAATTTGATTGGTGAATGCAGAATCCCTCTGCGCTAGCCTAAATTTTAGCTCACTGCCTAATGTTTTGAGTCCCTTTTGACCTACCCTGGGTACCTACTTTCTTTTTTGAGAGAGCCTGGTACCCAGGGTGCTGTTGAACAAGTGACATCAGCAAATCAAAGAACGCAGGGAAACAAGGAACAAAAAGGCATACTTCTAAGGCGGTGATACACGACTTATGGATGGAGATGTCTGCGCCACTTTTTCAGAAGGGTTCTCATCTCTGATCACCAAAATATGCTTTCATACCCATTTAGATGATTAATTTTAGGGGAACTACCCATTCTTAACGATTGCTCACCCATTTCAGCCATACCCACCCTTGTTTAAAAAAGTTCTATTGAAAAATAATCATTCTCTAGAGAATTTTGGGGCTCCTACACCCAGAACTTGTTACGTATCCCCCCACCTGCGGGGAAGAATTCTAAGAATGCCTAAGCCACCTTTCTGTTTACAACACAATTTTAGCAAGTGCATGTTTACTTTGATGCCTAAACTTTGTTTCTAAATCTTAGTTAAAATTTCATAAACAAGTTTAAGAAACATATCCGATGTGAGTACATTAGATTGATTTTTGCAAGTTTATTAATTTCCTTACCTTTTTAGAATAAAGCAGTCGTCTTAACAGAACATTTCACAACTTTCTAAAGATAATGTAAAACATTAAGCTTAACATTAAAATTTGTATAGAATTACGTACATTCACTATTTCTAGAAACTCGTTGTTATAGCTACCTCACTGAAAATGTAGGCCAGACAAAATATCTGGGAGTGATAGTCGACAAGAATCTAAACTGGGCCGAGCATATAAAAGTATCCGTACCAAAGTTTCTCGTGGAATAGGGGTTCTGAAATATTCCAGAAAGTTTTTACCTCGAAATACCCTGAGTAAGATGTAAGAAATGGTAAAAGATTCGGATGCACAAAAACGAGAAGATTGAGAACACTGAGGTCTTTCTGACTTACGTCGTCATCAGAGTGTGACTTAAGTGATGACGACATAAGTCAGAAAGGCCTCAGTGTGATGAATCTTCTCGTTTTTTGCATCCGAATTTTTTACCATTTCTTTGTTAAGTACCTTATCTACCAGAGTAAGATGTATGGGGGAATCGTGAAGCCTCATTTTCGATATTGCTGTTCCGTATGGGGGAACTGTGGGGTGACCAGACTGCAGACCCTTCAAAAGCTGCAGAATCGAGCAGCTAGAATTGTTACAAGAAGTAATTTTAATTCATCTGCTAAGCCATTAATACAAAATCTAAAATGGCCAACTACCGGGTGAGTCAAAAAAAAAAATTATGCGTTTGGCGGGCTGTTGAATAAAACGTATGTGACCGATATTCAAAACTGAAATGTTCGTCTATCAGTCAAAGGTCAACTTAGATGAGAAAATTTTGTTTGGTAGTATTCCTCATCTTGCAGACTTAGAAAGTAGGAAAATGCTGGTTTAGTCATGGTTGGGAACAAGAATTCCACATTCTTTTCTGGTCCATGATTTACCTTTTATTGAAATTGGAATTCAGCATCTCAAACTGGCAATGTAAACTTCAATGCCACATAAATCCTATACCTCCTATACAAACGCCTTACAAGCATTTTGATTGTTGTTAGGCCTTAAAGATGTTTGATTTTACCAAACAAAATTTTCTGATCTAAATTAGCCTTTGACTGATAGATTAACATTTTAGTTTTCAATATCGGTCACATACTTTTTATTCCATAGCCCTCCAAACACCTAAACTTTTTTTGACTCACCCGGTATAAATGATATCATTAGAAGTGAAACTGCCACAATCATGTACAAATCGCGAAATCGTCTTGCTCCATAATATCTTTCCAAACGGTTCGTCAAAAATTCTACTCGAAATATCAGGCAACTGCGAAATGTGGAAACTGATTTTTTGTTGCCTTTGAGGAAAACAAGCAATAAGCAAAGAGGTATATATTTTCGTGGATCTAAACTATGGAATCAGCTCTACTATGACCTTAAACAGGCACCATCCCTTGCCACTTTCAAACGAAGATTAAAGAAAATCAAACTTCGTATTCAGTTTACTTTATTTTATTTTTTATGTTTGCCACGGCCCCCTGAAAAGCAGTCCTTTAGGACTAACGGGGCTACCGTGCTTAAAAAAGTAAAAATGAATGAATGAATGAATGAATGAACGCTGTATTCTATAGACAACCTGAGGGCCAAATCTATGGTTTATTCACTCGCTAGAAAAGCCCAACAATTGGTGTTTTCCAAAGGCTTCTGCTATTTCACAAGGAACTCTTCACTCAAGATTCAAGTACTTTTCGAAAATATTTACAATTACAGCACCAAATTTTGCTCATGAAAACATAACAGTGATAAAAAGACATGGTATATGGAAAAGCCACGCCTGAAAAGTCAGATTTATTGTAGCATAATTCTGTTTCCAGATTCCTTAAATTGCCAGAAAATCGTATCCACAAACTTATAGTACAAAAACAGATTAGCTTCAAGTTAGTTAATTATGCTTTCAAAGAAAGGTGCTATTTAATTTTTACATTTCACGCCAATCCTGAAATAAGATATATCCTATTTCTCGCATTTTCCATCAATAATTCATCAGGAATGACAGAACTTCTGGTACGAAAGAGAGAAAACCGTCGCTCTGGTTACTGTACATGAATTGTTCATAAAGCGACAAGTGCCCACATTCTGTCTCATTTTATAGTTGAGCTAGAGAGAGCAACACTCTCAAGTTCCTTCTGAGGTGCAAGATTGAGTCTTTTAAAGGTGAGTGATTTTTTTGTAATCTGTCAAGCTTATTTTGTTATAAAAATCTACTGAAATTTCTTAAGATTTCTTGAATTAAATTTCTTCAAAAATTCTCAATATCATCCAGCATTGAAAGTTTCTTAAAATCATCAGATACGGGTACTGAAAGTTTGTTACCAGTTTCTTAGAAGGTTCACAGGATTCTCGCTGTTTGTGTCGGCGGGGCTCTCCCTTACATTAGGCTGTTTTAGCAGCAAGACGCGGACGAGTGTGCTAAATTGCGTGGGTTGCGTGGGTCGCGTGGGTTGGAAAAGCTGCGTGGGTCGTGGGTCGTGGGTCGTGGGACGTGGGTAACTTTGCGTGGGTCGTGGGTAAAGTTACGTGGGTCGTGGGTCCTTTTTACCGATAATTTTGCGTGAGTAATCTTGCGTGGGTCAAATTTCTTGCGTGAGTACGTGAGTGGCACATTTTGCGTGGGTGGCCCTTTTTGCGTGAGTCTTATAGCAGCATAACAGCTTTCATTATCCATTCAAAGCTCGCTACTTTGTGCATTACTTCTAGATATTGAGGCTTCTGAACTCATTGCAGCGCCATGTCATCAAGCAGTTTCTTAAAATAAAGTGTTATCATGGGTATGGAGGGGCACTGAAATCTTTAACAGTGCAAAATTTAAAGCAGTGAGACATTCCGATGACATGGCAGGGTTAAACGACAACAAAAACAAATTTCTGTCCGCTTCAAGCAAAGTTCATCGAACAAAGCATGAATAAAACGGTGATAAGGCAACCATTGATTAATCTATATAGTCGATATCATAAACTATGAGCTTAAGTATTTGCACAATATTTGCAGGTACAATAATTATAAAGCTGAATTTATGGCACAGATTTAAAAAGCTCGAAATTTTTTCTTAAGTGATCCAAAATTGAGACGATGTTCCAAGAAGAACGTTCTTACTTTTTCATGACAAAGCATTCTCAAACCACCAAAAATCCACTTTTGGTAAGGCTTGTCCTAAGGACAGTTAGATGTCACTGACTGCTTCTTCTACTGAAGAGATTTATGATGAAATATTTTAATCTGAGGACACAATTTTTTAACATAAAGGCTCACCATCATGCTTTTGAGACGAATGATTAGGCTGACTCTTCTACCGGGTGTCTCAAAAAAAGTACCCCCTTTTGACTGGAAATAGGAACGAAGCGATAAGATATCATTACTCTCCGAGTAGTTAGCTAAATTTATCAATCTTCAACTTAGATTCACATACCTTGCATTTAAGAATCGTCCACCAAACACCAGAGATACAAGCTTGCAACGACAAAATTTACGGTGCACCCAAAACCAGAGGTTTCGTAAAAGGGCCTAGCCATGATTTGTATTATGGATCTTTTCCAAAGCACCTGTAAACTTTAACTTTCAGTTTTTCGCTTTTGAAAAGAATAGAAAAGACTCGTGGAAATCGCCCTGATTAAACAAATATAACAAAAATGTGGTAAGAATGATGAAGTCGTGCAACATCTCCCAAATGAGCATGCATGGGTTCCTTTTCTTCTTCTTTCACACTTGGAGTGGAATGCGATGCGCAGATTGATTCCTCAAAGGAATAACTATTTGTAGAACAATTGAAGCATTTAAAGGTATAATTCTTTTCAATGGAGAAAGCTAAAGGTCAAAGTCGAAATTCCTGTGCAACATGCCTGTGATAGCAAATGATGGCTAGGCCCTTTTACAAAACCTCTGGTTTCGGGTGCACCATAAATTTTGACTTTGCAAGCTTGTATCTCCAGTGTTTGGTGGCCAATTTCTAAATGCAAGGTATGTGGATCTAAGTTGAAGACTGATAAATTTAGCTGTCTACTCGGAGAGTAATGATATCTTATCGTTTCGTTCCTATTTCCCGTCAAAAGGGGGTACTTTTCTTGAGACACCCGGTAGGTCTTCAGATAAAATGGTTTCTAGATTTCTTATCATAGAAAGAGTGAGAACGATATCAAGAAGGCCAAAATGAGACTGATGGTGCGCAATTTGTGATCTTTACAAGCCTAGTAGTTCTTGCACAATGTGATTTGCTCAGTTGTGATTCGCTCCCAATGCATTTCCATGCAAGTGCTTTTCAAGTGCCAAGACCATTTTAGTGGAAAACATCATGCAACTCAGACCCTATTCTGATCTCTTCTAGCAAACGAACAAGCAACATAACAAAAAAACTAAACTTTATAACTGTAAAAAGGCCAAACTTTACTTTTAAAAATATAATGACAACTACTGTAGCTCAAAGAATCAATACGATGTGGAACTGCACATAAGAATTATCAATAAAACATCAATCAATCATAACAGCTATAAGTAATACAAAATCTCATTCAGGAGAGATTGGAACCAACAATTCGTATATCATTGGCTCTTTTACGCAAAACCATGTTCGGAGAGTGAGTCCCAGCCCAAATGATTCTTCGAAACAACTTGAACAACTCCTCAACGTATATATTTCATCACCAACTGAGCCATGAATCGAATTTTTAACCTACGATCATTTTAATAGCAAAAAGCAAATAGACCCAAATTGCACTACAGGCCCTAATTATCTCTCCTTACCCTAAATGCTTTACACAGCTCATGTAACTTTGAGGACACTTTCTTTCCACAAGAAAGAAGAACTCGTGGACTTCAAATGAATGTCTTCTTACTTTATAGCTTATAGCTTTGTTCCTTCATCTTTCTTTCTCATTCATGAACACAAGCTAAGTAATTAGAATTAGTATAAGGTTTTTAGATTCATAAACAAGCGCAGAAGCATCAACGACTAGAAGCCATGCACAAAGTAGCGAGCTTTGAATGGATGATGAAAGCTGTTATGCTGCTATGAGACTCACGCAAAAAGGGCAACCCACGCAAAATGTGCCACTCACGTACCCACGCAAGGAATTTGACCCACGCAAGATTACTCACGCAAAATTATCGGTAAAAAGGACCCACGACCCACGTAAATTTACCCACGACCCACGCAAAGTTACCCACGTCCCACGACCCACGACCCACGACCCACGCAGCTTTTCCAACCCACGCGACCCACGCAACCCACGCAATTTAGCACACTCGACGCGGACGTCTTTGAAAACGCAGCTACTTTTTCACGTTTTAGAGCATTCTAATTTTCCACCCTTTTCTCTCCCGGAAAGCTACTCACAGACAAACAAAGTCCCAAAGAACAGCTTGCATTCTCGCATTTCCACCATTTGTGAATGTGTTCATATAGCATTTTGCTTCCCTTCTCGACGTCCTATTTTGTCAGTGAGGCCTTCAAAAGTACAGTTCTCAGGTTGTCAGTTTCAGAATAGAACATACGGTAAGTCTCTCGAGACTTACAAAAGTTTTGAAGTTGATTTCTCTTTGTAATTCATAGCCTCGAACAAAAGAATTATGCCGTCGTCTTCTTGACTCGCGTCTTCTTGCTAAAATAGCCTATTGGCAGACAAACGCACAGCCATTGTTTTAGACTATGCCCGTTGTCTAGATATTACTTTTTGGAGTAACGTGCAAGGAACAAGACAAAATTTAAGTTTCTTGATTATAGTTTCTCCATTACTCAAGGTTCTTAATTTCTTTAGTGATCTGATAAATGAGTTTCTTACAAGGCAAATGCTCTCATGCCTCATGACCGCTAATCATGCAATGATCTCCTAAAAAGGAGAACATTGTTTATGTAACTCATCTCAAGCTTTTTCTTTTCTACTATTATGCGAAGGACCAAATTGATTCTGAAGACTCAGCACATTCATGTAAAAGCTTGAAATTGGAGAGAAGCGCAGCAACTTGGACTTCATTGTTGAAAGCAAACGTTGGTGGACAAATCTGACGTTTACTTATGACAATAGCCATAGGCATTGAGGACTACTTGTAAATCTGAGCTCAGCTCTGTATATATGATATATGATGTCCAAAAGAGCAATGTCACTCTCCACAAAAAAGTAAGCACTTGGAGAAATAACCATTCATGACTTACAACACTCTGAACGTTCATGCTCAATTTGATGTTCATTTCAATGTTTTTCAGCATATCTAACAATATTTACCAGAGCTTGCATTGGCAGTAGGTCTGGAAGCAGACATAGATGTTCAATTCATTGCTTGGATGTTGGGTATGACGACGAGATAGAGGAACTGGAGGAGTGGGCAAAGATTCTGGACTTGCATTTGTTTATGGTTTGAAGGAAACATAAATGCTTGCTCCATATCTCGGCGTTCTTATTAAGCCCTAACGAAACAGAACAAAACTTGCTGAAGACTGTAGATAAGATTTTTGACAGAAGAAGGAAGAAGTCTGGAGTAGTAAGAAGCGGAGAGAACTAGAGAAAGGAGACAGAAGATCTCAAATAAAGTCCTGTGAAACTTCCAGTCAAGCTTATTCAAGTAACTCATCTTCCCGATTTAGTTCTGCAAAGACAAGTATTCCAACCCTACCAATATGACATCCTCAAACGAAACATCTTCTAGTGAATGCATATTCCCAATGGCCTACAAAGTCACGGTTTCATCTCTACTGGGCATCGTTGTCTTACTTTCACCTGTACTTAATTTAATAGACAAGATGCTTCCAAAGACTATAAGATTCAATCTGAGACAGAAAGGAAGAAGAACTAGCATAACTGAGCGACACACGGACTACCAGCTGTTGGACCCAATAAATTGCAAGCAAGAGACAGCAAGATGCTCTGACCATGGATTGACTTATTACGTGGAGTATACTGGATCTTGTCAGTGTATGGAGTGTGATTTGGCAATTCATTCGCCCATTCACAGAATTCAAAGAGAATCGAAAGCTAAGTGTTTCATCTTATTCTTATCGTATATTAATTGCTATGTAGCCACATTCGAAGGGTGCATTAATTCCGTAAAATCTGTACACTTTTGTTTTGAAAATATTTTGTTTTCGGGAAAGATATGTTGAAGATCCCCAAAAATTCCTCTGGTTTCAGGAGTCGCGTGCATCGTTCGGAAAAAATTATATACCTGTCGCCTAAATTATCAAGCAGTTAGTTTATCTAAATCTAATTGGATAGGACCATTTTTCTTGAAATCTAACTTACTGCCCGTTGGTTTGAAAATTCAAAAGGAAAAGAAACAGTTTTATCTAAGCCTGCGTAGAGGCAACATGCCCATGACTGATTGATGTTTTGAATTTAATAGCCAGTTGTTGTTGGTGATCTCCCGCAAACATATAACCATCGTAGCTGCAACAGCGTACCAGCGTACCTCAGTTTACTCAGCATACATCAGACTTTGCCCGCTAGAAGCTCCAATGCTGCAAATTCAAATAGACACGAAAACATAAAAAGTTAACGCTACAGACTGACTACTTCCTAAGTCTTTTATCTTTATAGGTTTCCCATCGAATGCAGCCAAAAGGGTAGGAAAGTCGCTTTGAAACGAGATCTGAATTGCATGAAAGCAACCCGAATGCAATTGGGCAGTGGATGGCAGAGCTGTTTCACATGCTATTCTGGCTGTTTGGCTGAATAACACGAACTCATAGTGCTAATAATGCAACCTGTGTATTTAGTACTCTATTATCAAAAAGTACGCAGGGGGAGGGGTACCTCGTTGAGCCATACTGGAAGTAACGCTCATATGGGTAGGCCAAATTCCGTATTTAGTATGGGTCTGTTCTTATCTTGATTCCGATATAGTTATGTACTTTAAGGTTTTCTTTCTAGTTGGCAAATATTCACGATTTTCTGCATATTGTAACTAAAACATCTGTTTGCAACACAAGAAAGTCGAGAGACATAACGACATTTTGTAGCAGCAACAAGACAAACAACAACTGTTACAACAACAGTGTTTGGCAAGTTGTAGCAGGAAAAGCATTTATTTTTCAAAATCGACCAAACTGATACACATGGCGGGCTAAAATTTTTCTAATATCCACGAAAGTTTTTCGACATTGTTAGTATCATGTGGCGTTCAAAATACGCCTTTCCATAACAGTCCAGATACAGGCCAAATGTGGTCACAGTGAGGTACTCCCCCTCCCACAGAAATCAGGGAGCCTAAAGAGCAAATTAGCCCACGTCAGGGCTAGAGTAGTTTCGGGTATCATGGAACACTTAAGGGAAGAACTTAAATCGTCACCTCAATTCAAGACAAATTTGGCCACACTTGGTATTAGCGATTAGGCCTAAGTATGCTCTAATAACGTTTCATCAACACATTCTATTTCTCAAACGTTTGTTGTCGATAAGCGAGCTAAAAACTTGAGCCCCGGTCGAGTCGGGCATTGTGGAACGCTGTCGGGTATTATGGAACAAGGTTTTTCTTTTGTTTGTATACGGGCCTCTATTTCAAACGTCGCAAGAAAATGGCGACCAGAAATCACGTTCATCGGATGTCCTTCGTTATCAGCGATACAGACAGTACACCAAAAAGTGGAGCAGCCTAACTTTGACAAAAATATGGCGACGGATGATTGAAGAGTTGCAGCTTGTGCAATTGGTGAGCTTTTATCCCACTTCCAGGCCGCCAGGCTTCATTTTCTGAAAAATTTTCCACAACACCCGATGTCCCATAATATTCGAAACCACTCTAGTAGCTACTTGTATCAATCAGGGTTTGGAACGACAACTAAAATATCATCAAGGGAACAGACTTGAACGTATTTTAGCATTTTGTGGTAAGGGGACCGGTCATTGAAAGGGGTCATTTTTCAAAGAGTTACGGAATGGGTATCATTTTCCGACATTTTTCAGAATTATATGTTTTGTTGCGGAGAATGCTTGGCAAAAGGACAGGAATTTCAGGAAACGTATTATGAATATCCAAAATATGGCGAAGATATTCATTATATATGTGGAATTATCACCGATAATTCGTTCGAAATTCCAAAAAAAAAAGAAAAAGTAATTTTCCAATCGCCAAAGTTAAGAAACTCCAGTGCTGGGAGAATGTGAGTTGGAGAGGATATTACGAAATCATTCTTGTACTTTACTATAGTATTTTACTATATTACTTTTTTCTGTATTAATTAATCAGAAGGTGCTTGAGTGATGTCAAAACATGGGAAAAGGCTTGTTTTGACATTTCAGGTGGGCATGCAGGGATTAGATATGAAGAAACTGAAAAGAACGTGCACTGAAAATCAGAGAGTTTTAGAATCTTTCAGACTGGCTTCAACTCTTAGTTTCTTGTGAAACAAAATACATATACTCAAGAACAAAAAAAAAAAAACACCACTTGTAGTGTGGCAATGAGCCAACCTTAGAAGGCAAGTAAAACAAAGAGAAAGGAGCCTCATGCGTCGCCGTTGGGGGTTACACAAGTGTAACTGTGGCGGAAGGATTTAGAAAACCTTCTCCAACGTCTCCAGATATAAATTTCATGGACTTGCTCGATGGACCTTAACAATAAACATATACCTCGAGAGGGGAAGTAGTAGGTTGCGGGGATTACCTGACGAGGAAAGTACCTGCTTGTGGCTTATGATTACCCTCAGAGAACGAGGTGTTGGGGCTACCTCAATAGGGAAAGTAGTAGATTGTTTGTGATTACATTGTGAAGTAGCAAACCATAGTCTATGATTACCCAGGCGAGGAAACCTCAATAGGGAAAGTAGTAGACTGTCTGTGATTACATTGTGAAGTAGCAGACCATAGTCTATGATTACCCTAGCGAGGGAAGTACCAACTTTCGAACATGGTGCATCGAGCAAGGTCTCTCTGACTGCCGCAGTTGCACTTCCTAACCCCCACTTACACTAACCTATCTTTCCTTTGCAGATGACTGTAGAAATGTATTAGTTAGATTGTAGATTGTAATCACCTCTCGCCTATTTTGATAATAACGGTTTTGTTGATGTTGTCACAAGCTCGATTTCTTTGCTTCACTCCCCTTTTATTCACTGATGGACGAGGATGGAGAAATTAATGCAGCACTAAAGTGAAACTTTCGTGGAGTTAATTTCACCACCACAGGCTTTAATCCAACAGCGTTCGTCATCGCGTCTCACACATTAGTTGAACAGAGGAGTGAAATGATTAAGTGGACGGCCGTTGCAAAGTTTTGCTTGCTGTTGCGGGAACCCTTTATTCAGTTAGCAAAGCCCCTTTTGGGTTAGTTAAACAAATAGCAGCTCTGCAATAGGAATTAGCTGCTTAGGAAATCAACACCTAACCTTAGTCATGGCGGACCAATTAGTCCATGTCAAGAGATCAAAATATTGTTTTATTCAAACTCAGATGGTAATTATCTTAGGTCAACCTCACGAGAACAAAAGGTACACCCTTTCCCGCCAGAGTTAGATTAAAATAAGTGTCACCTCGATGAGCCAATCACAAGACACCAAAATTTATAACTCAGAAATGTATGAAATAGCGGTACGCCCTCTATACCTTCAAAGTTATATTTGAGACTGGGACGAAAGTCTGTCCGAAGAGAAAATCCCACCCGCCCTTCCCTTACCAAAATACAGTGACAGATTCACAAAGGATTACTATGCCCTTAACAAGCACATACAAGTCCAATCATTTAAATGTTGATGCAAAGAACATCGTTACTTGTTTCACATCGAAGTGCAAATGCGGCGGTTCCCCGAACTTTTCGAAGCTGGAAGGATTTAGAAAACCTTCTCCAACGTCTCCAGATATAAATTTCATGGACTTGCTCGATGGACCTTAACAATAAACATATACCTCGAGAGGGGAAGTAGTAGGTTGCGGGGATTACCTGACGAGGAAAGTACCTGCTTGTGGCTTATGATTACCCTCAGAGAACGAGGTGTTGGGGCTACCTCAATAGGGAAAGTAGTAGATTGTTTGTGATTACATTGTGAAGTAGCAAACCATAGTCTATGATTACCCAGGCGAGGAAACCTCAATAGGGAAAGTAGTAGACTGTCTGTGATTACATTGTGAAGTAGCAGACCATAGTCTATGATTACCCTAGCGAGGGAAGTACCAACTTTCGAACATGGTGCATCGAGCAAGGTCTCTCTGACTGCCGCAGTTGCACTTCCTAACCCCCACTTACACTAACCTATCTTTCCTTTGCAGATGACTGTAGAAATGTATTAGTTAGATTGTAGATTGTAATCACCTCTCGCCTATTTTGATAATAACGGTTTTGTTGATGTTGTCACAAGCTCGATTTCTTTGCTTCACTCCCCTTTTATTCACTGATGGACGAGGATGGAGAAATTAATTTAGCGTAAAGAAACTTCATTCATTCGGTAACTTACTAATTGCTAACCTTTCATTAAGCGATATTATAATATCGCTCTCCTTACCATTAATGGAAATCATCTACGTATCAATTTATCCAAAATGGTTAACTGGTAAAATCGGTACTTATATTTTGAATTGTGTGTGGATGTTCTCGTTAGCTGCACCGTTTGTCATCGTCACCGTAATAACCGTAGAAAGATTTAAAACCTTGAAAACCTTATTACCGGTTAGATCTAAATTAGTCGTACGAATCACTTTGCCGTGTATGTGGTTGTATATATTCAGTGCCGTTGCTTTCATGGGATGGAATTTTACTCCCACAACGGGAGATGCATACGAATGGAATGTATTGCCTGTATATTACTACCCATATTTAGGTATTCATATTGTGATACCGTTGATCGTAATTGTCGTGCTGTACATCGGTATTCTGCGTATGACTCGCTCATCCCGCCAGAGGACCATACGTGTTGGCTCAGCCTCGGGCCCACTTGCAAAACGCGAAATGAAGGTCGCCAAGACAATAGCTATTGTCATTGGCTTAATGTTTGCTATATGGATACCAGCACTTGTTTTAGAATATTTCTATGCAATTGGCACAGAATCGTGTATTGTTCAAATGGCAGGCCCTGTAAGTGTGTGGTTAAGCTGCAGTAACGGCGTAGTCAACCCTTTGCTTTATTTCTACCGCAACCCTATCCTGCGGGGGGAGATTGTTAAGAAGCTTCCGAAGTCTCTCGCTGGTTGTTTCAAGCCTGCTGGTAAAGAAGGTAAGGATGTTACCCCTGGTGCTGTTACCAATAAAGGTTTCAGGAAAGGTGAAGATTCGTGCGCAAGCGCAAATACAAATACGGCTACTATTTCCATAACCACTGAGTCCATGTCAACTGTAGACTTTTACTGTCAGAAGTGCAAAGCTGCCATTGAAGACACTCGATTTTGAGTAGCGACGCAAAGCCTGTTTACATATCAGAGGCATTTCAGCAAGGGGATATCTCAGCTTAAGCGCAACTCTCCGTGCGTTTTAGATATCAAGTATTGTAAATATGGTTTATAGGTTGATTTCACTGATATTTTTTAATTTGTCTTCTTTAGTTGTAATCAATTTTTTTATCAGATGGCTCCTCGAAACCAGCTTCTGCTGAAGGACAACTCTCCTCAAATATTAATGTAAGTAAGAAAATATTCGTTGTTGCTTGATAATTCATCGCGTCCAAATCGCCAGAAATTTCTCATATAAACAGAAACGATCGGAATATTCCGATTTGTCAAAAAGCATTAAGCATATACTGGAAATGTCGCAAAACCTTAGGTCCCGTTGACATTGCTCCGTATTTGTTATGATCTGTTTTTGATGCATCAAAGCTGCCTGTTCACATTGCTTTCTTCTCTTCTGGGGAAAAACATCCGTTTTTGTCCGTTCACATTGATCCACATGGGCACATTCGCGGATCAATTCACGCTCCATCATTGGATTTTGGTGATTTTTTTTTTGAATGAGAGTACTTTTTTTGAATACCCTTATTTTGAGTGGAGCTTACACCAGACTCTGCTGGTTGTTAGATTTGGATTAAAGGACAAGTCCGGGGTTGGTACAATTGTTGATTATTCAAGAGATTACACTGTTGTGAATGGTGTGGAGTACTTTTTTCAATTGTTTCCCTTTTAATCTGCGAAACTACATATTTCAATCTGCTAAGAAATGCAAAATGACGTCATTTTCTATGACGTCATTTTCTATGACGTCACTTCATATTGACCTGAACGAGGCTGCCAAATGTGTTGATATTATACCACTCACATTGCTAGCCTCCTTATCGCGCCTTCGCACACTCGTACAAAATACAAAATGGCGACGATATTTGGCCTAACTTTCGAAGATTCATTAGCCAATTTACGAAAGCTGAAGGCATCAAAACTTGGAAAGAACTCACGATTGGTGTTCAGCAGTTGGTAAGGTTGCTTTTTAACAACAATTTTATCAACCCTGGACTTGTCCTTTAAGTCAAAGTAACTGGAAGAGTTTTCTAACGCTTACAGTTATTTAAAGACTGTAGAAATTAAATTGTAACATAAAGTAACTGACGTAGTAACTAAATTAATTAAAACCCGATTGTATTCAGAAACTGGCAGTAAATATTGATTAAGAAGCATTGATCCAGAATCGCCTCAGGTTTGTTTCATATTCTGCTGTAACCCCAGGGGGGGGGTACTCCCATACTTGGCTGAACGGGATGTGCCACTCATCAGGGTGTCCTTTTACGGTAAAAATTGTGCGACAGGGTGTCCTTTTTTGATAAAAATTAGGCGACAGGGTATTACAATTGATAAGAAGATTATGCGACAGGTATCATGTGGAAGGACATTTTTTAGAGTTCTCTTGAAACAATGGATTTTGGGCCACATGGGTATACTTTTGGGCCATTTTTTGAGCGACAGGGTACAGGGTGTGGAGAGATTTGCCACACACCCCCGTCACTTCCTTAGTCAAGTACCCCCCCCCAGGGACCGTAACAAAAGCGATTTAGAGCATCAAAAAGGCTGTAGCTTCTGGTATCCTGATCACGCCTCAGGATGTATTTGTAGCTTTGGTTTTTAAAGCCTGGTTCAAACAAAGATAATGGTTCAAATTAGATCATTGAAATTGTTGGAGTTGTTGCAAAAAATGACCCCAAAAACGACTAAAATACCCATAAACTGAATTCGAAGAACGAAAATACTCTTAAACGACCTTGAGCATTCAAATAACTGGCAGATATTATCAGAAACCTTCAGCCTGTTTCCAGCTTAAGGCCGTTTCAATAGGAAACTAAACAGGCTGTTTTTTTCTGGCTTCTATTTTATGGGTTCTTACCGTAATGCAAGAAAGAGACTAACAAAAAGGCTTGTTTAAAATCATGGAATGAATCTTCATCGCAAATACTAAGTTGTACTGACGCTTGTTCACACTGCAAGAATTCGTACATGTGAAAAACAAATAAAATAAATAAATGTGCAACGGTCAAAATTCTAGGAGATGAATTAGTTACATTAGTTAAATCAAAATCTCTGATGAGTCAGCAACATTAAAAATTGATTAATCAATTTTTAGGACTTCGTACAAAAAAGCGTTAGTGACTAAAATAAACGAGTAAAAAAGTAGGGTCAAGCGTTTGTTAACTTTCTTATTCTCAAGCTCTCTTTTGGCCACAAACAGCCTTTTCAAGGGGGATGTAAACAATTAACGAGTTTATCAAGACAGTTTTTCCTATCCTGATTTATCATTTCGTGCGCGATACATCGACTTGCGTTCCTTGTTTGTACTTCTCATGCGAAGGCGTCATTTTAATCCCGCGCGTGGCGGCAGATTGACATGACCTCAAGCGCCCTGGAGAAATTATTCCACTCAGAAGAGTTTCCGTTTGAGGCGCAAAATTTCTCCAGAGCCCTTGAGGTCATGCCAATCTGCCATCACGCGTGGGGTTAAAATGGCGCTTTCGCAGGAGAAGGACAAACAGAAGGAAAACAAGTCGGTGTATCGCGCACGAAATGGTCAATTAGGATAGGAGTAACTCGATTTATAATACGTTAAATCTTTCTTCTGAACTCAGCGTTTCCTAAGCTCGTGGTTGCAGAGAACAGAATTTCTAATCTTCTCATAAAAGGCCTCTTTCGCTAATTTGTAAGCTGAAACACCGCGACACAACGAAGAAACAACAGAGAATGTGTATAAATTTAACGCAGTATTGGTGACATATATAATCGTTAAACTGATACACATTCGCTGTGGTTTCTTCGTCGTATTGCGGTGTTTCTGCGTACGAACTTATTCATTTATTCGCCACTGCAAGCATCTTCGTATCCGAGGAGCGAGGTTGTTATCGTGGCCTCTCCTGGTTCGATTTATTCTCTTTTACTTGCCTACTTTCACTCGTTTGGCGGCAGTTAAAAATTTTCAAAACGGAGCTGTACTCGTTTGGTAAGAGTTATATTGCATGGGTACACGACCTAGCGGAGGCGCTCTCAAATCTCACCACAATGGAAAATAGAGTAATCTTAGGGTGTGTTTAATTGGTACCAGTTCCGAAAACGGTAGACTTCGAAGCCTCGGAAGTTGTGTTTGATTGACTCCCAATTCCGAAAACGGCAGGTTCGGCAAGTTTGGCAGGCCTGCTGAACCTTCTGCTCCAGAAGGCAGAAGGTTTGGCAGACTTTGGAGAGATTCTCGATTTCATTTGTAGAACTCTGAAAACGAGGCGAATTTGCTTGCGTTGCTACGGTAATCGGTAACTTTACTCTTTGTTGCCAAGCACCAGACTCGTCTTCGTATTTTTTAACAGGAAACCTCTTCTTCATAAATCTGAAACCTGCTGCATTGAAGAACTTTGTGTTTGATTGGGAACTGTGTTTCCGTCTCTGCGAAGTTTACCGTTTTCAGAATTTGGTAGGTTTGGAATTACCAATCAAACACACCCTTAATGTCCCATTCACAATTGCAAGTTAAATTAGCTTAAAAGAGACCCGGTTTTCGACTGGGCATTCTGGGCATTCTAATTGGCCAGTCCAACAAATCTAATGCATTCGATTGATTGAAATTCAACCTGGTTTAGGCCCCGTTTACACGGGATCGGATCCAAATGGAATCGGATCCATTTGGATCCGATCCACTTTTTGAGGGGCGTTTACACGGGATCGGATCCAGAACTGTTGGCGTTTACACGGGATCGGATCCATTTAGATTTTATGAACTCTTAGCAGCGCTCTAGTAAACGTTGTCTCTTATTTTAGTCCGATCCATTGAAATTTTGCACTCTAATAGACTCTGTTACATCTCTGATTCCCCTCTTTGAAATGTCAACAAAGGATTTTCAGTTTAATAGTGTAACTTCCTATCCGTACCAGTTTGGATCCGATCCCACCCGTTTACACGAGACCTTTTTGGGATCGGATCCAAATGGGATCACTTTCGAAAGTGATCCCGTTTGGGTACGGATAGCAGATCCAAATGAGTTCGGATCCGTCGAGTCCCGTGTAAACGCAAGGCCTATCCGTTACAGTTTGGGTACGGATCCATTTGGATCCGATCTCGTGTAAACGGGGCCTTAGATAAATCTGGCTTTAACTGTGTCAGTGGGAATGTGGTATAAGTCTTTAAAACAATATGAAATAAAACAAACTCTAAATCACAGATGATCAGTTTCATAAACATTAAGATAAATAAAATTAACATCTTCAAATGAATAAAACCTAACTATTCGACTGGAGGCTAGACTGTACAACAATGTTGGAGCTTCGTAAATTTTGATCTATGAGTTTCCTACACCCTATCGACTTACCGAATGTATAGCACCAACATTAAAGTGCTCTTTTGTTCATTTTCTCTTCGAATAACATTAACTGACCAAATGTTCAATCATACCAAGAACGTTTAAAGAAAACAATACACCTGAAAACATTCTTGAAACATTCTTACAATTCTTGAAAGCTAAAATTCGTACCCACCTGCAAAACATAGTTTAGGCCTTGGCCTAAGCAAATTCTTGCATCACATCGAAATTGAAAACTGAAATTAAGGAAAAACTAAGTAGCTGCCCAATGGGTTACTGGGGGTGACTTCTGGCAAACAGAATATAATCAGATCTAACATTTTTCAAAATCTATCAACGCTATATCGTTGATTTATTCCCTGTACCTCAAGAATTTGCTTAGGCCAAAACGCCAAAACTCTACTTTTGCAAGTGGAAGCAAATTGAGCTTTGGAGATTAATATGTCTGCTATCAAAGCACAAATACATACAAATAAGGTACCTATGTTCAAGTTGACTATCAAGGAAAATTTTGAGAGTGATTGGCCATCGAGCAAATCTAATTTCACATCGCTGGAGCCAACGAAAATCCGTACACTTTTTGGGACACCCGGTATAAATCAACGAAAGGTGAAATACGAACGAACTCAACTCAGTACATACTGGTGAGATGAAGGAAAATATGACATTATCGACTGGCCTCCAAACCCCAAAGTTTCTCCATCACTTTCTGCTACTCAAATATAATGCCAAGTCTTGTTCAGCACAATCACCCAAAGTTGTAATAACTTCTCACGTGAAACAACGAAACAATTCTAGTTCTTCATTCAAATAAGAACCATCGAAACATACGCGAGAATTTTCACGCTGTCGATGGTTCGTAGATAGCTCAATTTGTTATTTCGATGATTGCAGGTGTTCAAGCAAAACGATAAATATATTCGTACTTAGTAAGAGAGTTGTTCCTTAATATCATCAGAAACGGGAGCTCAATAAATGTTCTGATGCCCAGCATATAACTTACTACATTTTATAAACAAACTCCATCACTTTTACAAAATGAACACATCCAATAATCTAACTCTTAATACATAAGAATATATCCTATATCAAATTCTAGCAGAGAAGAATATAACCATAGCGTTTGAGCAGTCACCTTTCTCTTATCTTTGGTTCCCTCGAAATTGCATGAGACCAGGGTTAGGCCTGAAATCGCCATTCGTATTATTTTCAGGAAGTGAGCTAGGAAGAGGCACAAACTGATCATCGCCAAGCTTGCTCCATGCAGCCTGAAATGAAAAAACTGAAAGGTTACAGCTCCCCAGATATTAAGGCAATGATATTGACCGATGTACCATTTAACAATGGACATGTTCAAATATTTTCAGAATTTTTTTTTGGCTGAAATCGGTCACTCCATTAAAATGTTACAATTGCATTTCATGGCCCATGAAAATGGCGACAAACAAAGGCCAAATAAGAGACGACACGTGCAAGGAATGCTGGATAAAACAGACCCTTTAAAACACGTGGTAAATAGCGGATAATTGTCCCTAATATTGTAGACCACGTTTTTACCTTCCAGTAATGATTTGAAAATGCTTTAGCACTTGCTATCCTCTTGGGAGACTGAAGAAGTCTTCTGCCAGGTATGAACAACTTATTCTGGGGGATTCCATTCCCTCAATCAAGAGGACAAATACATCCATACATGTAAATGTCATTATGATCAAGAAGAAAGAGAGGAAAATTGTTCTCGTCTTTTCCACTCGTTTTGCGGGTTTTCTGAAAGGGGCTTTCTGCAGAAAGTTTCCCATATCAAAGGGGAAGGAATGACTGATTAAAGCCAGGTAAATTAAGAGACCTAATATACCTTTAAGCTATTCTGAAAACGAATCTGGATCGAACGATACTTCATTACATTTTGTGGAATTTTCGAATGTGCACAATTGCGATCGAACCTCTAACGCCACTCAATCGAACCTTGTGTATAAAAATGTAGAAAAAGATCGCTCGATCTAGGCTCTTTTGTAGAATAGCTAAAAGGTCTATGGGATATACAGGGCGTCCAGTAGCAAGAAAATTAGCAGCCGGCGCGCAAACCCATTGCGTAGGCTAGAAAATAAGCCATCTGCATATAAATGTGAATCTTCGCGGGTGCGAGAAATCACAAATAATCAGCCTTTTAAAAGCATTGTTGTCAAAATCTAACGATTTTGCGCATTCTTCATTAATAAATTAAGACACACATTTATTTTAGCTGTGAAAAGCTACAAAAATCCATTGCGGTGCCACTTGAACACGTCTAAGGTGACATTTCTTTTATAAAACATTACGAAGAAAGATCAATCCGTACTCAAGGGCTGAGTTTGAAACCTCACTGTTTCAACCAATTAACTGTGTTTAAAATAATTGCAAATCTGGAGTCGCTATCGGATATATACTCAGCATGGGAGGAGTAAATCTGAATTTGGGGACTAGAAGGTTTCTCGATGGGCTAGAAGGTTTCTCGATATGTACTTCTACAAAAGAAGCACATGTATCGAAGCCATTTTAGCCTGTTACAGAAAATCACAGGCTCTTTATGTCAGCTTTCATCGATTCTTGAAATCATAATAACGAGTTTATTTATATTCTTAGCGCTCAAAAAACGAGAGAAAAATTGAGCAAATACGCCCATCTCTCGGTTACAGTATTACCCCGCCACTTAGAAACTGACTTATAAGATAAGAAACTGCAGCCTTCCAGATGGCCCAACATCCACCCTGATATAAGAAACCAATCAGCCTGAAATTTTAAATTTGGTTTCTTAAAAATAATTTTGATTGGCAAAATGGTATTTTTCAAGCACTTCATAATAAAAAACTTATTATGTGCCTAACAAAACAAAACAATCTGACAATTTGCTTTTAAAATTAAACAATATCACATGGCTAGTAGCTAATGTAGTTAATGTTTTCTGCTGTTTTTATTTTAAATAGGAAGGCATTGTCAATTTAAGGTTACAGTAAATGAATTTGAATTGTCATTGTCCAACATTTGGTTTAATGTAACCCACATAAAAAAATTTCATGGTTTCTCTTGATGCACATTTGGTGACTTTCTTGCTGTAATTATAAGAAATTATTCAGCCTGTTTTATCTTTTTTCTCAATTTATAAGAAACCAAGCAGCCTGGTTTTAAAAAATGAGTTTCTAATTGGCGGGGTAATACTGTACCATGCAACAGTCGATTCATTCCAGTCCATCCAGTATTTTAGGTAGCACGAATTTTCAAACACTTGAAATCTTTTTGGGTACATCTGCGCACTGGAAATGTTTGAAATCCTCTATGGCATATCTGCGCACTGGGGATGTGACGCCCTATTGGGTATACTGACGAAATCTTGCTTATGTTTTGGAATGGTGTATACAAACAATTCTTGCGTTCTTTTTCAAAACTGGTACAGGTAGTGATATTGTTCTCGTTCAATGAAATCTCTTCAAGAAATGAATTTAGCAACTCTCGACCAAGCTTGACCTGAGCTTTTTTTGGGGTAAACAAATGGTCGATGGCGGCGCCAGTTCTAAAAAATTCGAAAGAAGTGGGGGGGGGGATTTAGACGTAATTTTTTTAATCTAAATGTATACCCAACTAGTTTCATGCCATCTTTCTTTGACAATTTTTGCCGACTTTTGGGATTCGGGGTCCCCCCAGTCCCCCCCGTGGCGCTGCCACTGCAAATGGTTTGAGGTACAAAATTTGAAACTAGCTTGGACATCAAAAGATTTCCATGGCACATTAACAGCAAAGTGCACTAAAATTTCCCTCAGCCATTTACTTACAGAATATGTGATAGAATTTTAAACCCACATTTTTAAAGATTTGAGCCCTCGTTTCAAACGCACCAAATTCTACTAATCATTGAGAACCTGTAATATTTTTGGACTTAATTTGGCCATAAATGCAATGGCACGATTAAGAAAATGTAAAATCCTTTGCAATATCACATTTTAGTAAATTTTCAAACAACGATATAACAGTATGGGTCATGAAATATTTATCACTTACATTACACATCTGCTTCAAAATGGCAACCTCAGGTTCCGTCAAAGGTTCTTCACTGCCAGTCGAACTGGAAGATCCTCTTTCAAGTCTCTCTTGAATTTCCAATACTCTCATTGCTTGCGTCACTCGATCTGTGCTGTCCATTTTCATGTCTGGCATTTTGGACCCATCCTGATAAAATGAATAGGATATGAACGTTTAAATCATGTATTTTGAAGACTTGGTTAAAAAAGATTTGCAATCCTCACCTTCTTGTGGCGCTCACCCAGTTCACTTTCTGCTCAACTGCGATCCAGTTCAATCAAATCTAATAGCAATTCAATTCCATTCCAATTCGGTTTCAGCCGCCATTTCCCAGAAGCTCGCTCCAACAGACGATTACGGTAAAGATGGCAGCGAGGAATATTTTTTCAAGATGCATTGCGTTCGAGTTAAGAATCTTCAACGAATCTATTGGGGTTTGATTATAGAACGCAAGCATCTTGGTAAAAAGTTCCTCGCCACCATCTTTAGCGTAATCATGTATCTAATCTCTCTCCGCCAGATCAATCCAAACTTTCTTAAAGATAAATCCAGTCTTCACTGCCCCAGAAGACTTGCGTTAAAAACAGCACACTTGGAATATAACATAAGATGTAGAAGACCTGGTAAACTTATGTTTTCACTAGAATTCTCATAACTCAAAATTCGATTGCCTAGAATCATTTCAGTTTCAGCATAGATTTGAAGAAGAAGCAACTTGCAGACGAGTGCCGAAAGTAGAATTACGGGGAAGCATGCCGAGGTCACGCGAATACTTTTGCGACTACACTTAACGAACATAAGATCCTTTTGGATGATTACAAAGTCCATCCTGAGCTAAACAAGCATAAGAATATCTGATTATTGATTTCTTCATAACCCCAAATGATCGTTGATTCTGTTTTTTGCTACAGTCAGAGAGATGAGTGTTGCTCCTAGTATAAGGACAAGAATCGCCTCAAGGTCAATGGCAATATTTTGGTCTTTATGTCAAACGAGAATGATACGCAAAAATCAAAAGTCATTACCCCTAGTTTGATTATAGTTCGTGCACAAAACTATTGGTGCATCTGTGTCAAATGAGATGTCATGTGAGATTTACGATAACGCAAAATTATCCATGCAGAACCCTACAGAACGTTTCAGTTGTTGCTATTCGCGGGCATCTAATTTGAGACAAGCAGTCACGAAGATTCCTCTGTGCAGAATGATATGCATGAAGATGTTTTGGTTCAGTGTGATCACGTCCCTTCCCCCAGTCCATGGCGCCATTGCTTGCTGGGATTCTGCACCTTTCGTCTCAACTTCACCTGCGATGATTGCATCCGTTGCTGTGTAGGAGGGGGGTCCTTCTACCTTTGGTTATGCTGCAAATGCTAGCCTCTGTGCAGGCCGCCGGTTACATCATCCTCTAAAGTTGAGTTATTTGCATAATGAGTACTATCAATAAGTGGCTAATGATTCGTTCGTCCTAGAAAACGATTGTTTTGACATAATTAAGCTGCTAATGAAGTCAAGAACGTGCCAATTCTGGGTGAATTTGTTGCTGTGCCAGGGTAAACATCCTAGTAATTTATCCATCTTATGGTGTCAAATCTGTCTAACATGAAATAAGCCGACGTCAAATGTTGCTATAGGATCGAGGGAAACTTCTGTCTTGTATGCGCTTTATGTGCGCTTTCTTTATTTCAGTGCCAATTAGCAGAGATAAAACGTTAATCAATTGCTTTAACGAGCGTGACTTACTTACTTTCTTTCTTTCTTTCTTTCTTACTTTCTTACTGACATCGAGTCCCCCCTTAGATTACAAAGTTGGACTTTGTAATCAAAAATGATGTGTGTGGTTTTTCGACTAAGTGCCGGGTCTTGCATCTTCTTCCGGGATTCTGTCTAAAGCAGATTTTAAAACGTGGCTAGTGTCATGATTTGTGGGCGTGTTCTTGCCAGAAAGGGGAGAACCAAGCAGATATTTCTTCTCGAAGGGGCAACAGCCCCCTTGCCCCTACGATCTGTCGCTGAATCTTTACATAAATGTTACATTTTGCCCATTTCGTCACTGAATATTGGAAATTAACGATTTGAGAATAAAGTAGTGACATGATTTAACTATCAACTCTTTGAAACTTTGAACGATCGTTACTTTTGACAATCTATCCATTTAAGTAGATATTTTTAAATCTAGAAATGACGACATGGTGATAAGATACGAATCAGATAATCCTAAACTGCCACCACACCTACAGATGATCTGTAGTTAGCTGACCTTGAAAAAGAGCATAATTGGCAAAATTTAGCCACAACATAACATTGTGGAGTTATTCACAAGTGGCAGCAACAACATCATTTCAATTCAATGAGACGAGCGCAAGTTGAGGGTCCAAGTGTAGTGAGGCTAGTGATCAAAATTCTAAGCCAGTTCCAAACAGATCAGCGCCCTTCGGTTCCGCTAAATACAAGCACCGGGACGTGGGAGCCCAGTTAAAACAACTGTCAACAACAGTCAGAAGAGTAATGTTTTAAGCAACCTAGACTTATTACACGAGTCCTTGTTTTCGCTAGTAAAGAACAATCCAATTCAATGGAGCAAAACTTAGACGAAAATCATCAGTCTATGAGCAACCTTTACCAGCTGAAGGTATCAGCATGGGTGTTGGTCCTTGAAAGGCAGACAGATGATACACTTGCGAAACCACGTTGCGGGCGATTACGGAGGCCTGGATTACATTTAATAAAAGGAAGTCAGTCCCACGAATTCAATCGGCATGTTTTGAACAGATCTAGCACTTAAGATTTTGGGTTTAAAGGATCATCAAGTGATTGATGCGAAGAGGTGATGGTTAAGAACATTAACACAGAAAAGTTTCGGGCAATCGCACAATTTAAAAGTGCAGTTCAAATCTTTGCATTGAAATGGATTGTATCTCCAAAGATTCTCTTTTCCAAAAAAAAAGAATAACAATCTCCCGGCTAAAAGTACGACCCTTCACTAGAAGAAACGGATTAGAAAAGTACTGATTCTATATGGCCTAGATGTAAAATTGAGCCTAAATCAACTGAAACGCCACAGAAAGCAGTTTCCTGCACCATCTTAACATAAAACTAGCTGTCCCTGACCGTATGTTTTGCAATATTTTTGACCACATAAGTTGTTGGTGCCAATTTCTTTGACTAAAATAGTCGAAAGTAAAAAGCAAAATGCACCAGCATGAATTCCACTTTTCAGTGCCACAACAAACAAACTCCTGGGTCAAACGGCTCATCCAAGATTTTCGAAAAATGAATGGATACATATATTTCTAAGCCAATGACACAATATGACTATGCATATGGAAAAAACAAACCAATGTAAGACGTTGAACTGGTTCGGGCAGATTCTAAATAAGAATCCTTCTGAATGGCTTAAGTTCGGTTATTTCTTTGATCCAATTTCGTGAGAATTCCCAAAATTTCGGTGTTATGATAATTTCACCACAATACCATCACTTAACGCCATTTTCGAGTTTGTCCGAAGACTGATAAAAAGTATACTAAACAACAACTCCATTAATGAATAAATTAATCTCTGTAAAAGTCCAATTGATTGTCATTTATATGGACCAGACTAGACTGATGCCTTTTCGTCCCTTGTTTCCCTGTGTTCTTTGATTTCCTGACATCACTTGGAGAACAGGGACTCATAATATTACTCTTAAAAAGTGGGCCCAATTTTTTATCAAAATGGCCTGAACAAGTGGGGGTTCTCGTACACTCAACAAAATCGCTTCAAAATCTGGTTTAAAGAGCTCAAACATCGAAAAGCAAACTTTTAGCACAAAGAATGATGTTGTCTTGATCTACAAATCGCAAAGTGCACACCTCTCACGCAGTTATCTTCCTCTGTAGAAGCAAAATAGATTCATCAAAGCTGCGAGAACTCCAGGCTTCATCAAAGGTTTTTATAAGCAACAACAACAACTGTCTCAATAGTGCCTCCTGACTGGTTGAAAGCTAACTTCTAGCAATTTGATTGGTGAATACGGAATCACTCTACACGGGCCTAAATTGGGCCTTGGGACCACTTTTTAAGCGTAATATTATGAGTCCCTGTTGATATCAGCACGTCAAAGAACGAAGGGAAACAAGGGACGAAAAGGCAGAAGTCTAGCACCAGATAATTGAACATCAGTTGGGGATTGCGCTAAAGATGGCGTCAGGGATTTTTTACCTTCATCATTTGCCACTGAGAGACTTTCCATTGATTTGATTGTTCGATTTATTGTAGAACGCAAAAGACAAGGTAAAAACTTCCTTGACACCACGTTTAGCGCCAGTGTCTGTTGTCACCACGACTAATAATTCTTATGGAGATTTTGATAAAATTTTCAAGTAAAATAAAGACTTGCCAACAGCAATAAACTGAAAAGCGGAGAACAAATATAAGATGGAGAGAAAAGAAATTTATATTTAATCCTCAAGATGAAAATTGGTTTTAAAGGCTTACCCTTCTTGGTGGTGGACTAAGGAATCCATTTCGTAAAATTCCATGCTGTGAATCAGCTGTAATGAAGGACAGAAATTAGTTTTAAGGTAACAGTCCATGCAGTGCACAACGGAGAGGTGGTTTGATGTCTGCTTGGAGCAAACCCGATTCCAGGGCTATCATTGTCTTTAGACTGCCTTCCTCAGCGCAAATGCCAGGCTGCCCATTTTTACCCTGGGTTCAAGGTTTCAAAAAGGGCCCTCTAAAGAAATTTTGGGTCAGACTTCGAAGCAGCAATGTATGAAAATGCCAGCACATTCCTTAATTTTTGAGGATTTCAAACGTTCTGTAATCGTGTCGTAATCACCAATGAATGCCACGCGATATCTAACCTGCGCCCATACCCATAGTCTACGGGATATCAACAATTCAACCGAATATATCTCTGAACGTTTTTCAGGATTTGTAAAATCCTTTCAAATGTATTTTAAACGCAGAAATAAGATACCATGCAGCATAAGACAGGCGTTTCAAACATAGTTGAATGTAAACTTTGATTCCTCAAAACTTCGTTGACTATCTGTCTGCAGGTATTCAGCAAGGTAGGCAAAAAAATTCTTTTATTTTATCATCCGAACTCGCTTCTGTGTAATGGAGGTATTCAGGGAGAGGGACGATCCATAGTGCCATAAATGAACTCAGGTGAACTCTTACACGATCTTAACGGCCAAATGCTGTTAAAAATACGAAAATTGAAAGTCGATGGTCCCTTATTTTGTGTATTCACACAAGCTGATGCTATGAAGTTCACCTGAAATTCTGAATCATTATTTGTGTGAATTTTCCAACAATTATATGAATCAATCATTCATGGTCTATTCTGTCGTATTAATCCAATTGCGTGCTTTGATTTGGTTACTATTGAAACAATCGTCATCCTGGCACAAAATAGCTATCAATTATTGATCAACATCTAATCATATTTGCGTTTGATTATGATTCCGAATTCTCGGTTCCTTAAAAAAAGCGAATGATTCAGACATTGAAAGTGCTATGTTATGAAGAGAGCACGGATCTGTGCTTGCCTTTTCATCTGAGAGCAGAATACCACGAACTCAAAGCTTGAAAAGGCTTTGAGCCATATTTCCAAATAAAATCGATTCTTGCTTGACAGCTATAGTTTTATCATGCTATAGTAATCTTTGACACTTTAAAGAGCAATTGCCACCCATGGTCCTTTGCGGTCACGCTGAAATATCAGATTGTCTCAAAATCCAATTTGGCCTAAGCAAATACCAAGGATCCGCACAGCAGTAGCTGAACTGATAAAAAGGTTTATGAGTCCCTTGTATCCCTGCGGTAAACCTTGCTCAACAGGGACTCATTTACCGGGTGAGTAAAAAAGTTGACGTGTTTGGCATGCTGTTGAATAAAAAAGTACGAGGCCGATATTCAAAACTGAAACATTAATCTACAGGTACATGTACCCCAAAAACTAAGGTACCCCAAAAACCACAAGGTCAATTGAAAGGCAATATCTATAGAAGAGCAACATACAACATAAAACTCTTACTGGTCAATGATGCTTAGGTAACTAGGCTACCTAGAAATGTAGATTTGCCATGAATAAATTGGATTAAAAAAAAATTATAAGGTGTAAAAGCAAAAATTTGAACTTGAAATTTTACAGATTAATTCTATGAACGAGTAGCAAGTCGCAAATTCTTACTTTAAGTTTGCAAACCAATGTTTTTCAGTATCTTCCATGTGTCCTCTTGCCAGAAAAGCACAATGGTTACCTTGCAATATAGTGAACCTATTCAATGGGCATCCTGACTTTGGTGATTTTTTGTGTGGTTTTGGGGTACATTTCACTGAAACATGGAAAACACAAGTACAGGGTGTGCCACGGAGAAACAAAATGAAATTATGTATTTTCAGCAAAATCACATATATATTCATATATCATTAGCACTTTCTGTAAACAATTAACATAAGGTATTTGTCCATATAACAAAATATCTCTTCTGAAAGT
The DNA here is from genome assembly GCA_964020215.1 of Aurelia sp. 3 sensu Dawson et al. (2005). Taxonomy (NCBI): domain Eukaryota; kingdom Metazoa; phylum Cnidaria; class Scyphozoa; order Semaeostomeae; family Ulmaridae; genus Aurelia; species Aurelia sp. 3 sensu Dawson et al. (2005). The sequence goes on along the minus strand of OZ026574.1, from coordinate 24,337,961 downwards.
CAAGGTTAGAATGGTCAAGTTGTTAACAAAATTAACAAAATAACAAATATTTCCTGACAGTCTGTAAGCAAACAGCAAGTAAATTTTCCATTTTTCAGCAAAATAACAAACACATCTTCAAGACAATCAACATACAGTTGGTAAAATGGTATATGTTTTAACAAAATAATAAACATTTTCTGCAACTCAATCAACAGACAGTTAATTAAAATTGCCCATATTTTAACACAGTGACAAAATTTCTTTCTTAAAGTCAATCAACATAGGTATTTGCTTTCCAGATATCATTAGCTAACCAATCACTTCAGAAGACTTCCGTTAATTTTGAATACCACTGGAAAGTTACTCTCATTTGAGGTTACTCTCATTTGAGGTTACTTTGAGGTTAAACCATTTGAGGTTACTCTCAAACATTTTAGGGGTGATAAATGAAACCTCTGAGGTGTTTAAAAGTCTGGTAGACTCTGAAATGAATGCAGTTGTGAAATTGAAAGAAAAGAAAATTTATCCATGGAATAGAAACATCAAAACTTTTCATTTTTTGTGAAAAAAATTACCAGGAAAATTGATATTCTCTAATATTTTGATACTTGGAAAAAAACATGCACTTTGTAATTGCTAGTAAATTAATAACACAGTTCCTCTCTGTTAGGTCGGATTGTCAGCAGATTTCAAAATATATGCAGAATCAAGAAAAATAATGCTTTTGCAGATTGATATGCAGCAAACGGCTTGATAAGTGAAAAACTAATGTGGTTTTTGGGGTACACCCCATGTGGGTTTTGTGGTACATTAGATACTTCCACTGAAAATAAGTTTGCAGCTATACTTTCTATCCATTACTGATTTATAATGATAACTTCTTCCCAAATATCACAATGATAGGTGCATCAGCTGTAATCTTTTGCGTGTTTTTGATTGTGCGGTTTTTGGGGTACATATTGAGAAAAACAAGAAACTCTGTCACATCAGTACTCGGTCAATCCTAGGTAAAAAATAATAATACCCTACGGGAAGACCTCGTTTTCTGCAGCCCTTCATTGACACAAAACTATTTTTGAAAGCAACTAGTAGGAAGAAAATTATAACCACACACTTTTTTTGTGGCTTTTGGGGTACATGTACCTGTATCAGTCAAAAGCTAACTTACATCGAAAATTTTGTTTGGTAAAATCACTCATCTTTAAAACCCAACGATTAGAAATATGCATGTAAGGGGTTTGTATGGAACTTGAATATTCCAAGTTCCATTCTGGTCCATGATTTAGACTGCGTTCACACGATGCCAGCACATTTTGAAAACGGTGAAAAATGTGACTGTAGCAAAATTTGAGCTAATGTTCACACGATACCGGCAAAATTTGAAAACGGTAGGAAATTTGACAGCAATAAACCCATTGCAAACTCCTCAGGAATTTGATGTTAATGATATTTACCTACGCCTTAAGAATTGGTCAGCCTAGATTTGAAAGTGTCGAAATATGTTCCGTTTTCATCATTTTCGAGAGCTCACACGAAGCCGTTTTCAAAATGTGCCGGTAGGGTTCCGTTTTCAAGATCTACCATCGTCAAAATTTGCCGGCAAAAATGAGCCGTTTTTGTGTGAACGGGAGGCCTATCCCTCACAATTTTCACCGTTTTCAAAATGTGCCGGCATCATGTGAACGCAGTCTTACATTGCGGTGAAGTTTACATTATCAATATCAGAAACTGAATTTCAATAGCAAGTAAATTATAGACCAAAATGGAATGTGGAATCCTTGTTCCCAAACCTGCCCCTTACCAGCATTTTCCTAATTTCTGGGTCAAAATGACGAGTGATTTTACCAAAAAAATTTTCTGATCTAAGTTAGCCTTTGACTGATAGATGGTCACTTTAGTTTTGAATATAGGACAATTTGATTCGATTTGATTTGACTTGATTCGATAGGGCAATTTGACAGGATGGTTCAAATCCAGATTTTTTCCAAAATTCCCAAAATTTGTTTAACTGAATCCGGGAAATCGATATCGTCACATATGATCTGGCCTTTTGAACATTCAACAGATTTGAATTGTTGGTGATTTTGCAAAAGCTGAAAACTTTCTATGACTCATTCCTGATATGTTCGTGCAAAATTCAACCAGTTGTAGGCTGGCGTGGGTTGGCTTTCTAATCCATTATAATCGTTTGTAATCTATTACTTATGCTGAAGCTTAATGAAAAGGTGTATTCCTATCAACAGATAACTGGCTTCATGTCGTAACTTGTTTCTTTCTGTTACAACGGTAGACTGATGCCTTTTCGTCCCTTGTTTCCCTGCGTTCCTTGGTCAAGAGAGACTAATAACATTACTCTGAAATAGTGGGCCCACTTTAGGCCCGTGTAGGGTGGTTCCGTATTCACCAATCAAATCGCTAGAATTCAGTTTTAACCAATCAGGGGCCGCTATTCAGGATGTTGTTGTTGTTGCTCTTAAAGAACGGTTGAAGAAGCCTGGAGTTCTCGCAGCTTCGATGGATCTATTTTGCTTCTACAGAGGAAGATTACTATCTGAAAGGTATGCATTTTGCGTGTTGTAGGTCAAGACAACATCATTCTTTGTACTAAAAGTTTCCTTTTCAATGTTCGAGCTCTTTAAACCAGATTTTGAAGCGATTTGTTGAGTGTACGAGAACTCCAGCCTATTTAGGCCATTTTGAAAAAGTGGGCCCATTATAAAAGCGTAATATTATGAGTCCCTATTGACCAAGTGATATCAGCAAATCAAAGAACGCAGGGAAACAAGGGACGAAAAGGCATAAGTCTATTACAACGGCTCAAACGAAAAACTGATTTCAACACATTTATTTGTTTTGTCTTTATATGATACATTTACAGGGGTGACGAGAGACTGATCTGATAAGTGGCCATTCCTCGCATGTAAACATTGAAATTTCCAACTTTAGACTGCGTTCACACGATGCCGGCACATTTTGAAAACGGTAAAAAATTTGACGGATAGGCCTCCCGTTCACACGAAAACGGCACATTTTTTGCCGGCAGATTTTGAAAACGGTAGATTTTGAAAACGGAACTCTAACCAACACATTTTGGAAACGGCATCGTGTAAACACCTGAAAATGATGAATACAGAACATTTTTTTACACTTTTGGAACGAGACTGATCGACTATTGGGGTGTAGGTAAGCTTCTTTGGCATCAAAGTGTTGCAATGAGTTTTTGCAATCTAAGTTCCTACCGTTTTCAAATTGTTCCGGTATCGTGTGAACGCTAGCTCAAATTTTGCAGCCGTCACATTTTTCACCGTTTTCAAAATGTGCCGGCATCGTGTGAACGCAGTCTTAGTTTCAGTTTTATGAAGGCACGGCTTCACATTCTGTGCCAGAAATAATCGCTGCTTCACATCTTTTCTTAGCCTAGCAGAATATCTAGTAGATTCTAGCTATCTAGAAACAAACAGTTGAATCAAATTTGAACGGTCTAAAAATCGATGAATGGCATTAAATAGCATTGTCTGTAGTCAAAATCAGCTATTTACCAGTAAATTCTCTCTCGTTCCAGACCCTTTGTTAACAAGGCAGCCCCTGAACTGAAGTCTCTTGTTTCCGTACAGTAACCTTGCTCAGTAGGTCTGTTGACCAGAGTGACATCACCAAATCAAAGAACACAGGGAAGCAAAGGACTTAGGTAGTAAATCTAGGTAACGCCACGGTCTCTTCTATCATTCTGACACAACATTGTGATTTCTAGTCCTTTTTACGGATCATACATAACAGCTGTCAAGTATCATCAGTGCGGTTCTGTGGTTTAATTTTTGACTACCAGGACCAGGCATAAAGAAAATTTGTTATTAAAAGCTCCAACGCAGTGTGCGCATGCAATTCCTCCGCCAGCAATGGGGCGGTAAGCAAGACGCTTTTGACTGCAGTTGAAAAAATAGAAAACTTATCAACAAGGTTGCAAAGTATCCTACTATCACTCACAGTTCGTCAACATGACAAGCCGCCTAGGATCCAGAGACTCCTGATAGACATATGACCCAGCAAAACACAACACGATTCCTTGAATTAGTTTGAAGCTCGATTAATTAGCCTCAAGAGTTGATTAGGTAGATATAAACTCAAAGTGCCGGCTTCTTGCTTTGTTTGCCACGACAGCGCCACGTTTCAATTTGAAGAAATCTACTTTAAATTAATCTACTTTGGAAACACACACCCGGGTTAACCTTGTGCCCTACGCCCTAATCAGCGAATGAAACACGATTTATTGGAACAGCGCGAAAAAATTCAAAAGGTGATAGTCACGAATCTATTTGTAACTGTCTATACGAAAGGTCATACGCATAAAATCAAAGCAGTATAGCGTAAATGCTCTTTCTTCTGAAGTTGCAAGCTCTTGTATAGACCGTGGCAGAGGAGCAGCATATCTTAGATAAGAAGCGAATAAGATCTGTAAACCCCGTGCGGTCAATTCTTCGCGAAGTTTTGCACCAAACATGGCAACTAAACGGCTCTCTGAAAGTAATAATTTTAACAAGGAGCTTAGATCAGCAAATAGTATTGACCTTGAAAAGGACATGTTATATGTCCACGCGAACAAGTACAGCGAGGTTGTTTCTATCAACAACTTGATTCTACTTCATTCTAACTCAGGACTCATCTTTCCACCTTTTCTCTCTCAGAAAAGGTGACTTCTTTGACTGGACAAATGAAGCAAGCGATCTAATATTGAGCAGAACCGTTTCGGGCACCAACATTACCAGATTTCGGACAGCTCAATTCAAATCAAGAACCTGATTCTTCATGAATTCGATCATTATTAGAAAGAGATCATGCCTACCTTTGAAAGGTGGCGACCGAATTGCCATGTCCATGTCACTTCTGTCTTGCTCTGATAACTAGAAGTAAGATAAGATACAAATAAATTACACATAAATAAAGGTAATAGATATATCCTTACTGATGACAGAACAACATAAATGCAAGCTTATAGACTTGCTCCACGCCTATTCCTTTCCTTCTTTACTAATTTATCGACGAAATGCGAGGGAGCGAACCCGTTTTCGATTTTTGCTACTTCGCATTTCGTCTATAAATTACTGACGAAGAGCAAAAATAATGGGCCTAATTCTGGAATTTTGCAAAACTTCTTTAGATTCCTTGATATGAAATTTCTGACCTCAGATTCACATTCAGCATCAAAATTTCGGTCAACTGCAAAGTTTTATAATCTTGGTGTTAGCTATTTTGATTCTATGACGAAAATAAAGTTGAAAATTTATAAGCGATTTGACCATGAATAATGACTGAGGGTGTAAAGTTACACCCCGAACGATTTTCACGGTCAGATCCCTTATAACTTCTCAAATTTATTTTCGCCATAAAATTAAAATCACAAACTCTAGGAATATGAAACTTTACACTTTAAGTAAACTGTAACTTTGGGTGCTGAATCCTAATCCGTGGCCAGAAGATTAGTGTGAAGAATAAGAATATTTCACCAAATTTGAAAACGAGGCTGTTAGTTGAAAGAGAGCATAGGCTTGGAGAAAGTCTAGCAACATTACTGCAAGAAATTTACTTCACCTTCGCTCTTTAGACTCAGAACGTAGTTCCAGTTACTGCAACAACAACAACAAACAACAACAATAATAACAACGACGACGACATTTTGATATCAGTCTACGAATGGCGACGACTACAATTAAAGTGTTTTACATAATCAAGTTTGCGTTATCGCAAATATCACCCGACATCTAATTTGAGACAACTCGCTTGGGAATCTTACAAATTGAGGTTACGATGGCGTTACACTTAGCGCATACATTGGCCGTAAATTGTAGCCCCTCTTTATGTATTGTATCATTTATCATGAAAAATATGCCTAACTAACTATCCAGACAGTCCATGCATAGCTATGACTTAAGAAAACTGTCCCCAAAACTTCCCACGATTAAGATCCTTGGTATGGTTTTATCATTGATGAAAAATATCACTGGAATCCCTGAAAAGAGCACCCAAATCCGTTCTGTATGTTTCTGTATTCAGTAGTTATGTGATGTCTTAAGGAAGCTTGCAACCAAATAATAGTTATTTTTTTACATTGCCTTTCATGGTTCCCAAATTTCAAATCTTCACTCGCAATTATTTGGTTGCAAGAATCCTTAGCTTGTAGCTCTGTTTGTCATTTCATTAATCTCTTTTTTATGTTAAGACCCCAGAGTAGACAATATGTTTTGCTCCTTGTGTTATCGTCTCTGTAGTAGGGTAGCGTTAGATGTAGGTATAGTAATTAGTAATCATGTATTGTAAATCTCTAATGGAATATACATATCCAAACGGGCATATGAAGTTAGCGAAGGCGAATGCAGAGAACATCCAGCAAGAATAAACATCATATGAAACACAGAAAACAATTCAGTTTGGTGAAGACTTAGGACCAGCCATTGATCAAAAGTCATCGAAGTCAAATACTTGCAGTTTGTTTTGCTGCAGAACAACCGTCACAGCTTCAGCTAGGCCGTACGCCATTACTGGGTCTTCGTTTTGATTGCAAGTAGACCATGCATCATGCGAAGGAGCCTCACAGCTACATAATCCTGACCGGTGGGATTTCGAGCACACCGAGTGGCAAATGCACACCGAGCACACCGAGCACACCGAGTGGGATTTCGAGCACACCTTTGTTTTGTCCTACAGTATAGATCGCAAGCGATGTGTTTTTCCCAGCTATGACATTTAACGTTCATTCAAAAAGAATTTCAGATTCTAGCAAGCTAGTGCAGCTGTACTGCACAGATGCACACAGCAAGAGTTATCTCACTGAGTCCCAGTTATTTTTGCAATTTTTCCTTCTTTCGCACCAGGAATCACAGCATTACAGCTCAAAACCTGGACTAGCCCTTACTGTCAAATTTGATCACTCTGAAAGCCGATTTTAACAGTATGCAAAGAGTATATTTCTGATACTCGAAAACAGCACTGAGCTACTGCGGTTTTCCTTTAGCTGCGAGGATTCACCAATTGATCGAAAGAAACTACAAACTGAATGAATATGTATGCGTTTCTACATAAAGCCTTTTTCTGCCGAGGATCAAACTTGGGATAGCCAAGTTAAATTCCAGATAGCGATGACAAATTCAAGGAAACAGCTGCTTTACTTCGGAGGAAACTTCTTAGTGGAAACGGATTATTTCGATTAAGATCCTGAATGAAAACGGCAATTTCTTCCACCTGCATCTGGAAATTGTGGCCTAGAGTAATTTCCTACCAATTGGTTTCATTTTCAACGACTTTTGTCCACAAACAACGAGTACAGCGTTTCATGCGGATGTAATTGACAGTAAAGTCTGTCTCACATAGATGTCACGCGAAAATATCTGCGAACACAATTTGAAGGGGATTTTGGGAGTAACTTTGCGTTATAGCAAATCTTACTTGACAACTTATGTGAGACAGTGTATTTCTCGACACAGAACAATAAGGTTTGCGCTTTGTAATTTGCTTGGGGAAGAAACAGCGACTAATAGGGCTGTCTTACAAAACATCCAACATACCGACGATGAATCACAGTCATCTTCTGGAACTGAAAATGACACTCTCTTCTTATCTTTTGATGTTTTCTTCGATGAAAATGTCTGGAATAGGGAAATATAACAATATTCATTAGGAAAGATGAACAACAACGCTCTGTACAAGCTGTTTTATTCGTTCTAGCATTCATACCAGCCACGAATAAAATTGAATTGAATTCATAACTTTCTCCCCTCCCGAAGATTAGACTCACGACATAGTTCCAGTTACTGGAACAGCAACAACGATGACGACAACAACAACATTTTTTGCTATATCAAACGATAACTACGAACATGTAATCACTCTGCACGAAGATCGAGTTTCCACTTCACAGCGTCTCCTTGCGATTGAAAAGGGAAGAAACGGGCAAGAGTTAAGAAGTGTTGGGGATGGCGCTTTATAAATGACATCCTTTTCATGTGAAATTGGCTATGAAGTTACCTTTAGACGTTTTCCACGATTTACGTTCGTGCATTTGGCAGTGATGGAAAAGTTTTTGGATATCAGGTGAGCCATAAACGTGAAAACGTTGGCAAGTCATTATCATCAACTTGTCTTGAAGAAATTTTAAAATAGCAAAAAATAACGGACCAATCATACTAAACCCTAAACGCATCAGAAACACTGGCTGAATGGCTCAGGTGTCAAGGAAATGCGATTTTCGAATTTCTTTTGTTCCTCTGGTATTCTATTATTGATCTATTCTTCGCATGAACCGAACTGATGAGTATGCGACGAAACAGGTTTTTGGTTATTCAACGTTGTTCTTCATTGCAATTACTAATGAATTACTAATTTATTTCTTTCCTTATAGATATCGAGATTAATTCGTTCTTCTCTTGCAGGTTCCAACAGTTTTCTCTCTCGTTGTTGTTCTTTTACAGGAGTACGGTGATTTTGTAGCGTTTATGGGTTTAGTTTGATAATTACCTTATTTAAGGCTATTCTAAAACTATTCAAGAAAATGCCGACGGAGCCCTTCACACTTACTACGGATGTACACCTTAATACCAGAAAGATTGCAAGTTGCTGGAGGTCTTCGAGCAACAAACAAACTAAATCGCGCGTAAATTTGGATTAGCTTTTATTCCGAACAGGAGTTTACGAGTTTACAATGACGCACGCGGGGGCACAGCTGAATTTGCGATTGTGATGGATATGTGTTCCGGCAAAACAATGATAGTGTAAGAGGAACCATTCTGTAAAGAATGACGATAGGAAACAAAGACTTTTGGCAAGTCGACTTACATGAAGAACAGGCTGATGAAAAGCTCTATTTAGGGGTAGCAAATGCATTCTTTATGATCTACTGGGTGAGTCAAAATAAACGCCCGGCGTTTGAAAGGCTACTGCTCCCTGAGATGCAATGATACTTTGCGATATCTGATTGAATAGTCAACATGTTCAATTATTTTCAGAAATTTTTCTGACTAAAATCGGTCATTCCGTTCAGATTCTGTAAGCGATTTTCTAATATGAGCCCCTTTGAGAAACCTTAAAAAACATGCTAAAATTGGAAGTAAAAATCCCTAATGTGTTCACCTCACAGCGATGACTTTCAGCACGCTTTAGCATGTCCTTCCCCCTAGTGTGAATAACTTATTCAGGGGGATTCCATTCTCCCATGAAGCCAAAATACACGAACACATCAAAGAGTCATTATTTCTAGGAAAGAGAACAAAGGGAAATCTTGCTTGCTGTTTTCACTCGTTTTTGCAGGTTACGAAAGGGGCTTTCGGCAGAAAATCACCTATTTCAACGGGAAGGAATGACCGATTAAAGCCGGGTAAATTACTGAACTAATTTGACATATCTGGGATAAAACAAGACAATTTTCGATATCATTGCTTTGATATTCAGGGAGCAAGATTTTTTCAAACGCCGGGCGTTTTTATTGACTCACCCGGTATAATATGGATGACGCCAAATGAACATCTCAACAACGAAAAAGAGTGAAGTCCTGTGAATTCACATAAAAAAGCATCTAGAATCATTTGATATAAAAAATAGTTTATACCTGCTATGGCAATCAACAAATCTGAGACTACAGAATCGGCAAAATAACATCCTGCATTTCGACATGGCTTCAAATGCCTTGTTTGCATTGACTTTTTGAAGAGACCGCTTATAAGAAGCTATGGGTGAAACTAAGAAACCGTGCTATTTGAGACAAAAGAGACTGAAACAAATCTAATTTGCAAGCTTGATTTTCCCACGTCATTCAGAAGCATTTTGACACCATACAGCAATGCTAAAGCTTCTGACATTATTACCTCTATGAGTTTGAATTTCTGTACAATTTGTTTAGGGATCTCGAAAGATGCTTTGGAAGCCCTTTTACCAAAAAATCAATCACTAGTACAATGTACGTATATTTTCATAAGAAACTAGAAATTTTGGCCAGTACTGAAAAAGGTGCTTTGAAGTTTTTCCAATGCTTACGCATTATCTAAGTATTTTCTGAGTAATATGATACAGGAAGCAAGTGAGAATAAAAAACACATGCTGGAGTTTCTTCATCTTTAGGCGATCTGAGAGTCTGAGTTTCTTATGAGTGGTTTCTTATAAAAATATGTGTGATAGAGTTGAGGATTTAGGAAGCTCTGAAATATTACTCTTTTTTTAGGAAGGCTTATATGAAGACACGTTTCATCGCAATAATGTCTTAAAAACTGCAGCGAGAGAAGAGTATTTGCAGTTCTCTTAATTGACGACGTGCCGCTTGGTCTGAATTGAGACATTACAATTAAAGTCACTGAAATGAGCATTTTCACATACTCTGGACGACCATGGAGAGGTTTCGTCAGTTTTTGAACTGAATAACAATAAAAGAAACTACCTCTCCAAAAAAATTCCCCATTGAGAGTTTAATGGCCTAGGCTAAGAAACTTCTGGAAATCTATTTTATCCTGAGAACACTTTAAACTCTTCGGGAAAATCCTTTCATTACGGTATACAGTAGAACAGGAATGAGATCGGAGAAACTAAAGAGTAATATTTCAGAATAAAATCTTATCGCTGGTTTGAAGCAAACATTTCCGTCCTGATTTTAAATTCATATTGCATCCCTTTGGCGAAATGACTTGAAACAGTACAATCAGATCTTAAAAGTTTCCTTGTACCAGCTTTTAGGCACAATTAACTTTGATACCCTGAGGAAGAAGATACAAAACCATATTAAAGGTCCAGCTTTTAGATTACTTTATACTTGTATCCAGGAAACGTGAGAGACTGTCGGTTTTTACAAGTAAACGGATTTATTTTTCTGGTTTGATTTAAATTCCGCACGAGGAAATGTCCTTTACCATCATGTTAAGGTTTTTATTGCTTAGCAACGACTTTCACGAAAACGACATTGGGAAGTGATTGTTTTTCTTCCTTTGGCAATCAAGGGGCTGTCGGGATCATTTCCTTCATCGAAAATGCCCTTATCTTAACGACAAATTATTGACCTTCCTCCACCATTAAAATTATAAAAAACAAGGAAAGTTTTTTATCAAGTTTTTGTTGGTTTGTAACTAAGAAACCATGTTCATGGTACGAGACCGAGCAGCAATTCCATTGAGTCTATTTTCCTACACCAACCATAAATCGGCATAAATCTCCTTGGGATACTTGAGGTATCATCTTCTAATCCAAACTGCATATTTTCGACTAATCATCAGTTCATTAAAGTATTATTTATTTCAACCAGCTGTACACAGGCCTGATTACTCCATGATTTAAAGCCCGTTAGGTTTGTTAAGAATGACAAAAAAGTCCTGCCTGGTAAATAACGAGATCTGGATTTGAAATGAAAGACCTTCATTGTTAACGACATATGAGAAAGAAGGGCTTCAAGTCTGAGAAGGCAGCATGGTGCTATCCCATTAACTGTTTAGCTCAAAAGTGAAGTCCAGTGTCTCAGGAATCTGGTATAACCAGCCTAAAGAGTTTATTTTGTTTTGTTACAGTGGGGATGAAGGAAATAAACTCGAAATGAACAGGTAGTTTAGTACAGTACATAAGAGCAGGGCGTCCGGAAAATCACCTAAACCGCGATAGAACATCTTGAAATGGTTACTTAAAATAACTGACGGTCTTCGTGTGAGTTGACTTGCCTCAAGTCTATTTTGTCAATGAAAAAAATGGGCAAGGGAAAATTTACTGTTTTAAGCAGACTTATTACAGATAACGAAATAGACTTGGGGCAAGTCTATCGTGTGAGTAAGGCCCCGTCCACACGTATCCGGATATTTTTGAAAACGCATCTTTTTTTATCCGTTTTGGGTTAGCGTCCACACGGAGACGGCGTTTTCGGTCACCAAAAACGAATCTTTTCGAAAACGCTCTCCAGAGTGGATCTTTTTGAAAACGCCGTTTTCATGTTGTCGTGTGGACGGGTGAAAACGGAGCTTTTCGAAAACGCTGACGTCAAGGCACCGATTTACGACGTATCAGAGCATGCGCACGGATCTTTTGGGACAACAAAAGGGCATTTTGATTGTCTGTTTTCTTTTGTCGAAGTTCGAACAGCGAAGTTTGAATGTAGCAGCGTCTTCGTGTGGACGGGGATGTTTTCGAAAACGCTCCTCGTGTGGACGCGAATCTTTTTGAAAACGGATAAAAAAAGATGCGTTTTCAAAAATATCCGGATACGTGTGGACGGGGCCTAAAAGTTCCTCATAAAGTTTCAAAATTACATTCGCTGAATAACAGAATCCTTTGACTTGCAGGATATGTTGTGTCTGACACTGGTCACAGAAAACCGTGAAAGGTCGAGCTTTCATTCCAATTGTGTTAGATCTTAATCTATTATTTTTTTCTTTACAAGTATAGACAAAATTTCACCAAAAAGGATAATTCGACATTCAACGCAACTTACAAAGAAAGTCGGACTAGCAAACCTTAACTCTCGATTTTAAAGCATTTTGAAAGTACACCACACCTCTCTGCGGAAAATGTGGCATTTTCATTAGCTCTTTCATTGGCCAGTGTTTGGTTCGTGTAGGCATTTTACTGACACGCAGTGGACACACACCCCCGGGGGGGGGGGGGGTACATAACATGTTGAGGGTACGGGTATGTGCCGCCCATATGGGTGGGTTTTTGGGCCCCAAATTCTCTAAACGAGGGTCCCTTTTTCGGCAGATTTTCCATAAACAAGGGTGGGTTATCCAGAAATAGGCGAAAAATAGCAAAAAATGGGTGGTTTTCCGCCAAAATTCATCATAAACGTGGGAATGACGGTAACTCTCGGTAATTAGAAGAGGGTACCTTTTTGAAAATCGGGCGGCAGACCCCCGTCCATCCGCAAGTCATGTACCCCCCCCCCCCGGACACACACCGTCCAAACCAACAAGTGAACGGCTCTTTCTAGGCCATATGTAGAATTGGAGCAAAGCTTGATACTTGGCTTAGCATCACGATTTTAAACGTACCATGGGTACATTTCCTTTTCAGGAAATACTTACACTCTGGCATCTGTCCTAGGCTGGAATTTATCTAATTTGTAAAGCTTTAACCGGTAAACTAACAGATTTCTGAAGCTAACAGATTTGTGTGCCTGTGAAAGCCACATGAAGGAAATTTGCCCACAACTATCTTGTTAAAGCTTGCAGTATCCGTAAGTCTAGACATCATTGTTTTGGATAATGTTATCCTTATCTAATCTCATCAAAAGCTTAGGCCATCTGACAATGTAGCAAAAAAAAGGAATGATTCATTATAAACAAAGGGGTCCAAAAGAAGAGGGCAACCTTTAGACCCTAGCACTCTTTGAAGAAGTGACAATCAAAACTAACAACTGTCTCATTGTATTTGAGAAAAGCAATACAGTATGCACTGAATTTCAGCAAATGTTTCACCAGAGAGATACATACAGTACATCCCTCCAAGTATTTCAAAATTTTCCAAGAAGCACTTTGTAACGTAGGAACCTAAAAAGTTGAGCCAACACAGAAAGTTTCTAAAGGCTATATCAGATTTTCAGTACTAAGTGTTTCTTGCGAGTTCCTAAAAAGTTCCACCATTTTTGCAGCCTTTCTAATGCTTAAACATTGCCCAAGGAAATTCCCAGTAATTTGATACAGGGAACAAGTGAAAATAACTTATCTGCAGAAGTTTTTTACAAATTTCTTCTCATTCCTAGAGCTTCTTAATTTTTTGCAATATGAGAGTTGGGTTTCTTTGGGGTGGTGGTTTCTTGAGAAATACGTTGACTTGATTTCCAAGTGCCTTAGCGATATTTGCCCCTGAAGCTCAATAAAGCGCCTTCTGAGAGCTGCAGTTTGACCCCCCAAGTTCTAGTAGAACTTGCTTCCAACACAGTATACCCCTATTATTGATATACCAAGAAATATGTACAGTGCACTTTGATTTTAACATAAAATTGGCCACGTTTTGTTGGCCCTTGGAAAAGTCAAAGATACATGGAACAACTACAAACAGAACTTTCCCACCAGTATCAACTAACCATCAATAAAGACTAACCGTTATGAAGAAATCTCTTTCTTCCTCCAGCTGTTTTATCCTAGCTTCAAGTTTGTTTACATATTCATCTCTGTTGCCTGTAAAACATAACAAAATGTGCTGTTAAGATGATAAAGCATGGTGTTTGGATTCACTGGAAAAATCAGCTCTAACTGGGAAAATATGGAAACATGGGTTGGCTGAAATGTAGTGGAACCACAAAGCCATAAAGAGTAAGATAATATTTGGATAACAGTAAAAACAAATATTGAATCTTGAATGGCACAGTAAAAAATCTATAATGTCCTGTTGTCTTAAATCAAACTAATGCAAATTTGGTTTCCTAAAGGTCAATTCAATTGTTAAAGCTGAGATGGTCAAAACATCTCAAAGACTAGTCACCACAGACTGGTGAAAGATGAAAGAACCATGCATATTTGAAGCAACATACAGCAACTTTGTGGAAAGAGCTGGTTTGACTGATTGGTTCATCACCTGGCTACATAGTCTTAGATCCCGTCCCCCAAAGAGGTAAAACCCCATACATGTATGAGCCAAAGAATTCCCAAAAACTGCCTTTTCCCTGGGCAGTACATAACCTGGGGATAGACAGGGTCTGCTGCTCATGCTCAGTTTTCATAAAGTTACCCACTTCTTATTGCCAAAACTTGCTTTTGTGCTCACTCTTTATGATTAATTTTGGTGGCAAACTACTGTAACCATCTTTAGCTATTTTTGTACTGATTTCAATGATACTGATCCTTATCTACGGAAATTTGCTGAAAAATGAACGATGGTTTAAAAAATGTTGGGCCAGAAACCAACCCTTACAGATGGCACATATCCATACCCTCAACATAGTGTACCCCCCTGGGTTGGCAAACCCTGCCTTAAGTTGGACAAAAATGCCAGGCAAACAATGCACTGCATATCAGGCAGCCAACCTAGCTTTTATCTTCCTGTATGCTTGTATGAAACCTAGTTTCAAAGTCTGAAGATCATGGCAGCACAAAATTAGATGTTGATCAATCAGCAAGGAAGTAACCTTGCAACAGATTTTGCACATTGCTGTATTGCAATAAGCTGCATCACCTAAGGTGAAAACTACAGCACTCTTGTCATATCAAGGATGCTCAGGTGGCCAGTCTAACATTGTGTAACACTTATTCTGAAATATCAACAGGGCTGAGTCACACTTTCATGCAGAGTGTTGCTGAGCTATCTGATTGAGTCCAATATTGAACTTGACATTTTAGAAACAAACATGTGATATGGTTCTCCTATTTTACAAAATTGCTCTACTCAAATAGGTGGAAAAGGTAGGAGGCTTGTGATTACCCAAAGTCTTGTCATGTTCAGAAAAAACTGAGAAAAATCTGATATTTACATAATATAGCAAATAAATAGCATCATTTCATGGTCATATCTATTCAGGGCCCTGGAAGCAAAATCCATAGGTTTAAACTCACCATAAACCACATTCCATGACATTATTGCTGCTCAGTTGTCAAACTTACTTATCAGTATCATTTTCTTTCTTTCTAGCAAATAAATTTTCCTTTTTTTTACATATTATTTTGTTTTAATTCATTTATCCATTTTTATTTTTTTACACCAACAGAGCCTTTTTCAATATTGAAGTTGTTGATTAAAATTTTAGAAGTTGAAGTAGAAGCACAACATTACACTTGGCAAAATTTTTCTGTTGAGCTTTTTTGAATCAGGTGTACTGTAGACCAATGGTGGATCTTTTCTTTCAAGAATCCAGCCAAAATTTCTTTGGAATGGGGAAAGTAGCATCATTGATCCAGATTAAACAGTGGAGAATTCACCCTGCATATATGCATACTGCTTATTCCACAAAACACAGTCAATTGACAAATGCTTGAATCTATATTCTGTAGGAACAAAATCATCAAGCTTATACTTCAAAGACTTTTATTAGCTTAAGTAGTGGCTGATGTCAATTCACAGGAGAGAAAGAGCTACTCAGCTGAGCGCCAACCCCTGAGTAAATATAAAATATAGTGCTTTTTAATTAACTGGGGAGAGTATAACAGTTCTAATTCAATAGACTGGGAATCAAGTTGTGAAATACATTGCAGGTCATAATATATCTCCTTAGAAAAGCTTACATGATTTCAATAGCGCAACCTGTAGCAAGAAGAACATGACTAAGTGACTTACTTTGATCAACACCGTTCGTTTTGCCTGCAGAGAATCCCGGGGCAGCGGGAATTAACTCACTGTCTTCATTATCTTTTCTTAACTTTTTACATTCGCTGCAAATCACAAACTTCAGTAAATTCTCTTGCTCATCATCACTGAGTCTATTATCATTCCGTCTGCTTTTATCAAGATAAACACACAAATCTCGGAGCTCTCCGTTTTCCCTCATCAAATCAGTTTGTTTTGCTTCGAGAGTTCTCAATTTTTCCGAATATGAAATAACTTCATTTCTCATAATCGTAACTGTATATCTTCCAAACCTTTGCCATTCTTTTGCAACTCGACGGCAGTTACGTCGATCATCATCCAAATAACATGATAGTTCTCGCATCTCATCCAATTCGCTTTGTAAAGCGCGACTGTGTTCCTGTTCCAGATGAATTTCGTGTAAATAAGAGTTGATTCTCTCGTTGCATTTTCTCATCATTTCATTATGATCCATGATGACTGCGATTTTTTCGCTCTCTGATTGCCGTAACCTTTCTTTTAAATCAATATCGGATGAGAGTGAACCACTTTCGTCAAGATCTGAGTAATTATCATTCTGATCTGGCTTCCGTTTCCCGCTGGATTGAGTGTTGACTCCATTGACTCCATTTGTCCTTTCCGTCATGGGACCAGGAATAGGCCTTGCACGAACATCATCTCCCTGCACGTTTGCCATCATCGTGTCGATCTTACATTCAAATAAAGCGATCGGCTACTTTTATATCATAAATCAGACTCCAATTAAATTTACTTCCTTCTCTGTTGACCACAGTTTTGAGCTTGTGCCAATTATTTTGACATTTTGGTGACATCAATCCGTGTTGCGAGTCACCTCATGTTTGCTTTTGGCTTCGAATGTTTTGTTTCCTTACCAGCCTCGCTTTCGCAACCAGTACAAATTTTCCTAATCTCTCATCTCACATCTCATCCGTCATAGCGACCGACTTGTTTCAGGGCTCACTCAAGAACTCTTTCTGTTCGATAATTTATTCATCAGAAATTGATCAGTAAATCAATTTGAAAGTTTTCAATTACGGTCACACAAGCTGCATCATCAGACCTAAATGTCACACGATGATGCAGTGGCGGATTTAGGGGGGGGGGCAGATGGGGGCAACTGCCCCCCCCCCTTCACGATGAAAATTCAGCTTTGGCGCCCCCTTTTTGGCAAGAAAGGCGCCCCTTCTCCTGACCCGAATGCACTCTTTTTTCAGTGATTCGTTCTGAATGCGGCGAAACATATAAACTAAGGCCTTATTCTGTAGAAAAACCAGATAATTTTCTCTAGTAAAGCCCCAAAAATTTTCGCGCGCCTTCGGCGCGCTAACCCTTCACTGTATTTTGGAGCCCTCTCTCCAAGTTGCCCCCCTTCAACTTCGGTCTGGATCCGCCCCTGGATACACCAGCAGGTAAATCTATATATATAAGCGATGAAGAGTTTTGTTACGCACATTCCTGTTTGTGACACTTTCCCGCACGCAGCTCCTCACGCCTACTGCTTACCTCCAAAAATTTCAGAAAAACGATGAAAAATAGCTGACGATAAAGGCTTGCCTGGGGTCCAATACTTTTCTTCGTACAGTGTCTTGGGGTAATGTAAGAAGGGGTTTTGTACCCAAATTTTAGCAATTCAATTCAACAATAGGCCTTAACCTTCGACCTTTCTTTGTGGATGCTGATGGCAGCCATAGAAATTTGATGGCAGCGTTCAATCTGAGCTAAAAACAAGTTTTGCAGCTGCTTTTGCCAAACACCAAGGGAGTAAAAGCTTGCAAATAGTTGATATTATGTTAGCTGCAGTATCTATCTCGCTCGTGTTAAAGTATTTCGATGCTCACGTTAGATACAACGAAGTTATTGCCCTATTTTGCAGAGGCTCTCCTCTTGGTTTTGTCGCATTGCTACAAATTCAGAGTTTGCTCTTGTAGCTTTTTAAGTCTTCTGCTTAAAATTTACTGATTACAACATATAGATTCTTTACTAAATTCTTAGTGAAGATTTAGCTCAAGTTACAAAGTGATTACTCTTGAAACTGATTTTTGACGATTTTAAAGGCCATACGCATAGCCTAAGTTTCTCAACTTCGGCCAAAATGGCATACCGTAAAAATCAGACCTGTGACCCTAGAAACACAGAGTCATCATTTCCAAATGTTAACGGGATGACTGGCTCAAGGCCACAACCAAAATTCTGTTTACCCGTATAAAGGATCTTTGATTGCAAGTATAAAGCTTGACTGTTCTTTGACCAAGCTACGCTACCAAAGTAGAGTATGATTAAAGTATGTTATGCAATGTTTTCCAGATTTCCTGGACTTGCCCAAGTCGTCCTGGAGGAAAGGAAGAGTGTGTTCGCTTTCTTTCTTCTATGACGACTTAGGCAAGTTCACAGAATTCCAAATATAAATTTATCACAGCAAGGGAGAGTCCTCGGTTATTGCAAAAGGGGTGACTTGGAAGTAACCTCAATAACAGTTCAACAATTCACTCACCGCTGAGGCCAAGCTAAGTAACATAACTGAGGTGTGCAGAGTCCGAATTTGGCAAAACAAGTGGCATTTGATGACGAAATAGTTATTTCTTGGGTTCTACTGTTGGATGAAAATAATGCAATCCAGTAACTGCCTTTGCTACTCCCCTGATTCATCGCTTTTCCATGACTTCAAACTTATGTAGATGTCCATAGATAATAATGAAAGACAAGCAAGGTCTGCTTTAACGTCGATGACCATGTTATGTTACCAGGTCTGGTCTGAAAGTATTGGTTATCGGTCCTAGGTCTATTTTGCAACGAGTTAGCAAATGACTTCATAACTAATTTCCTTCTAGCATTATCATCTTTTGTAACACTACAAACCCTGAACGAGAACTCAGCACAAAAAGGTCACATAATGGACCGATTTTCTCCTGTAAGATCATTTCTAAGGTCTTTTTGGTTGTATCATGCGTGCAGCCGTTAGCTTGCCAACTCGCAATACTGAAAATCAGCCCCAGCACGTTTGCACGAAAAAATGAGAAGTTCTTTTGACCGGACCCGAGGACTCTGCGACCCGGGACTTACAACCCAAGATCGTACGACAATACGACCCCAGGTCCATGTTTGATGTATTTGGTTAAAAAGACTTTGTTATGATGTATTAATACTTCCATTGTCTTCAATGTCAACAGAGGTGCTCATGAACGACTGGGGATCTGGATAAGAAATGTTTGCATTTAAAGGGGCAGCGTCACGTAATGTAAACAAACTTCTTTCGAAACGATGATTTTTCAGGATTTTTGATAGTCCATATCACAGAGATTTTCCACTACTTTTCTCAAAATATAGGTGTTATTTTGAAGATGGACTCTTGAATTTTCTTGAGAAATAAACCAAACACTCATACGTTGTAGGATTGCAGAGATATTGGTGGATTTTTAGAAGTAACTTTATTGTGGATTCACCCCATCCACCAAAATCTGAGCAGAACACAATGGCCACGTGTGGCCAACAATATAGATCATAGAGATAACAGGTTTGTTTACGGTTACGTGACCCTGCGCATTTAAGATATAACTTCCTTACTTCTTGTTATTTTTATGAAAAAATTAGAAAGGCTAGAAAGACTGAAGTAACCCTAACAGTCCAAATGCTTTATGGCCCTCTTCTGAGTCTGTTATTTTCATGGCCTTTGAACTCAAACATGGAAAATTTGCTTTCTCTGATTTGAATCATGCAAAGAAGTTAACCCTTTCATTCCCAAATATTGAAAGATTTGTCAAAAAATTTTTTTTCTGTAGTCTTTAGTATATTTTTACATAAAATAACCCATTTTCGAGAAAAAAACAGCATGATTTTTTTGCATGTTTGTCCACCTTAACTATTTTCCAATACAAATTTCCATTGACTTTATTTAGATTCCCATTGTTGCCAAATGGCAACGGAAACTTTTGTGACAAGTTTTGCGGTGCTGAGCAAGGCATACGAAAAACTTGATTGAATGTGCTCCAACCGACAGGTTTCAGCTTGGGAATAAACCTTTTACACATATTTTTCAATTTTCATTCAACGTTATCTAGATCATTATCCAGTGACCATTTCCATAAAATAGCAGCACAGAGATTCCTCTCGTTTTCAATGCTCAATATTTGTTATGAAAAGGCAGTCAAACATCAAACATTTGCCGCATTCTAAAATAACAATGGCTCCTTTATAGTAATACAAGGAGCAAATTCCGGACCAAGGAAGCTAGGGAGTCGTGGAAGACCTTGAAATGTGTGTTGCCAAATGGCAACGGTGGGAATGAAAGGGTTAATATTTGTGGATATTCAACATAGATATTCATCAATTTTATTAGCATTAAGAGGGGCCGGTTTTGTTTGCAACAACTGGCTTTCGAATTTCTTGCTTCGAATTTCGTTCTTAGCTCAGTACGAATACACGGAATTCTACGTGACAATGAAAACTTTGACACGTACTGATGTCTTGCGTGGTCACTAAAGCATCGGTGGCGAAAAAATGTTGTAAGCTAGATGTATCAAACTTTGGCCCGGGGTGGTATGGTTGAATGTTCGTCTTGGGTCGTAGGGTCCAGTGTCATAAGATCCGGGGTAGTGCAGTCGTACGGTCCGATTACAAGGACATATTCCATGCCACTGAATCCTCCATTTGAGGTTTAAGTTAACGTATGGGAACCAAAAAGACATTCTATATTATAATAAAATCGAAGTTTGTTCATGTGAGAAGCTGAATTCCAGCATACCATAGTATTTTCTCACAGAACACCTTATCTTTAATTCCTTGCATATCAATGCACATATCTATTTATAAATGTACAGTTGTACACGAATGATTCTTTGATAAAAAACTGCTTATAAGAAACTCCATTCTTAGATCATCAAAAAATTAAGAATCTCCAGTGCAAGGAAATATAACTTAGAAGCTATTCATTTCATTCAAGGAAAGCCTTTGCACAGTTTTACTTATTTTCACTTATTTCCTGCATCATACTATGCAGGTAACACTGCCTTCGCAGTTTCCTGTATTACTGCGAGGGCACTAGCGCAATTTTAAATATTGGTAGGCTTCCGAACACTGGCAGAAATTGTGGGGATTGGGGAACACTGCCCCCAAATTCCGAAGGGCATTTCACTCCAAAAATTCTGCTACATCTTTGGCAAAATCCTTTTGTTTCCACGAATGTTCCACCAAACTCCGTAAAAATCCTTCTGTTCTGAAAAAATCATGCACGCTTTTTCGAATGAGTGAAATACCACTTGCCAAATTCGAAAAGACTTTTACTGAAATTTTACTGAAAAGTCAGAAATCCTTAGGAAGGATCGAAACTGCAATGAAAAGACGAGTCACTGTGGAGAAAAAAACAAGATCTCTTATCTGATAAAAGCAAATAAAAAGAATATGCTCAAAAGCATATTGTTCAGCTTTTATCTACGCTTGGACTTCTTTCAAATTTGAGAAGAGAGTGGTCGGGCAGGTTAGCAATATTTCCCAGTGATTTTGGAGCGTGGAAGGGAGAGGTTTTCTACTCGAAATCTGACCATTCAAAGAAGTGCCCTGGGAGCCACCTTTTTGATATCTGAAACGAATCTATGTATGCCATGTATTTATCAATAGGCTTCAAGTTTGACCTAGATTGTATTAAGGGAAACAACCATCCGATCCCCCTTGCAAATTCCTGCGTAAGTTCCTGGTTCAGAGACTGATGTATCTATCTATAGTAGATTTAGAGCATCAATAGTCAGCAATTAAAGAGCCATTATCACCCAGGGTCCTTTGCAGGCATGTTGCAATGTCAGATTATTTGAAAATCAAATTTGGCCTAAGTAAGCGGAAATATGTATCCACTTTACAGTAGATGAAGTGATGGAAAAGTCTAGACTGACGACGATGAGTCCCTTGCATCCCTGCGGTAAACCTTGCTCAAGAGGGACTCATAATGAAACAGTAAAATACTTGGCCCTATTTTGTTCAATCATCAATGGAATTACAAAAGAATCACGGCTTCGAATCTCCATCCCGTGGGAGTGTTTTCAATTCTTCAATCGAATCGACAATTCTATCACATTTACACCTTAACAATGGTGATTCGCAAATCTCGCAATCTGATTGGTACTGAAGAAATTGCTCAGTTTGGGCCTAAATAGGGCCAGGTTTTTCTTAGTAATACTATGAGTCTCTCTTGACCGAAGCGCCATCATCAAGTCAAAGAGCACAGGGAAACAAGAGACTCATCGTCATAAGTCTAGGAAAAGTCATCTAAAGTCAACTGTTCATCATTAGTTCAACTAGGCCTACTATAGTGGAGACTCATATTTTGTACTACGCCAAATTTGATTTTCAGACTTTCTGAAGATGCAGCCTGTACACAAAGGACTCTAGGTGACAATGGCTCGATAGCAAATCATACTTAGCATAGAGCAATCAAAGGATATCTCAGTTAAGAGAAAAATGGCAGGGACCAACTTTAACATCTGAATGAAGTTCAAAAAGAGGCCAGGGGTGAAGGGCAAAATTGTCTCATTAATCACTTTGAAGCTAAGACACGCGAGGAAACTCTGAAGCATCTGCTACTGGATTCATGTGTTGAAAACATAACAATTTTTTTAAGGTTTATGTGGGGCTTATTTGGGGGTACAGGGATGTTATAGAAAGGGGCATGTCCGAGTTTCTCATTTTCTGGCGTTATGAATGATCATAACTGCTCTGATTTCAAGCAGGGATGGTAGCTTGGCTTTTTTAAGCCAAATTTTGGAAATTTGGCTCTTTTCTTTTAATTTTGGCTTCATAAAGTAAGTTTGGCTTTTTGGCTTCATTTTGGCTTCTTCTGATAGTTTGGTCAATTTTCATTCAATTCTCTTCAAACTGGACTACATTTCTAACCTGATTTGTGTTGAAAGCCTAAAATGTTGTGGGACGCTCACAATCTAGGACATTTTTCTTTGCAAGACAATATCGAAGACAAAGGGTTTTCATCCAGAGCTACACAACATAGTATGTGAAAACAATGGAATGCAAGTGTTCATTGTTTAAAATAACAATATAACAATAGGTGGTACAAAAATAGATTATCGTTTTGAAAGGTATGGCCTTTTCCCTACCCCGGTTTGGCTTTGGGGCGGTCCGGTGAACTACCAACCCTGATTTCATGCTGAATTTGAATGGTGGTCACTGAAAGAGTACAGTTACCATAAAAGCACTCCGCAGGAGCTAGGAATGTTAAAGCGCGAGCGAAGCGAGCGCTTTTACTTCCTAGTGAATCAATAACGGGTGCAAGAGGAGACTGACTGTAAGTAGGCACCAAATTTTGATTGGCTGACAAATTACACATGTATCCAGGAATTTAGCTAATTATATAGCGCAAAAACTACGAATAACTCAACTGAAGGCCACTTTTACCCGTTATCTCTACAGTACATTGTAAAATAATATGCAGGAAATATCTTCGACATCCTCGAAATAATCTGTGGACTTGCTCCAAGTCTCGCTCTTGATCAATAAACAAACGGGAGGGAAGAAGAAGAAGAAAACGGAAGGGAAAGGGGAGGAGGAGTCTCGCTCTCCTCCTCTTATCTCTTCCGTTTTCTTCTTCTTCCCTCCCGTTTGTTTATTGATCAAGAGCGAGACTTGGAGCAAGTCCAGATAATCTGTTCCCTCCAGTTACGATTCATATTCCCAAGGAAACATTCTAAAATCAAAAATAGAAATTCATCCACTGCAGCAAATAACTGGGGACTGAGATGATGAAAATGAGCAAGCTTGGCCCATTACTTAAATTCGTTGCGTTTACTGATGTGATCTTTTGTGTTGAGCTGAATGACAAATGGGAAACTGAATCACAACATTGTGGCATCTTGCAGTTTAATCAACTCCTGCAAATCTATCATAAAGGGACCCTTTCATCCAGCATGCTTGGAACGAGGAATTTTATATTTTGCCATTCTTGTGGACTATGAATATGGCGAGAATGACAGCAAAAAGAAATGCAATCGCAAAGCAGATCTAAGCACGCTGGCTTATACATCCCAATACATTCAAACATAAGATCAAAGAAATTTTTTCCAAAATATACAAACATAGTCACAATACTGATACAAAAAGAGGAAGATCACATACTGTATACGTCTTCTACTAAGACCCTTCATCACGGGGGGGGGGTTCTCGGCTAAATTTCGGGTAGGGGGGTGCCACCCACAGTTTGAAAATGTAACCGTTGGCTAGACCAATTTTTGTGAAAATGATACCCTTGGCTAGACTAATTTTTCCTTCAGAAGTGCTCTGAATTGGCATTTTCTAGGCAAAACTTGCCAAATTTTCGCATTTTCTAGACCAAAATTTTTAAGAAGTTGGGTTTTTTTTACAAAAATTACCGAATTTTGACATCTCTTTGACCAAAATTCCCAAAAAGCATACCCTTGCCTAGACCTAACTCGACTAAAATTGCCAAAAAGTACACCCTTGGCTAGACTAGAAGTCCGAAAAAGTATACCCTCGCGGGCGGCACATCCCCAGGTACCTTTACTATGGAAGAACCCCCCCCCCCCCCCGTGCCCTTCATCATCTCTCCCAACCTGTTTGGCCTTATAAATCGTGTTTTACACTGAAAACAAGCACAGTACCTTCGTATTTTCTATTCTTTCTCTTTTTGTTATACAAGCACCTCTAAGGGGACCATTATGGAAATAGGGTCAGCTTGAGCCTATAATGCTATCCCTGCCACTGTAATTAATGTTTATATATTGTATTGTATCTATTTTATATGTATCATAATAACTTGTAAATCTTTATTATGCGGCAAAAAGATACATACATAAATACATGAGATGTGAAGACCCTTTAGTTCTTACCATATTAGTTGATCCAAAATTTTGAAAAGTTACTTCAAAACACTGTTCAGGAGAAAGGCCAAACAGGCCAAGTGCCAAGATCTTGAAGACACTTCAGTATGGCCATGTAAAAAATTAGGAAAATTATTTTGCGATAAATTTGGTGAAAACTTCAGGTTCAATGGGTTCTTTTTGAACTACAAATCTTTAAGCCTGCTGATAAGCCTTAATTGCAATGAAATGTGGAACAGGTTACGTCATGATACAAATGCACGAAATGGTTAAAAATTCATTTCCTGTTTGATAAGAAAACTGACAAATTTATAAACTATGAAGTGTTTTGCAGGATGTTTTGTTACATTATTTACGAAGTTATCATATCTTCATGAAATTCAACCACCTGTGATAAGCATCATCTGCGGGGTTGACTGGTTGACGCAGTCAAAGCTCTCATACAACAACAATTACTCAGTCATCACTTTTGGAAACTTTTGAAGAGACATTGCTACCCAAGATCCTTTGCAAGCACGCTGCAACTTCCAGACTGCCTTATAGTCAAATTTGGCCTTGGCCTAAGCAGGATATATGTTTGATGATATCATAGTTGACTTCTTGCCAGCTCAACAGCTGCAGTGTCAATCGAAATGTTTGTCTTAGACCAACCTCGTTCCCAGGGTGTTCTTACGTCATACGCTGAACACGACGCCGAATGAACAATATAACTTAGGAAAGCATTAGGTAGAGCAACGAACTCACTCTGGGGACGAGATTGGTCTTAGACCGAATTTGATTCAAACGAAACAGTCTGTAATTGCAGCGTGCCTGCTAAGGACGCTGGGTAGTAATGGCTCTAAAACATGCCAGAAACTTATTGGGAACTTTTGGTAGCCAAAGTGTTGTAAGATATATTCAAGAAAGAAACCAACATACCAGCCCCGGACTTAAATTTCTTATAAAAATGACTGTACACACACGTTCGTCTATCAATTTCAAACGTTTATTCGCTGTTTTTCATAAGTAGGTACCAAGCGAAAATCGGCTATAACTTTAAAGTGACAATGACAAGGACGATTTCAGTTTCAATGAAATGTATCCTATCACGTTTAAATCAGCCCTTTTACAACACAAACTCATGACCTTGTTTCCCCTCAAACAAGGCAACCTTTTTGTGACTCAAAAGGTACTATCAATTGTAGTGGGCTTTGGGCTTTACAAGAGTTGAAGAATAACCTCTTTCGAAGCACAGTACACCAATCGAATAAACAGCGAATTTAGATACAATATAGATATAAGGTCACTACGAAGTTAAGCCAAGATGATCTCTTTCCCGCTCTTTCCTATGGATTATGAATGATGGATGAGATTTGTTATGTGGAGGTTAGATCATGGGTTGTGAGATCCCTCTGTTGTGCTTCATTGCGGTTGCTTTGTACTTTGGTGGAGGATAAATTATTTGCAACTACGCAGGAGCAAGCGTTACGGAAGGAGGAAGAAAGAAGACAAATCGTTTCTTCCTTTTAGAAACTTCACACCTCCTCGGCATAAACTTCACAGAAGCAAATACACTGAAACATAACTGCAGTGTCTAACCATGGGCGATTCTGACACGTGAAGAATGTTTCAGAATTGTCCATAATACTTCTCAAATAGATTAAAATCCTTACCTGCCTGTTTTTGTGGGTATTCCCTTTGATTTCCTTGATTTTGTTTGAGCCTTATTGCTCGCTGCAAGTCTCATCCCGTCTGCCATTTTGAAATTTGAAATTCGGCCGTTGGCTGACTTTGCAAAAAGTCATATTTCTCAAGCAGGTCTTCTTATAAGCAAACCCCTACTACTGGTAAAAAACTTATGGGTACGCAAATAGCCGATTTTTCTTAGGAGACCCATGGCAAGCACCGCGTAACTTTCTTTTGCCCATATTTGGAATACTGCCCGGGCATTTTTAGCTAGCGACTGAGCAAGGTAATTAAACACATGGGGGTAAACGCGAGAGAAGGTTTTGCGGTAGCAACAACAACAGTATTGTCATTAAAAGGCCGGGAAACAACATGAACCGCTGTAAATGATCGTTTTAGTTACATAGAAAGCAAAACAATTCGTACTAATGAATTTTGGACAAAATGTTTTTGGACAACTATTTTTCGGATGTTTTTTTCAGGGAATTTCGGACATCTTTAACAGAACACTTTCAGACACGAAAAATGTCTGACCCATGAAATGTTTGAAAATGGTAAAATCTAAACATTCGAGTATTCATATATTTGCCTTGACAAAGATAATGGACCAATCCCAAACTGTTTGTCCAGGTAAGCTGGGATTTTAACCCATACTCTTTGACAACTTGTGTTAGGAAGGGCTATACTTTTTGGCAATATTTTTGTCCAAGGGGATGGCCCAAATTTGGTAGAAGGGTGAATCTAAAGAAAATAATTTGACAAAAAAACTTCGAATTTTGTTGGTAAAATACGCGTTGTTGTCGGGCTAATTATTGAAAATGATCGGTGGCCTCGACCCCTTAACCTCTTAAAAATCTGTCGCATGGCTGTAAGGCTTTTTGGAGCGACTGAAATTCTCTGACGGGATGTGCATTCCTGCCCGGGTATCGTCTTTTCTAAAGCCGGGCATCAAAAGAAGACAATTGATCTACAGCCGGTTGTAAGAAGGGGTATTTTGTTAGAGCGAGTTGTTATTTCGTCATTTCCCGTGTATCTTTTGCGTTTTAGAGAACACGTATTTGTTATGTAAGAAACTGCTTATAAGAAACTAAACTCTCAGATCGCCAAAAAATTCAGAAACACCAGTACTGGGAAAATATAGCTTAAAAAACTATTTGTTTTCATAAAGGAAACCCTTGACATAGTTTAATTCTTTTTTCACTCGTTTCCTGTATCATGTTACTCAACAGGCACTTGAGTTATGTAAAGGCTTTGGAAAGGCTTCAAGCCCGCTTCAAGCTTCAATAAACATTGTTTTGAAATGTTCAGGAGGGTAAAGGTAGTGAACATGAAGAGTGTTCTGAAACCTTTAAGAGACTCGTAAGAAACTCTGAGTTCTCAAAATCAGGTAACTTTAAGAAATTTTCAGTACTAGTCCAAATTCTTAATTTCTTATAAAAAAACGTGTATAATTTCTGCAGATATTTTCGGCCTATTACTTGGAGGCAAAATTTCTAAAGCCGGGTGAAAAGATCATTTCTTGGACTGGAGTGCATATCCCGGTTCAAATCAAAACAAGTAGACACCCGGGACCTCATGAAACCTTCCTTTTCTGCATTGAGACACGGAGGTTATTACGCTATAACCATCCATTGCAATTCATTCTTTTATTGTCTCAAACAACCGCAGCATTTCAAACATTTCATACTATTGCTGTATTTGAGATTCCTTGACGCAAGCAGCGAAATATCTCCTCCATGTAGCAATGCCATGTAGTTACCCCCGTGATTCGATCGAAACTCCCTTCTGTTCTTGCATGATTTGGGCAAAAGAAAGTTACGCGGTGCTTGCCATGGGTCTCCTAAGAAAAATCGGCTATTTGCGTACCCATAAGTTTTTTACCAGTAGTAGGGGTTTGCTTATAAGAAGACCTGCTTGAGAAATATGACTTTTTGCAAAGTCAGCCAACGGCCGAATTTCAAATTTCAAAATGGCAGACGGGATGATACTTGCAGCGAGCAATAAGGCTCAAACAAAATCAAGGAAATCAAAGGGAATACCCACAAAAACAGGCAGGTAAGGATTTTAATCTATTTCAGAAGTATTATGGACAATTCTGAAACATTCTTCACGTGTCAGAATCGCCCATGATCGTACAGGACATGAGATTGATCACCGCTGGTGTATGGTTGCCATCATAAGCTAATCATATTGGAATTATCCGATTATGCCATCTACACGCATTTTTTTTTTACAAAAAACTCCTTATAAGAAACTCAACTCTCAGATCGCCACTTGTTAGAAACTACTGGAAAAATATAACTTAGGAAACCATTATTTTCATAAAGGAATCTTTAACATATTTTCAATTTACTTTTTTAGCTTCTTGTATGTATTACTTGCAAGGTACTTGAGTATAGTCCAAACATCTTGCTTTTAAATGTTCTTCATGTACCAGTCAGTGGACGTGAAGACTGTTATGGAACCTTTCAGAAACTCTTAAGGAACTCTGAGTACCCAAAAAATCTGATAATTTTAAGAAAGTTTCAGTGCTGACCCAAAATTTTTAGCTTCTTACAAAAAAACGCGTTTTCTCAAGCACTTTTGAAGAATACAGGGTCATCGCCACGGTGAAATATTGGGTGAAATTGAGTTTGAATGAATAAATGGTAATTTTCTTCAAATTAAGCAGAAACAAAACAAGAGGACATGAGCTAAAACTGTTTATTGTGAAAGCGAAAGGAGTGAACCATCAACCTTGTCAATATTCAAACAACACTGAATCTTCATTGGATTTATTTTGTTTTCTCTGTGTGAATCATATTCTTACCCATTGTGATTTACAAGGAAAGGAACAGGGCTCAAAAAACCGAAGTAGCGTAGTAGCGGCGCTACCAGGGAGGTAGCTGAATGAAATGCTCGAATTTCCCAAGAAGGGAGAAAGGAAAAACGAACGGAAGGAAGGGGAAAGAAAGGAAAGGAAGGAAAGGAGCTGGGAAAATAAGGGGAAAGAAAGAAGGAGAGAAAGGTGAAGGGATAGAATGGGGTGGTTTTTGAGAAAGGAGAAGAAAGTGTGCAAAAAGTAATGAAGGTACTTGGCTTGCTACCAGGAAGAAAAATATTTCTTTGAGCCTTGGAAAGTAACTCCTAGTGCAATCCCTTCATACGCTCCGCCTAACGGAAGCAACATTCGAATCGGACTGATGCAAACAACAAAACAATATTCGAATAGTCATTCAATCATGAAAATCTATTTTCAAATAATAATCGTATTTACTTGATACGCTTCTTCCGCTTTCACTGTAAGCAAAAGAAGTCGCCTGAACGTAAGAAGAAATTTTTTTTCACAAAAAATCGTAGTCTTCGCATGTACTTAAATCCTAAGTACCTGTGAAGAAAATCATTAAACTTACTTTCCGGTCAGGTTCACATATTGGTTGCCATATTGCTGATTCACAAAATTTTGTCACCTGAGTGAACGAAAGATTGGCTGACTACTGGAAGTTTTAGCTTTGCTGGTGTTGATTGCCCTCCAAGAATAGCCTTACTCTGCAGTAATTTTATATCTTGGCTACCATCATGTTGTAACAGATCATTGGGACATCTTTTCACCATGACATCCAAGATGTCCATCAATAGAACTTTGACGCTGTGGATCTAAATGTAAGTAACAAAGACCTTTTGGGTGACAATCTTATCCGGGTTACTTTCCTTGTAGCTACAGTAATTTGCGTAGTGTCCTCAATAGATTGGTTGTTGTTAATCCTGAGATTACAAATGAAGCGACACATTGAATGATCAGAGCGCGGGTAGTACATGGTGGCGCCAGTAATACCTTCGAGGGAACTCCTTCATTTGCAAGAAAGATCTCTGCTCTGCCTGGAAATATAATCGAGCAAGCGAGGAACATCAACACTGTCAAGACTGTTCACACCCCCCAGTAACGACCCCGCCGGACCTTGAAAATACAGCGGGGAAATTACGAAAACAAACATTTTCAGCGGGGATTCGAAATATCATGACGGGGAAATGAAATTTTAGGCTATTATCTATGATGGAACTTGTATAAATTTGAAGGGGAAGCAACAATTTCAACGGGGGAACAACAAAAACAAGGTGGGGAAAGTTTTTAAACTCAAAATTTATCGGGGAACGAATTTTCTTGGCGGGTCATCATCCAACCTTGGCGGGCCAATGTTTCAGCGGAGTCGTTATCTGGTCGCACAGAAATACACTAAAAAATTAGACTCTCTTAACTTAATGTTATTGAATCGATCGAGAAAATTGCAACAAATTACCTGGTTTTGGAAAATGATGAATAAGATTTACTGTGACAAATAGTGCTCAAATTTGTAAAAAGTACCTACAAAAAAGGACGACTGGACATACCAGGTGAGTCAAAAATTTTGCACGTTTGGTGGGCTGTCAAATAAATATTCAAAACTGAAATTTTAATCGATCAGCCAAAGGCTACTCTCTGGTCTCTAATAGACGGGGGGGGTTGGAATAGTAGGGGGGGGGGTTGGAAAAATCTCAAAAATTAATAGCCGGGGGGGGTTGGAATAATAGGGGGGGTTGGAAAAAATCTCAGAAATTAATAGCAATGACATCACAGATTTCGCTCGAAAGTCTTAATCTTAGTTGGGTGCATAGAATTTTGTTGTGTAGCTTTTGTCTCGTTGCCAGAATTAATAAGCGGGGGGGTTGGAATAAGAATGTCCTGGGTGGAAAATTTTCCAAAAATTAATAAGCGGGGGGGGGGGGGACGTCTATTAGAGACCAGAGAGTAATGTAGATTAGAAAGTTTGTTTGGTAAAATCACTCGTCATTTAGAATCAGAAATTAGGCAAATGCTGAAAAGGGGCATGTTTAGGAGCAAGGATTGCACATTCCATTCTGGTCCATAATTTACATGCTATTGAAGTTAAATTCTATTTCTGAAACTGACAATGTAAACTTCAATGCCACATAAATCATGGGCAAGAATGGAACGTGGAATTTCGATTTCCATGCAAACCCCTTACAGGCATCTTTCTAATTGTTGGGTCATAAAGATGTGTGATTTTACCATACAAATTTTTTTCATTTTTGTCAACCTTTGACTGATAGATTAACATTTTAGTTTTGAATATCGATCATATACTGTTTGTTCTATAGCCCATCGAACGCTGGACTTGTCCAAGTCTTACTTTCTTTTATCAGTCGACTGAGGTAAAAAGTGCTGCGTGGGAATGGAGAAGAAGGAAAGAGGAAAGTTTGATGCAGTCAAAGCCCTCATACAACAACAATTACTCAGATTGAAACTTTCCTCTCTCTTTCTCCTCCGCAACTCCTTCTCTATTCCCCCGCAGCGCTATTCACATTCAGCATTTTTATCTTCGTCGACTGATAAAAGAAAGTGAGAATTGGACAAGTCCAGTCGAACGCGTAAACTTTTTTTGACTCACCCGCTACTGCACAACGAAATAACAAGCAAATAAGAAAAGCATCCTTCATGACAAATTCATTTGAATCACTACCTTCTTCCTTTTCCGTGGATACCGTCCAAATAAGGTTCCAGGCAACAAAATTGATGGGAAGGCACACACATGCAAAGTAATTCGACATTGTTGCTGCCAGTGGACATCTGTAATAATTAAATCTCCTCATTAACGTTGCCTGCGTAGTACCATCAGCTTACGTTTTCTGAATCAGTATTTATCTCCATGACGAGGCTAAGGAAAGAGAAATTGTTCCATTAGTAATAGATTTTTCCCCAGAAAATCGTTTGGTGGAGATCTGCCCTTGCATCTTTCGTTTTTATGTCTTTCTGCACAAGAGTCTTAAATTAAGATGAATCTCGGAATGTCGTCATCTAGGAGTAGGAGTCTTGATGTACTGTACAATGTCGACAACTGACAACTTGGCTTAGTCTGACTTGAAGCAATTTCTATGTTGTCAGAAAGTACTACGATCACAATATTCAGTTCACTCGTAAATTTTACAATCGTTTTCTCTTCGACAGTCAATTGCAGATAATAAAGGCCTTTAATTTTCAAGGAAGGGCGTTTTCCGACGTTCCAAAGGGTGTGGTCTCAAATTTTTCCCGGGGGAAAGACTACACTCCAAATTTGCTGGCCTCACTCGCAATTTAGCCCCTTTACTTTAAAACCATTACGTGGTCTATGCTGCTTACCAGTACAAGTAAACAAAAAATGCCAATAAGTTATATCCAAGCTTTACAAGTGCTTCTTTCATGTAACTCTTTAAATGATTTCTATTATGAATTTCAGCAGGATCGTAGAATTCTGTATCACCTTTTGACTTTGCCAGTAACCTGCAAAAATAAGATAGGCAAGATTGATTCCGAGACACTACTGAGTTACTGAAAATCTCACATGAAAAATGTTCCTACTGCATGCTGTCAGTTATTTCGCCAAAACATAGGCATTGCAACAAAAGAGTTATTGCAGGCCTATCCTGACATCTAATGTTAGACAGACCCAAATACAGTATTCATCATTTTTCTTTTTATCAATCATTTGTAGCATATATGTACAACTGTATGTTGTTGAACTGCTTTTTTAATCCCATGGGAGTAGCCATAGTCTTTTGCTCCTAATGGTACTTGCAGTAATGTAAAGTAATTTGTAGGTAGAGTACTCATAAGCGTACGGGAAGAAAAAATCTAGGGGGGCTGTCTGATACAAAGGCCATTGTTTGCCAACATTTTTGCCTGACTAAGGGCAAAAATTTGCCCGAATGGGGCTTATTTTTGAAAATTTCATCAAAGTTGGGGGGGGGCTACCGCCCCCTGGCCCCCCACCTCGTACGCTTATGAGAGTACTGTAAGTTTGTGAAATTTTTGATAAAATATAAAGAAATTGCAATAATGTTTAAAATGAAAGAAATTTAAAGATTTAACAATAGGGTGTATCAAATAAGTCTTCTATTTTCATAAAAGGAGCAATATCTTAGGCTTAATTTAAAGTATTAAATGATCATTCTGAAACAACCTTAGATAATCTGCCTTCATAAGAATACCTGTAAACTACCCAGACAGTCATTGGAAGATTGACAAGAATTGGGAGAAAATGTAGTGTTGATAAGATGAGAACCGTCATTAACCCATGTGCAACAATTTCTGGTATAACAACCTAAGGGAAGAAGATTGCATATTAGAGAATCACAAAATGAGAAAGGGTGAAAAGTACACTTACTGTATTATGAGACATTTACTGTGAAAACACAACACTCAACTCATTTTAAAAGAAAACTGATGTATAAATTCATTACACGAAATTAAAGTTGTGATGGTTGGCAGCTGATACACTTACAAAACCTAGGTGTTGCCCACCTAGACACAGTGGACCCAGAATGCTAAGTTTTGGAAATAAGTCTTCAGTACAGTAATACGGCAAGATTAGTTGGTGATTTGTAATCGATCAAAAGGTCTCAAGAAGCGGTGTTTGAAAATTGAGACCATTTTGAGTTTTGAGGTAGCAAAGGGGGGTTCATTCCCCTGGGAATTCTAGCAACTTCTTCGTTTCAAATCTTAGCAACATCAATTTTACGTCACCAGTGAGTCCATTTCCTCCTAATGCCAAATCTGTCCGCATGTTCATATCACCTGTCCTTTTAAGGTCATAAGCCATATTTGACAGGCAGGTTACAGATAGATTTGCTGCGGGAGGTAACCGACACTAGGGTTCAATCTTTGGTAAATATTTCCAGAATGATGACATTTACGAGAAATTGGATCACATACTTGAAATCAACGGGAGATGGGCTTTCAAATGATGTAAGATTGATATTGATATGATCTAAAGCGAAAAAGTTGCTAGAATTCCCAAGGGACCAAACCCCATTTTCATACCTCAAAACTCAAACTCCTCCCAATTTTCAAACTCCGCTCTTTGAGATCTTTTGATTGACGCCTGTTTGACGATGCTGTGATGAGGAATATAAACTTTACGGCTTTACGGTTCCAGCGACCAGTCCAACATGTCAAGGACATATTACAAATTGTTTTCTAAGCTTAGTGCAAAATGATTTGCCTCTGGTCCGTCTGGTCTTTCGATCTTATTATTCGAGGAAATTTCTTCTTTCGTTACTTTATAATTGTCTAGTCGGTCGATGGCCTCATTTTTTGCAAGAAGCTTCAGCAAAAGAAATGGTTGTTGCCATTTGTATCATTTCATGCACGTGATGGTACAACTCTTCAAATCATTTTGATGAGATTGTTTCAAGCAAGGCAGCAAACAGGGATCCCTATAGCCAGCGGCATGTTCAAACTGAGACATAACAAGAGATATTGAAATGATTGGGTCTGTGGGCAAGACCCCAGGAAAATTTTAGAAGATAAGCATTCTACTTTGGCTAAGAATGCCTCTTCCAGCAGTATTCAAGCATTTCTTAGAAAGCAAAACCTTGCTGCGAACCCTTGAAAAACCATTCTGTGCTTGCTTTTCAAGGATCTCAGAGACCACTTCTTGACAGATCTGTCCGACTCCCCCCCCCCACCAATTTTATTACATTTTTGTGCGAATCTTGAGGACCAACTTTTTGAGAAGTGGGGGGGGGGTCCGGACCCCCCATTCCCCCCTTGGGTACGCCACTGTGTCAATTTTGAATAATTTCTCAAACCAATCAATCAAAAGTTGCATGTAAAGGTTCTTTGAGCCATTCATACCCGCGTATGAATCATTTTGTGATCTTAGGTTGCTACCGAGAAAGTAATTCATTGGGTTTTGTAATGGGTAAAGGTAGCCTTTGAAAAAGTATCAATTACTTCCAAACTGGTATCCAAATTCATAATTTTTGTACACCATTCGAAAGCTTATTAAATATGCTTTCCAAATATCATATGGTTTATGGGGCCCATGGATGGGGATCTGACTCTAATTTACATCCAAACTCAGCCACTTGGGTGAAAATGGCCTAAAAACAGGGAAAAACTGTGGGTTGGTGCTTCCGACGACCCAAAGATTTTTATACTTTCTTCTTCAATTTTTGTCATCTGAACGCTGATTTTGAATAATCCATCAACATAACCCATCGGAAATCATGTGTGAAGGTTCTGTAGCTATTCTACACTTTTAGGAGTCATTTTGTGACTTCAGTTGCTAACGATGGTAAAATCATCGGCTTTTGCAGGGGTAAGTGTAACTGTTAATAAAGTGTAATTTATTTCTAAACTGCTATCCAAATACTTAATCGTTATACATAATTTGAAAGCTTGTTGAATGAGCTCTCCAAAAATCATATGGTTTAGGGGGCCCATAGGTGGGGATTGGACTCTAATTCCATGCAAACTGAAACCGTCTGGGTCAAAATATCTTAAAAACAGGGGAAAAACCGTGGGTCTTTACCTCTGAAAACCTTCAAATTTCTGTTTTCTTCATAAAGTTTTGCCTCTTGAATGATGATTTTGAATAATCCATCTACCTGATCAATTAGAAACCAGTTATAAAGGTTATCTGAGAAATTTTGTGCCTCTAGTGTTGATTTTGTGGAGACAGGTGACTTTTGCAAAATAATGTGACCAAAGTTGTCAAGACTTCTGATCTTCGATAAAAACTGTTACTTCAAAGTACGATATTTGTACTTAGAAAAGAGATATTGACATGGGGTTTCTTGCATTTTGGTCACACAACTCTTGTGCTTCATACAAAAAATTTGAGCTGGTATAATAGAAGAAAATTTTTCTGACTTATTTCCATCCCTGGGTCCACTGTGCTAGACTGACTGCATATTCGTAGTTATCGCTATTGATAGAAAATGTTGATGATGTTGTTGTTATTTTGCGATATCTGGGACTATGTCGTGAGGCTATTGCCCACCTACTGTATAGAGGAATACAGCATATGTAAAGTAGGTACTAGTAAATACAGACAAATGGATGGGAACTACAGCTATTGATGATAAAATTTCTATCTAATGAATGCTAAAATGCAGTAGATTTCATTGGTTCTTGAGAATTCTTAAGAGCTCTTATAAATTAAAAAAAGATCATTTTAAATATTCAAGAAATCTGAAGCATTTTTAAATGTTTCTCAAGAAATCCCAAGAATTTATGGGTACGAAAACAGAGGTATTTCTACTGTATGCTGCTTCTGGTAGCTTTTAAATAGATGTTGTCAGTTAGGAGTGGTCCATACAAACCTTATTCAGTCTATTGCAACATATCCTTGCATTTATGTAATCACATTCTAGATCTGATAAAGTTATAATCTGATAAAGCTTTGTTAAGAAAATGACTTATTAAACAATATAAAACATTAAATTTCAAATAGCATTTGAATATCATGTTTGAAGCTGCAGACATCATGTGGACAGTCTGCTAAAAGGTTAAAACATTCCCTTAATGAAAAGCCCACATTCGTGACTTTGTGGCCATGCACTATGTTGTGCCAAATATCTATGGCATGGAGCAGTGCCAGATTGCAAAGCTTGCAGAATGCGTGGGGGATCTCTCCTGCGTCAAAATTGCTTGCGCGGCTGTATTTGTGTCCTTAAATAATAGTTCTATTGTTGCCTTTTGTTGTTATACGAAAATTTCGCGGCTGGAACAGCGGCTGAAATTCAAAGTGCATGGCAGAGAAATCGGCCACGCAAGGCAAACTTCCCAGTCTGGGAGCAGTGTGGAGAACAATGGTAAAATGGTACATCTGCTGTCTTTGTTACAATTCAAAAATTCAAATTGGCTTGGTGTATATAAACCTTTGATGTATCAAAGTGAACTTTTCACCCTTTTTTGTGAATTACTCTTAAGGGCTACACAATAAAGAATTACATCATATATTTACAAAAACATTGCTTAGCTGCTGGGGACTGCTGCCCTGATTAGAAAGTTTGCTGTGTGCTGCAAGCACACTGCAAATTTTAGCTACAGTTCTATGTAACCCAGATTGGAAAGTTTGCCTTGCGCGGCCGATTTCTCTGCCGCGCACTTTAAATTTCAACCGCGGTTCCAGCCGCGAAATTTACGTAAAACAACAAAAGGAAACAATAGAACTATTGTTTTGCGACACAAATACAGCCGCGCAAGCAATTTTGACGCAGGAGAGATCCGCCGCGCATTCTGCAAACTTTCCAATCTGGTATGTAATTGTTCAATTTTCCTGCAAAACTAGCCAATAGATCCCTAGTTAGATCCATTTTTTAATGACACACGGTGTCTGTGTCACAAAACAATGGATCCATTGTTTAGTTTTGTCGTTTCATAAAGATTTAACAGTCACATTAAAAACTGTACGTAGCTGAAATTTAAGGAGGAGAAACTTTCCTGGGAGGCTGTTTGCCACCACACCCTTAATTCCTCCTGGCTTGTTGTCGGCTTATTGGAGACAGGGATTTGAAGCAAAGTAATCTACAGAGATGCCTGTAGTAAAGATCTCTGCACTATCACATGAATCAGAAACAAGGCGGGGCATGCTGCTATAGGCTGTGTTCGGTGTTCTGTGTTGTGGTGTGGTTGCTGGTCAGGGCACCATGCTAAAACTGGAAGCATCAAAGCTCAATCAACGAGATTTGCATGTAAAAGAAAAAGGATACAGCAAAGACAGCCGCAAACACCAGAACGGCCGAATCTATCAAACTAAAGATGAAAACTCCAATTTCGAAGGACATCTTCTTGAAGTTCGAGTCTTTTCCCTCTCTTCTTTCCGAGAATTTTGAAAATCTGGTCGAATGTATTGGCCTCTTCTCGAAAACGAGACCAATCAAACAGATCAGCCAAAAAGAACAGCAACATCAACCAACAACAAGGACAACAAGAAACAACAACAAGAAGAATTTGGCTCTTTGGTAAGAAAAATTGATGCAGTAGGGCTTTTTCAGTTACTGAGCAATTCTTTCTTGCCAGACAAAAACACTTTCCACCCAGTCTGTGTGCCTGTGGCCCTGCAACTTCAGCTATACAACCACTAAGGAGGCCTTCTGTTTCTCCTCATTGTGCATCATCAGCAAATGCAAGAGCTCTTGCATTTCACATCAAATCTTCTTTCTAGAGCAAAATGACCGCAAAATAATAATTTCATATTCGCTGTATGCTTAGGCTCTTCTCTTATTCAACCAATTGCTTTGCACTACCATCTCTTGGTTGGCCGTTGCTGTCACCATTTCCCCATTTCCATGACTTTAAGTTCCTTCTGCTTACACTACAGGGATATGTCTGATATAGTATCAGGAGGGGAAGAGAAGGGGCAGTCCAGTGCTGGGGGTAACAAAGAACATGATGAGCAAGATGAAGCACAGACAATGGGTAAACCAGAGAAAGAAAATTCAATTGAAGATGTGTGTGACAATATGCTTGAAAAAGTGATTGATTATATGCAAGGGGAGCTAACAGGTACTGCACAGTGTCATATCTTATCCTTCATTCACATTGTAAGTCCCAATGCAAATACTTTAGCAAATTGCTAAGACTGTAAAAGCACACAACAGCATCAAACCATTGTCAAATGCAGCTTCCATACCTCATTCATTAAGAAGCAATACTTACCGTGGTCCTTCAAGAACATCAACATATTTCTTTCAAATAGAAAAGTTGCTGTAAAAGAGGAACAGATTTCTTCTGAAAGTTTTTCTTCCAAATTACTTAAAATAGAGAATTTTTTCAGGCACAATTCTTTGCTTGATAAATTAACTCACCAATTCAGAGTTGATCTTTTTTTAGATTTAGTTGAATCAATCAAAAGCCCATTTCAAGTTAAAAATTTGGTCAATCGGCTCTAAAGGAGGGACACTGTTTCTGATGTTTCAAAAAGTTTGGTGAAACTTTTTTGGTGTGAAATTGTATGCTTAAACTTTTTCTCTGAAAAGTTTTGTCTGGTAGTGTAAGACAAAATTGGTCATTTGCACCATTGAACCATAGGTGTTTGATTTGGTAGTGATAAAATATAACACAATTAAATTTTTCGTGATTCTCAGTCTAATCCTCTACAGTTACTGATGATGTTTTTTTCTGTTTTCATTTCTTTCAGCAACATGCAGTGACTACAAACTGCTTGAAAAATTAAACAGAATGACACTAATACAATATGCAGACATGTCTATGAAGACGAAGGAACTAACTGAAAGTTTAGATGACATCAATGAAAAATGTAGGGTGCCTTTACTAATTTTGATCTTAATTCACCTTTTGTTATATGTTCAGCTGTGAAACAGAAGTCTTTAAGATACAGGACACATGATCCGGATATGCCAGCATTTGTTCAAGCATACAGTAAATGACACAAATCAAATCAGAATTGTTTGTTTTAGGATAGAAATTTGACTAATTAGTGATAAGATAATTTACTGCAGGTATTGTGGAAATCTTCAGGTCTTGGAAGGTGTGTAGGTGCAGTAGTGCAATCCTGTGACTTTGCAGCCAGAACAGCCAATCTCCAACCAGATTATCTTTTAAAAGATTGTCCCAAAACTTTGTTGCAAAAAGCTGTGATATCCATTTGTCTCAGTTTTGTCACAAATACACTCTCTGTTCCAAAATTTCCAAAAACTGAGTGAAGCTGGAAGTACACAAATTGTCAGATGAAAAGAAAGCACCTTCTACTATATTTTGACCAATGGCATACTGTACACTTTACCAAATATTGAGGGGCAAAGCTGTTGGATCAGTTGAGAAGCATTTGCTTATTTCTATTGTCTTTGAAAAGGGGATCTTTCCTATAGCCAACATGGGGACAATCACAACCTCTCACCCCAAAGTGTTCACCACTGTTTTTGTGCAGCAGATTCTGTTGATACAATGATCACAACTGTCCTTTTGTGCATGTGTCATTGAGAATTTTATGACAATCATTGGTTAGAAAGCATGGTACTGTACCTAACCTCCACCAGGGGCGGCGCCAGCTTTGCGAAAGTGGAGTGGACAAGAGGTAAAATTGATTGCCTTAAGGTATACCTAATGTTTTTTATATCGTTTTTGCTTAGAAATAAATACCGACCTGAGGAAAGTAGGGTGGACATGTCCACCCCAGTCCACCCCGTGGGGCCGCCCTTGACCTCCACTTTTTGACATACCATTTGATCCTGTTATCTGGTCACAGTCCCAATCAATCTAAGATTAACAACTAAACTTCAAGAGGGACAAACTTGACAAGAAGCAGCAGATGCTCTTTGAAATGACATTTTTGGTGGATCCAATATTCTTGATTAGCATCTTTTCAAGCACTCATAACCATGCAAGATCATTCATGAATCGATGAATGATAACAGCTGGTGAGTCAATAAAAAGGCTTGGTGTTTGAAAAATGCTACTCCCTGAATATAAAAAATGATATTGAAAACTATCTTGCTTCATTCACGATATGTCCAATTAGAGTCAATGGTTTAGCCGGCTTTAATCGGTCATTCCTTCCCGCGGAAATGGGAGATTTTCTGCAGTAAGCCCATTCCGAAAACATGCTAAACGAGTGAAAACAGCGAGCAAGATTTCCCTTCCGTAAAAGCAATAATGGCATAGGTATTTTGTATCTGTTGATATTGTTTTTTCTCTTTGGAGATTGGAGCCCCCCTGAATAAGTTATTCATACTAGGGGGAGGACTTTCTCTTCCTGCGAGAGGAAAGCAGGTGCTAAACCCGGGGGGGGGGGTACATAACATGTTGAGGGTACGGGTATGTGCTGCCCATATGGGTGGGTTTTCGGGCCCCAAATTCTCTAAACAAGGGTCCCTTTTTCAGCAGATTTTCCTTAAACAAGGGTGGGTTATTCAGAAATTGGCGAAAAATAGTCAAAAATGGGTCGTTTTCTGCCAAAATTCATCATAAAAGTGGGTATGACCACAAGCTTCGGTAATTAGAAGAGGGTACCTTTCTGAAAACCGGGCGGCAGACCCCCGTCCACCCGCAAGTCATGTACCCCCCCCCCCCGGGGTGCTAAAGCGTGCCTAAGTCATCGTTGTGATGTAAACATACCAGAGAAGCTTCCGATGAGTTTAGCACGTTTTTCAAGTTTCGCGAAGTGAATTTTTTTAGAAAATCCCTTGTGAACGGTATGACCGATTTCAGCCTAGAAAAATTCTAACAATGATGGAACATGTTAACTATTCAATCAGCTATTGCAAAATATCAGTGCTTATATACTTAAGGAGCAGTAGCCATTTAAAGTTTACTTGTTTTAGAGCCCCATATTTTACACAAAGTAATTTATTCCTTTGCCTTCAGATAGAGCATTACAACCATTTCTGGAACAAATTGATCACCTTGAAGATGGTGTGCAAAAGTTAGAAGCAGCAGCATATAAATTGGATGCATATTCCAAACAACTCGGTACGTACGGCGACAAGCAATTT
Organism: Aurelia sp. 3 sensu Dawson et al. (2005); assembly: GCA_964020215.1. Taxonomy (NCBI): domain Eukaryota; kingdom Metazoa; phylum Cnidaria; class Scyphozoa; order Semaeostomeae; family Ulmaridae; genus Aurelia; species Aurelia sp. 3 sensu Dawson et al. (2005). The sequence goes on along the minus strand of OZ026574.1, from coordinate 24,295,983 downwards.
TTTCATGTGCAAAGGAAAGTTACTGTGGGTAGCAAAGACATACCAGGTGACCAATACAATTGAATATTTTCGGAAGATCATCAAATTTATTTATATTTCTGATCATAGAAATTTCTTTGTGTTGGTGCTATAAACCAAATCGATAGCTCAAACATGGTTTTTTACCCTGGGTACCAGACTCTTTCAAAAAAGAAAATGTCTCATAAAACTAGATTTTAAATCTCTACAATTTCTTTTTTACAGAGTCGAGGTTCAAAAAGTTAGAGAAGAAATAACTGTAAGAAATTGTAATTCCTTTCAACTTCCGGTAGAAAAACAAATAGAGAAGCTCTAGAAAAAAGTTTCTACTTTTGAAAATTCGTAGCACCAAGAGTGCATAATAGATTTAAATGATTCAACTTCTAGTTAAGAGCCGAAAGATCGAAGTATCTATGTTATTTTTCAGGTTGTCTTGCCAGCACCAAAAGTATAGGTAAATTCAACTTTATAAAAATCTTATGTTTGCAAAATGACTAAACAAAGGCCTAAAACATTTATCAAGTCGTAAGGACTCCTCACACAGAACAATAGGCAATGGGCGTTTCACCCGCCTCAAGAGTTATACGACATAGATTTTAAAACAAATGCTAAAGATTTTCAAACCCATAGCAATAAATAAGCAGAAGATAGCTCTCATCTATGAGAAGTTGGACTTTCTTTATTTTTTTGTGCGGTGAGTCCTTTATGATTTGATCAATGTTTTTTGGCCTTTTTTCAGTCATTTTGTTATCATGAACTTTCGTTGAGATGAACCTACTTATATTTCTAGTGCTCGTAATACAGCGAGAAATGTCACAAAAATAATTCAATTTATTCGGCTTGAATGATTCCGATTTGTGAAGTACTCTTCGAGGTACTCTTGATGCTATGAATTTTCACAAGTGCAAACTTTTTCTGGCTCACACGATACTTAAGTTAAATTTTCACCCATTTTGTAGACTTGCTCCAAGTCTATTCCGTGGTATATCAGCACTGAGGAAAATAATCACAGCGTTCTCTTTGTATTTAACGCCCCCGCTGAGGTAATTATTTTCCTCAGTGCTGATATACCACGGAATAGACTTGAAGCAATTCTACCCATTTAGAGATGGTTGGAATCTAATTTCGAAACGATTAATTGTAATTTGAAATTCAACGATCTATTGCTCATGCACACAAATTGTGGAGCATATTTCATTTGAATTTTGTAAAAAAAAAACCCGATTTAACGACCTTATACAGTATTTGTGAATAACTATTGCACAATGTTTCACCCAGTTGGTGAGCATTTCTGATTAAGACTATGTGCAAGGTTAGCTTCTTGAATCTTGTCGTAAATATTTCTTTGGTCGAATTTCTGAAAATCCGGAGAAAGTCTCTATAAATGACGAAGAAGTGATCGAAAACATTATATCTGCACCGATCCTTAGCATAGGGCTCAAGTCTTTCAAATCTTTAAAAAGGTGGGTGTAAAACTGTATCACATTTTTCTTCGAATTAAAGTGCTTGAAAGAAACTATGGGTAATTTGCTGTAAATCTGTCGTGGCAATTTTTTGTATATCTTGATTATTTTCAAAATGGCGGCATTTTGATTATTTTTGCAAAAATTTGAAGAAATTAAAATCATCATAAATCTTAAATCATTCGAGGGAAACTGATGAAATCTTCGAGAAAACCATAGTTTATGAAGGTCTACAATATGGTTTGGTTGCAAACAGAAATCTGTAGCTCTTCTAGCTAACGATTTAGAATTTTGATGACGTCACAGCCTCAAAATTAATAAATGCCGCCATTTTGTAAATAATCAAGGTATCAAAAAATTGCCACGGCAGATTTACAGAAAATTACCCAAAGTTCCGCCCAAGTACTTTTATTCAAAGAAAAATGTAATGGAGTTTTACACCCACCTTTTTAAAGATTTGAGCTCTATGGTCCGATCCTTTGAATACCCAAATAGATTGAAATTATCTGAGAATCTGAAAGAAATTCGGAAAAATCATCGGTCACTTCTAGTCTCTAAAAATAAGAGGAGCTGTGCATTTACATTTACGAGAAATTTTGTATTTACAAGAGGACACCGATAAGGGATGGGAGCATTAGAAATTTGTAAGTTGTTTAATTCATCATAAACAGTTGTAGAGAAATTGAATATTAAAATAAAAATCCTTCAAAACTCCTCTTTGAATTTGTTTCTTACAAATTATGATCTTTTTGATGTATTAGGAGCTGGAATTACCTTCTCAGTTTTCATCGAGGTCACGCTATCCTCTTTTGGTAAAAAACTAACGTCGTTTATATGCATTCAGGTCAAGTTACCATATCGACTTGGGAAATTTTTAGCCTCACTCTATGATGGCCCTCAACTTACCCTAATCTTATTCAATTGAATTTATATTGTTGTTATCGCTTCAATGAGTGCTTTACTTCCTAACTGTTCTAAAAACAGACAAAAATTATCTTCCCGCACAGCGGGCACAGATGTGTGCCTCGACCAATCAGAATGGATGATGGTGAATAACGTGATCGAATTGGCTGATTTTCCTTCAATTTAAACTTCCCGCCAAAGACAAGCAAAAGCGTGTTCGACTTAACGGCCGCACAATCGAAATCTTGAAGTACCAAACGAATTTAGGAGATCTTTGCGTCCACGGGAGGGCAAAGGATCGTTTGTAGGTAGGAGACCCGGTGGGGGGTACATATTTTGCTGACGGGATGCGCACGTCTTTCCGGGTATCATTTTCAGCGATTTATTCTAAGGCCGGGTATCTGTTTCACAGATATGATCTAAAGCCGGTAGCCTGAATTTAATATTTTTTCTAAAACCGGTTACTTTTTCGCCTACCCAACAGAGCTTCTGATAATTTCCCCAATTTTCCCAATGAAGTTCCTTATAACACTGTTGTATTTTATGAAAGAATTATGGGGAACCAGGAAATGGCCATCTTTTTTTAAAGTGTGGTGGAGATACTGTTGAGTGTATTGCAAATATCAATAGTTTGAAGGATGATTTTTGAGGCAATCATTCAGCATTTCTGCTTATTCCTGTCTTCAGAACATTATCTATTGGTTTTGGGCGATTCCAAAATTCTAATGCCGGGTATCGTTTTTGGCCATTTTTGCTAAAGCCGGTTCTCAGAAACTATCATAGGCGTGCACACCCCCGTCGTTTTGTATCCAAGTACCCCCCCCCCCACGGGGTAGGAGATCTTTGCTGAAATAGCTCGAGGAAACATCCATCTAAGTACTGATATCTTGTTTTACAGTACATCATTCCAGGAAGACTACTATTTTCAGCGTTTTAGAGTGGGTGGTTTGGAGGAAAAACTGTAGGTGATTCAGGCCATGTCCGTTTCTGAAAGCATAAGTCCATGAGTCGTACTTACAATTGTGAATAGGGTAGTAGTTTGGGCGTCCACCAGTCCATCAATAGCGATAACTACGAATTATGCAATCAGTCTAGGAAATTATCTCTTCATCTGTCGATACAGTTGCAAGCATCGCGCTTTTTATGTCGCGTTCAATTCCTACCCTGACCATCCCCCCCCCCGGGACACCCCCGGGCATTTGCACAGAAAAAATTCCCGGCCCCCGGGCATTTGACAGTCAATTTGTTCCCGGCCCCCGGGCATTTGACAAGCCCAGTGATATTCAAAATGTGTACAGTATTTACTGTATAGGAGCATGAAACTTGCTTTACAGTAGTTTCAGCTTTCAGGTTTCGCTATTTTTGGAAAAACACTTCTGAATTCGAACACGGGAGATCTCGGCATTTTTGGTTTCCAATTTCGGCATCGAAACATGGTCTTCGGAAGCTTACTTGATATCCTGAATGATACAGGGTTTAGGAGCCTTTAATGTTTGTTGAACGATATCCCAGACTTCAGTTTGCGTCTAGGGTAGTATTTGGAATGCAATAGGCTACTGTACAACGTTTTCTAGATATTGAGGAAGGCTGAGGAAGAGCCTTGCAGTCGCAAGAACATTCTTTTGAATTACCCAGTTGTATTGAACAAGAAGTTCAGTTTTGTTCTTTTGGAAGTTTCTTTAATTGTTACAGTTCTGTTCCAGTTGTTATACCCTGTGAGTTTATTTCTCTGAAACACATTCTTGACAAATTTAGATTGTATCATATTTCTGAATGTGGATCTTCTATTGCATCGTTTGAATCAGCAATATTTTAGAAAGTGTTAAAAGTATCAGAAATCCTTCGTGTTCCTCCAGAATACCGAATATTAAAACAACTAACAACATCGCTGACTATAACTTTTATATTTCAATGGCAAGGTTGAAAGCAAGATTGTCCGCCCCCGGGCATTTGACAGTCAATTTTTTCCCGGCCCCCGGGCATTTGACAGTCAATTTTTTCCCGGCCCCCGGGCATTTGTGCACAAAAATCTTGTTGACCCCCGGGATGCCCGGGGGGGATGGTCAGGGTAAGAATTGAACGAGACATTATGCTACAAAGTTCTTGGTTTGTGTGACAAGAAATTTTCCTGAGGAGGGAAATATAAAAACTGCGAGGCAAACTCACAGACAGTAACAAGACCTGTACAAGTCAAATAATAAGATATAACAACTCTGCCGATTGTGCTAAATGGCAATATCATGTTAATATTGTTTTACTATAATATACCGCAACATAATAGTACATACTCCCAACTCTTTATACGTCTTTACTGTGTTTCACACGTAAACGACTATAGAATATATATACTTGTGCATACATTGATCATTAGATTTCGTTTGTTAATTTTGATATAACATAAAAACACTCGATACTATAAGTTACAAATAAAAAGAAAGTTGAAAATCTAACAAATGTTAAATAACCCATGTAAGAGTCGCAGAATAATTTCTCTGCACTATTTTGATTTGATGAGGGACGTTCTGGATATGTCCTTCAATGAATTTTGTACTCTGTCTGTAGATGTTGCCCCGATGTTGCACTCGCATCTCTGTTTGGGGTTTTATAAGGCCGTCTTTCTATTAGCAAGCTGGCTATCCTTGATAGACGTTGCACTTCTTCCTCTGTGGAGGGTTTTTAAGATCCTCTTACTGTTAGCTGGCTATTGAAAACTATGAATGATCTATGCGCAAGATGCTATGGTAATACAGTGGGTATTACAAGACGCAAGTAGGAAAATCTAATGTCTTGGGGTGCCTTTAAAATCCAAAGAACCTCGATCATCTTAGGGCTACCGTTACAGGACATTGCTTTGAGCTTTGTACAATCAGGGCATTCTTTAATGCTAAGTTTTCTGGTTATCAAAAAAGTTTGATTTGTTGCCTGTTCCTTAGACTTGCTCCTGTTCCTCGACTGAAGTCACCCATCAAACCATAAAAGTGTCCAGAGAGAGTCAGTATTTGCAAGTCTCGTCCGTTATCTTATTCGGGCCTACTCGGTCGCGCCGCTCGCTTTGCTCGCTCAACTTTCGCAGCTCACCACCGACCGAGACTACCAGAATAGATAACGAACAAGACTTGGAGTAAAGCAAGTCTACCTGTTCATCGAAAATCCCAAAGAGGCTTGATTTCCATAAAACGAAAAAGCTTCTGTCCCAAATGGTCTGATTGACTAACTCCAAAGCGACGTTAAACCAAGATGACGTTCTTTAGCCCTGAAAAAGATTAATATTAGGACATGCTGCAAGATGAATAGATGCAAATACTGACTCTCTCTGGACACTTTTATGGTTTGATGGGTGACTTCAGTCGACCATATTCAAATAAAGAATAGATTTCCAGATATAGCAACACATGAAATTTGGTCTAGCGTTTATTGGATGGATATTCAGATAATGCCTTCGTTGGGATAAGATTTAGAGTGAAATAAATGAAATGACCACGCGATTTGAGCAGAGGAAACTACATAATGCGACTTCAAGCTACATAATAAAAGGTTCTAACTTGGACAATTACTGTCCTACTAAAATATCATGTCTACGATCATTAGTGTATGGTTCTTGTCAAAGAAACGAGCTCATAGGGTTACTTCTAACTATACTTCACCCCATCTATGATAATTCCATATCCATCTTCTCTTGACTCGTAGTTTTTGAAACGGATGTTAAAGGATTGTTGGTTGGTCAGGAGAAAAATAGAGGATATAGCTACGAGCTTCCTTGATCAAAATCTTACATCTTTCTTTGGAGACACATTTCACAACGCTGTTGAAAGTTTTGGGTCCCTCTCGACTTTCTTGAAACTCTCCATTTCAACTTCCTCGCTTTTGATGCCAGGTCCAACGAAGGAAAATGAATCCTTCCCACCTCTAAATTGAACGAAAATGCTGTCTTTCCGGAAACCTATGCCTGTGAATTCTTGGTGCAGAGCAGACAGGGAGTTAGTGTATCGGCGAGCTCTTTCTTCTTTAGACAAGCTTTCTTCATGAGAGGATGCTTCACTTTCGTTTTTAGATTCATGTTTAGAAGATTCTCTGATAAATGCTCCGCTCAACTTTCGTAGCCTTGTTGACATGAAGCTTGAAGATGTGTTGCCTTTTTGTGAGCGTTGCGAAGATGATGTAAACTCTCTTGAATCGCCACATAGACATTTTCGCCATTCTTTTTGCACCTTGGGACTGAGCAGGCAGTAGAATATGAAAATTAATACACCTTGTAATGAGTTGAACACTGTGAAAGCAATTTGGAAGGGAATCTTTGCATCACCAATAGCGAAAACACCAAACACCCAAGTTAGGCCCATGATTGAAACACATGCAAAAACCATCCTGACCTTCCTTTTGAGGCTCATCTGCTTGCTCTTCGTTTTCTGTGAACTTGCGTATATCCCGCGGAATGCCAGTAACATGAGGACGAAATTTATGATGAGGATAATTCCGATCGGTGCCAAATACGCAGCATAGAATGGTATACCGTTTATCATGCATCTAGAAAACAATGACATAAATGGTCATTATTAAGGTCCATGATTCTTCATGCCCTAACACAAACAAATAACGTAAAAACTCTATCAGACCCCCGGAGACTTATTTAATTTTGAAGACTCTCGAGGGAGCTTAAAAGACAATTCCGGGGCTGGCATGAATAATGATAAGAAAGATTATACTCCTATAAATGGTGTATCACACTTTTTTCTACTATTTCTCGGCTTCTCTTCGTGAAATTACATATTTAAGTCAGCGATTTGAGCGAAATGACGTCATATCGCTCCAACGAAAACGAGGCTATGCTATTGTTGTTGCCTCTTAATCGCTGCTGGCCTGTGATCATCATCATCGTGATCATGCAGGAAAATGGCAACATTTCCACCAGAGTGGGCCTAAATTTTCAGATTATTCAAGACAATGACGGCCGCTGGAAAGCTCAAATGTGAAACAGAAGTAAGAAATTACGTCAGTAGTTAATAAGTTTGTTTTGTAGCGTTGATAATACCAACCCCGTACTTGTCCTTTACCCCTATCTAGCCAAGGTTATTTGATAATCTAGGAAGACCAGGGGGCTCATTCAGCCTCTCTAATTTATCTCTAACCTGGAAAATCTAGAGCCTTGAAACTTTGCATGTGTATAGAACATCATGGGGTGAACCAAAAAATGAATTCTATTTTTAGATATGTCACATGACCTGCCCATGACGTCACAAAGTTCCATTTTCAAAAGTCAGTTGGGCTCAATACTAAAAATTTTCAATCGTTGAATGTGAGAGACGAAAAGCATGAAGGACTTCAGTACAGTTTTGGTGCCTAAATAGCATTTGTTCTGTAAAGAAAAATTGATAAATAGGAATGACGTCATCACACACAGGAACGCAAAGAATGTGCTTATGCGTAGTACCAAAATTCAGAGAATTAAAAATGAATTAATGAATGACACGTCTCTGCCATGCTCAAAATGAGCATCGTGATCGCGTATCTTCTGTTGGTATATCAAGGGACTTATCAGAGACGGGGGGAGACGGGACGTTTTGCAGTATGCCAGGCACGTCGAATCAATTTCCCTTGTTACAGCTAACAATAAAGAAACTGTAGACTCAATACATTGTCGTAGCTTCATTTTTTGACACAACTGATACCGCTACACTGAAGCGAAGATCAGAACATTGGATGAGCTACAGCTGAGAGCATTTGTGGAGTAAGGGTGAAGAAAAGGAGAGATCAGTTATTCTCCCGGTTAAGGATTTAGAAAATTTGAGGACGCCATGGCCTCAGACAATAAATGCCGCCATTTTGAAACTAATCAAGGTACTCAAAAATTTCTGCCACCGACTTGTAAAAAAGCACCTTAAGTTCGTTTCAAGCCATTTAATTCGACGAAAGATTTAATAGACTTTTACACCCACTTTTAAAATATTTGAACCATAGGCTTTTACTGTAGATCATAAACTCAATGGCAACTTACATTTGTTGCTTTTTATTGTCGAGCAAACGGACATAATGATTTGTTGTTGAGTAAACGGGAGTTGTGACGTTTGCATCACTTTGGTTAGCATAATCTTTCATGTCTGTGAATCCAATACCAACTACAATTGCAACTGCAAGCAGCGGAATTCCTATGAAAAATAAAAGAATTACATGCAACTGCTATATCTTAGAAGTAGTAATACCAAAGTGCAGAATTCAGATTATGTCACGGCTCCATGACTTAGAGTTGGAGCAACGTTTTCCTTGTTGAAGAGGTCCACATATCTCTTGTTTGGCCCTTTTTGACGCATGGAGTCTATGGTATAGGATGGACTCCTGTCCCATGTCTGTCGTCCGTCATCTGTGGTTTTGTTGTTTTTTCATGGCTCAAAGAGTCATTTTGGGAGTGATGGGGCCTTAAATAGGGCATCGATGGAGTCAACATACAGACTGATGACATTTAACCAGCTACGAACGTTCCCAGCGGCTCTCTCCTTCGGCGCCTGCTTCTCTTGGAATAATGACGTCAATTGCCGCAATAGGCAATAGAAAAACAAAGGAAACACATTCTTCCCTATATTTACGAGGGCAGTTGGACTCTCCATCGACTAATTAGGTTAAAAACCAATTTTACGATAAAAGGATTAATTTCAATTGCGATATGAGGGTTTTGGACCTTGCGCTTTTGATCCATTTATCAGGCTAGGAAATTGGACACCTTTCATTTTGAGTTTGTATTTTGATTTCTGAAACCGACAATTTTCCCCTCCATTTTACTGAGACAGATATCGCAAATAAAAAGGCACGAGTAAAAGAAAGCTAGGCGAGAGTTTCTATTACGATTGAAATTTCATTCTTCGCAGTTTGTCAATTTTTAAGCCGAAGATGAATGTCATCTTTAAAATGTGGCTTGGCTCCATGAGCCCCCCAAGGGTTCTTTGATCATGGCCCATGAAAGTGGCAACAAGAATGACCAAGCAAGAGATGGTGTGTGTGCTAAGCATGCTGGTTGAAATAGGTTCTTTAATGCCATATTCGAGGAAGGCTTGATAATATTTAAAACAAACCAGAATATTTTGGGTTATTTTGGCGAGAGGAACTGGCTTATGAATTTTACTTTCAGACGGTGAAGATAACATTACTCAAAATTTCAAATTTTCAGTTATAGTTAGGGTTGCAGCTTTTCAGAAACCCTCTGTATTGGAATATAGCTTACCGAATGCAGTCACTGCCATCTTCTTCAAAATATTCTTGGAATGTATACCCATGACTTTAACACAACTAAGGTAGAGGTAGTAGGAATGCATTGCCATCCAAAAGAACGCGCACAGCACAAAATAATGTGTTGTCACTGAAGATACGAGGCAGACAATTGGTGAATTTTGTATTCTTTTGCCAATATTTTCAGTAAACCTCTCTGAATACTGCGTGCCAACAAGAAATGCTACCAAGGCCAGGATCAATGAAGTACATATGCACATTAGGATCTTTTGTGGATCTTTTTGCCTCAGATTCCTGTAAACAGAAGGAACATATTACGGCTGAAATTGGAACATCAGGTGGAAATTCCTATGTTAATGGACAGTTTCTGAACAACACTTTGGAAACATATCAATAGATTTCTTTGCTCTCGACAAACCCCTGAAAAAAGTACGCGTCGAAAAACCTCATTTAGAGCTATATTGTACCGCTAGATAGTTAACCTTGCCATAGAGTTACATTTTTGAAATTGATTTTATCCTTGAAGCCTCCAGGCACGGTCGCCAGGACACCCATGCTCTGATTAAATATTAATTTATTTATTTTGTTTCAAGTATTTTGTTTACTTCTTTGTTCCGTCTCAACTCGTGTTTTCGATTGAACTTTGGATTTGATCATTTGAATCTAGCCCCGTTGTTTTCCTGTGTTTTGTGTGCCTTCGCAGAATTAACTTAGGCCAGAAGATTCGAATCACTAAATCCAAAAAAACAAAAGCAGGCCAGTCGAGCTACGTTCAATCGAAAACGATAGTTAACACAGAACTAAGTACGTAAAAATTGAGGCAAGGTTATGCGCATACTAACCGGTTTTGTGTTGTGCAGGAAAATGTAAAGCCCGAGGTCTTTACGAGGTCTGTGCATTAAGATCGAGGGCTTTATATTTTCCTGTACAACGGCGAAGCCGGTAAGTATGAGTTTGTGACGTGACAGCTTCCAGTCTTGACTCCCATCATTTGATCAAACACATTTTTGTTGCAGTCATGTCGTTTTAGTTTACTATATATCTCACAGGTCTAAAGCTGTTGCTGTGGCGACAAAAACGCGTCCTTGTATCGTATTATACAAGGCTACAGGAAACTCGCGGAGAATGTGCGATTAACCGATAAGAGCTGCGGAATTCTGTACTGCCTCGTTTTTGAACTTCAGTCTGGTAATAAAAACAAATATTTAATCAAAACATGGGTGCACTAGCATCCCTGTGTTGACATAATCAAATATTCCAATTTAAGGTACTTACTTGAAAACAACAAATGTGATGAGGGTAATGAGTAAAGCAGCCAGAGACAGTGCACAGCCAATGTATGTAAAATACTGCAAAAGGGCCCGTATGATAACAGGGGGTTGGGTCGGTGATGGTTTTTGTTCAACATCAAGCAAAATGGCGAAATTAGTCAAATGATTACAACTACATTTGCTGATATTGCCCTCTGTTCCATCCAATCTACAACCTCGCTGTGACCATTCTGCAAGGAAATACACAGCTTCAAAATACCTACAACAACGTACTTTGCTGATATTCAAGAGTAAAAAATTTCTTTCAGTAAAAGGCTAATTTAGACTGCGTTCACACGATGCCGGCACATTTTGAAAACGTCAAATAATGTGACGGCTGCAAAATTTGAGCTAGCGTTCACACGATGCCGGAAAAATTTGAAAACGGCAGGAAATTAGACGGCAAAAACTCGTTGCAAGGCTTTGATGCCAAAGAAGTGTGCCTACACCCTAAGAATCGATCAGTCTCATTCCAAAAGCGGCTAAAAATGTCCTGTTTTCGTCATTTTCAAGTGTTTACAAGATGCCGTTTCCAAACTGTGCCGGTTAGAGCTCCGTTTTCAAAATCAGCCATTTTCAAAATCTAAGACTGCGTTCACACGATGCCGGCACATTTCGAAAACGGTGAAAAATTCGACGGATAGGCCTTCCGTTCACACGAAAACGGCACATTTTTTGCCGGCAGATTTTGAAAACGGTAGATTTTCAAAACGAAGCCCTAACCGACACATTTTGGAAACGGCATCGTGTAAACATGTGAAAATGATGAAAACAGAACATTTTTAGACACTGTTGGGACGAGACTGATCGATTCTTACGGTGTAGGTACACCATCTTGGCATCAAAGTCTTGCAAAGTGTTTCTTACTGTCAAATCTCGTACCGTTCTCAAATTGTTCCAGCATCGTGTGAACGCTAGCTCAAATTTTGCTGCCGTCAGATTTTCATCGTTTTTCAAAATGTGCCGGCATCGTGTGAACGCGGATGCAAAATTTTGTTTTGTAAAATCACTCATCATTTAGATCCAGAAATTAGGAAAATGCTGGTAGCTGGTAGGGATTTTTATTGGAAGGAGAATTCTACGTTCGATTCCGGTCCATGACTTACTTGACATTGAGACTGAAATTCAATACAGTTGTCAATTTCAGAAATACCGGGCGAGCCAGAACAACTTCCCCTTTAAAGAAATTCATATCACCAAACGTACTTCACAAATTTAAATGACTCAAATTCCAGTTAAAAGCCGAAAGATTTAAGTATTTTGTGATTTTTCTCGCTGTCTTACCTGCACTAGAAGTATCGGTAAATTTAACATGATGACGATATCATGGTTGCAAAATGACTGAAAAATGAACTAAACCATTGATCAAATTGTAAGGACTCTCCTTACACATAACAATACACAATGGGCATTTCAGTTCTCTCAACAATTTTCAAACAAATACTATAAATTTTCAGTCCCAGAGCAGTAAATGGAAAGTGGATACCCCTCACCCGTGAAGAATTGAATTTGCTTTATTGATCTGTACGAGGGATTCTTTGTGATTTGATCAATATTTTAGGCCATTTTTAGGTCATTTTTCAACCATGAAATTTTCGTTGAGTTGAATTTACTCATATTTCTAACTAGTATGACAACGAGAAAAATCAAAAAAACACTTCAATCTTTCAGCTTCTAACTGGAATTCTAACCATTCAAATCTGTGGAGTACTGCTGGTGCTATGAATTTTCAAAAGTGGGAACTTTTTTCAGGCTTACCTGGTAGAAGATCTAAATCATCCATTAGTAAGTTGTATAGTAGTGTACTTTGTAATATGTATTGCAACTTTATGGTGGGATAAGAAAAAAGTGCTTAACGATGGTTATGGCTTTAAGCGTGAGTGAGATAAATAAAAATCAGATTGAAAATAGTGAATGAGTATAAGGCATCATGTTGTCAGTCTAGACTGCTCATAGCTTTGGCTAAGTGTCTGGATCCATTTAGATCATGAGCAAAAAGAGTGAGATCATTCCTTGAGATTTGTTCACTTAAAGGGCTCTGTGCAACGTCACTGCTTTGCGATTGCAAATATGCCTTGTTACCCTGTGATCGATAATTTCTGATAATCAGAAATTAAGATGGCTTCTTCGAGGCAGGAATCTCCTGAACTATGGCCGAGAATAAAGTTGGAAGACCAAGTCGTAGTGAACCCCAACATGTATTTTACTTCAACAAGTCTTCATATGAAGTTCGGACAAGACTGAAGTCGAAAGTATCTCAAAGTAGTGGCGAGAAGTCGCTTTTGAACAACGAGTTTGCTCTGTAGCTGTTGCAGAGCTACGAGACTCACTTCGCGGATTCATGTACTCGATGTGCGAAGCTAAACAGTGAAAACATTAACGATCACGCCTACGGCATCAAGGAAAATAGTAAGGATGGTGATGTGCACAATCGTTCTGTGGCAAGTTTTTGTTCAGGAAGCACTGCGCAGGCCCCTTTAAGCCATCTATGTGCGCCTTTAATCTAACCTTCATATGAACTAGACTGAGTACTTGTTGCAGTTTCTCTCTTTGCCTGAACTGAATACCATTACACTAAAGCAACAATAACATCGATTCACTTCAATTCAATGAGCGAAAGCGAATTGGCTTGTATGAGTATGAATACAAACCTCGAATGGTCTCTTCCCAGTAAACACAGCGTACTGTGTTTCTTCCAGTTTTGTTCAGTGCTTTAAATTCACTTTTGATTCTCTGCGCATCAGTAAGGTTTTCCAGTTTTATTCCTTTGATGGACACAGCCAGGATTCTGCTGTTCAACTTTTTCTTCGCGTTCGCTCCTGATGTTTCCTTAGAGATAAACAGCTTTTCGTTATCATACAGAAATGTTGTAACCCTCGTTGCTGAACCATTGCCACCAATCTGGCTCTTTGCTTTCGTAAACAACGGACCAGGAAGGAAAATATTAGCGACTTGTTTGCTGTCTCGGGATCCCCGTCCTTCTTTCATTTCTAAGCTTGTCTCGTTGACATCAACATTGCCTTTAATGAAATAGCCTTGCTGCACAACTTGCTTCTCTTCGACCACAGCGACACCTACTGCCAAGTTCTTTTCTTTAAAAATCACAGTTTCATTTTCCGGAACGGGGATGTTTTCAGCGAATGCTTCTACTGCATTTACCAACCTGGAAAAAGGAATTACCCCTTTACAACTATCTGCTTTTTCGACAGAATGATTAAGGAAATGCACAGAATATTTCATGGACTAAAAATATCGCTTTTAGCCATGAAGACTTTATAAGTAACAGTGTAATCTTTAACATTGTAAACTCGTCAAGACTTTATCAAACTGGTATCGAATGGAAGATTATAGTGATCTGAATTAAAGTTTGA